>OZ017739.1:162431182-163069805 GCA_963969285.1 Odontomyia ornata | reverse complement strand
CGTTTATATCCATCACTGGGCCGTGGACTTGTTTTGAAAAGCCATTCTTCTTTTACGAAGTCACGTGTAAGAAAGCCTACTAGTTCAGCCTCACTCGCCTGTTCGGAAATACAGTTATTTAAAAATATAGGCAAACAAGGTTGCACTTACCTTACACGCTCGACCGGGAAAAAATATGTGGCACACACAAGTCTTGGCCACAGGGAACGGGCCTTTAGTAGACTCACCGAACCAAATCATCGCACCACGAAACTGAAGCTAGTAAACTTTCGTCCCATGGGATGGAAGGCGGTGGCGCATTCAAAACTAGGGCAGAGATACTTCAATAAAGCTAGTTTAAAGATGGGAAACTTGAGATCAACTTCCCTACCTCTCTACTCCTTATTCGCAACACCATGAGCAAACTCCTTTTACTTAACTGCTTTGCATAAGCCCCAATCACGGCTCCAAAATATAACGGTGGATTTTCAGGCTCAACGCCAAGCACCCGTAGCACTTATTGCGTTCTCCACACTTTTCAACAGAAACCACCACGTATTTACTTTCCTCACCCGTCTTGTTTTCTTTCACGAACTATCTATGGGGATGTGATTTTACAATTTATTCGCGTAACTATAACACTGCCTAATATATGCAAGGCATTTCTGATACTGAAATTTCAACAGAATTCGAGACAGCGTGAACTATTCTGCGTCGCAAACAGAATTACGTGACAATCCCAGACAAAACTGTCGTAGGATGGGAAGTCCTGCGGTTGGCATATTGCATATGGCTTAGTCGTCTTCTAATGGTTATGTGTGTGGTAGTGAAGTTGGCTGCCATATGGCTTCTCGTCCAACGTCAAGCTCCACATATCTGATCACCTTCCTCTCAGCTGACCAAAGGCGGTTCAAGAACAGCGAGAGGTTAGATGATGCGTTCCGATTTCGTCGATAACGACTGACAAATAATCGCCAGTGGAGTAGAGCCGATCCATTACGATTTATCATGAAAAAAATTCGGTCTTTCCATTTCATCGGTCCCTTTCCAAAGTAAGCTCACCAATGGTACGCTCCTCTTCTACTCTACAGGGGACTAATCTCTTGAGGCATCATAAGAATCAGGGTTCAGAAGTGATCTTTCATACGAAAGTTTCGATCAGGTACAATTCGCCAGCCCAGGGTGAATTCCGACCCGCAAGCAGCGCGTGTCTTATCATGGATACTCACGGACTAGTTAAGCAGCCAATCCGTGAAGTCAAAATCCGTGTAATGGAAGGCACTTAGGCACCACTTGGTTTGGGGTGCAGATCAGAATCCGTTGCAATTAAGATGTTTGGGATAACAACTTCCGAATACACAAAAGGACTCTAATATAATTTCGCCTTGCTAGTCATACATTGGTGGTAAGCCACCAATGTATAAATCAAAAGCAGGTCCAAACGATATTGATGTCCAAGGACAACTCACGTTCAGAAGTTATTATTTGTTGGAGCACGATTAGTGCAATATCCGTAAGAGGTTATCTATCCCCCAAAAATGTCAACACCTTGTAGGGTCACCTCGTGCTCACGATTGATGATACAGCCGTGCATCTCGGGCCTCAAGTTGGTCGCCATTTTGAAGTAGGTAGATAGATTAATGTCCATTAAGGACTGCGGTGATGTTCTGCGGCCCAATGCAAGAGGATGTTAAGATCCGCCAGAATTGGCCCTCTCTGGGGACGAATGAATGCGCTGGCGGGCTAGCGTTGTGGTGTCGTGGGGCAGGTTGTAAATGCTATGTGTTATATAAATTCAAATAATATTTAAACCGTGATACAAGAGCCGTAAAAGGATGTTACATATAGGCCGGCTCGTTATTTAACAACAAAAGAATTAAGAGATCTGGGATCGAAGTTTGTGAGTTCTTCTGTGTCACATTCTAAACAAAAAATCGAATTGGATACGGTGGCTGCACTACAGCTTTTTTTCTTCACGTGGATCATAGCGTTCAATAAAAGTGGCAGATATAGCACCATTACAACCAACCAATTGCACAAATTGATGAATTACAGCTCGATGCTCCTAGATATCGCCTCACATTTTTTCATATGCACACTATTCATCCAATGATCCGTTCCAATATCATAGCATAAACATGAAAATAATTTCCTTCCACTTCTGGTCAGTCCACATATAGCATACAATTTATCATTCAACGTACATCTAATACACTACGTTCTTTCCGAATTATAATTGAATATCATTCAATTTTCGCCTATATTCACAACCGAATTCTGCAATTCACTATACTTTTCACCACTAATTGCAAAAATTGTATGCGTATAATTAATCGTCGCACAACGAAATACCAATGGTCTGGCAAATTGTTTGACAAATGTTCGCGATTGAACATCAATTCATAATTCATACTATCTATTCCCAGTGAGAAGATATAAAGCAGTGACTTACTTCGCCCCTTGGGAAATCACTATTCGACTCGTAAAGTGTTATTCATACCGGAGATTTTTTCCTCGTTGCACGCATGATTCGCTCCAAGTGCAAATAAGGTCAATCTGTGAACGTGAACTAGATACGAGTTGCTGAAAAATCTAGGTCAGATACATGTTGCGAATATAATTCACTCAATTACAAAGTGACCCGTTTCGTTTCCGTCGTGCCAGAATGTAACCATGAGCGATATTGTTCAAGCTCACTCTGAGCTCTCGGTTGAAAGCCATCCATAAGTAAGTTTGTGTGTGTCGGGACGAGACGTTGAATGCAATTATTTATGGTAGGCCAAGTGGAGACAGCATCAAGTTGTTTGAGGAGCAATTCAAAGTTTTCCTTCTCGCAGCAGTTCAACGATCAATTTATTTTCCACGATCACACTGGGCAACACAAATCTTTTTAAACAGCCAAAAATACGACAGATATGTCCATCTGCAACTAAAAACTGAGAACGACTACCATAACTGAATCACGCTCTCGTGATTGGGAGGACGACGACGAATTTTGAAAATTGAATTTCGTGTTGACTTCTAGGCCCCGATTGTGATTTGCAACGACTTGAGTTGGTTGGGTTTTAGCGCAACCGCGGAGTTTTGCGTGACTCCTCACTCCTTTATCCAGTGTAGATTTTTGAATCAAATCACGTTCCACGGACTGTATGGTGGGTAGTCACGGATTTGCGTATTGGACGACGACATTAACTCAATCACCAACAACACAATCATGGGATGCCTTGCGCTAGATTTTCACGTATTCCGAGCAAGGGTAATGCGAACGGACGGTCCGGTATTGAACTGGGACGGCTCTCGTTGAATTGGAGACGATTTCGAGCTCAAATAACGCAAAACCGAGGTTTTCGATCTCGCACTTCGCGATCCTTCCCATCGAAAATTCCATCACGAATCCGTCACTCTTGGGGTGATATTTATTTTTCAAGTGGCCACACTCTGCTGCAAAATCGTACCCCAAATAATCAAATTGGGACACCAAACTAATTTTCACATACATTAACGAAAGACTCGACAAGACAAGAACTAACAAAATCCGTAAAAATGATGGCTTACAACCCGTCTGCAGTGCTTGCGGTTTCCAGATCTCCCGTCGACTGCCCGCTCCGTCCAAAACTTCTCTTTCTTTTCTTCCGTGTGACTACCAGTAAAAAATTCAATCAACTGCTCACTCAACCAACCTTGATTCTCTTCCGTAATGTAATACACCGTTAGGCTGCATTAAATCAGTGTTACCATATTCTAAATTTTAATTGATTTAAGTTTTTTGAAGAAAACTTGACTGATGTAAAGAAAAGATGAAAAAGATTCTAAATAGTAATAAAAGTTGAATCTCATGAAGAATAGAATTAAAGAGAAACGTTTAAATTTAATATAAAGGAAAATTTATATAAAATTACACTTAATAATAATAATAAGAAAGAAAACGATTTTACAAATTACGATTATGAATGGAAATAATTAAATATTTTTCCAAATATGCCATTAAAATTTTGAATAGGAGATAGAAGATTACTGCTTGATTATTACGCTTGAGCATCAAATAATAAGTAATAACTAATGCGGTCATTTGACCATGCTTATAAGTGACTTGAATTTGCATTTCAAAATTGATTTCGACATTTGAAAAATTTTACCCATCCCTCTAAATAGCATCAGCTGAAAATCGCAAAAGCTTTCGAAAATGAATGTGTACGTACACGGATGGTACGATTGTATTAAGTGACTTCAGCGCTTTCCATAGGAATTGAAAGCTCGCCGTCTCCTATATGTACATCTATGGCCTTTGCCGACTCTTGTATATACCTCGATGCTTGCGTGTAACCCTTCCATGTCTTATTGCCCTCAGTTTTAGCCTTTGTGAATGGAATAGTAGAGTGTAGCATCAACCTTAGGGAGGGAAGAAAAGGAGTAAATGATAGCCCAAAAAATTTCCGAATATCAGCTATGTATTTGTATGGCTTCCTTGATAGTACTAGTAGTGGCTTAAACCAAGGGTAGTCTCAGAAAAGCAGGGGCAAATTTAATCAAATCGCGGGAAAATTCAAATTGAAAGCACCATGATATAAATATTTAACTCAAAATGAATTTGTATATTTTACAAGTTCCTCATTTAAAGTGCCTCAGGCAAATTTGAGAATTAACTTAGCTTTAGATTAAATGCAATCAATGATCGAATGACAACTGTTTAATTTTCTGAGGAATATTTTTTACCAGACTCAAATCGCCTTCATGCTAATTATTGAGTATTAATCTGATAATATATTGACATACAGGTTAAATTTGTAACTGGTCCACCTACTCCTTAGCCGAATCAAAATGCTATGTAAGACATTGTGAGTTGTTTCCAGGGACTACCACGTGGAGGTTGGAGTTAGGAGATTTAGACACAAACAAGGTGAAACAAATATTGAAATAAGTAAATCAGATAAAAAAATCACGTTGTGTGTATCTCATTTAGTCCCCAGGTCTGGAAGACCTTTTTAATTTATGGCGATTTTTTTTGATGTAATAATAATCATGGCAACATATTTTCTGTTAAATATCCTTACATACCGCAAAAATGAATTGTCTTATTTAGTTTTTGGCGAATAGAGCATCTTTCTGACTTTTTCTTAGATATAAAATAATACCGGGTGTTGAGGTACTTTTTAATTATCAAACTCAAAAGGGAGCAATAGTGACCACTTCCAATCATATGTTGTTTGTAGTCACTGAATAACTCCTTTTCTAAAAAGTACTTTTGAACTTCTATTATAATTTTAAAATATTGTTTTCTGTCCAGTATCTTTTCATTATTTGTCATTAGTTTTATATTTCGTCTAAGGATGCTTTCCGTCTTTTGGCAAATTTGCTTTACACTTTCCGAAGGTGATTTTAAATAGCCTTTTGTTTTGTAGGCCATGAGTGATCTCTCCATAAATTCGCCTTCGATGGAAGCTAAACACTCCATGCATTTTAGCGTTTTTTCTATTTTGAAAACAACAAACCCAGCGATATAATCGACGACGTAGGAAATATATTCTGTCAATTTTGTTGGATAATTAGCGTAGCTATGTTCCATTATGAATTGCTCATCAAGATTTTCACAGATAGTGTTGTTGAAATTCAAAATATTGCTATCATCTATGCTTTCACTACCATCCAATAGTTGTCTCCTTCCAACATTGCAATTGATTGCATGTTCTGGATCATCTGCTAACGACTGTGTTTCAAATATTTTGAGATAGTGAAGCTGTTCTAAAGGTTCGCAGTTCCCCAAACCTCCTTCACGAATTGCACACCGAACCAAGAGCTTTTTGTAAGTATGCATGAATTGTCGTACGGTCGGGTTGTTGTTTCGTCCCAAATTTGAACGAATCGACCAGAAGAATAGCTCTATATGGTCCTGATTTATTTTATATAAGGGGATATACTTGAGGATACCCGTTGAAATGAATCGATCGTAAATTGGTTCGATGTTCTTAAGACAGGTTATCATACCAACAAATCCTGATTTTTGCGGGGACCTGATGATGTTCGTTCCGCATTCCAATTTCAGTTCTGAGAGGTAAACTATGAATGAATTCGCAAGCTCTTTAATTTCATTGATGTTGCCTTCACAAAGAGCTTGTTTGGTGGTTTCAGGTTCATTTATCTTTCGACTATTCAATATGTCAAAGCTGTCGTTGATAACTCGAATAAACTTTGACAATGGCTCACTACCTTTGAATTCTGGAAGCTTTAGTACCTCTTTGCAAAAATCAAGGGCATCTGCTACCGATTTGCTAAATAGTTGCACTGCCAATTTCACCATCATTTTTTGCTGTTCAAAGTATATATGCGCCTGGCGTATTTTATTACCCAGGTGTAACGATTCTCTATTTTGGAGTTTGTGTAATCGTTCTAAATAGCACCATTTGATTTTATTTTTACCATGCATAAATACTTTTTAACGTGCCAAAGAATTACGGATGAGTTTGATCATGTGACATGGGTCAGGGTGAATTGAACAATCATGATCAATATCTTCAAACTGAAGTTTATGCCTGTGATCAATTTTCGCTATGTCACATCCTAGTAGCTTGAAAGATCTAAAATTGACAGCTGCCGCATCACAAGTAACACCAATGACTTTAGCACCTGTGCTTAGTAGATGATTGGAACAAATACTAATTAGGTTCGCTTTTTGTTCCGCACTCAACGAAGCTATCGGGAAAAATCCAAGTGGTATCTTCCAAGACCTATTTACCGCTACAGCCATCAAGACAAGAATTTGGGTGGCAATCTCTTGTTCACTGCTACCATCACCAATTTCCACGTACCCATACGATTTCTCGTTTGCCCACTCAATTTGCTTCCGTATGAACATTTCATCAAAGCTTAAATGAAGCACCAAAGTTTGTTGTTTTTTTCTCGCTTCTTCACATGCGTTTTCAATAGCCGTAAAAGATTGTTTAGTGAATCCAGGTGCACAATAAATGTTGGAATACCAATTGCCCAATGTTTGTGGATGAGGTAGACAATTGTCGAAATTTTCTCGGACATATTTGTAAGCATTTGGCGACAGAAAATTTAAATTTAAAGCAAACGTTCTGAGTTGCTCTTCATATTTTTTGGGCGCAGCTCCTTTGCGCTTTAGTATTAGTCTTTCGACTAGTTTATTCTTTGACGAAATTTTACAGAGTTTTTCGCTGGCTTGTTCGTTCAAAAGACTCTTCTTCTTCAACAACTTTCGCAAGGAACTCATTTTGCTAACCCTTTGTCGCTTGTACCTAAGTCTATCTTGCAATAATTTAACTTTTCTGTCGCGCTCAATGACAACTTCTCTCAACTTCTTCAGCTTCATATACGTCCCGCTTTCCTTAATTAGATCCTGAACGCTTGGATCTGAGCTGTCGAAGCAATCTTTGATTGATATTTTATTCGCCTTTTTGAAAAAAATTAAGCATCAAATTATCATTCTAATTGAAAAGAAGAAATTACGCACGACATTCACGTAGCATACTTTGGCAAAATACTATTTGTTAAGTTTTAAACAAGCAAAAGTCTTTACCCCAAAAGATGAACATTCCGAAAGCATACCGATTTTTCTCATATATAAATTTAAATCCTGTGACAAAGTTTTCTTGCGTTTGTCGAAACTGAAAAGTGAATCCTAGTAATTATATCAGATAAAAGTCATATTTGATTGTTTTGATTGAATAACTTATATTGTATTACATATGGCAGTATTAAAAGAATGAACTGGTACTTGTTACTTCTTTATTTTAGTTTATAATATTCGATTTTAAGTTGATATGATAATTAAAGAATAAATTTTGAAGAAAATACATTTGTTCCCAATACGATTTTAGAACAAAGCTTTTGACGTCCAAACATTTACCTAAGACTACACATAAATGTTAATACTAACATAAAGCTACGACAGCACTTTGAAATTAAGTCTAAGACAAATCGTTTATCATGCCGAAAACGAAAAAACTTACAGTTCTAGAAGGGAAATTTATTTGATCGGTTGTATTAATAGAATTGCCTGCTGTGGCAGCTTCGGAATCGACAATCATAACGCAGTCAGCTTCAATGGTAGTCTAGAACGAAAATTATTAAATTGGTATTCAAACATAATGCAGGAAAACACTTACACTCCCTAAATTCGGGCTTACAGCCATCATCATATTGGGGGTAGCATTCAATAGAGTTAAATCCTGAAACAAAAAAATGCCAAAATCAACGAAGCATGAAATATAATAGAAATTTACGCTCTCAAAACTGTCCGCAAACAATGGAGCCGGGTTCAAATTTTGATGGGCGATGCACTGTAAAAAGTTTCAAATATAATTAAATCAAAAATTCAAACTCAAATCTTACATTTTCCATATTGGATTCATACATTGCTTCTATTTTCTTAGTCGCTAAGTCCACCATAAACAAGTCCTACAAACCACGGTGTTTATAATTTACAAAATAATAGATAAAATATACCTATATTTCCGGAATCTGGTCTTAGCACCATACAATTTGACGAGTCATCAATGGCTGCTTGAACCGTATTTGCTGTATACAAATCCTAAAATCAAATATTAGATACAAAATAGACCCAAAACTTTCATAAAGCCATTACATACATCGCCTGAATCTGGCATCACATCAATACTGCAAGCTGCATGATTTACTTCTCGTTGATTTGAAATCTGAACGAAAAATGTTATAATTGATGTTACATAGCATATACTCGTATTAAAACTTACCCTCTCTAGGCCTTCCACACACATCGCTGTAGCTGAAGAGCTTGAATCAACACTAATCTATAATTGTAGAGTTAATAATGATGAAATTATGCAAAAAATTAAGAGGTACCTCCTCGCAAATAATTTCATTTATCATGGGCTTCAGTAAAAGCATGTTCTAAAATAGAGAGGATTAAAATTGCACTAAAATTTAATGTAAGGAATTCATACGTCCTCCAGATCCGTTTTAGAGCTCACTAAACTATTCGAATGGCTAAGGTTCGCAATTTCGTCGTTTCTGGTCCAATAGTCCTGAAATTGAGCGTGCTAAATGTAATGTTTGGGTAGCTAAATACCACTTACACTTTCCAGGACAATTATCTTGTTCGCGGAAACCGAAGAAATCGTTTGAGAATCGCACTAAAATTAGATGCTTAGAAATGAAAATGACAAACACATGTAAACTTACACATCCTGAATTGAATTCGGAATTTGAACAAAAATTTGTTCTTTTCGTAGTTGAATTCTAAAATGAAAAAATATGAAATTGGCATTTTAATCAATTATGAAATTTACTTACATGTTCAATAGTAGGTGTAAGGGTATTGTCTTCAGTTTGTCGTCGAGTCTAAAACATGAAATACTTAAATTCTATGCAAATATTAATTTAAGTATAGATATCTTACATTTTTAGCTTTTTTGCAATTGTAGCATGTTTCAAATGAGTGCTGCGGCTTTGCATCATGTGATAATCGTACCCTTTCATTCAAATAAATTATGTCGTCATACTTGAAATGATCTTCGCAAATTAGCGAACGTTTCATTTCCGGGTTTATTCCGAGAATTTGGCACCATTCCATTTTAGTATTAATGTTATTCGGAATTCTAAAATGATAAAAAATTACAATGAATTATGACCCCCTTAAAAAATGCCACAATTTTGAGGCGCTTCTGCTTTAAGCCACGGAATTTGCGGCAAAATATTCAGCAATCAAAACAAAACATTGCAAATATTTTTGAGCAGTTTTCTTTTGATTCACAACTCAAAACGATTAAAACTAAACTTTCTCACGATTTTAAATGCATGAAACTATCAATTTTTACCTAAAGTAGGACTTTCTGCTCGAGCCACTGCTGAAATTTGGGCAACACGGTACCGAACAGCGCATTGTCGTTTTCTAAAGTTTAAGTCACTTGATTTAATCAAATTTCACTATATTACGTGTGAAACTAACCGAAACAGTATTTATTACGTTCACCACTTAAATATTCACTACCGTTTTTAAGAAAATCACGAGAAAATGAACTTTCCGCACATTTACCACGATGAATACGCGAAGACGTAAACAAAATTTTGACGTTTGGAATGACTTCCCCTTTCCTCGTAAAAACCGCCTCCAGAAGCAAAATATCGGAATTCACATACAGGGTTTTACACGGATAGACTTACTCCTCTTCTCTCTCTCTTAGGCATCAACTCATTTCTGTCATCATTGCGAGATGCGCTACGAATGTTGCTCTGTTGATTGAATTTTTAAAGGGTTTAATTTAAAAAAGGTGCAAGAATTTGGAAATATATTGAATACGTAAAAGTTAACTGCTATCGCATAATTGATTGATAATGTTCCTATTTAAGACTTCAGTAATCTGCAAAACTTTATTTAGATAAAAAGAAACGTTATAGCAAGATTGACTAAGTGAAAAATAAAGCTGTTTCTTTGCTAATTACAGATTTAACTCCTACTCAAATTATAAATGTTCATTCTCTCATACTTTTTCACTTCCGTCTTCCTTTTATAACCAGACGATCCCAAGTCTTCGGTTTAATTCAGGCGAAATGTACAATCGAAGAGCCTGATCTTTGCTATGTGTGAGATAACTACATGCCCTTAAGGCGTCCTATGTTGTTGAGATATTGCCTAACAGAGATTTATTTTGATTTTTTTTTTCGCAATGAAATAGTATCTTGTGTTAAGATATTGTTCTTGTATAAGTTTAGTCAACAAGCTGAAGTGTTGTTTGTTGTTCATGTGCTCACCATATTCAACAAAGAGTTGCTTTCTGATGAACGCCACTTGAGCGTTTCTACGTATACTATTTATATTTATTTTAGATAGTATCCTTCCGTCGGTATAATGATGAAATCTTCTGATAACTTTTTCAATAGTTTTACATATGAAAACTACACTTTTGGAGAGTATTTTCAACAAGCCCCTAGTTTTGCATGATACCAGAGATTTTTAGAAATTTTCTCCTTGTATGACTGACAACAATTGTTGACAATCAATGCTTTGTACAATTTGAACACGATGAATCCGATGATAACGATAATAATGTGGCTTGTAAATTCAGATTTATAAGTTAGATCAGTTGCGTAATTATACTCATCGAGAAACGGTTCATCAAAGACAAGTTGTTCGCTGATTTCTTGTTCGAGCATTGCAGGATGATCAATAGATTCATTGATTGCATGGAGACCATGGAACTAATGCATTAAGGACGATTATTTCCTCGAGAAGTGAACAGTTTCCCATTCACCCTCCCAATTTCTCAAACCAGTGATTAGTCCTAAAAACCCAATGCTTCTCTTGGAAAGAATTATGCTGCTTCCTGATAGTCAATTTATTTCGTTGATATGAGCTATAGAATCGATCGAAGATTTTAATGCAAAATTTGAATTATTTGTACAAAGCATCTTTTTCAAGAGTTTATATTGAGATATCCTTCTACTTGTTAATATAAAGACTTCTTATTTCATAATAACTTTTCTTCGTTTGAAATTTCAAATAAAATACTATAACTGGCATTTATGAAGTATATGCCTACAGTTAAAAGAATAATACCAACAACTCCGGGATTCTGGTTTCCGCTTTCAACGATGAAATAGCTTCCCCATCCAGAGAAGCGCTTGAATTCAATAGTGACACTAAGCTATTTGCATTTGCCTGCAAAAATAAAAATATTCCTGAGCTCCAGCAGAGATTGATAAAAGTAAACAGTTTAGCAATTGTTGTCCATTAATTATTTTTTCATCTTCGTATGCTCGTATGTACAATATCATTTAGCATACTCCTGAAAAAAGAAATAAAATTGATTTCGCCAATGAAACTACTCAAGATGTATGCTAGCGACAATTCGCCCCCAGAATTGATGCGGTATTGGGCGAATAAAATGGTCCCCCTCGAAATGTAAACATAATGATGCATGAATTGGAGGCAGTGATTTTGAGTGAAAAAGCGTTTCTAAAAATTATATTTTCTTTTCTATATTTAATAACAATACTAACCTATGAAATCATACTCCTGTTCACTGATGGTGGATTCTATTATTGCATGTTTTCACAATGTACATGATTTTATAAACTTCTTTGCACTTTCCTACTTTTCCGTTAATATATAAGGTTTTCTCACTTGCAATCTGACCGATAGATTCAATAGATTCGCTGTCGAATTCAGCTGTGAAAACACGTAAACAAATTCGCTTGCTGCTTAATTTTTATGTCAAAATCTGTGAAAATTCGTGATTTGAGAGTTATTCATCAACAAGACTATAAGAGACTATTTATCAGTTAAACTGCAAGTGAGAACAACTTTATATTTCGACGGAAAAATAGAAAAGTGCGAACAAGTTTCTAAAATCATGTACATTCTGAAAACATGCAATGATAGAAGCCACTTTCAGCCTGCAGGAGTATTATTTCATAGGTGAGTATCAACATGAAACAAAGAAAATCAAAGACAATTGTAATGATTTTCTGTCTAAATTCGTGCGAACTAAGTCGGAACCAACCTCTCATCGGTTCTAGACGTGAAGTTTGAGTCGTACCAATGAACGGTACCAACCGATCAACCAGTCCGTGCACCCGTAATCCATTTTGCGGTGGCTGCTTGTTGGCCAGCTAGATCGGAGAGGATTTCGCTCGCAGGTCTTAAAATGGATTACGCTCAATTACGTTTTTCAGCCACGATTAAATGACCGTTTCAAACGCGTCGAAAACACAAACATGCGGAAAAGAAACCTACTTTACTTTCTTCCGTATTCATTCATCATTTCAGTCAATTACGAAAATCTAATTTCAATTTCCCGAATTTTACTGACGCGACATTGAAAATACATTACGTTAACTCAATCCCGAAGAACTCTACGCTAAGAAAAAAAGGCAAGACAAACTAAGGTACGCGAAACCGGCCATCCGCGGATTTTTAAAACCCTACCCTCGCGACGGCATACATACCATGCACTCTCCTTCCCGCTAGAAAAAAAGAAGGGCAGGCTAGAAAGGAAAGTCTAGTTTAAAATTAGCAATTCATATTATGTATTCTCTGTTTTAACTTTTAAGTTTTTTATAATAATTCTATTCAAGTTATAATATTTTCTCTCAGTTCATCATTTGCATAGTAATCACGGATAAAAGCCATAAAATTTAGTGTGATTTAATAATGAAAAATATTTGTGGAATACTATCAAGTAAATCTAAATAGTTAATTCTTGTTCTCTTTTCTTTTGTAATAATTACATTAACAGCTTCTTATTCTTAAATTGCAGTTTTGGTTAACGTGTTCTTTTTGTTGTGTTTTTGAAACAAAAGGAAGTTGATTTTTTTCACTATATCAAAATTATCGGTTAACAATAAAGAAATATACAAATTTTGAATAGCACGCCCTTGATTTTATCTGGTGGGGATATTCATGTTGATTTGAAATATTAAGTTAATTCAGAAATGAAAAAAATCATTGAAATGAGTGCATTCCGCTATTAAATTGACCCAACGTTAACTGATCGAGAGAGGAATAGAAAGATAAAAGTTCCCAAAAAATGTATTTATACAGCAGAAATGTTAGAGATTTTTTTTTTCTTGGATAAAATGAAAGCCTCAATTAGCTCACTGAAGTTTTGCTGTTGATTCAGTAAAAAATTTTCTATGGTATTGTTGCAAGTGAACACATAAACATACTCGGATATATTCCCGCTTCATAACTGCAATAGTAGCGAGCAAACAACACCTATGTACTCGCACTTCGCCAATGAAAATTAGCCATGGAAACACATGCGCAAGTAAATAAGCGAGCAGTTAAGTAAACGAGAAAGTTCAACCCGTAACGATATTCACATCGTGAACGAATGGGGTGCTGCGAAGAGAGGTAAGCGGAAAGGAAAACCGAAACTCCCGGCATAAACACTCTTTCGCTCAATGTCCCCAGTTTCGCTATTTTACCTCAAGAGATCTTGGGAAAGCCGAAGGCTTAAACTGAAAGCACTCTTTCGAAGTCAAAAACTTAAGCGAAAAACACTCTTTCGCTCAATTTCCCCAGTTTCGCATATTCACCAGCCGAGCAAGCGAGACGAAGCGGGAAGGAAAAACTTTCGTGGAACAAGAGCGCACGTGTTCGGCTACTCAGCACCTTTAAAGAGAATTTAGGTTGAAAGCTCACGAAAGAATGGTATTTAATGTTCTTGGGCAGTCTTATACCAGTGAGTTTGTATTCAAATCCAAAAGGGAGCGTGCTGCTACCCAATTACCATTTAGACGGTTAAAGTATTCGCGATTAAAAGTTCAGCCGAAGATATCGTCCAGTGTTCAACGAAGTGGTGAGGGGTGAGGTGTTGGCTTGCGCCGCGATCCTCAATCGGCCTTTTTGGGTTCCACGCTGTATGGCCACCCCGAACCATTAACACGTCCATTTGATTCTCTACAGGCTCAATATTGATATAAGTCTCCAATAATGTAATTTGTAAAATGTAATGTTAGAAAAAAATAGGAACAGAGAAAATAAAATAATTAATAAAATAAACGTTTGCCTTGGTTGATTTAGTGAAAATGGACAGAGTAGCAGATAAGTGGTGTTACAGTGAGTTTTTTCCCCGGGAGCCTTGATGTTGTATATAGGATACGCATCAAGTTGAGCTCCTAGTTCTTACCAGTATACATAGGGTATACTGGTTTGTAACAAAATTGGCGCAGCCGGTAGGATATCGGTTTTGCAGAGACCACAGTGTAGTGCGCTGTGTAGCAAATTTAAATGGGCTGAAAAATCTATTCACCCAGCCAATATCTCAAACCATTCAACTCCTGTAAGACACCATTGCTACTCATACTGTCCATCAAGCTGGATCAACTTTCTTAAAAAAAAATCAAATAATAATGTTTATTATTTAAATAAAAAGAAAAAATAATATCAATACTATACAAACAGTCCATCAAACTAGATCAGCTTGCTTAAAAGAAAATCAAATAATAATTGTAATCATTTAGAAACCAAAAATATAATATCGGTATCTAAATACAATATTGTTACTACTCATACAGTACATAAAACTAGATTAAACTTCTCAAAAAAGAAAATAAAAATAATATTGATTGTTCAAATAACAAAAATATAATATCAATATTCAAATACAAAATTAAGGTTACTCATACTTTCCAACAAACTAGATCAATCTTCTTAAATAAATCATCAAATAAATATTTTAATTAATTAAATAACAAAAAGAAAGTATGAATATCCAAACATAATATTATTGATCAAACTGAATCAGTCTTCCTTTAAATTAAACTCAAATAATTATATTGATCATTCTAATAACCAAAATATGATAACAATATTCAAATGTAATATTAATCCTACTAACCCATCAAATAAGATCAGATCAGTCCTAAAATCAAATAGTCATATTGAACATCTAATTCTACATTCATTTACTCCTTCATTCATATATCTTAAATCTCATCTTTCTTATCTGAAGGTCATTCAAACTAACTACTAACTCGTTCAAACTCAACGTAGAATTTATAAAGATATAAAGTTTCAATCAACTTACATTCAAAACACAAAACATTACAAGTAAATATTAAACACAAATAAGCAAAACGAAAACTTAATAGCGAGCAAACAAACGCGTGCCCATTGTTATCGAAATATGATACCACTTATCACTCCAACTGCTTGGACAATACGCGTACCCACATGCATACTAAAGTCTTATCTCTTGAATTGAATGAGCATTCGAATTAACTGAAGCATAATTAAAAGAGCAAAAAAACAAACATTTAAGTGCAAATTGAATAGATAGACATCTGGGCAATATTTCTAAATGCAATAACATGGAAGAGCAAACTAAATAAATTAACTGCGCTACACAAATACAAAGAATAATTTACATGAGAACGGCAATTTTCCAACGCAAATAAACATGAAACTAATTTAATTTCCAGTTACACTGAAACAATTTAAGAATGGGAACTTTGACCAACAGAATTTTAGTTATTAGAACAATACAACAATGCAAACGGTTTTACCCCAAAACCAATTATCTCTTTCAAGTTCCACTGTAATTCACTCTCGAATCACCAAATTCATAATGTTAAAGAAACGGGAAAAGTGGCAGACAAGTCGGTAAAACCTTGGCAAAACTATCAGCAGACACGCTATTTCGATGTCTAAACTAAGCGATCACTGGAATGAAAACCAGTTGATTACACAACAGCCTCTGAGCCGTCGACGTAAGCTGTCGGCGGACACGCTATTTTTAGTTATAAGTCCTCAAAGAAACAAATAATAGCCTCTGAGCTGCCCGACTTCAACTTCCGGCAGACACGCTACATTTAGTATTAAGTCATATGCAGAAGAGACATCAATTTACCATCCAGTCATAGCCTCTGAGCTGTTGATCGAAAATGGTTTGCAAATACGATATTAACCAAGTATCTTTTAAACAAACCACTACGTTTCCTTTTACAATAAATACATTATAACTGCTAACTATTAAAAAAGTCACAAATAAAACTCCTGTGGAAAGTGCAAGACAATTCAAAACCCACCCATTTCCCACCCTTTTACTTTATATATGGCGACAATATCAAATAGCGTCTTAGAATGCTATAATATATACTTTAAGGTGCTTTAAACAATCGTTTTCTCAAGATCAAGATCAAAAATTTATTAACGGCTAATGAAGTGACCTCGCACGGCACTGTACTGTCTTCCAGTAAGGTCCAGGACAGCATTATGCGAAACTAAGTAGACACACACTAGGGAAAAATTAGACGGAACACATTTAGGGTCTGGAATGAAGACCGAAACTAAATGTTCCCAAGCCCATATAGTGATTGTGTCGCTTCGATCATCTTTTACAATAATTTCTCGCAAGATATTTTCAATGTAGTGCATCTATTAAACAATTCACTAAAATCAATAAAAGTATACACCAGAGCTCAGAACCGCTCCTTTTAATTTCAGTTTGAGAAAAAGGTCGACTTAATTTATATTAACTCATTAACATTTCAATACATAATAAAAAACGTACATAAAAATTCCGATTTATAAATAATCCACAACTATTTACACATACTGCTGAATTCATTTCTAATAACCCTCCCTTTTTACCACCACAAACGAATAAAAAAGTATGTAATAGACAACTTAAGCCAATTAAACGACGATTAAATGCATATACCTTAAAAGCTCTTCCTCTTACACAATCCCACAGCATAGATGGATTAAAAGCCCTGCCCACAACGAAATGCATTAAGCCGACTTAATTAAAAACAAATGCTCTTCAAGGCAATTACCAGCCAACCACGAATTAGTACATACATATCATATACTTCACATACTTCCTAGTAATCAGCGCATGTAAAAGCTACAATACATGGCTTCATTCAATTATCTCATGCATTATTGCAGAAGCAATGCTAATCATATCTTCAAAGCTCGTTAGCGGCGAGCAAAAACAATCACATAAACCTTCAATCCATGACTCCCATTCCCATTAACAACATTAACCATGCATATTAAGGGGAAAGTTTATTTATCACACTCACTCGCACCCTATAAAGCCAAGAAAGCTTATACTAAAGTCTTGGGAATACAACAACAACGACTCCCAAGCTACCTAAATGGAAAGCTATTCTCTCGGCAAATCTTCTTCCGAAGCGAAGCAATGCCCGAACGTAACGATCGTGGGAAAATTTCATTCCCCTTTTACATATTAACTCATTCCCAATAAATAACCGCTAAAGCTTTAACAATATTTCCTATTGAAACTTCCCTACTAACCTATTCGCACATTACATAATTTAAGAAAATGCCAGCAGAAGCTTACATGAAGAGCTTTTGTTATAGCATTAAAGAAAGTAATTTAATAGGATATTAATAAACCATGAATGGAATAAAAAACGAATTTCTTTGCACATTTAAACTATTTTGAAAGCCGTTCACATTAAATCCTCACTCACGCTAACTGTTTATAATTCACTAAAACCTGCACTAATCGAACAGTAACACACTAATAATAACCACTAACCAAACAAAAAGTAAAATTCTATCTTTGGCAATTACAGTTAATAATTAGAATTACAATTACAATATTCAAAAAGAAAATAAGAAAAAGAGAAATGCAGAATATGTAACAATTAAATATCAAAATCTATTGTGAGATGAAAAATGCTAAAATAGAAGCAAATCATTAACTTCCAAAAAGAAAAATCGGCATTGAGTGTGGATGTTAAAAGAAAGTGTATTGTATTACCAAGTAAAGCCGATTATACACCTATTGCAAAGAAATAATTGAATTCCGGTATTCTTTAATTGTAAAAACAAATAATAATAGTATATTCTTCAACATTATATATTAGTAAAACGAAATAATTTATAATCTTGTAGTTTACGGCAGAAATGAAATATTAACATCTTAATTTATAATTGTATCAAATGAAACACAGATTATTTACTGTACAGAATCAAACCGAACACGAGCTTGTTGACTTAAAATTTTATCAAACAAAAACAATAGTGAATAATTATACTGATTAATGATTGAAGCAAACAAAATATTAATCCACGATTATATAGAACCAAACTAGATGTTAGTTCATTGTATCCAAAGAAATACTAGAGTATCATTACAGTAACTTATGATAAAATCAAACAAAACATTCTATGAAATCAAATTTCTAATTATTAATTTATAATTGTAGTAGTTTATGAAAGCAACATGGATATGTAATACTTATTAATTAACATTAACTCAAGGTACCAAACAAAATAGGAAAATATGATACATAATTGTATAAAATCAAATCTTTACTTAGTAATTTTTGATTGTAGTAATTTGCAAATGCAACACTGACATTTAATACATATTAATTAGCATCAACTTATGGTACCGAACGAAATATCATTATATTAATTTATGATTGAATCAAACAAAACATTGTATAGTATCAAACCAAATATTAACTCATTCATTCATAAATGTGGAAATTTACAATTCTAACGTTGACTTGTAACAACATATTAAGTAACGTCAATTGGATAGAATTATAACATTGGCGCGTTAGCATCTAGTAAATTACGCATAAATCAGCAGCAAAAAAACGGTTAATAATAAGTTGCGAGAAGTACAGTGGACAATACCAATGGCGATAACAGCGCGAGATATAAGTACGAATGATTTGCACAAAAGGGAATGTAGCGAGACTCAACCAACAACAAAAATTGCGCAAAACCAAGAGTGAGCGTAATCTATTGGGGTACATTAAGTAATCCAGATCACCGGAGTAGAGCGACGATTTATTGTACTCTCCAAGTATATTAAATCCTTTTTTCAACTGCCGGAGGAATGTTGCGAGTGAACACATAAACATACTCGGATATATTCCCGCTTCATAACTGCAATAGTAGCGAGCAAACAACACCAATGTACTCGCACTTTGCCAATGAAAATTAGCCATGGAAACACATGCGCAAGTAAATAAGCGAGCAGTTAAGTAAACGAGAAAGTTCAGCCCGCAACGATATTCACATCGTGAACGAACGGGGTGCTGCGAAGAGAGGTAAGCGGAAAGGAAAACCGAAACTCCCGGCATAAACACTCTTTCGCTCAATGTCCCCAGTTTCGCTATTTTACCTCAAGAGATCTTGGGAAAGCCGAAGGCTTAAACTGAAAGCACTCTTTCGAAGTCAAAAACTTAAGCGAAAAACACTCTTTCGCTCAATTTCCCCAGTTTCGCATATTCACCAGCCGAGCAAGCGAGACGAAGCGGGGAGGAAAAACTTTCGTGGAACAAGAGCGCACGTGTTCGGCTACTCAGCACCTTTAAAGAGAATTTAGGTTGAAAGCTCACGAAAGAATGGTATTTAATGTTCTTGGGCAGTCTTATACCAGTGAGTTTATATTCAAATCCAAAAGGGAGCGTGCTGCTACCCAATTACCATTTAGACGGTTAAAGTATTCGCGATTAAAAGTTCAGCCGAAGATATCGTCCAGTGTTCAACGAAGTGGTGAGGGGTGAGGTGTTGGCTTGCGCCGCGATCCTCAATCGGCCTTTTTGGGTTCCACGCTGTATGGCCACCCCGAACCATTAACACGTCCATTTGATTCTCTACAGGCTCAATATTGATATAAGTCTCCAATAATGTAATTTGTAAAATGTAATGTTAGAAAAAAATAGGAACAGAGAAAATAAAATAATTAATAAAATAAACGTTTGCCTTGGTTGATTTAGTGAAAATGGACAGAGTAGCAGATAAGTGGTGTTACAGTGAGTTTTTTCCCCGGGAGCCTTGATGTTGTATATAGGATACGCATCAAGTTGAGCTCCTAGTTCTTACCAGTATACATAGGGTATACTGGTTTGTAACATCAGTCGTCGCTTTGGGCCTTTGACGGAAGCGCAAATTGTGCATCTGTGACACCAGTCCTCTACGTCTTCTCGAGCGTGGATCCAGCAGAACCTTTCCCGCAATTTCGCTAAGGTCTTGTTAACACCAAGGTGGCCTCCCGAGGATCCTTCATGCATTTCCTTAACCACATCGTGGATTCGGCTTTTGGGTGGTATAGTTTGCATCCTATAGGAGCTGCCATCCACCGTTTCCCATTTCCGCTTGAGAACACCACTCTCCACCTGAAGGGAGTTCCATTGTGCCCAATAGCTTTTCAGGGTTGCGCCATGCTTTGAAACGTCTTTCCACTCAGGTCGCCCAGTCGTCTCCTTCCATACGAGCAATGGTCCGATGTCTTTATCGGCTAACTGGGCATTTCGGATCTCCTCCGATGACCAACCTTCATCGAATTCGGCCGTTATCACTCGTAGATCAACGGGCGGCTCCTTTTCCTCAATCCGTTGGCAATGTTTGCAGTTAGCTGGACATGGATGACGAGATAGGGCGTCAGCAATTCCATGAACTCTGCCCTTGTGAAGCAGTTGGGGCCTCCCTAGGTCTGGTCGGATCGTCGATCGGGTTGCACCAGTGTCGTTTGTTAGGGTGCATTGTTCTTCATCAACTTGACCAGGAAGGCATCTGTCTGCTTCTCCACGATGTTGCCTTGGCACGGTGCTGGGGATGTCGATACTCCTAGCCAACGTTCGCCCCACAAAGTTGGCCCTTGCAGTTTGATGGGCCTCCATTCTAGGCTCCTGACACGGTCTGGATCTCCACCACCCTGGACAATAGCTCGGTCTTCTTCCCTTCTTGCAGTCTCTTTGCAGGTGCCCTTTTTCCCCGCAATTCCAGCATCTAGGCGCACCATTCACCTGCAGCTCTCGCTCGATTCCCACGCGCTCACACCTGCAATTATCCGCCAGTACCTCACGAACCCGGGCAGTGGTACGGGTCACATTTTTGGCTGCCTCAAAATTTAAACTATAAGCCAATGCATCCTTGACTGTTTGCTTTTGAGCTAACCACGCGGCTTGTTGCAATTTCGGGTCCTTTAAGGCGCTGATGAATGCTTCCGCTGCTACGTCATCTCGATGTTCTGAGTCGTACGCTGGGTAAGCCAAAAGTGCCAGTCGCTCAATGTCTTGTGCTAGCTGCTGCAAGGTTTCGCCAGACTTCTGCATCCGATGCCGTAGCTGTGCCCGGTAAATCTGCTTCAGATGATCGTCTCCATAACGCATGTCCAGCGCATTCATTATAGCAGCCGGGTTTGAATGCAGCTCAACGGGTATAATCTGCAAAAGCTCGGCAGCTGGGCCTCTTAGAGCAAGAATTAACGCAGTTGCTCGTTCCTGCTCATTCCAGTGATTTATCCTAGCGGCTGCTTCAAACTGGATTTTGTAAATAGTCCAGACCGTTTGCCCATCGAATATTGGTGCTTGCACATTTCTAGATGAGCTTTGCGCTGCGGTTATAATTGGGGCTGGTGAGGCGGTTACTACTGCCTTTGCTGCTTCCAAGTCCTTTTTCACTTTTTCCATCTCATGGTTGACCTGGCTAATCTCAAGGTTGATTCTCTCCTCGACCTGGTATACCTTCTCCTCGACGCATTTAATTTGGCTGTTGAGACTACTGAGCTCCGCTTTTATTTCGGTTGACTGTTTTTCCAGCTTCTGTGCGATGTCTGCCTTGATTTCGAACGCTTGTTGGTCTAGCTTCGCTGATTGTTCATTTAGCTTCACAGCTAAACTGGATGTCTGTTCATTTAGCTTCACAGCTAAACTGGATGTCTGTTCATTTAGCTGCGCTGATTGTTGTGCTCTTGCTGCATCAGCATCAACATTTGCATCAGCGCATTTTCTGGTTCCTTTGGTTTTGGTGTTTCGGCTTCACCACCTTCTGCGCCTCTTTCTGCAGCTGAGAGCGCATCCGAATCCAGATTCACGCCTTCCGACTCGATCGCATCACGCAAGCGTGCAATCAGTATAGCCTTTGTACCTTGTGTAGCCAGATTTCGTTATTCCAACTCCTCTTTGAGCTCCGATATGCTCAATTGATTAATTTTTAGATGTAAATTTCCTGGCATTTTTATTGTTTCGGCTATTTTTCCACGTTAACTTTCACAATTGTGCACTTTAAAATTGTTTAAACGTTTTTACTTCCAAAATTTTTCTTTCTCACTTCTTGACACCATTGTCGCGTGTTTTCGGTTCGCGGCCAATAATTTTAACGTTCCGGGAAAGTGAAAACGTAATGTCTTTTAATTTAAGTTAAAAGAGTTTATTTAATTACAAAAGCGCACAATGATCAGTTTAACACATTCACTAATTTTAATTTTCACTATGAAAAATCTAACACTTGTCCATAAATTTCTTATCGCAATTGTCTTCTAAATCACTTCACTATTACGAAAATCACTTTTCTACTACTCGAATAATATCGCGTCCCACACACAATCGCAGTTCTTATCGCGGTCGAATGAATGATCCCCCCATTCATTCAGCTCGCCTTTATATAGGGTCTCTACCTATTCACCCATTTCTCGTACATTGGCGAATGTTCTACCGAGAGGTACCTGGTAGATTCGAGCAAATTAATGAATGGAGTGACGTCACTTGCAGATGTTGATCATGCTTGTTGGGTTCTCGTGGGTTCGAGTAAATTCATTTGTTGACGTTCTTAATGATGATGAAAACAATTGCGACAGTAGCTCGCAGAAATATTTGTGCATGTAATTATTTGTACATGTAACAATACATTAGCGCTAACCTGTGATGCCTGTCTTGTCCGGCCGTATCCCATATTTCCAATTTAACTGCCGTATCATCTATGCAAAGCGTTTGCGTAAAAAAACTACACCTGTCGTACTCCCTTGGCACTCGTGGCATTGTCCTTTGACAAAACGTAAAACTAACAATGACTTACCAACAGCGGATTCACCCAACAGGACCAATTTAAATTGACAAATCTTAGTTTTCGATGCACCTTTTGGTCGTTGTTCGGTCGCTTGCCTATTCCCTCATGCAAAAGTGGTTGTGCAGATAGGTCCGCATCCTCCCTCAAAGAAATCCTCTTCATTTTGTTGCACGAGGTGAGTATTTTGCTCCAAATTCTGCTGCTCGGCAATTTGCATCAGTTCCAATCGGGGTTATGTCCACTTGTCGGTTGAGGGATTTCACAGTTAGTTCGCTGTTATTGAATGCTGAAATGATTTGCTTGATGACATTTCCCTGTTAGCGAATTATTTTGGTCTTGCAGACCATAATAATTACTTTGTTGCGATTCGTGCACTTAACTTGCAGCGACTCTTTAGGGTTATCTCCAGCTACCACGAGCCGTCCTGCCGTCACTTACTGACTCCAACTGCCGTCAGCTTTGGGTGACACTCCTCGACTCAAATTGACGTAGGATGGGAATGTCATCCAAAGCTGACATTCGCCCGAAAGCCATATGGCAGCGATGGGCTTGTGTGCGAGTCGGCAGTGGCGTAGGGCTAACTCATTACACAATGTTTCGAAGTGTTGTTGTAAAAGCGTTTTTTCACTCAAAATTATTGCGTCCAATTCATACATGATCATGTTTACATATCGGGGTGACCATTTCATGCGATTAGTTTTCGCGCAGTACCATCTGAACCTGGGGGCAGGTTTTTGCTGGCATATCATTGCATCATTGATTTTATTGATGAAATCAATTCTATTTATTTTTTTAAGCAGCTTCTTAAATGATATTAACCATATATGAAGATGAACAATATACATTTTATTATGCTCGGCATGTAAAACATGATTTTTTTTCAGAATTCCTGCAAATGAATATGAACAGTTTAATTATTTTCGATGGATGCAATGTGGAAAAGGCTTTGATATGCTCTAAACACTTTTTGGGAAACGATTTCAAAACAATTACAACCAGAACAATATTTAGAGAAGACGCAGTTCCACTTTTGATCGAGACTAATGGACGACAATATGTAAAATGTTTACTTTTATGAATCTCTTCTGGAGCTCAGCCATATTTTTATCTTTGCATGGAAATACAAATAGTATAGCAGCCGTATTTGTTTCATGCATTTCGCTGGATGGAGAAGGTAGTTCATCGTCGAGGATGGTAAATAAGTTTATGTTAACTATTTTCAGAGTTCAATTGCACACCTCCCGATCCAAGCTCCACCCCCAGTATCTACCTGTGTAGTAATTACGTTACCTGCAAGTGGGGCGTTTTTTAGGTATGTTTATCTATTTGGGTATTTGATTAGAAAACTCAGTTCATGTCATTTTCCGCAGGTTCTCGATTCAAGCGTATAAGCGGAAAGCGGAGTCCTGGAGTTGTACTATTCTTTTCATTGTATTCCATAAATGCTATTTATTATATTTTTATTGAATTTTCAAATGAACGAAAATAGTTTCGAGATAATTATATTAAAAAATTCTTAGAATTTTTGAAATAATTCGAAGTTTACTTTGCTTTGTCAACTAACTATTCTTTTCTATTCAACCTCCCCCTGAATCCATTTGCTTAGAAGGTAAATGTGGAAACTCGTTGCAAGGAAATGGGATTTTGTAGATATTGTTCTATACATGATTCAGTTGAGTAGGGGAGTTGTCAGAATGAACTCTGCTCCGAGAATCGTATAAAAACAAAGCTACGAGTGAGGTTCTTCAAAGCAGATAAGAATTAGAACAACAATTTCTGCTAGGCCTTGAAAAATTTCCGCTAGGCAATATTCCAACAAATTAGTAAATTTTAAATGCATGTAGTTCTCTCCACATAGCAACGAGCAAGCTCACTCAAATAAGGCAGTAAAATACCCGTGGAACCGCCTTGATTCCACCGAAGACGGTCCTAACCCCGGTTATGAAAGGAAGAGAATGAACGATTATGATTGTAGCAGTAGTTGAATTTTACTTTGAGGTTTCTATTTGCCTAACTGAAGCTTTGCAAAATATTCAAGTCTGAAATAGAAACATTATCATCCAATTACGCAATGGTAGTTGAGTTTTACATATTCAAATACGTCTACATATTCGCCCCTTTTTAAACTACACCCTTAGAAAATAAAGTTAAAAGAGAAACGATCGTGGCGCATCTGGAAATGACAGCACTTAAGTTGATGTTCCACTCCAGTGTTCCATTGTCCAAGGCCACTGGGAAGAATGCTTTGAGGAACAAGATAAAACCGGAGTGGACATCCATGTGTACACGTCGTCGCAACTACCCCTGCGACCGCCTGCCTAACTACGTGTCTTTTTCACCTACCCCTGCGACCGTGATTCTAAAGCTAGTTAAGGGGAACCCAATAGGTTGTCACAAGAAAGTAAACAAACGCTTATGCACTCGTAAATATGGTTTTATTGCAAATAACACTTCACAGAACAAGAAAATAGCATTGAATACAAATAAAGCATTATGGCCACTTAGGATAGAAAACACTGTCGTATCGATAACCCATCGTTTTCTATCAATAACGCACATTACACTTTTAATTGAGTTCCTCGCTCCGATTTACAATGTCACTCCTTAAAATGTTGTTATCCCTAAGCCAGGTGTAATATTACTTTCACTACAGTCAATATACCTCCGAACACGTTCTCGAACCGAAAAAACGACTAAATTCCGAATCGTATCTCACGCGCCAGGTAAATTTCGCGTCCATGTTTAGTCGTCAAATTGACAATCTGGCTCTCGAGAGGAGAAATTGTAGAAATTATTGGAAATGAAATGACAATCATGCTCAGAAGGTGGTCGCATCATTTTCTATGGAGCTTATATGAGCATAGCCTCTCCATTTGTTCCGTTCCTCAAAGGAAGAATGGTTATTTTGCTATAGAACCTTGGAACAGGTAGCTAACAAGAACGCCCGATGCTAATGGCAGAGCATATATACTAACTCGCACCTGCAATCAAGGAGCTGTCAAAATGAAAAGAGAGGCAAATAAACGTGTAAAAGATGGATTAAAGTTGACCATGTGTTGGTAAAATTGCAAGCAAAGTCAAGTTTTTGTTTACCATACATACGCACTTTTAGTCAAATTCTCTCTACTCCATAAGTACCGTAAGAAATAAAATTTGTTCCAGTTGCAGCTGCTATTTAGTAGATATGCTCTGCTAATGGAACACTGATTTTTCTGGTCATCAATTCTCGCTGTCGATAAGGAGAAATCTTCATATTATCATATGATTTTTTGCATTTGCTGTCAAATTTGGCTGTGAAAACCCGTAAGCAAACTCATTTGCTGTGTTATGTTGATGTTTAAATCAATAAAAATTTGTCATTTGTGCGTTGTTCATTAACACAACAATCTATCGGTTAGATTGCAAGCGAGAAAACTATATATTTCGACGGGAAAGTAAGAAAATGAAAAGAAGTTTCCAAAATCATGTGCATTGTGAAAACATGGAAAAATTGAACGCACCATCAGCCCACAGGATTAACATTTCATAGGTTAGTATCAACATCAAGCATAGAAAAGAAAATACAATATTTAGAAGTGTTTTTTCACTCAAAATTACTGCTTCCAATTTATGCATGATTATGTTTACATTTCGGTGGCGACCATTATATTCGATTAGTTTTCGCGTAGGAGCGCCTGCATTTTGGGGGCAGGTTTTGCTAGCATATTGCTTGAATAATTTTATTGATGAAATCAATTTTATTTCTTTTTCCAGGAGTCTTTTAACTGATACTGGACATACAAATATATGGAGATGAAAAAATTATTAATGGACGACAATCGGTAAACTGTTTCCTTTTATAAATCTCATCTAGATCTCAGACATGTTTTTATATTTGCAGGCAAATGCAACGAGCTTAGCGGCAGTATTGATTTCAAGCGCCTCTCTGGATATGGAAGCTATTTCACCCTCGAAAGCGTAAAGCAGAATCCCGGAGTTGTTAGAATTATTCTTTTAACTGTTGGCATATATAGAATGAATTCCATTTATTATATCATTGAATTTTCAAATGAAAAAAAGTAATTTCGAAATAATTGATCTTTATACTAACAAGCAGAAGGGTATATGAACTCTTCAAAAAGATGCTTTGTACAAATAATTCAAATTTTGTATTATTTCGATCAATTTTATAGCCTGTATCAAACAGATAAATTTATTATTGGGGCGCAGTATAATTCATTTAAAGAGAAACGTTGGATTTTTAAGGACTAGTCACTGGTTTGAGAAATTCAACAGTAATAGACGACCTATTCATAACCAATATATGCTCAAATTTGTTCCCTCATCTATAGTAAATCAAGATATCATTAAGCTATTTTTGATCCATTCGATCAAGTCTCGGCTATGGCAATATACTAAATGTAAGGCAATTTACTGCCAGCTACGAGAAACTTTTATTTACTCTAATTAGTATACTTAAAAATGTTCAAGTGGCATGCATCGGAAAGCAACTCTTTGTTGCATATGGTGAGAGAGTGAACAACAAACGACACTTCAGCTTGTTAGTTAAGCTTATAGCAGTAAAATATTTTAACACATAAGACTATGTTATTGCGAGATTAAAATCAGAACAAATTTCTGCTAGGCGATATCTCAACAAATTAATACACCTTAAAGGCATGTAGTTCTCTCACACATAGCGAAGGTCAAGCTCAACGATTATACATTTCACCTTAATTCCACTGAAGACGATCCAAAGACTGGTTATGAAAGGAAAAGGGAGATGAAAAAGTATAAAAGAATGAACGATAATAATTTTAGTAGTAGTTGAATTTGTAATTACCTAGGGGACAGATTTAGTTTTTGTTTATTAAATGTCGCTGTGAGTTACTTTTTATCTAAAGTTTTGCAAACTATTCAAGTCTGAAATAGGAACATTATTAATCAATTATGCAATGGCAGTTAACTTTTACATTTTCAAATATTTCTAAATTGTCGCCCCCTTATTAAACTATACCCTTCGAAAATTAGATCGAAAGAGCAACGTTCGTGGCGCATCGGGAAATGATGACAAAATTTGAGTTGATGTTCCACTCCAGTGTTCCATTCGCAAAGCTTAGAAGAGGTAGCTAATAGGGACGGCTCAATGCTAATAGAACACTGATCTTGCTTGCCATAAATTCTCGCTGTCGCTGAGGCGAAATCTTCATATTATCATATGACTTTTTTGCATTCACTGTCAAATTGGGCTGTGAAAACCTGAAAGCAAACTTGTTTGCTATGTAATTTTTATGTTAAAATGAGTGGACATTCGTGATTTGTGCGCTTTTCATTGGCGAGACAGTAAGAGACAAGTTAGCGGTTAGATTGCAAGTGAGAAAACTTTATATTTCGACGGAAAAGTAGGAAAGTGCAAAGAAGTTTATAAAATCATGGGCATTGTGAAAAAATGCAATAACAGAACCCACCGTCAGCCCACAGGGGTATCATTTCATAGATTAGTATCAGCATTGAACGTAGAAAAGAAAATATGATATTTAGAAGTGTTTTTTCACTCAAAATCACTGCTTCCAATTCATGCATAATTATCTTCACATTTTGGGGGCGACCATTTTAATGGGCTAGTTTTTGCGCAGAACCGCCTGAATTTTGGGGCAATTTTTGCAAGCATATTGATTGAAAAATTTTATTGATGAAATCAATTTAATTTCTTTTTTCAGGAGTCTGTTAAATGATACTGGACATACGAATATATGCAGACGAAAACACAATTAATGGAGAACAATCGGTAAACTGTTTACTTTTATAAATCTCATCTGGATCTCAGAAAAATTTTTATTTTTGCAGGCAAATGCAACGAGCTTAGCAACAGTATTGATTTCAAGTGCTCCTCTAGATGGGGTAGCCATTTCATCTTTGAAAGCGGAATGCAGAATCCCGATGTTGTTAGTATTATTCTTTTAACTGTTGGAAATATTGAATGAATTCCATTTGTTTTATTATTATTGAATTTTCAAATAAATAAAAATAATTTCGAAATAATTAGTCCTTATACTAACGAGCCGAAGGATATATGAACTCTTGAACAATATGTTTTTTACAAGTAATTCAAATTTTGTATTAAAACTTTCGATAAATGTTATAGCCTATATCAACGAGATAAATTTACTATCGGGGCGAAGTATAATTCATTCAAAGAGAAGCGTTGGATTTTTAGGACTCACCATTGGTTTCAAAAATTAAACAGTAATAGACGACATATTTAGGACCAATAAAATGTTCAAATTTGTTACCTCCTATAAATTAAATCAAGGTCAAATCAAGCTATTTTATATGCATTCGATCAAGCCTCGGCCGTAGCAATAAATGAACTGTAAAACTGCCAGCTAACTTTTATTTACTCTAAATAGTATACTTAGAAAAGTTCAAGTGGCATGCATTGGAAAGCAACTCTTTGTTGCATATGGTGAGCTCATGAACAACCAACAACACTCCAGCTTGTTGATTAAGCTGATAGCAGAAAAATATATTAACACAAGATACTTTTTCATTGCGAAATAAAAATCAGAATAAATTTCTGTTAGGCGATGTCTCAACAAATTAATACACCTTAAAGGCATGATGTTGTCTCACACATAGCGAAGATCAAGCTCAACGATTATACATTTCACCTTAATTCCACCGAAGAAGATCCAAAGCCTGGTTATGAAAGGAAAAGGGAGGTGAAAAAGTACATAAGAGTGAACGATTATAATTTTAGTAGTAGTTGAATTTGTAATTACCTAAGTAACAAACTTAATTTTTGCTCATTAAATGTCGTTGTGAGGTTTCTTTTTATCTAAATAAAGTTTTACAAACTATTTAAGTCGGAAATAGGAACATTATCAATCAATTAGCTTTAACATATTCAAATATTTCTAAATTGTCGCCCCCTTATTAAACTATACCCTTCGAAAATTAAATCAAGAGAGCAACGTTCGTGGCGCATCTGGAAATGATGACAAAATTTGAGTTGATTTTCAACTCCACTGTTCCATTCTCAAAGTTTTTTGCTTGGAACGTTTGAGAATGGAACACTGGAGTGGAACATCAACTCAAATTTTATCATCGTTTCCCGATGCGCCACAAACGTTGCTCTTCTGATATAATTTTGGAAGGGTGTAGTCCAAAAAGCGAGCTACAGTTTACAAATATTTGAAAATGTAAAAGTTAACTGCCATTGCATAATTGATTGATAATTTTCCTATTTCAGACTTGAATAGTTTGTAAAACTTTATTTAGATAAAAAGAAACTCACAGCGATATTTAATAAGCGAAACTAAATCTGTTCCTTAGGTAATTACAAATTCAACTACTACTAAAATTATAATCGTTCATTCTTTTATACTTTTTCACCTCCCTTTTCCTTTCATAACCAGTCTTTGGATCGTCTTCAGTGGAATTAAGGTGAAATGTATAATCGTTGAGTTTGACCTTCGCTATGTGTGAGAGAACGACATGCCTTCAAGGTGTATTAATTTGTTAAGATATCGCCAAGCAGAAATTTGTCCTGATTTTAATCTCGCAATGAAATAGTATTTTGTGTAAATGTTTTTTACTGCTATAAGCTTAACTAACAAGCTGAAGTGTCGTTTGTTGTTCACTTTCTCACGATATGCAACAAAGAGTTGCTTTCCGATGCATGCCACTTGAACATTTTTAAGTATACTATTTAAAGTAAATAAAAGTTTCTCGTAGCTGGCAGTAAATTGCCTTACAGTCAGTATATTGCTATAGGCGAGGCTTGATCGAATGGATCAAAAATAGCTTAATGATGTCTTGATTCAATTTGTATGAGGGAATAAATTTGAGCATATATTGGTTATAAATACGTCGTCTATTACTGTTGAATTTCTCAAACCAGTGATTAGTCTCAAAATGAATTATCCTGTGCCCCGATATTAAATTTATCTGTTTGATACAGGCTATAAAATTGATCAAAAGTTTCAATACAAAATTCGAATTATTTGTCCAAAGCATCTTTTTGAAGAGTTCATATATATGCCTACAGTTCAAAGAATAATTCTAACAACTCCGGGATTCTGCTTTCCGCTTTCGAGGATGAAATAGCTTCCATAACCAGAGAGGCGCTTGAAATCAATACTGTCGCTAAGCTCGTTGCATTCGCCTGCAAAAATAAAAATGTGTCTGAGATCTAGATGAGATTTATAAAAGTAAACAGTTTAACGATAGTTGCCCATATATATACTCTGCAGGTAGCTAACAGGAACGGCTCGATGCTAGTCAAATACTGCATTTTCTTCTCATCATTTCTTTCTGTCGATAGGGAGACATCTTCAGATTTTTATATGACTTTTTTTGCATTTGCTGTCAAATTCGGTTGTGAAATTCATAGACAACGTCGTTCGGTGTGTAAATTTCATGGTAAAATCAGTGAAAATTCGTGATTTGTGCGTTGTTCATCAACAAGACTATTATCGGTTAAATAGTAAGTGAGAACAACTCTATATTTCGACGGGAAAATGCAGAAGTGCAAAGATCTTTCTGAAATTAGGTGCATTGTGAAAGCATGCAATTATAAAAGCCACCGTCACCTCCCAGGCATATTATTTCACAAGCTAGTATCAACATAAAACATAGAAAGTTGTATTCCGGAGTACTTTTTCATTCTAATACTGACAAGGTGAGGAAAAATCTGATTCAAAAACTTTTTCAATATAATTTTCTTAACTTAAGTATCGAACTGACAGATAAGAAGCACTACATTTATTCGTCTATTAACAACCCACATATTTATTCAATTGTGATCAGATGTTGTCATATAGTATAACACAATTGAAGAAAATAACTTCAAAAACTAGAAAGGTGCCCTTATCAAGAATAGAAGGGTGCTCTTTCAAAGAATAGAGGGATACCCTTCTAAGAATAAATCCCTTCTAAAGAATACAGGGGTGTCTTTTTAAAAACTAGAAAGGCGCCCTTGTCAAAAATAGGAGAGTTCTCTTCCAAAGAATAGAAAGGTGCCCTTATTAATAATAGAAGTGTGCCCTTCCAAAGAATAGAAGGGTACCCTTCCAAAGAAACGAAGGGTACCCTTCCAAAGAATAAGAGGATACCCTTCTTAAGATTAGGAGGGCACCCTTATATTCTCTTGAGGAACACTTTTCTATTCTCTAGAGGAGCACCTTTCTATTCTATAGAAGGTTAATAGATATGTATCCTTATAAGCGATAGAAGGGTATCCTCCTATAGAATAGAAGGGAGAATATAAGAATGCTTCCCTAGAGAATAGAAGGGTGCACACCTAAAGAATAGAAGGGTGGCCTCTAGAGGATAAAAGAGTGCCCTTCTAGAGAATAGAACGATACTTTTTTAGAACCCGTCATTGCACAGCTAAATACAACAGAATCGGGGATCTGCCATTTCAAATATTATAATTTAATGCCTTAAATTCCACCAAGGTGTTGCTGAAATACAATTCCTATCCAGTTATTTTCTTCAGTTGTGTTATGTGACAACATCTGATCACAATTAAATAAACGTGTGGGATATCAATTGACGAACAAATGTTCGATACTAAAGTTAAGAAAATTATACTGAAAAAGTTTTTGAATCGGATTTTCCTCACGTTATCGGTTTTAGAACTAAAAAGTGCACCGGAATACAAAATTTGAACGCAATCGAAGCAATTAGTTATGAATTTAAGAAACATTTGCCAAACGTTTCTAAGTTTTGTTTTTTGTAGATATGTTAAAGTGATGCAATTAATTCTTAAATACTTTCTGACAAGGTATTCTTATTTTACTTAATTAAACAACATAGGATATTAACAGTTCCATCATTTTGTAGGTTAAAGATGAGTGGTGCCAAGTAGGACCCGAACGAAAAGGAACGTCACCTGTAACAGGGGATCTTTTCAGTAATGTATGTGTTATTGGGTAGTTTATTAGAAAACTAATTTGTTCCGTTTTCCGCAGGTTTTCGATTGCAGCGGGTAAGCGGAATTCTGTAGTTTCGTTTATTCTATCGTTGAATTCTTCTTTGTTTTTGCTATTTTTTATATTTTTATTGAATTTTCAAACGAACTAAAAAAATTCGAAATAATTAGTCTTTATAATAACAAAAACTTTGTGTTGAGCCAGGAATCTTTTGTTTTTGAAAAGCGTCGACAGCTATGGCAATTAGTATTTCACTTCTTTAATGACAACTAATTTAACAGCTTTGACCTAAGATAAAATCATTTCTCGTAAGTATAGAAAATAGATATTAAATGCAAAGTAATCATTTTTAGAATTCATACAAAGAAAATGGTAGGCGGGTTATATACACTCTGGCAAGTTTACTTGAATTTACTTATGTTCACTTTATCTGCGCTCGTTCACCTTCCTTCAACGACTGGGCCGAGCATTTCACCCATGTTCAATTTCTAACGCAATTTTCTGACCAGACAAACGGGCCAGAGAAAGAACGCTGAGTTAGCGTCTTTTCGCTGGCACGTCTGGCTTTGTCCATGAAATGTAATCCAATCTCTTCGATTACGGATGCATTTCATGGACAAATGTACTAGATGAATGTGCATGGTCAGCAATTTGGCTGGGAATGAAAAATAGCAAGTGGAAGCACAGTGTGTGGCAAAATTTTGTATTCATTAATATTGAATTGAATTGAAATATTGGAATTGAATAAAATTATTGAATTTGGGTGAAATGTCGGCGAAAGGCAAATTCAATTGTTATTAAAAGGAACAGTGAATGATTGATCAATCAATCGGTGAATTGAGTTAAAATGATTGATCAATTTATAAATCAATCGAATTGATTACAAATGAGCTAATTACTACGGTGAATCAACCTTAAATAACTAAGCGTTTATGTTGCCGCATCAGGCCGTGGTGGGTGCTCAGGGGTGCCAGGAACTCAACATCCACCCCACCGTTGAACGGTCCGTTCAACCTCCTCCAAGGTGTGCGCTAGGCTGCATCGTCTAGATAACGGAATGGGTGGTTGGACATGCAGGTTGGACTGTTGTTTGCAGGAACACCAGCTGAGGTAGGCCACCAGTACGAATAATCCGAGAATGCCCAGGTAGGCGATTGTGTACTGGTGGGTGTCGTGGTCGGTCGTTTGATTGGCCCATGAAACATCTTGCGCTTGTAGTTGTCGTCACAGTTCCTGGATTTCAGATGCAGACTCAGTGAAATGAGTGGACTCGTTGAATGAGTCCTCAAGGTGCGACCCGCCGCCAGTAGAAATGTATTGAAAGACATCGTGCATAGTGATGGCTTGGCCCTCCTACATGTAGTGCCACTGGATGCTTGCCGTGTCGGCTTTGAGAGTGCAGTCCGCCCCCAGCTGAAGGATATCGGAGCCCTGCAATGACAGTGTGGAAGTGTTACTGCCACGCAATAGGTGAGTCATGGTTTGGTTGACGAAAGCGTAAAATCCATTCGTTCGATTGAGGGATGTTGGACCAGACAGATGAGGTGTGTAATTCCACCGGGGCACATTTGGGCGCGGGTGCAATTCCCTTCAACAAGTCGACTTCGCATCGACTCATGTTGGATTTCCTGCTGTATAATGGATAAGTCTGTCGGCAAATGTGAACGGTTGACTCCGTTTGGATGCAGGATGAGTTCTTCGCCTCCGAGACTGAGTAGTAAATGTCACGGTGCGGCGTGATTATCAAATACTGTGATGATGGTTGTATGGCATTTAATTTGTTGGACCTTACCCTAAGTATTGCGACAAGTCTATAGAGCTCGAAGGTCGTTGCTGCTACCAGTGGAATCTTTAGTTCAAAGATGACGAAATCTGTGATCACTTTGGCGCTGATGGACGTTATTTGAAAGAGTTGTAGGACATTCTCTTGGTGTATAAGTAGCCGCTGTTTCTCGGGTTGATGCTCTGTGATCTTTGTCACCTCTGTGCCCGATTGTTGCTGTTACAGTAACAAGGAATTGAACTGCCCGTGTTGAGTATCCGTGAGTAAGCTAGTGAGGGACGATTGCATTCTCTGCAAGTTGACGGTGATGGTGTCATTTGCAGGGAGAGTTTGGTGTTCAAGTCGAGCGTCGGGGTTTTATTTCCCTCAGGATGAGGAGCATTGATGGCGTTGGTCAGTCTGGTAAACTCCTGCTCTATTGCTGTGAAATGTTTTGAGGAAATTTGTTCGGTTTTCCCAAGGGTGTTCAGCGTTGAGTCGATGATGGAAGTTTGGTTGGTTAGCAGTGAGTGCAGCTTGTCTTGTCTGCTGTAATGAATCGGCCCTACACTACTGACAACTTATACCTATGCAAATCTGCTACTATATGGCTTCCTATCTCACGTCATTTTGGACGACTTCCCATCCCACGTCATTTTTGTCGGTGAATGTAAAAGTGGCAGTCTGACTCAGCCATGTGGCAGTTTTAAGTGAAAATTTTTGAGATGTTCTTACTGCTCCAAATTGGCGAGAGTGTAGCTCCCAAACTAGTCTTTTGGACTCGGATATCAAATGCAGCAGCTGTATACCTCGTGTTATACCTGAAATATTTGCCTGAGAATTATTTAAATTTGACCTTACTTTAGAATGATTGAATTCAATGCTTCAGTGTTCATCATGTAAAAATATTGGATATTCATTCTAATAACAAAAGTAAAAAATTGCTGAAAAGTATTTCGATTGAATAAAATGGACGTCCGTTTCATGAAATGAAGATCTCACTTCCTGAATTACGCTGGCCTCTCGTATCGCATTATTATTAAAGCGAACAGTGAATGGTTGATCAATCAATTGGTGAATTGAGTTCAAATGATCGATCGATTGATAAATCAATCGAATTGATTACAAATGAGCTAATTACTACGGTGAATTAACCTTAAATAACTAAGCATTGACGCTGCCGGATAAGGCCGTGGTGGGCGCTCAGCGGTGTCAGGAACTCAACACTTAGCATATTTTAAATAGTTTCGAGTTTGCTTTTGCTTTGTCGACTGTATAATCTTTTGTATTCAACCTCCCCCTAAATCCATTTTTTTAGAAGGTAAATGTGGGGATTCGTTGCAAGGGAATGCAATCTTGTCGATGGTTTTCTATACATGATTTAATTTGAGTAGGGGAATCGTCGAAGTGAACTCTGCAGCGGTTATCAGATGATAACAAATCTACAAGCGAAAAAAGGTTATTGAAGGCAGACTCAAAAATATGATCGAAAATTCCTGTTATGCACTGAAAAACTTTCGCTAGGCAAAATTTCAACAAATTACCACATTTAAAAGGCGCGTCGTTCTTTCACACATAGCGAAGATCAAGCTCAACGATTATACATTTAATTTAAAAAAGGCAGTATAACACACGCGGAACTCAAGATTCCGTCTGGGTTCCGCTTAAGACAATTACAAGCCCGGTTATGAAAGGAAGAGGCAGGTGATAAAGAATGAACACATTTATCTTTAGTTGTAGTTGAATTTGTAATCGCCTAAAATGAAATTTATTTTTTGCTTATGAAATCTTGCTGTGATGTTTCTCTTAATCCAACTTAAGTTTTGAAAATGAGTTATGTCTGAAATAGGAACTTTATCATTCCGTTATGCAATGGTAATTAACTTTTACATATTTAAAATTTTCTAAATATAAGCTTCATTTCTAAACTACACCCATCGAAATTTAAATCAAAAGAGCAATGTTCGTGGTGCATCCGGAAATGATGACAGAATCTAAGTTGATGATCCACTCCAGTGCTCCATTCTCGAAGGTTTTTTGCTTTGAGCTAAGATGAATAAGAACTGGGTGGGCTAAGCTCTTTGAGGAACGGAACAAATGGAGTGGCTATGCTCATATAAGCTCCATAGAAAATGATGCGACCACCTTCTGAGCATGATTGTCATTTCATTTCCAATAATTTCCACAATTTCTCCTCTCGAGAGCCAGATTGTCAATTTGACGACTAAACATGGACGCGAAATTTACCTGGCGCGTGAGATACAATTCGGAATTTAGTCGTTTTTTCGGTTCGAGAACGTGTCCGGAGGTACATATTGGCTGTAGTGAAAGTAATATTACACCCGGTTTAGGGATAACAACATTTTAAGGAGTGACATTGTAAATCGGAGCGAGGAACTCAATTAAAAGTGTAATGTGCGTTATTGCTAGAAAACGATGGGTTATCGATACGAAAGTGTTTTCTATCCTAAGTGGCCATAATGCTTTATTTGTATTTAATGCTATTTTCTTGTTCTGTGAAGTGTTATTTGCAATAAAACCATATTTACGAGTGCATAAGCGTTTGTTTACTTTCTTGTGACAATCCATTGGGTTCCCCTTAACTAGCTTTAGAATCACGGTCGCTGGGGTAGGTGCAAAAAGACACGTAGTTAGGCAGGCGGTCGCAGGGGTAGTTGCGACAACGTGTACACATGGATGTCCACTCCGGTTTTATCTTGTTCCTCAAAGGCTAAGCTCATATAAAATGCATGAGAGAGCATGCGACCGGTTTCTGCTCTCTTCCAAGTGAACAGTTGTAGTAATCGAGGAGTATGGCTCAAAATGCCAGCGCAGCAACCACAATAAAAAGGATTCCATTTAAATTAGACTTAATAATTGCAATTCATACAATTCCTTCATCTCATTTTCTTGTGTTAGTTTTTTTCTGCCTTTTAAAGAGAATGAACCACACAATATTATTAAACAATATATAAACTCTAAATAAAATAATATCTTTAGTACCTATAATTTGATCTAGTTATTGTATTGCTACTATTACTGATAACATATGTGTGAGCATGTTTAAGGAAAAGAGAATAAGAAATTTAATTAGGTAAAAGGAGGGAAAAAAACCAAGCGGTTACTAGGCAAAACGGAATCGAATGTGAAGCTGCACGCGACGGCTGAGTCTTTAGAAAAACAGTTAATATGCATAGAATATTTTCAAAATATATCACTAATGCGAAGTACTACAAGGTTTTGTAAATAGATCTAATTTGCTAGTTATGATTTGAGTTGAAACGGAGAATGCACGTCTCCATATGACTTTCTACTATGTCTTCTGTTTGGAAATATACAGAATTTTTAAAGAGCTTCTCTTTGAAAGCATCATCATTAATCTCCTGGGACTGATCTACTAAGCGGTTCTTTACAATTGAATGAGAGTCACTTCAATGCAATTCATTGCTTGGTAGAGAAGCCTTCAAACTTTCTTACATATGATAAAAAAGATTGGAAAATTACAATGATGAATAACTTTGTGCACGCAAATCAAAATACAAACAAATTAATAAATTTATATAGCTAACATACATATATCCTAAAATTAAGATTTATATACAATTCCCCCAAAGTATGGTATGCACTGTGAGATGTTTTTGTATACACTTACAACCAGAAATAGACCCAACCCTTGAAAAGCAGCAAGATATGTTTGTTACCTAAAATTATATTAAAGCAGACAATGCAACAAATGAAGAGTCGAATAGCAGTTCGGGAAGTCGATCGTGTAATTTTGAGACAGAGAAATTGTTTAGGAATTCTACTTCAACTATTGAAACCAGAAAGTTTAACTGTTGTGAGAATGCTTGTGGCATTGGGGAGTCGGATGAGTAGAGTGTACGTGCGAAGGAGGATGGATTGTTGATTCTCGTTCACAGTGCGGGTAGCAAACTATTTTCTAAAATTAAAACGAATGAAAATGATAAAATGATTATTAATAAGAAGAGTATCATTCAATATTGAGGGGGTGCGAGTTGAGCAGTCGTTGAAGTCGGTCGGGTTTTGGTTCCGCCTAAGATTGGGCATGACGTGGATTTTGATATCCGTCGGAGTAGCCGCCAAGTAACGGGGAATCATTTAAGTGCTTGAATGTTTGCGGTAAATTCTTTTACGTGAATGATATATTGGCAAGCGACGTGGAAATTAATTTGATTAATAGCCCGAGAGCAAAACTAGTGATTCGAATAATAAAAAGTGCTTTGAGAATGAAATACGAAGTGCAAGATATTTTTTGAAATATTATCCGAGTGATATGAAATTTGATTGCGGTCTGATTTGAGTTCAATTTTGAATGTTTCTAAATAAAACAAGTGTTGACCGTTGTCATCGAGATTTCTTGTGACAGTTTAATATAACAGTGTGCCACTGCGGTTGATATTTACCTTAACCCAAAATTAAACATTTTCCTTCCTCACCTGTTCAATGTTTGAGGGAAATTCGCAATACCTTTGGGAAGTTTTGAAAAATGATGACACAGCTGGGAGCCGAATCCCATGGCTGGTATACGGAATTTATCCCCAATTTCAGTAATACTTATACGAATCACGGTGCGATCTTCAAACGCTAACCGCCAGGTTCTATAGAACGGAACTGTCAAAACTACATCCTTCCGCTACAACAGTGGTAATTAATAGTTGAACAATTTATTCGATTGACATCTGATTTGTTCATTTGATCAGAATAAACCATAAGGGGTTGAGAGTTGAGTTACGGTGTTTTGAAGTGGATTTTACGCGTGGGAAATTGTCATTTTGAATTGTTTAAACATCAAACAGCGACACAGTGCAATAATTTATACGGCCCTAAATTTTAATTGATTGAAAATTTGTGACTTTCCTAGCATTTCCTAATTAATTTCCCCGTGAACCTAAACTAGCCAAAAGCAATTTTGTAGCAATTTTCCACTTATTCGTGTATTGTGCAGCACGTTTCCTATTTCACATGCGTTTGTGCATTTTGATCGGCGCCAAAAGATTTTCCGTCTTACCTACACTCGAATTTCGAAGTGTTTATGTTTCGTTAGGTGCAAAAATAGAGCCACGGGCATCTTATTGGATTTGATTCTAACCTGTCGTGTCCGAGAGAAAGGAGGATATTTTTTTTGCGTAATAATTAGTAATCGAGGAAAAATAATTTTCTTTATATCAACCGTATTGAGAGCGACTTAAATAAACTCTAAATTTAAAAATTATTAATGAACATTTCAGTGGACTCCCCCGCATTATTTATCGAGCGCTCGAAGGACCATGTGGGGTAAGTACCTCTTTTGCCTCATGTCTCTTTTTTTCAAATTGCTCTTTTTTTTAAGTTTATCTTTTTAAATTAATATGTTTTTCTATTTTTATATAAAAAAAAAATTTTTATTTAGAGTGTGATTGTATTGGTATAAAACATTATTTTTGATTCAATTATTAATATTTAATTGAATTTTAAAACTTATTGAAGTTATAAATTGTATAAAGGAATTGTTATCGGCAAGTTATGTTTATAGAATTTTTTTTTTAAATAATAATGTTTGAGTAACGTACAATTTTTGGTCTTTCCTTTCCCAAAATTCTAACCGGGTATAGGACCCGGTGTGGTGGCAGGCTTCCACCTCAAAACATGAGCCAGCCACCGGGTACGCATTAATCCTTCTTTTGTTTCAGGTGATGTCGTGGGTTGAGTGGCCCAAGCAGAGTGCCTCTTTATGGCATAGAGTTATGCAATCAAATTGTATAATTCTATGGCATAAATTGGTCACCATGGTACTCCCCTTCTGATGGGAAAGTTGATGCAATTCAAGTTTTATGAGTTTTCCACTCAGAAGAGGAATACCTGGCCGCTTCAACAAGATATATATGGATTTATTCCAGTTGGGTGGGTGCGAAGGGGCTCCACCATCACCCGTTTGCCCCTCTTTCATTTGTAGGCCATGAACTTCATCGGGTAATGACGAGGTTGCCCCAAGTCCGCCTTTATTTTCAGGTTCCCCTTGTTCTCTGGACAAGCTCTAATTCCCTCGGTGTAGTTATCTACACTTTTTGCGACTTCGGTCGCCTCTTGTAATGTGACGCCTACGCCCGGGAATCGAAGTGATTCCGATCCCGAACCCTGGCAACCGGCCAGATATGTATGACTTCGAAGTGCAAGCGGACTTCATCTTTCGTGCGGATATCATTGCGCACAAAATATTTTTTTTTTCTTTTCAAATATTTATATCTGTGGAGAAGTATTTTCTGTCAATGGGATCCGTTGAAATTAAACACCGATACATTTCGAAGCATATCTATCTGGCAATGCCTCCCACAGTTGCCATCAAAACATCGAATAGATAGAAAGGTGGAAACTGGTTGGAAGTGTCATTCTGGATATAACCTTCAGAGTGTCGGCATTCTTTGGTAGTGAGATGTTGTTTTGTGTTACAGTTAAGCTTAATGGGATTCCGTTTTTTTCCAGTGTATATGACCTTATGATCACTACCATCTAGATTTGCACTTTCAATCGAATAATATATTCCTGATTGATCATCTGCCCAATATATCCTACGCGAGTACTGATCAACAACAATTCCATGTGGTAAGTACCCCGTATCTATTAATACTTGACGATGTTCACCCGTTAATGAAGCTTGCTCTATTGTTGGATTTTTATGATTGGAATTTGTCCAATATATTTTCCGACGACAAAAATCAATCGCTATACCATCAGGCCGTTCAGCACTATCGGACAGATCTAGAACTACTTCCGGTTGAGGGTTTATATTTTCAGTTTTCACTGACATTCGATAGATTTTCTTGTTTAGCATATCCGTCCAATATACATAATGATCGACCGGATCGAAAGCCATACCGGCAATTGTTTCATTTTGAGTTTTAGTTAAAATTCCCTCAGTTTGGTGATTGCCGTCATTTTCACGAGACCGTTTTACTGAAAAGATACTTCCGTTGCTGTGCCGGTGATCATTAAAATATATTTCTTCTAGACTTTCATCGAACGCAATTGCAGTTATTTCGTCGAATGGATGTGCAGCCGATGTAAGCTCCGACCATTTTTCGTCAGAGAATAAGATTTTATTTTTCGTTGTTACGGCAAATTCCCATGACATAACAGGACTCGCAGTAAGACCACATAATGAACAAGCTAAGGAAGAAAATACTAAATGATAATGCAACGGAGGAATTTAAATCCATTTATTAGATGTTAAGTGATGAAATGAAAGAAAGCGAGGGATCGCAAATACTTTTTATACATACGATTTCCATATTAAACATTCAAGAAAAGATTGTGACTGTATAGAATGAAGAAGGTGTTCATCTCTCTGCACTGCGACTGCAATGACCTCGTGTACGCGAGATAGCCTGCGATGTTTCTAAACCCATGTCTGCGGAGAGAGGAATGCTTTGCTGAGGCGCACTTTAATCAGTTCTATGATCCGACCAATATCGACCCATTCGCATAAAAAGCTAAAATTCAATGTGCTGCAACTGAATATCTCAAATATGTCCAATTAAATACATTTCTCTTCCGAAAGGCTGGTATCTTGTTTAGTATGTGTCTTATATTTTTAACGTAAGAAACCTACAAGCGAATGTCTTTAAATTCGCCCTAGTATGCTATGAAAGCTTTTGGTCCGTAAAATTGTGCAAAAAGCTGCAATCTGGCCTCACTACACAAAAAAAAAAAAGAATGTAAGTGGAAGGAATGATTGTTGGCTTACTGAAGACGGCAGGAAGTTTGGTTTCTCCATAAAACCTAGTTGTCAACGAATAGGCGAAAAGGAAAACGTTTAACCTCAGCAGGCCTATCGAAGGAAACAATAACTGATTCTTCAGAATGACTTTCACCACACAGCGCAATACCGAATCGTAGTTGATAATATGTACCCCTGAGGTTGTCAGCATTCAGCGAATAACCGATTAAAGAGCAAGAGCGATGTGCAGCAATTTTCCGGGAAAACTTCATCGTGAGAATGATGATCTTGTGCAATTTCTCATGTGTGCTGCTCTACAATTATACATCGCACATCTTTCTGTAACACATTGAGACAGGCTTACTGCTTGGAAGTACTAAAGTTCTATTTACCAAAGTTTACTAAACGGCATTTTAAACATTTTAAATTTATAAGTATTCTGAACAATATTAAATAACAAATTTGATGTGCTATCCCTCTGGAAACAATCGAATTATGAATTCCTTAAAATCAATATAAATATTTATTTTTAATGTGCTGAAGGGAAATTTCAGATGCTAAAACACATCCAACAACTTACTAAGTTTAACAAGAAATAGTTTCACCTTTTAAATTGGCTCTAGAAAGGTATAAAAAGAATATAGATAATAATTATTAGTACATTATTCTTTCAGTATTCACTAGACCCACATTTATACGGCTCATTTGTTTGTAATTATATTTCTAAATAAGGTAAAATATGCTTCATACGTGCTTTTTGTAGCTTATACATTCATATACTAGCGCAACCCAGTAACATTTAACGATAGTATGCATATAATGTTATAGAAGTGGTTGCACATAAAAACCATATTAAATAAACATATCAAATCCCCAAATTTGATCACATCAAATATTTTCAATGAGGAAAGTAGTTCTCGAGTGCCTCAAAACAGTTGATTTGTGTTCATGAAATAAAACAACTTTTAAAAAAATTTAGGAAATAATCCTAAATCCAGTTGAAATAAAGTTTACAATAATATCAAAATTATATTTCCGAAATGATAGATATTGCCCTTCTAAATAAGTGGTAAAAAAAAATGAGGTCCAATTATAGTAGGTTGAATTTTAAACAATTATTAAAAAAATTCTTCAATAAATAAAGAAGAACCAAACAACTTTCACTTGCTGTCTAAACTACAGAAAAATATTTTTCTCTTGATTTTCACTGAAGATTGTAGTAAAGATGAAAATCCAAAAATAAGTATAAAATTTTCAACATTGTATTGCAGAAAACAGATATTAATACTTTAAAAATTCACATAATGCATGATTTTTGTGGATGAAAATTTTCAAATTATTTTTTTCTTTAATTTTCAATCGTACATGTTTAAATTCGATCACACCTAGAAATCATTTTTGGGTAAATACTCGTATTTGGACCAGAAGCCGTAAAATAAGAAAATTATAGATGTCATAATCAGCATATCCTAATCGAATGTATTCTATTTTAACCCATTAATAATTTTTATGAACTGAAGAAATGTTAGAGTATGAAGTGGTGCAAACCCATTTATGGAAAGAATCTTATGAACAATAAATATTAAGAGTAGATGTTAATGCAACGAAAACTATACAGCAGAATGTAATTAACCGAACTTGTAATGTCGACAATAAAAAAAGCATTAGAAATTTACATAGAAAGTATAATACTTATTTTTAATTGTAGAAAAACAAACATGCTGAAACTATAATCAATATTCTAATTTTTTTCTTTCCAACAATAAATATAACAATCAAATAAAAAGAGGAAATAAAATGACGTTAATTAGGTATTTAAACGTTTGATTATAGTCTCCTAATGCTAGATGAAATTATATGATAACTTTTGAGATTAATATTTATTTTTTAGTATCCAATAGTAATCATTTGTACGTCAAAGAAAATTTCCGCTATTAAAATATTTGAATCTAAATAATTGAAAAATTTTTAAACCTTTTGAACTATTTCATTATATTTTTTTACAATATATCAATTATCTTGTTAATTTATATTATTAAAATTGTTAACTTTGCGCTCTTCAATAAGATTTTCGATGTAAAATCACTTTAAAAAAAAAAAAATTATTGGGACTCCTCAAGACAATATTGATTTGAAATTAATTTGTCTATGAGTAACTATAACTATATTAATCACACTATGAGATTACATGAAGTTGAAATACATTAAATAATAACCTTAGATGAATTTAAAAAAGAATAAAAAACTATTAACATTGGTGTGTAATGCTGACGTACATGAAAATATTCAAATAAAACAGTAAGGAATCAAAAGGAAAATATTACGTTTCTTGAGTCTAGATAAATACCTAAAAACATAAGCTTAGTCTTTTCTATAGGTTGAGATTATCAAGTTGCACGTTAATAGCCCATAATTATTATAAAAAAATTTGAAGACTTGAAAAATTAAAATGAATTGCCAACCTTAACCACGACTTTCCTTTTCAGTGGTTCTTCTTTTTCAGCGGGAAGTGAAGTGCAGGGTAGGTATGCCGTCGCGAGGGTAGGGTTTGGAAAAAATCCGCTGAGGTCGGTTTAGCGTCGTGCGCGGTACGCGGTACCTTAGTTGTTTTTGGTTTTTCCTTAACGTAGCATTCGTCGGGTTGAGTTAACGTAGTATACTTTTCGGTACCGCGTCGGGAATTCGGGAACGCGAAATAAAAAATTAGATTGTGTTCTTTTTGACTGGTTATGAGAAGAAATACGGAGTAACGTAGAATAGGTTTCCTCTCCGTATGGTTTTGATTGTAACGCGTTTGAAAACGGGCGTGTATAGGTGGCTGAATTATGTAAATGAGCGTAACCCATTCGGAGACCCGCGACCGAAATCCTCTCCGAACAAGCTGGCGGTTCCGCGTTCGGATCTAAAATGGTTGAAAATCATTACAAATGGCGCCCAACGTTTGGCCTAAAACATCCTAAGGGGGAAAGAAATTCGCGTCTTCTGACGAGTTGGTCCTTTACGGAGGATGTAAGGTACTTTGGTACTCGAGTCCCACTATCAGGAGCAGTGGAGTTGTGTGATACACTCTAGCAGTCGCTTCACGTGAGTTGTAGCTTCCGTTCTCCTTTGTTTGATTTTGTTTTTGCGACAAAATCCTTCCGATGTGTTGTCCCAGGCTAACCCCTGTAAGGACCTTCTATTTTCTTGATGGAACTGCCAGCCTGATGGGTTTACCTATCAGCATGGACTCTCAAGAAAATAGAAGGCTACCTTGCCTTTATGTCGCGGAAGGATTCTACTCATTTCGTATGCGTGATAGACGAGTGGTATCGGTTCAACGTTCGGTGGCGTATGCTGGAGTTGCGGAGCCCGGAATGCTTCCACGCGTCGGGAATTTTGACCGCGTACAAAACCGTTACGGTAGCTCTACCACTTGTCTCGTCGAGTCATTTAACGTAGTTTAGAGACGGTTTTTGTGATGTATGTGGGTTTGGGGATAAATTTTGTAAATCGACCAAAAGCACCCTTTCTCCGGCAGATTACCATGCACTCTCATTTCCCGTTGGAGGAGTCGACTACTGGAAAGGAAAGTGTGTATCAAATAAATTTTTTTTTATTTGCTAATATTAAATAGCTCGCCACTATCGGCCACTCAGTTTTATAAGCGTGTATGTATATACTTATATATTAGAAAAAGCGTAGTTATATATTTGTTTTTTCCTTCTGCTCGTTTCTTTTTAGGCATACCTAGCCCAACTTATAGTGAAACAAAAATGGCAACGAAACGGACCCCAGACAAATGTTGGACCAGATCCAAAACGGTTCAACCCGCTAACTGCGGGATCTGTTTCGAGGACGTAGTGGAGGGGGTACACAGCGTGCGATTGGATTGTGGACATCTATTCCATCGTGCCTGTGTTCAACAGCTCCTCCTCACGTCCGAGCTTTGCCCCTTATGCCGGCGACCCATCGAGCGGACCGCCCTAGACGTCCCCCTCGGAACGCCCCTCCCAACGCGTGGAGCAGAGGCAAAAGGAGTTCCAGAGACCGAACCGCCCCAACCACTGTTGGACCTTCAAGGAGCCGTAGGCGGTGAAGTTCCGGCTGCAGTTGTCGTGTCCGAGGTGACCCCCATGCCTTCCGCCCACTCCATTGACACCCTCGTGGCGTTGATGCGAGATATGTCGGAGAGGATTGGCAACCTGGAGGGAAAGCTCCAGAATCTCCCCATGAACCAACCACCCAGCCGCGTGAGAACTCCGCTTGGCTGGGAGCCCAATCCCAGTGTGGCTATGCCCCACGCTCAACCATCCGATCAATGGGCCCTACCTCCAAGGAACTCGGGAATGGATCCCAGAGCTCCCGAATATAGACCACGACACAGCACCGCACCTCCGTTGGTACCTCCAGTCCCCGAGGCAGTTCCGTACAACAGGTCAATCGAGGATGCGGTCCCCCCCCGGGAACGCATTGACACCTTTTCGAGACCCGACGCCTCGTATCATGGAGAGTTGGCGCCTGAACTTCACGGGATTCAACGATATGATGTCGGCGGACCGGTTCCTTTTCCGGATTCAGATGTTAGTATCCAGCACCCTGGGAGGGGATTCCTCGGCCTTCCTCCGGCATGCACATCTGTTGTTCAGCGGTGACGCTGCCGACTGGTACTGGAGTTTTAAGGAATCGACGCCACGTCCCACTTGGAACTCTTTCAGTGCAGCCTTCCGCAACCGATTTGAGGATGGCTTCACTGAGAGAGAACTAAGGGAACAATTAAAGAAACGGAAACAAGGCGCTCACGAACCGTTCGACCAGTACTATACAAGTATAGTGAGATTGAGCACTCGCTTGCAAACAACCATGCCCGAGGACGAACTGGTAGAAATTATCAGAGAGAACATGCGTTGGGATCTTCAGAACAGCCTTCTGCATTTTCCCATCAACACCATACAGGGATTGCGCCTCCGTGCCCGTAGGCAAGAACAATTGGATGAGCGGCGAGGCACCTTCCGTCCACAACCTCGCATAACGGGACCAAATCCCCGAAATCATCACACCGCGCAGTTGGTGGCAGCGGACCACCTGCTTGCTGACCCAGTACCAGTACCGAGGAGCGGGCACCACAGGAGCTTGAGGACCCAGCATTGATTGATCGACCCTCCCTTGAAGCAATTACAAGCCCGACGGTCTGTTGGAACTGCCGACAAACGGGGCATCGGTTCTATGCATGTCCAGCGGAGCCGACGCTTTTCTGTTACCGATGCGGGAAGGCCGACACATACGCACCTGACTGCGCAAATTGCAAACTGCGAAAAACTTGCCACCGAGTGCCGCGACCACCCGTCGGCACTCCTAAACCCCGGACGAACCTATCCTGACCCCATCACTAGCTATGACCAAGCTCCCGACATGACTCCAATTCTGCTGACTCGCACCGCCAAACACAGTTCTCCCGAAGTTCCACAACCGACGCCATCCTTCACCGAGGCCAACGTGCAGGGAAATGATAGTGAGGCGAAAGTTCCTTGGCATGTCAAACCCATCCACGTCCGGCTGCGGAATTATTTGGCTACTCGACAGCGCATCTTCCATGAGGGGTTGGCTACAACTGTCCCACCGCGAAGAAAGCGAGCCACGCGTCGGATGAGGATCTTCTGGAGAAAAGTCAGGCAGTCGAGGAAGGTGCTGAAGGACATACACTTAGACGAATTATTGAGGGATGACGTTCGGCCATATGCGTCAGTACACCTCCTGCAAAAACGAGTGTCAGGCTTAGTCGATACGGGAGCCAGCGCGAATTGCATATCCACCGATTTTGCAGGGGAGGTACTGGCAATGCACGCGGATCAAATTCACCATTTTACCTCCTGGTTAAGCACGGCGGACGGAACTCGTCACTCTGTAGTGGGAAAAGTTACGACGGATGTCACCTTTAAAGGAGTAACTAAACCTCTGGAATTTTTCATCATACCTCAATTAACCCAGAATCTTTATCTAGGAGTGGATTTCGTTCGAAAATTTAACTTGGCCCCGGCACTGTTTTCCGGTACGACCCTGGAGTCCGTCACCACAGTTCCTGACCAATCGCAAACCACTCACTTATTACGACATACACTGGATGTAACTCAGCAACTGCGACTTGACTCGGCTTTTCCATCGCATGAGAAGGAAGGTCTCGGGCGGACTGCACTGGTGTTACACACTATAGATGTGGGGGATGCTAAACCCATAAAACAGAGACATTTTGCCATATCTCCGGCGAAGGAAAAGTCGTTATATGCCGAAGTGGATCGAATGCTAGCATTAGGCGTAATCGAAGAATCACAGAGCGCGTGGGCTTCCCCAGTCACCTTAGTTGTCAAGCCGAACAAGGTCCGGCTATGCTTAGATGCCAGACGCTTGAACGCCGTCACTGTCAAGGACGCATACCCTCTACCGTTGATTGAAGGCATTTTGAGTCGGTTGCCTAAAGCCCACTTCATCACGAGCTTAGACCTCAACGACGCCTTCTGGCAAATTCCTTTAGACCCTGGTTCAAAGGAGAAAACAGCCTTCACAGTCCCAGGTCGGCCCCTGTATCAATTCGTGACCATGCCATTTGGATTGTGCAATGCCCCCCAAACAATGACGCGCCTTATGGATAAGGTGATACCACCTCATTTGCGGCACCAAGTTTTCGTTTACTTGGATGATCTGCTGCTTATAACCGAGACCTTTAACGAACACATCAACCTGCTTCAGGAGGTGGCTCTGCACATACGGAGGGCAAGGTTAACCATCAACATACGGAAGAGTCAGTTCGTGATGACGGAGGTGAAGTATTTAGGTCACATCATTGGGCATGGCCATATCAAGACCGATCCGGAAAAGACTCAAGCGATTGACGTTTTTCCCTTACCCAAAACCACCAAGCAATTACGCCGATTCTTAGGCTTATGCGGATGGTACCAGCGTTTTGTACGTGACTATGCCACCATTACCACTCCTTTGACCGACATGCTGCGTAAGGGACGTAAATTCGTCTGGGAAGAACCCAGCTTGCGAGCCTTTGAAGAGCTAAAGAAGAGTCTGACTACAGCCCCCGTACTGCACAGCCCGGACTTTGGGAGCAGTCTTAGTCCAGGTTGCACAAGATGGCGAGGAGAGACCTATAGCCTTCATGTCTCACAAGTTGAACCCAGCCCAGCGAAATTACACGGTCTCCGAGCAGGAATGTCTAGCTGCGGTGTTGGCAGTGAAACGCTTCCGAGCCTATGTGGAGGGACACACCTTTGAAATCGTTACGGATCACGCTTCTCTGAAATGGCTAATGAGCCAGACTGATCTCAACGGCAGATTGGCCAGGTGAGCACTGAAATTACAGGCATTTGACTTCACAATTCGCCACCGAAAAGGAAGCCAGCATGTAGTCCCCGACACCCTTTCCAGAATGTTCGCCCCTGAAGGAGCCGAGTTGGTCCAGGAGGACGACAGTCCCCAATTGATCGATCTGGACCATCCTGCCTTCAAGTCAGCCAGCTACACCCAACTGATTCACACTATCCAGAATCAACTGTCCCAGCTTCCTGAACTGCGGTTAACGGATGGATTTATTTATAAGCGGATGGGACACGCATCCGGAGACCCCATACAAGAAGAAGAACAGTGGAAGTTGTGGGTGCCCGAAGAATTAACCACTGATCTTATCAGACGGGCTAATGACCACCCATCAAGTGCGCACGGCGGATACGGTCGTACACTTAGGCGGTTGAAAACCTGTTTCTTTTGGCCTAAGATGGCACAACGGATAAAAGCGTACGTAGCCTCCTGTGAGCTATGCAAGTGCACTAATGCGCCCAACACCATTCTTCGGCCTCCCATGGGTAAGGTTGATGTCCCCGAACGCGTGTTCCAGCGCTTTTACATTGATCTTATCGGTCCTTACCCTCGATCTGCTTCTGGTCACACGGGAGCTGTCGTGGTCCTGGACCAGCTCTCTAAGTTCCCTATCATAGAACCACTACGTAACATGCACACTGGACCTATACTCAGCTTCTTGGAGAACCGAGTCTTTCACATGTTTGGAGTTCCGGAGAAACTTGTCTCCGACAACGGGGTCCAGTTCACCTCAAGCAAGTTCCGAGACCTAATGTCCAAATACGGCATCATTCACCAACGAACCGCCGTCTATTCACCACAAGCCAACGCATCCGAACGACTGAACCGTACGCTCATAGCGGCCATTCGCGCCTATGTCCACCCGAATCAGAAGGACTGGGATCGCAAGTTGTCCGCCATCACTAGTGCTCTGCGCTTGTCGTACCACGCCACTACCGGCATGTCGCCGTATTGCGCATTGTTTGGCCAGTACATGATCCGTCATGGAAGCGCTTACCGGCTATTGCGGCAGCTGAAATCGCTAGAGGACCCAATCGTGGTTCTGGAACCGCACGAAAAGCTCCAACTTCTGCGAGCTCATCTGCGGGAGAAGATTGAAGAAAGTAGACGGATGGGAGAGGAGCGGTACAACTTGCGATCCCATCCTTCTGGCTTTAAGGCAGGCGACGAAATATATCGTCAAAACTTCCGGCAGAGCGACAAGAAATTCGTGAAGTGTTGAGTTCTACAAGTAATAAGCCCCACACGATACCTCATCGCGGACATGGCTGGTAAAACCCTGGGAATTTACCATGCAAAAGACCTTCGACGATGAAGTGCAACTATTTCACGCGAAAAAGAAAAAAAAAACTATGGCTTACCTAAATCTCTGCCTGGACGAAGACCTCCGAGTAACACCTGACTCCCTACTGTATAGCCACTATCGAGTCTGCACTGAAATTGTTGTAGCCTATTCCTCGAAATCGACCTTCGACCCGCCACGGCCCTAACCAAGACCTTTTACATAGGAGGCGGGATCGGAGTTACTTCGATTTTGGGGGGGGGGGGATGTCTAATGTGACGCCTACGCCCGGGAATCGAAGTGATTCCGATCCCGAACCCTGGCAACCGGCCAGATATGTATGACTTCGAAGTGCAAGCGGACTTCATCTTTCGTGTGGATATCATTGCCCAGAAAATATTTTTTTTTTTCTTTTCAAATATTTATATCTGTGGAGAAGTATTTTCTGTCAATGGGATCCGTTGAAATTAAACACCGATACATTTCGAAGCATATCTATCTGGCAATGCCTCCCACAGTTGCCATCAAAACATCGAATAGATAGAAAGGTGGAAACTTTTTGGAAGTGTCATTCTGGATATAACCTTCAGAGTGTCGGCATTCTTTGGTAGTGAGATGTTGTTTTGTGTTACAGTTAAGCTTAATGGGATTCCGTTTTTTTCCAGTGTATATGACCTTATGATCACTACCATCTAAATTCGCACTTTCAATCGAATAATATATTCCTGATTGATCATCTGCCCAATATATCCTACGCGAGTACTGATCAACAACAATTCCATGTGGTAAGTACCCCGTATCTATTAATACTTGACGATGTTCACCCGTTAATGAAGCTTGCTCTATTGTTGGATTTTTATGATTGGAATTTGTCCAATATATTTTCCGACGACAAAAATCAATCGCTATACCATCAGGCCGTTCAGCACTATCGGACAGATCTAGAACTACTTCCGGTTGAGGGTTTATATTTTCAGTTTTCACTGACATTCGATAGATTTTCTTGTTTAGCATATCCGTCCAATATACATAATGATCGACCGGATCGAAAGCCATACCGGCAATTGTTTCATTTTGAGTTTTAGTTAAAATTCCCTCAGTTTGGTGATTGCCGTCATTTTCACGAGACCGTTTTACTGAAAAGATACTTCCGTTGCTGTGCCGGTGATCATTAAAATATATTTCTTCTAGACTTTCATCGAACGCAATTGCAGTTATTTCGTCGAATGGATGTGCAGCCGATGTAAGCTCCGACCATTTTTCGTCAGAGAATAAGATTTTATTTTTCGTTGTTACGGCAAATTCCCATGACATAACAGGACTCGCAGTAAGACCACATAATGAACAAGCTAAGGAAGAAAATACTAAATGATAATGCAACGGAGGAATTTAAATCCATTTATTAGATGTTAAGTGATGAAATGAAAGAAAGCGAGGGATCGCAAATACTTTTTATACATACAATTTCCATATTAAACATTCAAGAAAAGATTGTGACTGTATAGAATGAAGAAGGTGTTCATCTCTCTGCACTGCGACTGCAATGACCTCGTGTACGCGAGATAGCCTGCGATGTTTCTAAACCCATGTCTGCGGAGAGAGGAATGCTTTGCTGAGGCGCACTTTAATCAGTTCTATGATCCGACCAATATCGACCCATTCGCATAAAAAGCTAAAATTCAACGTGCTGCAACTGAATATCTCAAATATGTCCAATTAAATACATTTCTCTTCCGAAAGGCTGTAAGTGGAATGTAAGTGGAAGGAATGATTGTTGGCTTACTGAAGACGGCAGGAAGTTTGGTTTCTCCATAAAACCTAGTTGTCAACGAATAGGCGAAAAGGAAAACGTTTAACCTCAGCAGGCCTATCGATGGAAACAATAACTGAGTCTTCAGAATGACTTTCACCACACAGCGCAATATCGAATCGTAGTTGATAATATGTACCCCTGAGGTTGTCAACATTCAGCGAATAACCGATTAAAGAGCAAGAGCGATGTGCGGCAATTTTCCGGGAAAACTTCATCGTGAGAATGATGATCTTGTGCAATTTCTCATGTGTGCTGCTCTACGATTATACATTGCACATCTTTCTGTAACACATTGAGACAGGCTTACTGCTTGGAAGTACTAAAGTTCTATTTACCAAAGTTTACTAAACGGCATTTTAAACATTTTAAATTTATAAGTATTCTGAACAATATTAAATAACAAATTTGATGTGCTATCCCTCTGGAAATAATCGAATTATGAATTCCTCAAAATCAATATAAATATTTATTTTTAATGTGCTGAAGGGAAATTTCAGATGCTAAAACACATCCAACAACTTACTAAGTTTAACAAGAAATAGTTTCACCTTTTAAATTGGCTCTAGAAAGGTATAAAAAGAATATAGATAATAATTATTAGTACATTATTCTTTCAGTATTCACTAGACCCATATTTATACGGCTCATTTGTTTGTAATTATATTTCTAAATAAGGTAAAATATGCTTCATACGTGCTTTTTGTAGCTTATACATTCATATACTAGCGCAACCCAGTAACATTTAACGATAGTATGCATATAATGTTATAGAAGTGGTTGCACATAAAAACCATATTAAATAAACATATCAAATCCCCAAATTTGATCACATCAAATATTTTCAATGAGGAAAGTAGTTCCCGAGTGCCTCAAAACAGTTGATTTGTGTTCTTGAAATAAAACAACTTTTAAAAAAATTTAGGAAATAATCCTAAATCCAGTTGAAATAAAGTTTACAATAATATCAAAATTATATTCCCGAAATGATAGATATTGCTCTTCTAAATAAGTGGTAAAAAAAAATGAGGTCCAATTATAGTAGGTTGAATTTTAAACAATTATTAAAAAAATTCTTCAATAAATAAAGAAGAACCAAACAACTTTCACTTGCTGTCTAAACTACAGAAAAATATTTTTCTCTTGATTTTCACTGAAGATTGTAGTAAAGATGAAAATCCAAAAATAAGTATAAAATTTTCAACATTGTACTGCAGAAAACAGATATTAATACTTTAAAAATTCACATAATGCATGATTTTTGTGGATGAAAATTTTCAAATTATTTTTTTCTTTAATTTTCAATCGTACATGTTTAAATTCGATCACACCTAGAAATCATTTTTGGGTAAATACTCGTATTTGGACCAGAAGCCGTAAAATAAGAAAATTATAGATGTCATAATCAGCATATCCTAATCGAATGTATTCTATTTTAACCCATTAATAATTTTTATGAACTGAAGAAATGTTAGAGTATGAAGTGGTGCAAACCCATTTATGGAAAGAATCTTATGAACAATAAATATTAAGAGTAGATGTTAATGCAACGAAAACTATACAGCAGAATGTAATTAACCGAACTTGTAATGTCGACAATAAAAAAAGCATTAGAAATTTACATAGAAAGTATAATACTTATTTTTAATTGTAGAAAAACAAACATGCTGAAACTATAATCAATATTCTAATTTTTTTCTTTCCAACAATAAATATAACAATCAAATAAAAAGAGGAAATAAAATGACGTTAATTAGGTATTTAAACGTTTGATTATAGTCTCCTAATGTTAGATGAAATTACATGATAACTTTTGAGATTAATGTTTATTTTTTAGTATCCAATAGTAATCATTTGTACGTCAAAGATAATTCCCGCTATTAAAATATTTGAATCTAAATAATTGAAAAATTTTTAAACCTTTTGAACTATTTCATTATATTTTTTTACAATATATCAATTATCTTGTTAATTTATATTATTAAAATTGTTAACTTTGCGCTCTTCAATAAGATTTTCGATGTAAAATCGCTTTAAAAAAAAAAAAAATTATTGGGACTCCTCAAGACAATATTGATTTGAAATTAATTTGTCTATGAGTAACTATAACTATATTAATCACACTATGAGATTACATGAAGTTGAAATACATTAAATAATAACCTTAGATGAATTTAAATAAGAATAAAAAACTATTAACATTGGTGTGTAATGCTGACGTACATTAAAATATTCAAATAAAACAGTAAGGAATCAAAAGGAAAATATTACGTTTCTTGAGTCTAGATAAATACCTGAAAACATAAGCTTAGTCTTTTCTATAGGTTGAGATTATCAAGTTGCACGTTAATAGCCCATAATTATTATAAAAAAATTTGAAGACTTGAAAAATTAAAATGAATTGCCAACCTTAACCACGACTTTCCTTTTCAGTGGTTCTTCTTTTTCAGCGGGAAGTGAAGTGCAGGGTAGGTATGCCGTCGCGAGGGTAGGGTTTGGAAAAAATCCGCTGAGGTCGGTTTAGCGTCGTGCGTGGTACGCGGTACCTTAGTTGTTTTTGGTTTTTCCTTAACGTAGCATTCGTCGGGTTGAGTTAACGTAGTATACTTTTCGGTACCGCGTCGGGAATTCGGGAACGCGAAATAAAAAATTAGATTGTGTTCTTTTTGACTGGTTATGAGAAGAAATACGGAGTAACGTAGAATAGGTTTCCTCTCCGTATGGTTTTGATTGTAACGCGTTTAAAAACGGGCGTGTATAGGTGGCTGAATTATGTAAATGAGCGTAACCCATTCGGAGACCCGCGACCGAAATCCTCTCCGAACTAGCTGGCCGACAAGCAGCCACCGCGTGAATGGGTTACGGTGCACGGATTGGTTGACCGGTTGGTGCCATCCGTTGGCACTACTCAGACTTAACGTCTAGAACCGATGAGAGGTCGGTTCCGCGTTCGGATCTAAAATGGTTGTAAATCATTACAAATGGCGCCCAACGTGGGGCTTAAAACATCCTAAGGGGGAAAGAAATTCGCGTCTTCTGACGAGTTGGTCCTTTACGGAGGATGTAAGGTACTTTGGTACTCGAGTCCCACTATCAGGAGCAGTGGAGTTGTGTGATACACTCTAGCAGTCGCTTCACGTGAGTTGTAGCTTCCGTTCTCCTTTGTTTGATTTTGTTTTCGCGACGAAATCCTTCCGATGTGTTGTCCCAGGCTAACCCCTGTAAGGACCTTCTATTTTCTTGATGGAACTGCCAGCCTGATGGGTTTACCTATCAGCATGGACTCTCAAGAAAATAGAAGGCTACCTTGCCTTTATGTCGCGGAAGGATTCTACTCATTTCGTATGCGTGATAGACGAGTAGTATCGGTTCAACGTTCGGTGGCGTATGCTGGAGTTGCGGAGCCCGGAATGCTTCCACGCGTCGGGAATTTTGACCGCGTAAAAAACCGTTACGGTAGCTCTACCACTTGTCTCGTCGAGTCATTTAACGTAGTTTAGAGACGGTTTTTGTGATGTAAGTGGGTTTGGGGATAAATTTTGTAAATCGACCAAAAGCACCCTTTCTCCGGCAGATTACCATGCACTCTCATTTCCCGTTGGAGGAGTCGACTACTGGAAAGGAAAGTGTGTATCAAATAAATTTTTTTTTATTTGCTAATATTAAATAGCTCGCCACTATCGGCCACTCAGTTTTATAAGCGTGTATGTATATACTTATATATTAGAAAAGGCGTAGTTATATATTTGTTTTTTCCTTCTGCTCGTTTCTTTTCAGGCATACCTAGCCCAACTTATAGTGAAACAAAAATGGCAACGAAACGGACCCCAGACAAACGTTGGACCAGATCCAAAACGGTTCAACCCGCTAACTGCGGGATCTGTTTCGAGGACGTAGTGGAGGGGGTACACAGCGTGCGATTGGATTGTGGACATCTATTCCATCGTGCCTGTGTTCAACAGCTCCTCCTCACGTCCGAGCTTTGCCCCTTATGCCGGCGACCCATCGAGCGGACCGCCCTAGACGTCCCCCTCGGAACGCCCGTCCCAACGCGTGGAGCAGAGGCAAAAGGAGTTCCAGAGACCGAACCGCCCCAACCACTGTTGGACCTTCAAGGAGCCGTAGGCGGTGAAGTTCCGGCTGCAGTTGTCGTGTCCGAGGTGACCCCCATGCCTTCCGCCCACTCCATTGACACCCTCGTGGCGTTGATGCGAGATATGTCGGAGAGGATTGGCAACCTGGAGGGAAAGCTCCAGAATCTCCCCATGAACCAACCACCCAGCCGCGTGAGAACTCCGCTTGGCTGGGAGCCCAATCCCAGTGTGGCTATGCCCCACGCTCAACCATCCGATCAATGGGCCCTACCTCCAAGGAACTCGGGAATGGATCCCAGAGCTCCCGAATATAGACCACGACACAGCACCGCACCTCCGTTGGTACCTCCAGTCCCCGAGGCAGTTCCGTACAACAGGTCAATCGAGGATGCGGTCCCCCCCCCCGGGAACGCATTGACACCTTTTCGAGACCCGACGCCTCGTATCATGGAGAGTTGGCGCCTGAACTTCACGGGATTCAACGATATGATGTCGGCGGACCGGTTCCTTTTCCGGATTCAGGCGTTAGTATCCAGCACCCTGGGAGGTGATTCCTCGGCCTTCCTCCGGCATGCACATCTGTTGTTCAGCGGTGACGCTGCCGACTGGTACTGGAGTTTTAAGGAATCGACGCCACGTCCCACTTGGAACTCTTTCAGTGCAGCCTTCCGCAACCGATTTGAGGATGGCTTCACTGAGAGAGAACTAAGGGAACAATTAAAGAAACGGAAACAAGGCGCTCACGAACCGTTCGACCAGTACTATACAAGTATAGTGAGATTGAGCACTCGCTTGCGAACAACCATGCCCGAGGACGAACTGGTAGAAATTATCAGAGAGAACATGCGTTGGGATCTTCAGAACAGCCTTCTGCATTTTCCCATCAACACCATACAGGGATTGCGCCTCCGTGCCCGTAGGCAAGAACAATTGGATGAGCGGCGAGGCACCTTCCGTCCACAACCTCGCATAACGGGACCAAATCCCCGAAATCATCACACCGCGCAGTTGGTGGCAGCGGACCACCTGCTTGCTGACCCAGTACCAGTACCGAGGAGCGGGCACCACAGGAGCTTGAGGACCCAGCATTGATTGATCGACCCTCCCTTGAAGCAATTACAAGCCCGACGGTCTGTTGGAACTGCCGACAAACGGGGCATCGGTTCTATGCATGTCCAGCGGAGCCGACGCTTTTCTGTTACCGATGCGGGAAGGCCGACACATACGCACCTGACTGCGCAAATTGCAAACTGCGAAAAACTTGCCACCGAGTGCCGCGACCACCCGTCGGCACTCCTAAACCCCGGACGAACCTATCTGACCCCATCACTAGCTATGACCAAGCTCCCGACATGACTCCAATTCTGCTGACTCGCACCGCCAAACACAGTTCTCCCGAAGTTCCACAACCGACGCCATCCTTCACCGAGGCCAACGTGCAGAGAAATGATAGTGAGGCGAAAGTTCCTTGGCATGTCAAGCCTTTCCACGTCCGGCTGCGGAATTATTTGGCTACTCGACAGCGCATCTTCCATGAGGGGTTGGCTACAACTGTCCCACCGCGAAGAAAGCGAGCCACGCGTCAGATGCGGATCTTCTGGAGAAAAGTCAGGCAGTCGAGGAAGGTGCTGAAGGACATACACTTAGACGAATTATTGAGGGATGACGTTCGGCCATATGCGTCAGTACACCTCCTGCAAAAACGAGTGTCAGGCTTAGTCGATACGGGAGCCAGCGCGAATTGCATATCCGCCGATTTTGCAGGGGAGGTACTGGCAATGCACGCGGATCAAATTCACCATTTTACCTCCTGGTTAAGCACGGCGGACGGAACTCGTCACTCTGTAGTGGGAAAAGTTACGACGGATGTCACCTTTAAAGGAGTAACTAAACCTCTGGAATTTTTCATCATACCTCAATTAACCCAGAATCTTTATCTAGGAGTGGATTTCGTTCGAAAATTTAACTTGGCCCCGGCACTGTTTTCCGGTACGACCCTGGAGTCCGTCACCACAGTTCCTGACCAATCGCAAACCACTCACTTATTACGACATACACTGGATGTAACTCAGCAACTGCGACTTGACTCGGCTTTTCCATCGCATGAGAAGGAAGGTCTCGGGCGGACTGCACTGGTGTTCCACACTATAGATGTGGGGGATGCTAAACCCATAAAACAGAGACATTTTGCCATATCTCCGGCGAAGGAAAAGTCGTTATATGCCGAAGTGGATCGAATGCTAGCATTAGGCGTAATCGAAGAATCACAGAGCGCGTGGGCTTCCCCAGTCACCTTAGTTGTCAAGCCGAACAAGGTCCGGCTATGCTTAGATGCCAGACGCTTGAACGCCGTCACTGTCAAGGACGCATACCCTCTACCGTTGATTGAAGGCATTTTGAGTCGGTTGCCTAAAGCCCACTTCATCACGAGCTTAGACCTCAACGACGCCTTCTGGCAAATTCCTTTAGACCCTGGTTCAAAGGAGAAAACAGCCTTCACAGTCCCAGGTCGGCCCCTGTATCAATTCGTGACCATGCCATTTGGATTGTGCAATGCCCCCCAAACAATGACGCGCCTTATGGATAAGGTGATACCACCTCATTTGCGGCACCAAGTTTTCGTTTACTTGGATGATCTGCTGCTTATAACCGAGACCTTTAACGAACACATCAACCTGCTTCAGGAGGTGGCTCTGCACATACGGAGGGCAAGGTTAACCATCAACATACGGAAGAGTCAGTTCGTGATGACGGAGGTGAAGTATTTAGGTCACATCATTGGGCATGGCCATATCAAGACCGATCCGGAAAAGACTCAAGCGATTGACGTTTTTCCCTTACCCAAAACCACCAAGCAATTACGCCGATTCTTAGGCTTATGCGGATGGTACCAGCGTTTTGTACGTGACTATGCCACCAATACCACTCCTTTGACCGACATGCTGCGTAAGGGACGTAAATTCGTCTGGGAAGAACCCAGCTTGCGAGCCTTTGAATAGCTAAAGAAGAGTCTGACTACAGCCCCCGTACTGCACAGCCCGGACTTTGACAAACCGTTCTCAATCCATTGTGCCGCGAGTCAACATGGGGTGGGAGCAGTCTTAGTCCAGGTTGCACAAGATGGCGAGGAGAGACCTATAGCCTTCATGTCTCACAACTTGAACCCAGCCCAGCGAAATTACACGGTCTCCGAGCAGGAATGTCTAGCTGCGGTGTTGGCAGTGAAACGCTTCCGAGCCTATGTGGAGGGAGACACCTTTGAAATCGTTACGGATCACGCTTCTCTGAAATGGCTAATGAGCCAGACTGATCTCAACGGCAGATTGGCCAGGTGAGCACTGAAATTACAGGCATTTGACTTCACAATTCGCCACCGAAAAGGAAGCCAGCATGTAGTCCCCGACACCCTTTCCAGAATGTTCGCCCCTGAAGGAGCCGAGTTGGTCCAGGAGGACGACAGTCCCCAATTGATCGATCTGGACCATCCTGCCTTCAAGTCAGCCAGCTACACCCAACTGATTCACACTATCCAGAATCAACTGTCCCAGCTTCCTGAACTGCGGTTAACGGATGGATTTATTTATAAGCGGATGGGACACGCATCCGGAGACCCCATACAAGAAGAAGAACAGTGGAAGTTGTGGGTGCCCGAAGAATTAACCACTGATCTTATCAGACGGGCTAATGACCACCCATCAAGTGCGCACGGCGGATACGGTCGTACACTTAGGCGGTTGAAAACCTGTTTCTTTTGGCCTAAGATGGCACAACGGATAAAAGCGTACGTAGCCTCCTGTGAGCTATGCAAGTGCACTAAAGCGCCCAACACCATTCTTCGGCCTCCCATGGGTAAGGTTGATGTCCCCGAACGCGTGTTCCAGCGCTTTTACATTGATCTTATCGGTCCTTACCCTCGATCTGCTTCTGGTCACACGGGAGCTGTCGTGGTCCTGGACCAGCTCTCTAAGTTCCCTATCATAGAACCACTACGTAACATGCACACTGGACCTATACTCAGCTTCTTGGAGAACCGAGTCTTTCACATGTTTGGAGTTCCGGAGAAACTTGTCTCCGACAACGGGGTCCAGTTCACCTCAAGCAAGTTCCGAGACCTAATGTCCAAATACGGCATCATTCACCAACGAACCGCCGTCTATTCACCACAAGCCAACGCATCCGAACGACTGAACCGTACGCTCATAGCGGCCATTCGCGCCTATGTCCACCCGAATCAGAAGGACTGGGATCGCAAGTTGTCCGCCATCACTAGTGCTCTGCGCTTGTCGTACCACGCCACTACCGGCATTTCGCCGTATTGCGCATTGTTTGGCCAGTACATGATCCGTCATGGAAGCGCTTACCGGCTATTGCGGCAGCTGAAATCGCTAGAGGACCCAATCGTGGTTCTGGAACCGCACGAAAAGCTCCAACTTCTGCGAGCTCATCTGCGGGAGAAGATTGAAGAAAGTAGACGGATGGGAGAGGAGCGGTACAACTTGCGATCCCATCCTTCTGGCTTTAAGGCAGGCGACGAAATATATCGTCGAAACTTCCGGCAGAGCGACAAGAAATTCGTGAAGTGTCGAGTTCTACAAGTAATAAGCCCCACACGATACCTCATCGCGGACATGGCTGGTAAAACCCTGGGAATTTACCATGCAAAAGACCTTCGACGATGAAGTGCAACTATTTCACGCGAAAAAGAAAAAAAAAACTATGGCTTACCTAAATCTCTGCCTGGACGAAGACCTCCGAGTAACACCTGACTCCCTACTGTATAGCCACTATCGAGTCTGCACTGAAATTGTTGTAGCCTATTCCTCGAAATCGACCTTCGACCCGCCACGGCCCTAACCAAGACCTTTTACATAGGAGGCGGGATCGGAGTTACTTCGATTTTGGGGGGGGGGGGATGTCTAATGTGACGCCTACGCCCGGGAATCGAAGTGATTCCGATCCCGAACCCTGGCAACCGGCCAGATATGTATGACTTCGAAGTGCAAGCGGACTTCATCTTTCGTGTGGATATCATTGCCCAGAAAATATTTTTTTTTTCTTTTCAAATATTTATATCTGTGGAGAAGTATTTTCTGTCAATGGGATCCGTTGAAATTAAACACCGATACATTTCGAAGCATATCTATCTGGCAATGCCTCCCACAGTTGCCATCAAAACATCGAATAGATAGAAAGGTGGAAACTTTTTGGAAGTGTCATTCTGGATATAACCTTCAGAGTGTCGGCATTCTTTGGTAGTGAGATGTTGTTTTGTGTTACAGTTAAGCTTAATGGGATTCCGTTTTTTTCCAGTGTATATGACCTTATGATCACTACCACCTAAATTCGCACTTTCAATCGAATAATATATTCCTGATTGATCATCTGCCCAATATATCCTACGCGAGTACTGATCAACAACAATTCCATGTGGTAAGTACCCCGTATCTATTAATACTTGACGATGTTCACCCGTTAATGAAGCTTGCTCTATTGTTGGATTTTTATGATTGGAATTTGTCCAATATATTTTCCGACGACAAAAATCAATCGCTATACCATCAGGCCGTTCAGCACTATCGGACAGATCTAGAACTACTTCCGGTTGAGGGTTTATATTTTCAGTTTTCACTGACATTCGATAGATTTTCTTGTTTAGCATATCCGTCCAATATACATAATGATCGACCGGATCGAAAGCCATACCGGCAATTGTTTCATTTTGAGTTTTAGTTAAAATTCCCTCAGTTTGGTGATTGCCGTCATTTTCACGAGACCGTTTTACTGAAAAGATACTTCCGTTGCTGTGCCGGTGATCATTAAAATATATTTCTTCTAGACTTTCATCGAACGCAATTGCAGTTATTTCGTCGAATGGATGTGCAGCCGATGTAAGCTCCGACCATTTTTCGTCAGAGAATAAGATTTTATTTTTCGTTGTTACGGCAAATTCCCATGACATAACAGGACTCGCAGTAAGACCACATAATGAACAAGCTAAGGAAGAAAATACTAAATGATAATGCAACGGAGGAATTTAAATCCATTTATTAGATGTTAAGTGATGAAATGAAAGAAAGCGAGGGATCGCAAATACTTTTTATACATACAATTTCCATATTAAACATTCAAGAAAAGATTGTGACTGTATAGAATGAAGAAGGTGTTCATCTCTCTGCACTGCGACTGCAATGACCTCGTGTACGCGAGATAGCCTGCGATGTTTCTAAACCCATGTCTGCGGAGAGAGGAATGCTTTGCTGAGGCGCACTTTAATCAGTTCTATGATCCGACCAATATCGACCCATTCGCATAAAAAGCTAAAATTCAACGTGCTGCAACTGAATATCTCAAATATGTCCAATTAAATACATTTCTCTTCCGAAAGGCTGTAAGTGGAATGTAAGTGGAAGGAATGATTGTTGGCTTACTGAAGACGGCAGGAAGTTTGGTTTCTCCATAAAACCTAGTTGTCAACGAATAGGCGAAAAGGAAAACGTTTAACCTCAGCAGGCCTATCGATGGAAACAATAACTGAGTCTTCAGAATGACTTTCACCACACAGCGCAATATAGAATCGTAGTTGATAATATGTACCCCTGAGGTTGTCAACATTCAGCGAATAACCGATTAAAGAGCAAGAGCGATGTGCGGCAATTTTCCGGGAAAACTTCATCGTGAGAATGATGATCTTGTGCAATTTCTCATGTGTGCTGCTCTACGATTATACATTACACATCTTTCTGTAACACATTGAGACAGGCTTACTGCTTGGAAGTACTAAAGTTCTATTTACCAAAGTTTACTAAACGGCATTTTAAACATTTTAAATTTATAAGTATTCTGAACAATATTAAATAACAAATTTGATGTGCTATCCCTCTGGAAATAATCGAATTATGAATTCCTTAAAATCAATATAAATATTTATTTTTAATGTGCTGAAGGGAAATTTCAGATGCTAAAACACATCCAACAACTTACTAAGTTTAACAAGAAATAGTTTCACCTTTTAAATTGGCTCTAGAAAGGTATAAAAAGAATATAGATAATAATTATTAGTACATTATTCTTTCAGTATTCACTAGACCCATATTTATACGGCTCATTTGTTTGTAATTATATTTCTAAATAAGGTAAAATATGCTTCATACGTGCTTTTTGTAGCTTATACATTCATATACTAGCGCAACCCAGTAACATTTAACGATAGTATGCATATAATGTTATAGAAGTGGTTGCACATAAAAACCATATTAAATAAACATATCAAATCCCCAAATTTGATCACATCAAATATTTTCAATGAGGAAAGTAGTTCCCGAGTGCCTCAAAACAGTTGATTTGTGTTCTTGAAATAAAACAACTTTTAAAAAAATTTAGGAAATAATCCTAAATCCAGTTGAAATAAAGTTTACAATAATATCAAAATTATATTCCCGAAATGATAGATATTGCTCTTCTAAATAAGTGGTAAAAAAAAATGAGGTCCAATTATAGTAGGTTGAATTTTAAACAATTATTAAAAAAATTCTTCAATAAATAAAGAAGAACCAAACAACTTTCACTTGCTGTCTAAACTACAGAAAAATATTTTTCTCTTGATTTTCACTGAAGATTGTAGTAAAGATGAAAATCCAAAAATAAGTATAAAATTTTCAACATTGTACTGCAGAAAACAGATATTAATACTTTAAAAATTCACATAATGCATGATTTTTGTGGATGAAAATTTTCAAATTATTTTTTTCTTTAATTTTCAATCGTACATGTTTAAATTCGATCACACCTAGAAATCATTTTTGGGTAAATACTCGTATTTGGACCAGAAGCCGTAAAATAAGAAAATTATAGATGTCATAATCAGCATATCCTAATCGAATGTATTCTATTTTAATCCATTAATAATTTTTATGAACTGAAGAAATGTTAGAGTATGAAGTGGTGCAAACCCATTTATGGAAAGAATCTTATGAACAATAAATATTAAGAGTAGATGTTAATGCAACGAAAACTATACAGCAGAATGTAATTAACCGAACTTGTAATGTCGACAATAAAAAAAGCATTAGAAATTTACATAGAAAGTATAATACTTATTTTTAATTGTAGAAAAACAAACATGCTGAAACTATAATCAATATTCTAATTTTTTTCTTTCCAACAATAAATATAACAATCAAATAAAAAGAGGAAATAAAATGACGTTAATTAGGTATTTAAACGTTTGATTATAGTCTCCTAACGCTAGATGAAATTATATGATAACTTTTGAGATTAATATTTATTTTTTAGTATCCAATAGTAATCATTTGTAAGTCAAAGAAAATTTCCGCTATTAAAATATTTGAATCTAAATAATTGAAAAATTTTTAAACCTTTTGAACTATTTCATTATAGTTTTTTACAATATATCAATTATCTTGTTAATTTATATTATTAAAATTGTTAACTTTGCGCTCTTCAATAAGATTTTCGATGTAAAATCGCTTTAAAAAAAAAAAAATTATTGGGACTCCTCAAGACAGTATTGATTTGAAATTAATTTGTCTATGAGTAACTATAACTATATTAATCACACTATGAGATTACATGAAGTTGAAATACATTAAATAATAACCTTAGATGAATTTAAATAAGAATAAAAAACTATTAACATTGGTGTGTAATGCTGACGTACATGAAAATATTCAAATAAAACAGTAAGGAATCAAAAGGAAAATATTACGTTTCTTGAGTCTAGATAAATACCTAAAAACATAAGCTTAGTCTTTTCTATAGGTTGAGATTATCAAGTTGCACATTAATAGCCCATAATTATTATAAAAAAATTTGAAGACTTGAAAAATTAAAATGAATTGCTAACCTTAACCACGACTTTCCTTTTCAGTGGTTCTTCTTTTTCAGCGGGAAGTGAAGTGCAGGGTAGGTATGCCGTCGCGAGGGTAGGGTTTGGAAAAAATCCGCTGAGGTCGGTTTAGCGTCGTGCGCGGTACGCGGTACCTTAGTTGTTTTTGGTTTTTCCTTAACGTAGCATTCGTCGGGTTGAGTTAACGTAGTATACTTTTCGGTACCGCGTCGGGAACTCGGGAACGCGAAATAAAAAATTAGATTGTGTTCTTTTTGACTGGTTATGAGAAGAAATACGGAGTAACGTAGAATAGGTTTCCTCTCCGTATGGTTTTGATTGTAACGCGTTTGAAAACGGGCGTGTATAGGTGGCTGAATTATGTAAATGAGCGTAACCCATTCGAAGACCCGCGACCGAAATCCTCTCCGAACTAGCTGGCCGACAAGCAGCCACCGCGTGAATGGGTTACCAGCGCATTCACGCGTCTCCAGACGAGGGCATTCTCGGCAGATACCGACACCTTCTTCTGCCGAGGCAGCAGACCATCGCTGCAGTCCTTACGGACATTTATTGAATCTTCTTATTCACTACACAGTCTGTCATTTCCTCCCCGTCTGCCTCTTGCTGGTCACTTTCTTGTTCCAAAAGCTGACTAGGTGTGAACTGACTGTCAAGTAGACTGATGGAAATTGGACGCCAAATTGGCCAATTCGCAAGTTTCGTCGCGAATTTTATCCAATATTAAAACTGTGGAAAGTGTTCGCGATCTAAATTTGGGTCAAGTGTTTGAACATTCGATTGCAGTTTGTGATTCAAGTAACTTTAACGTGTGACACTGTGAAATTAATTTAGAATTTCAAAATAAAATATGTAGTGCCTTCGTGAAAAAATCATAGTGGAAAAGGATCTGTAGGTGTTTCCTTTCACAAGTGAGAAGTTAATGTATTAATGTTTTGCATGTTTTTCATACAATGCTGAAGGTTTTTCAAATAGAAAGCAAATTTTTGGTATTGTATGAAAATTTGTTTACATTGAGCAGCAGCCATGTTTGCTTGTGCAACTTGGCTCTCTCTAAGGTTGTAAACAAGAGCGTAGCAGTAGAAAAAGTGGTCGCAGGGGTTGTTGCAACCATATTGTCACGTGGTTGTCCACCCCAGTATTATTTAATTACTCAATGGCTTTGAGAATGGAACACTGGAACATTAGCTCCTTTGAGGAACAAGATAAAACTGGAGTGGACATCCATACGTACACGTGTCGCAACTACCCCTGCGACCGCCTACCTAACTACGTGTCTTTTTACACCTACCCCTGCGACCGTGATTCTATTGCTGGTTACGGGGAACCCAATGGGTTGTCACAAGAAAGTAAACAAACGCTTATGCACTCGTAAATATGATTTTATTGCAAATAACACTTCCTAGAACAAGAAAATAGCATTGAATACAAATAAAGCATTATGGCTATTTAGGATAGAAAACACTTTCGTTTCGATAACCCATCGTTTTCTAGCAATAATGCACATTACACTTTTAATTGAGTTCCTTGCTCCGATTTACAATGCCACTCCTTAAAATGTTCTTATCCCTAAACCAGGTGTAATATCATTTTTACTATAGTCAATATGTACCTTCGGACACGTTCTCGAACCGAAAAAACGACTAAATTCTGAATCGTATCTCACGCGCCAGGTAAATTTCGCGTCCATGTTTAGTCGTCAAATTGACAATAGGACTAACGAGAGGAAAAACATTGGAAATTACTGGAAATGAAATGACAATCAGGCTCAGAACGTGGTCATATCATTTCCTATGGAGTTTATATGAGCATAGCCTCTCCATTCGTTCCGTTCTTCAAAGATTAGCTCAGAGTCTCTCATCATTTTCATTTCTTTTAACCTCAGAAGAATAAGAGCTGGATGGGATAAGCTCAAATCTGACGTCATATAGGAAGCCATATGGTCGCAATTTGCATATGAATTAGTCGGCCTACTATGGACAAGCTTCCGGTAGCTGTCACCCAACCACGGCATTAACAAATGCTTATATTTCGTAATATATACTAGTTTCCGAATAAAAAACGTGTGGAATGCATTCCGTGCATGCTATAAATTCACCTTGTATAGCCCACTGTACTCCTAACCTTATCAAGATGAGCAAATGAAGCACACGTTTTGCACCTTCGACTGATAACTCAGCGTTGAGATGTAAACAAACTCCTATAACTTCACTTTGGAAGGCGATAAAAAATAGACAGATATGTAATGTGACGCCTACGCCCGGGAATCGAAGTGATTCCGATCCCGAACCCTTGCAACCGGCCAGATGGGTATGTCCTCGAAGTGCCAGCGGACTTCATCTGTCGTGCGGATACGTTGCGCAGAAAATATTTCTTTTCTGTCCAAATATTTAGATCTGTGGATATAAATATTCGAAATATAAAATTAATCCAAACCCCGACACTATTTGTGTCAGTTCTGCAGACCGGATCAAATATCAATATTCATTGGACAGTGTTTATATTCCGCCCGGCGTATCTTACCGACTGAAAGTGAAAGTATATATTTGATTCCTTGAGAATAAAACCATTCCTCAAAGATTTCATTTCCAAAGCAAGTTTCCGGCGGTCCAATCGTTCGGCACCGCATATCATGGAAGTTCCTGATTTGTATTACAGTCGCGATGAATATGTTGAAACGGCTTCGGGTAATAAAGTAATTCGGCAAACTGTCCTCTGTGGATCTCAGAACATTGTCTTGAGTGGGAAGGTTATAGTTCAAAGCGGCGCTATAATTCGAGGCGATCTTGCTGACGTCAGAACTGGCCGTTATTGCATTATAAGTAAAGAAGCAGTTATAGGACCACCATTTAAGCAATTTAGCAAAGGCATCTAAATCAATCTCTTAAATCGACACTTAGAATACCTTTAACAATACACTTAATCACAGTCACGATTCCCCTTTCGGTTAGTATTTTTTTTATCGAAATACACAGAACGAAAAGCGATAGTGGGAAAATTTAATGAGTTAGTTAATAGGACCGTGAAAATGAATTTAGAAGAGGAGTGAGGCTTCTACTTTTGTAATTTACAGAATTCTTTCTTCTCTATACATGAAAATTTGCTAATTTGTTATTCCTGAGCGATAGCATATTATATTTTTTTAATTATTTTTTTTATTAGTTGGTAATTTAAGTAAGTTATGAAGAAGCACTTGAATATATTAATGTGAAATGTATGTCTGTTTGTTCCTTTCTTTGGTGAAGTAGAAATTTTTGTTTTGTTAGTTGAATGCATGACATTTTCGTTTCCTATTTCATCCTATCATGCATTATATTATAATTGTTAAAAGGAAACTTTAAGATATTTTAAATATGTTTAGGATGGTGTTAGCCGGTTTTCAATTTACTGATTTGCAATAGCGTTTATTTTGAAATAGCTCAATAATGCGAAAATAGAATCTATTGGTGAGAGTTATTTATAATAGAACTGCAAATTAAAATCGTAACTAATAGGAACTGTTCTTCTGTGTGAACATGAAAAGTAGATAAAAATAAATCAAACTGATTAAATGCATATTCTGCCGAAAAACCCAATAATCACTCTTAATATGCGTATTTGAAATGACTAACTAAGTTTTTTTAATTGATATTCTACATTGGGATGTTAAACCAAATCAAATTCGATCCATTTAAATGCAATCGTCATTTAGGCCTGCGGATACAAAATAAATCAAATAATGGACTGCAATCGTCATTGTTTACACACCCCAAAAACGTGTCGTTGAGCATAGTTCTGTAAGTTTAAGCTTTAACAAGAGATTTTACCATAAATTATCTTACAAATGTCGCAACTTGTTGATTAACTTGTGCAACTAACTAATTTTTACTCGTTTTAAAAAAATTTACTGTTATCAACTGAAGGTTGAATATGAAAACCCAAGTTATTGTACAAGTAGGATGATGCTAAACCATTTGAACACAAACATTTTGTAGTAATACGCTGTAAACATTAACACTAGGAATTCTTTATCATATTTATTATTTTGATGGTGATTACCCAATCAAATGATACCTTTGAATAATTCTAACGATTATATTTTAAGTAGTTTAAAGTAAGCTTGTTCAATCATTAAAATATAGGCGCGGAAAGGATGAACTGAGAGAAAATATTATAACTTGAATAGAATTGTTACAAACATAAAAAAATTACAATTCATTGATATTTGCATAAATTTTATAAGAAACATTATTCCTTCTCTACAAGTCTACAATTCAAGAAAAAAAAACATATAATGGAATTTTTTTTATAATTTATTCTTGAAGAAAACTTGGATATTTAAACTAGACCTAAGTAATTAGAAAAATAAGAAGGAAACCTTACACAACACCCCATCAAAAATCAAATAAAATTTATGCTACTTCAGAACAATCACAAATTGAGGTTGTAATTAAACAGATAGATTTTGGAATAACAGCATGAAGACAGATTTAATGTATTTAGAAGGTATTTGTAATGATTGCTTATTAGATTAAAAGAATTTTACAATATTACATTATTTTACACTATAATTTGAGTTATTATATTTGCTCTCAAATCTTTTAATGTTAATATACACAAGGAAATACTCACAAGGTGTAACTTTAAATCATATTAATTTAATCAAAAAATGAATAAAGCCGTGAATTGTTAAAAGTTAACCACGACTTTCCTTTTCAGTGGCTCGTTCTTTTTCAGTGGGAAGAGAGAGTGTAGGGTAGGTATGCCGTCGCGAGGGTAGGGTTTCGACAAATCCGCTGAGGTCGGTTTCACGTCGCGCGCGGTACGCGGTACCTTTGATTGTTTCGTCATTTCATTAGAGTAGTTTTCGTCGGTTTGATTTCGAGTAGCATATTTTTCGGTACCGCGTCGGTGATTCGGTAACGCGCCTATGGGATTTTGTAGCGTTTTTGATTTAAGATCTGCGGAGAGATCACATCCAGAATTAACGTAACGTAGGTTTCCCGTTCTGGATGAGTAGTTGTTGACGCGTTTGGAAAACGGGCATGTTCAGGTGGCTGAAATATTGTAATTGAGCGTAACCCATTCGGAGACCCGCGACCGAAATCCTCTCCGAACTAGCTGGCCGACAAGCAGTCACCGCGTGAATGGGTTACGGTGCACGGATTGGTTGACCTGTTGGTACCATCCGTTGGCACTACTCAGACTTAACGTCTAGAACCGATGAGGGGTCGGTTCCGCGTTCGAACTAAAAATGTTGAAAATCATTACAGATATAAGAACTGAAATAATTTTCACTTCACTAGGAGCGCTATTGTGTTCTCCGCGGGCCATCAGGATTTTACTGTAGAAATCCGCCTCAAAGCCGTACAAAAGTTAGCCATCAAAGTCGGCCTACTATTGGCCATATGTTTGAGGTAGTAAGCACTGCTGCCATATGCCTTCCTAACTAACTTCAGTTTTGGCTAAGCTCATATATAATGCATGAGAGAGCATGCGACTGGTTTCTGCTCTCTTCCAAGCGATCTGTCTGTCATTTCCTCCCCGTCTGCCTCTTGCTGGTCACTTTCTTGTTCCAGAAGCTGACTAGATTCGATCTGTCTGTCAAGTTGACTGACGCAAATCGGACGCCAAATTGGCTAATTTGCAAGTTTCGTCGCGAATTTTATCCGATATTAAAGCTGTGGAAAGTGTTCGCGATCTAAATTCGTTCCAAGTGTTTAAAGATTCGATTGTGTTTTGTGATTCAAGTAACTTTAACGTGTGACACTGTGAAATTACTTCATTATTTCAAAGTGAAATGTGTAGTGCCTTCGTGTGAAAATTATAGTCGAAAAGGATCTGTAGATGCTTCCTTTCACAGATAAGTTAAGTATATGATAATATTTTGCATGTTTTCCTCAAAATGGTGAAGGTTTTTCAAATAAAAAACAAATTTTTAAAATAGCAGGAAAATTTGTTTACATTGAGCAGCAGCCATATTCGCTTGTGCAATTTGGCTCTATCTAAGGTTGTAAACAAGAGCGTAGCAGTAGGAAAAGTGGTCGCAGGGGTTGTTGCGACCACATTGTGACGTGGTTGTCCAACCAGTTTTATTTAATTACTCAACGCTTTTAACTTAATTTTCGAAGGGTGTAGTTTAAAAAGGTGCGAATATGTAGATATTTGAATATGTAACACTCAACTACCATTGCGTAATTGAATGATAAAGTTTCTATTCCAGACTTGACGAATAGAAACCTCACAGTGAAATTTAATAACTGATGAATATATCTGTTTCTCACGCATTTACATAATCGTTCATTCTCTTATGCTTTTTATCCTCCCTCTTTCTTTCATAACCGGGGTTGGGATCATCTTCAGCGGAATCAAGGCGGTTCCACGGTTTTCATACTGCCTTATTTGAGTGAACTTGATCCTTGCGATGTGGAGAGAACTACATGCCTTTAAAATTAACTCATTTGTTGAAATATTGCCTAGCAGAAAGTTTTCAGTGCCTAACAGAAATTTTTGTTCTTATCCTTGTCTACTTTGGAGAACCTTTTCTTCTATCGTAGCTTTGTTTTTATCTGATTCTCGGAGCAGAGTTCATTTCGACGATTCCCCTACTCAACTAAATCATGTAAAGAACAATATCTACAAAATCCCATTTTCTTCCAACGATTTTCCACATTTACCTTCTAAGCAAATGGATTCATCGGGAGGTTAAATACAAAAGAATATATAGTTCATAAAGCGAAGCAAACTCTGAATTATTTCAAAAATTCTAAGTATTTTTTAATATAATTATCTCGAAACTATTTTCATTCATTTGAAAATTCAATAAAACTATAATAAATAGCATTTATGGAATACAATGAAAAGAATAATACAACTCCGGGATTCCGCTTTCTGCTTACATGCTTGAATCGAGAACCTGCGAAAAATGGCACGAATTGAGTTTTCTAATCAAATATCCAACAAGATAAACATACCTAAAAAACTCCCCACTTGCATGTAACGTAATTACTACATAGTTAGATACTGGAGGTGGAGCTTGGATCGGGGGGTGTGCAATTGATCTCTGAAAAGAAAATGAACCCAGCATAATATAAATTTCTTAAACTGTTTCCAATAGTTAACATAAGCTTATTTACCATCCTCGACGATGAACTACCTTCTCCATCCAGCGAAATGCACGAAACCAATACGGCTGCTATACTTTTTGCATTTCCATGCAAGGATAAAAACATGGCTGAGCTCCAGAAGAGATTCATAAAAGTAACCATTTTACATATTGTCGGCCATTATTCTCTATCAAATGTGGCACTGCATCTTCTCTAAATATTGTTCTGGCTGCAATTCTTTTGATATCATTTTATAAAAAGTGTTTGGAGCATATCAAAGTCTTTTCCACATTTCATCCATCGAAAATAAATAAACTGCACCTAGTTGCCCGTTCATTTTCATTTGGAGGAATTCTGAAAAACATTCATTCATTAATAATGTGATTTTTTTACATGCCGACCATAATAAAATGTATATTTTTTCAGCTTCATATATGTACAATATCATTTGAGAAACTGCTTAAAAAATAAATAGAATTGATTTCATCAATAAAATCATTAAAGCAATAATATGCCAGCAAAAACTTGCCCCATGGTTCAGATGGTACTGCGCGAAAACTAATCGTATGAAATGGTCAACCCGAAATGTAAACATGATCATGTATGAATTGGACGCAATAACTTTGAATGAAAAAACACTTCCAAAAGAACACTTCGAAACATTGTCTTTGGTTTTCTATGTTTCATTGTTATACTTGCCTATTAAATAATACTTCTGCAGGCTGATAGTGGCTTCTATTATTGCATGTTTTCACAATGTACATAATTCTAGAAACTTATTTGCACTATTCTATTTTTCCGTCGAAACATAAAGTCGTTTTCACTTTCAGTTTAGCGGATGAATAGTTTCTAATTGTAATGTTGTTGAACAATTAACAAATCACGAATTTCCGCTATTTTAACATGATAATTACACACCAAACGAGTTCATCTGATAATACGAAGATATCCCCTTATTGACAGAGGGAAATGACGACAACAAAAAGCTGTGTTCCATTCTTTGAGGAACGGAACAAATGGAGAGGTTATGCTCGTATAAACCTTTGAGGAACAAGGTAAAACCGGAGTGGATGTCCATATGTACACGTTGTCGCAACAACCCCTGCGACCGTGATTCTATAGCTGGTTAAGGGGAATCCAATGGGTTGTTACAAGAAAGTAAACAAACGCTTATGCACTCGTAAATATGATTTTATTGCAAATAACACTTCCTAGAACAAGAAAGTAGCATTGAATACAAATAAAACATTATGGCTACGTAGGATAGAAACACTTTCGTATCGATAACCTATCGTTTTCTAGCAATAACGTACATTACACTTTTAATTGAGTTCCTCGCTCCGATTTACAATGTCACTCCCTAAAATGTTGTTACGACTAACCCAGGTATAATATTACTTTCACTACAGTCAATATGTACCTCCGGACACGTTCTCGGACCGAAAAAACGACTAAATTCTGAATCGTATCTCACGCGCCAGGTAAATTTCGCATCCATGTTTAGTCGTCAAATTGGCAATGGGACCCCCGAGACGAGATATTGGAAATGAAATGACAATCAGGCTCAGAACGTGGTCATATCATTTCCTATGGAGTTTATATGAGCAAAGCTTCTTCATTTGTTCCGTTCCTCAAACTTCTGATTTCATTTCTGAGACCGATTGTCATTTCATTATAATAATTTCCAAGTTGTCCTTTGAGAATGGAACACTGGAGTGGAACATCAACTCAAATTTTGTCATCATTTCCCGATGCGCCACGAACGTTGCTCTTCGGATTTAATTTTGTAAGGGTGTAGTCGAAAAAGGGAGCTACAGTTTAGAAATATTTGAAAATGTAAAAGTTAACTGCCATTACATAATCGATTGATAATGTTCCTATTTCAGACTTGAATAGTTTGTAAAACTTTATTTAGATAAAAAGAAACTCACAGTGACATTTAATAAGCAAAAACTAAATCTGTTCCTTAGGTAATTACAAATTCAACTACTATTAAAACTGTAATCGTTCATTCTTTTATACTTTTTCACCTCCCTTTTCCTTTCATAATCGTCTTCAGTGGAATTAAGGTGAAATATAATCGTTTTGCTTGACCTTCGCTATGTGTGAGAGAACTACATGCCTTTAAGGTGTACTAATTTGTTAAGATATCGCCTAACAGAAATTTATTCTGATTTTAATTTCGCAATAAAATAGTATTTTGTGTTGATGTATTTTACTGCTATAAGCTTAACTAACAAGCTGAAATGTCGTTTGTTGTTCATGTGCTCACCATATGCAACAAAGAGTTGCTTTCCGATGCATGCCACTTTAACATTTTTAGGTATACTATTTAGAGTAAATAAGTTTCTCGTAGCTGGCAGTAAATCGCCTTACAGTCAGTATATTGCTATAGGCGAGACTTGATCGAATGGATCAAAAATAGCTTAATGATATCTTGATTCAATTTATATGAGGGAACAAATTTGAGCATATATTGGTTATGAGTACGTCGTCTATTACTGTTGAATTTCTCAAACCTGTGATTCGTCCCAAAATGAATTATCCTGCGCCCCGATAGTAAATTTATTTCTTTGAAATAGGCTATAAAATTGATCAAAAGTTATTATACAAAATTCGAATTATTTATCCAAAGCATATTTTTGAAGAGTTCATATATCCTTCTGCTTGTTAATATAAAGACTAATTATTTCGAAATTACTTTTATTCATTTTAAAATTCAATAATATAATAAATGGAATTCATTCTATATATGCCTACAGTTAAAAGCATAATGCTAAGAACTCCGGAATTCTGCTTTCCGCTTTCGAGGATGAAATTACTTCCACATCCAGAGAGGCGCTTGAAATCAATACTGTCGCTAAGCTCGTTGCATTTGCCTGCAAAAATAAAAATATATCTTAGATCCAGATGAGATTTATAAAAGTAAACAGTTTACCGATTGTTGTCCATTAATTATTCTTTCATCTCCATATATTGGTATGTCCAGTATCATTTAGCAGACTCCTGGAAAAAAAAATAAAATTGATTTCATCAATAAAATTATTCAAGCAATATGCTAGCAAAACTTGCCCCCAAAATGCAAGCGCTACTACGCGAAAACTAATCGATTAAAATGGTCGCCAACGAAATGTAAACATAATCATGCATGAATTGGAAGCAGTGATTTTGAGTGAAAAACACTTCTAAATATTGTATTGTGCTTTCTACATTGTATGTTGTTACTTACTTATGAAATGATACTCCTGTGGGCTGACGGTTCGTTCTATTATTGCATATTTTCACAATGCACATGATTTTAGAAACTTTGTTCGTATTTTCCTTCTTTTCCGTCGAAATATATAGTTTTCTCACTTGCAATCTTACCGAAAGATTGTCTCTTATTGTCTTGTTCATGAACAGCGCACAAATCACAAATTTTCACTGATTTTAACTAAAAATCCCACGGCGAACGAGTTTGTTTACGCGGATTCACAGCCGAATTTGACAGCGAATGCAAAAAAATCATATGATAATATGAATATTTCTCTTTATCGACAGCGAGAATTGATGACAAGAAAATTCAGTGTTCCATTAGCATCGGGCCGTTCCTGTTAGTTACCTGTTCCAATAAGTTGTCATTTCGCGAGACCGATTGTTAATTTGACGACTGAACATGACCGCGAAATTTTACTAGCGCTAGAGATAAGTCTCGAAATTTAGTAGTTTTTTTCTGTTCGAGAACATGTCCAAAGCAACATTTTGACTGTAGTGAAAGTGATATCACACCTGATTTATGGGTATCAGTATTTTAAGCAGTGACATTGTTATCGGAGCGAGGAATTCAATGAAAAGTGTAATATGCGCAATTGTTGGAAAACGATGGGTTATCGATACGAAAGTGTTTTTTATCCTAGGTACCATAAAGTTTTGTTAATATTCAATTTTTTTCTAATATTGTTAAATGTTATTTGCAATAAAATCATATTTGTGTGTGCATAAGCGTTTGTTTACTCTCATGTGACAACTTATTGTATTACCCTTATTCAACTTTTGTAATCGAGGTCGCCTAGGTAGGTGCCAAAAGACACGTAGTTCGGAAGGCGGCCGCACGGGTTGTTGCGACGACGTGTACAAATGGATGTCCACTCCGGTTTTACTTTGTTACTCAAAGGTTCTACTAGCATTTGGCAGGGCCTGCTACTTATCTGATGCAGGTTTCGATGCCTTTCGCGTGTGGAGCGAATTTAATTTGAAGCTTTCACAACCGAAAGATATTGCCGTTGAAACTTTCCATATGGAGCTTCATAGCTTCCATTATTGGTGATGTATATTTTCAGCTGGACAGCTTTTGGACACCATAGTAGATTCACTTAGTATGCATACCTTTCATTCACAGTGTTGTGTACTTTCTTAATTTTCCCCAGTCTGCTCAGCTGAGGATTTGTATTCTTAAAAAAGAAATTAAAAAGCAATTAAAGTTTTCGACGCATTTGTTTTTTTTACGCATATCCGAGAATAGGAGTACTGCCAGGGTTGCAGCACTCCATCGAATGATTGCCGCTGCGCCGATGGCGATCAAATTTTGTTTTAAGGAGCACTTTTTAATTCTAAAACTGATAAGGCGAGGAAAAATCCGATTCAGAACCTTTGTTAATATAACTTTGTTAATTTTAGTATCGAACGGACAGATGAGAAGCACTATATTCGTCAATTGACAACCCACTCATTTATTCAATTGTGATCAGATGTTGTCATATAACACAATTGAAGAAAATAACTGGATGGGAGTTGTATTCCAGCAACATCTTGGTGGAATATAAGGCATTAAATTATATTTGAAATAGCAGATCCCCTATGCTGCTGTAATATATTGTGCAAGGACCGGTCCTAGAAGAGCAGCCTTCTATTCTCTAAAAGGGCACCCTTCTATTCTCTAGAGGAGCACCCATCTTTTCCTTAGGTGCGTATTCTATAGAAGGACATCCTTCTATTCTCTAGGAAAGCATTCTTGTATTCTTCCTTCTACTCTATAGAAGGATACCCTTCTATTCTTTGAAAGAGCACTCTTCTATTCTTGACAAGGGCACCCCTCTAGTTTTTAGAAATTATTTTCTTCAATTGTGTTATATGACAACATCTGATCACAATTGCATAAATGTGTATGATGTCAATGGACGAATAAATGTCTCATCTGTCAGTTCGATACTAAAATTAATAAAATTATATTGAAAAAGGTTTTGGATCGGATTTTTCCTCACCTTTTCGGGTGTACAATTAAAAAGCCCAGTATCTTAGGGCGTTCTTTTTTGACCCTATCGGCTAGATAGTGAAGTGACAGTAGAGTTTTTCTTTGAATGCGTCGTATTATATTGAATTTTTTTTATATCTGAGAGCTGATCATGATTTTATTTTGGACTAAATGTTCTTGAAAAGGACTAGTTCAGTTCGATCTGTTAAACATTGTCTGGGTGGCACAAAGGACCAAGCGACGTAATGTAAATGCAGATCGCACGAGCGTTGTGCGACGAAGAAAGAGTGATGGAGAGAGTGGTAGGGAATGGAGGATGTAAAAAAAAAGTGCTCCGGAATACGAAATTTGAACGCTATCGGTGCAGCGGTAACCATTCGATAAAAGAGTGCCAGATCCTAATAAAAAACTTGGATTGCACAGAGCGAATTTGTTTTTTTGCAAAGTTATTAATTATTCTGGTAATCCTGAAACTATTCCTCATTATTTTATAAAATCCTGATAGGATTATGAAGTATTTATTAAAAATAAAACTGGTATTTCAGAAAGCTACAACTTATAAAGCCTTGTGATCTAGTAAGGGCAAATTAGGAAATGATTTATTAAATAGAATTCCAACTGGTTGTAAAATATAGAACTAGATAAAAATGAAACGCGGGGGGACGGCACTTTCCTGGCATCGGCCCTACGCGTCGCGGGTGGAGATTTTATGTGCAAAATTATTAAGGATTAAAACGAACCGATTTGCACAGAGTCTGCGCTGCGCCCCCGACGCGTACTGCGATATCAGGAAAGTGCAATCACCCCTGGAACGCTTAGTATATAGCACTGATTCGACTCCGGTGCTACGTAACACTCCTCCAGGATTAGCGCTGATGAGGTGTCTTCGACTCTGAATTTAGTTTGCCTTATGTTAAAAATGTTTTGCTCGGTCCTTCCAAGCCGACCAATCTCCCGCTCCTTTCAGTAGCTTACATTTTATATATTGCATGTAGAAGCTGAACTCGAACAGTCAAAGGATATTACAATAACCCACAAGGAAGGAATTCGTGCAATTAAAGAGAAGACGTGATCTGGATGGATACAGCCGAGATAAACGAACTGGACCAATATAATAATAATTTGTCAAAACTGAGAAGTAAAACCTCCATACTGGTTACAGCTAGCAAGCGTAAAAATAACCGCAGTTTCGTGATTGCGAGCAAAATTTACTAACAAATAAATCGTTATTATTTTTAGAGTAGACATCCACATCATTTTTCTTAAAGGTTAACAATTGGTAAAATAAAACTCATTTATTCTAACAAAGTTGTCATCGCCACAACTTGCCAACTGGATAAGATTTGTTAGGGGGCGGAATTGTAAACTTCGAACAGTTAAGTGATGTGCATCGCTTTGCATCACTGTGAATAGCTCCAACAGTTTTCCACTGAATTCATATAGCTTAATAATGCCCCTCTCTGTTCCGACAGCTAGAAGATATCTTTGCTGACTGTAGAAGCGGGATCCAAAGGCACAGGCAGTTATCGATTCAGTTTTCAGTTCATAATAATCAGCTAGTTGTGGCTTAATATTTTCATTCATTGGTAAAATGCTCCAGACAGCAAGCTTTCCGTCTCGGGATGACGTCGCAAAGTAGAGGTCATCATGCGACCAATCACAGCTCCATAAAACTCTATTGTGCACACCTACCGATTTGTCCATAATTTCCACCAACGTGAAATCTCCGTTCGAGTTTGTAGCGTATAGCGACCAGCGGCGATCCCTAGACGTTGCAAGAAGGTATCGGCTACTCTTGGAGAATTCAAGATCAGTAACAGTAAGACTATGTGCGGACAATTTTTGCCTTATTTTCCAATAGGTAACATCCCATATTAAAATGTAGGAGTCTTCATGATTAAAAGCTTTTGCCGAGGTAGCTACATACTTCAAATCTGGAGAACATGCGATTGCAAAAACTTCGTGGCAATGACCATACAGTTTATGTGTTTCGGGCCACAGCATTCCATCCAATCTAAAGGTATCTGCTTGTGTCAGTCCAGGTTTGATTCCCTCATTCATAATTTTATTTGATAAGCCGAGCGGATCTTGTACTGTCGAAGTTTTGTACGTTCCATTCTGAACACTTCCAGAATTGTATGAAAGTTGTTTGTTTCCAGCCAAAAAACCACTAGGAGCCTCAAAGACGCGGACAACCTTTTCCTCGGCTCCACTAACATATCTACTACCATCTAGCCAGGCAACACATTGCATTCCATAGCCATGGATCTGAGGATGAGCAACGACCTGCCACTCTCCGTTAGAGCTAGAAGCGTGTACACGTGAAGTTTTGTCTGTTGATACGGATAGTATACATATACCGTTATTGTTCCAAGAAATATCACTGACGCTTGCCGAGTGTCCCTCTATGGATTGAAGAAGTTTCCAGGACATATTTTCCGATTTCTTCCACAAGTAAATACTTCCTAAAAATCCATATCCTAGCGCCGAGTGTCCGTCTCCAGAAATTTTCCCACCGAAAAATCCGGTTGCATTGCCCCCAATAACACCAAGCCTTGCGGTTTCGCACCAAATGTTATCGACTTGCTGCCAGATGATCATAGATTTATCAATTGATGACGATAGAAGTTGCAGGCAATCAGTTTCCAGATGCCAGTGAACACCAAAGACCCAGTCCTCGTGCCCTTGGAGGATTGACTCCAGGTTAACCTCGAGATGAATGCTATCTTTTGCGCAGTCCAGGTTTGCATGGATATGATCGGAAAAGAAATAGTCATAACTGTTCCCTTTTTGCCCTTTCTTGCTAGAAAGCCGCCACAATCGAATGCTAGTATCTTGCGAAGCTGACGCAAGCAGCAACACGTTTTGCTCAACTTGGACGAAATCCAGACCTCGGACCCAATTTTCGTGACCAGCTAATTTACATACCTTGATAAATTCACAATGATCGTGGGCATTCTTTACATATAATTCTATATTATTGTCTGTTGCCGCCAATGCCAGGATAATATTTGCCGAATTTTGAAGGCACGCTAAACTCAATGAGAGACAAATTCTTGTGCCTAATGAAATTGTCTGAATAACTGCGAATTCTTCCAATTTTGATTTCCATAGTCTCACCGTTCCGTCAGATGATCCTGTCGAGATAATCAGTGCTCCAGCAACTTCAATCGAATCAAGGGAATTAATGGCTCCACTATGTCCTTCCAAGATCTTGGGTTCCCCCTGTTCCACAATATTCCAAACAATGGCACTGTTGTCATCTCCTCCGGAGATAAACCCGGAACTACTAGCAGCATTCTTAGTTATCCACTTTACGGTATTGACCTTTCCCTTGTGTTTATTGTATACTGTTTTCACACGGTAACACCCTTCCTTATTTTTCTCCAACACAACGCAGCTATGGCTTGCACCAAAAACAATCTGACCATCGACGCTCCAATCTACGTTCTGACATAATGAGTTACATCCCGCTGATGTATAAATGTTCCTACAGTTCATTTTTAAGCTGTCAAAAAACTAATCGACTTTTTTCTTCTACTCTGCACGTTACATTTCAACCATTTACGATAAGAATTCCATCTAGCCAAAACTAACCCAAGCTAGGAAGCCATATGGTAGCAATTTGCATATGTATTAGTCGGCTTACTATGGACAAGCTTCCGGTAGCTGTCACCCAACCGCGGCATTAGCAAATGCTTATATTTCGTAATATATACTATTTTCCGAATAAAAAACATGCAGAACGCATTCCGTGCATGCTATAAATTCAGCTTACATAGCCCGCTGTACTCCTAAACTTTTCAAGATGAGCAAATGAAGCACACGTTTTGCACATTCGACTGATAGCGTTGAGATATAAACAAACTCCTATAAATTCACTTTGGAAGGCGATAAAAACTACACGGGTATAAGAACTGAAATAATTTTCACTTCACTAGGAGCGCTATTGTGTTCTCCGCGGGCCCTCAAGATTTCACTGTAGAAATCAGCCTCAAAACCGTAGAAAACTTCGAATTTTCATTGGCGCCTCCATAATTCTTCATATACCGCCATGTAAGTTAGCCAGCAAAGTCGGCCTACTAATGGTCACGTGCGTGTGGTAGTAAACGTCAGTTTTGCATCCAGCCATACAGAAGTTCATAGGGCAAGGTAACACGCTTCAGTATGCTGCCGTCCTCAAATAGGTATATCCAGTTTGCTTAGACGAGGACGTAACGTCGAGGCGAAGAAAACACCTAAGATTAATAAGAACTGGATGGGCTAAGCTCATATAAAATGCATGAGAGAGCATGCGACCGGTTTCTGTTCTCTTCCAAGTGAACAGTCTGTCATTTCCTCCCCGTCTGCCTCTTGCTGGTCACTTTCTTGTTCCAAAAGCTAACTAGGTGTGAACTGACTGTCAAGTTGACTGATGCAAATTGGACGCCAAATTGGCCAATTTGCAAGTTTCGTCGCGAATTTTATCCGATATTAAAACTATGGAAAGTGTTCGCGATCTAAATTCGTACCAAGTGTTTAAACATTCGATTGAAGTTTGTGATTCAAGTTACTTTAACGTGTGACACTGTGTAATTAAGTCCGAATTCCAAAATGAAATGTGTAGTGCCTTCGTGAAAAAATCATAGTGGAAAAGGTTCTGTAGGTGTTTCCTTTCACAAGTGAGTAGTTATTATATTAATGTTTTGCATGTTTTTCATACAATGCTGAAGGTTTTTCAAATAGAAAGCAAATTTTTGGTATTGTATGAAAATTTGTTTACATTGAGCAGCAGCCATGTTTGCTTGTGCAATTTGGCTCTCTCTAAGGTTGTAAACAAGAGCGTAGCAGTAGGAAAAGTGGTCGCAGGGGTTGTTGCAACCATATTGTCACGTGGTTGTCCACTCCAGTATTATTTAATTACTCAATGGAAAACACAGTGCATGGTCCTAGAAATTTTTTCCTTATGACGTGGCTAAAGCTTAAATTATATAGACCCTAAGGAAGGGAGGCAAAGGAGCGAATGACAGATGAACTCTTTCTCTTAGGGAGTAAATGATTGCTCGAAAATTGTCCAAATGTCGATTATGCGTTCGTGAGGCTTCTTTGATTGTAGTGGTTTAGGGTCAGAGTGGTCTCAGCAGAAGAGGGGCAAACTTAATTATGTGACGGAAAAATTCAAATTGATAGAACCATGATGAAAATATTCATTCCCTTTCCAAACGTAAGAGTGTGCAGTGAGTTAAGTGTGAGGTTCCAAAGTAAAATTTTAACCTAGAAATTCAAATAATCAATTTTTCGAGTAAAACCAAATCCGTTCAGCTTGCAAGTTTAAACAAAGTCAAATAGGGTTGGTTAATCCCCCTAACATTAAAATTCTGTAGCACAGTGAGTTAGAATTAGACAGTAAAAGTAAAGCCAAATAAAATTAAAACCAGTTCCGTAGAGTTAACAAAGCACAGGTAAAAGTTTTATATTTAATGTAAAAATGGAAGATCAAATTAATAAAAAAAAGGTACCCCCCGACCCTGGGGAAAGAAAAGACACCATATTAAGGAAAAGCAACGAGGAAACAGATGTAAAAAGAGTAAAAAGAAACATCAAAGGAGACTCCACGTGCAAGATCAATAACCTCAATTCTAACGATAATTACAGTGAACCAATGGACACTGCAGAAGCGGAAAAAATTAACGGCTTTACTAACGGTAAAACGTGTAGCACGCCTAAAAACAAAGAGACAAAGGAATTAACGGAAAAAACACCAACCATTTCAACGCCGATGGAGGACATTGAAAACTTTATGTCAAATTCACTAAGCAAAACGATCAAAAACAAAAATACGATAGCCCAAGTTCTAAAGGATCACATGACGGAATTAAAGGACAGCGAAAATCAAAACACGGAACCAACGAAAACTGGGAAGAATATCAACAAGTATGACATAAACGACAACAGGAAGAAGTTCTTCGTCCTAATGGACCCTTCAAAGGAAAAAACAAATGAAAAGATGAGACTCACCCCAATGTCTTTCTATTCAATAAACAAAAATATGAACTTAAAGAACATAAAGGACATAAAACAGGTTGGATACAACAGGATTAAACTTATTTTCAACAAACCGGAGGAGGCAAACGAAGTAGTTATGAATGAGAACATTAAAAACTTTGGATTGAGGGCTTTCATACCAAACAATTTTATAATGAGGCACGGAATAATAAGAGGCGTTCTACTTAATATCACAGAAGAAGAAATTGCCAAAAAAGGAATCCCAACCAACTCTCATGGTATTCAACAAAAGAACATTAAAATTGTGAACGTATACAGAATAAAAAGAAGAGATCCGGAAAACAGAGATAACTTCATTCCAACACAAACAGTAAAAATTTCGTTTTCAGGAGATGAACTTCCGGATGAAGTCAAATTAGAATATCTGAACATGCCGGTAGAATACTACTACCTCAGGCCAAAACAATGCCTGAAATGCCTCAGACTGGGACACACACAATACTTTTGTAAGGAATTCCAAGGAGAACATAAGAGATGTCCAAAATGTGGAGATAAGGAATGTCTAGACAAAGAATGTAAAAATACGAAATGTTTCTTATGTGGAAACCCAAATCACAGCGCCATGGATAAAAACTGCCCCAAATGGATTAACTACGATATGGAGATGAAAATATGTTCCATTAAAAATGTAACACTAAAAGAAGCCAGAAACATATTGAACAACGACAACCAATTCGAACTGCTGAAGGACAATGAATCCATGGATTCAGCATTCCCATTACTAACAAAAACAAAAGCCACAAATAACAGAAACTCGAACCATACAATTAATAAACTAATGCTAAATAAACCATACACAAAAACAACAAAAACACGAAACACTAGAACAACCAATTATACTACAAACCTGCCAATGAGTAGTCACCTACTACTACAGTCTAACAATACGCTCATGGAGAAAAATAATCTGGCTGAAAACATCTTCAAAACAGCTAACCAAGTCACACCAATTGAAAAATTAATAAATCTACTAAATAATAATTGCAAAAACCAAACCAACACCAAATACTTACAAATTGAAGCAAACTTAATCCAGGAAACTATAAAAACACTTACTAACCACTGCCAGAAAAGACCTAATACAAACAACTTACAATACACAGACTGGCTGACAAACAATAACCCGTAACAACATGAAAGATTTCAAAAATATTAAATTTCTACAGTACAATATACAAAGCATTTCCAAAAATAAAGATACACTAGAGTACATTATGAACAAAAACAAGATAGACATTGCACTCATACAAGAAACACTCCTAACAAAAAAATCACCGACAATAAGAATCAAAAACCACCAACTAATTAATAAAATAAGAACAGAGAAAGAAGGAGGAGGAGTCTCCATTGTAATCAACAACAAAATAAAATTCAAAGAAATACCGATAAGTAACAAAGACATTGAAGCAATAGTAATCACCACAACAAACCAAAAACCAAACTTAAATATTTGCGCGTGCTATTTCCCCCCGGACATAAGTAGCTCAACGTTCAAAGAACAAATACATCAAATCATAAAAGTGGTAAACGACAAGAACCTCTGCATAATTGGAGGAGACTTCAATGCAAGACACAAGGACTGGGGAGACAAAACAAGCAATGCAAAAGGAAATATCCTCAAATCAGTGCTAAACAAATATAAACTAGCAACCCTCAACACAGGCACGTTCACCTTCTTTAGAAAAATCAACCAACAGACCACTCAAATGTCAGCCCCAGACATTACCCTAACAAATGATTTAAAATACTGGAATGAATGGAACACCAAAAAGTACAAAATAGGCAAAAGTGAGCACGTCCCCATTGAATTCACACTGCAGGTCGAGGATAGGAACCAAAAGAAAAGACGAACTCCTAACAGAAAGAAAATCATGGAGGACATCAACACGATCAACTTCACTAACGATCTTGAAGAAAATATGAAGAAAATGAATGAGCTAATCAAAAGTAACCAAATAAGCGCGAAGAAATTCAAACACAGTCCAAAACCATGGTGGTCAAAAGAGATAAACATCCTATGGAGGGAAAAAACGAAAGCCTGGACAAATTTCCGAAAAATGAAAAGTAACGAAAATGAAGCAAAGTTTCTTGAGATACAAAATAAATGGAGAGAAACTGTAACTGAAGCAAAAAGAGAACTGTGGGATCAAAAAATCAACGAAATAAACCAAAGTGGAGATATAAAACAATTTTGGAACCTAGTCAATGCAGTCAAAAACAACAACAACAATAACCCGAGATCGCAATGGGACACAGAAAATAATAAAGACTTTCTTGAATTAATAAAAAACAAACACCAGCCGCTAAACACAAACTGGACTCCCCACATGCCAAATAACATAGAACCAGCTGAACCCTTTAAAATACACGAACTGCTCACAGTACTAATCAAACGCAAAAAAAGATCATCCCCGGGTCTGGATAAAATCGATTACAATATTATAAACTCCCTAACCCACTACAACAAATCAGCACTGCTCAACTCTATTAACGATAGCTTCAAAAATAACAACATACATAATGAGCTAAGAGACATCAAAATCGTACCTATCCCTAAGAAAAACAAACCACTGCACAAAATAGAAAGCTATAGACCGATCTCCCTCTTAAGTATCCCGCTTAAAATAATTAACTGCCTAATAAAAAATAGGATTGCTAGTGACATTGAGTACCAAAACAATTTAAGCAACTTCTGTTTCGCTTACAGAAAAGGAAAGTCGGCAATATCATGCATAAACACTGTAATACACCTACTCAACAAGGATAAGAAAGCAAAAAACATAATGATTATAAACTGTGATATTTCTAGTGCGTATGAGAGAGTAAATATTGCAGAACTCTTCAAAATCATGTCCAACTGCAACATCAAGAAGGATTACATATCGTGGATCTTAAACTTCCTAATGTACAGAAAATTACATTTAGGCAAGGATTCGACCGAAATTAACAATGGACTTCCGCAGGGGGACGTACTAAGCCCGCTCCTCTTCAATCTCTACACAACTAGCCTCCACAGAATCACTGACAGTCAAACCACACTCATTCAATTTGCGGACGACTTTCTTATCATAAGCAAAGGAAAAAACAGACCCAAAAATCTCAATAATCTACAAACAAAATTCAACAAGTTCACAGAACTATGCAATAGGCTAAACCTCCCATTGAACTTGGAAAAATCGCAAGCCGTAGAATTCTATACAAACAAAAACCATCCTAACAAAATAAAATATGGAAACAAACAACTAGATTGGGTAAAAAATTTCACTTTCCTAGGCAGAAATTTTAACAATCAGAATCACTTCAACGAATTCTATAATAAATCCCTAAGTAAAGCAAACAAAACAATAAACATAGCGTTCAAAATCAGCTCCCCTAAACATGGACTTACCCCCAAAAAGGCTCTAAACACCTTTAAGTCGCTAATTAGACCGGTAATAGAAAGCAATCTAACAAACATTGTTCATGCGCCAAATTATTTTCTAAACAAAATAGATAGCCTGAAAGCCAAAGCCATAAAACGATGTCTTGGGGTACCCTCAACAGCCCCAAATATACTAACGCTTGCTCTTGCTAAAGAATTACCAGCAAGACTAAGAGCTGAACAACTCCTCGCGAAAGAAATAGGAAAAAACCTCTACCGCCAAGATTTCAAAGAAATGATATCGGAAAACCAAAAAAACTCGAACTATACCACAGTTTACAAAAAACATATCGACATCTACAACAACACTTGTCTGGGTTCCGCACTACCAAACCCACACAACATAAAATTTCAAACCAATAGTTTCATGCACAACATCCCCAACAACTTCAAGAAAATAAACTACGAAAATTTCAACGAGTCGATTGAAGCAGTACTACAAAACCTAACGGATAACCAAGCTAAGATATATTTCACGGATGCGGCAAAAAACAGACTAGGCACTGGTATTGCCATACATTGCTATAACTCCAAAAAGACACTAAAATACTGCCTGAACACAGACTCTACAGCAGCAAATGCAGAACTAAAAGCAGTCCAGGAAGCAATTAACAACGTGGAGGAAGAACCCACCAACACCATTGCCATTTTCACCGACGCCAAAAATACAATAAACGAGATCGTAAACAACACAAACCACAAACTCATTACAGAAAAAATCAGAAAAACAATCAACAATAGACCCAACACACTACTACTATTATACTGGATACCGAAAGGGGAAAAGTTCCACAGCTTCGAATTGGTTGACAAAGCAGCTAAACTGGCCACTATAGAAGGAGAAGAAGTCGAATCATTTCTGGAATGGGACGACTCTATCAAAATAATTAATGACTCCATCAACATAGAATGGCATGAATACTACCGAAAAAACACCATAAACCTAGCGTACAGCCCCTGGCTACAAACGGACCTCATTTACAGAACCAAACCATGGTTCCATGATTTCACTCCTAGCAGCAACACGCAAAAACAAATTAACAGAATTCTACTCAACAGAGCCTACAATCACAAAAGATTAAAAAAAGCTAAAATAGTTCCATCCCAAGGATGCAAATGGTGCGACATAACAGACGATCTGGAACATAGAATTCTAAACTGTGATCATTTTGAAGCTCTAAGGAACAAGTATAATATCTTTCAAAATAACTATCCAATAGCAAAATTTTTCAATAAAAACAACGAGAAAGCACTAACTCAATTAATCGACTTTCTTGAAGAAGCAAATTTAGAACTTTAACCTCACGCGAATAATCCTCTCAAATCCCAAATACTAACTTTTAACCTCCCAAGAAAAACACTCAAACCAAAAATCTATTAACCATTCCAAACGGATACTAACACACTAATACAGTAAAATCACAAAACCAATAAAGAAAAACTAGAAAAAAGCACTACATTACCATATGTCCCTAGAGGACACTAATCGATACTTCGGTGGCTTGTGCTAATTAGCCATAGCCAATACACACCTAACGAAGGTTAGGTAGAGGAAAAAAAAAAAAAAAAAATGAAAATATTTAACTAAAAATAAATTTACGTACTTGGTTAGTTTCTTGTGTAAGTTTCCCAAAATAAAATTGATAAGCAACTAAACTTTGGATCAAATTGCAATCAAAGCAGATGTTAAGTAAAGTGTATTGTTTTGTTCAATTTTCGTTGATAAGAACACCTTCCTGCTTTTTTTTGAGACATAAAATTATACCTAGACAACGCCTGTTCTTAAAAATGCTTGGATCCTCACCGAAGTAATTCTTGATTGATATTCTATTCGCTTTTTTGAAAAATATGTAGCATTGAATTACCATCCTAATTGAAGAAAAATAAATTACACACGACATTCACGTGGCATACTTTAGTAAAAAACCATTGTCAACGAAAAAAAATTTTAACCTAGAAGAAGAAACTTAAAAAACCATTGCTAGCGAAAAAATTCTTTACTCTAAAAGAAGAAACTTAAATCCTGTGACAAAGTTTTCTGCATTTATTTAAGCTAGAAAGTGAATTCTAATACTTGGATGGAATCAATCTTGCATCGTTTTGATTGATTTATTTATTGTGTTTTGGGCGGCATTATAAGAATTAATGGAAAATGTTGCTTTTTACTTCTTTATTTTTGTTTATTATGTTCAAATTTAAGGTGATACATTTAAATTTACATTAATACTACAAGCCGTAGATTTTTTCGTTTTGAAGCCAGAATAAAAATTGCCATAATTGATGCCACGTTTCATATATTTAAATTTTTTCCATAGACATCGCTGCAGCTGAAAGGCTTGAATCAATTGATTTATAACTGAAAAATTGATGACATTATGTACAAGAATAAAATGTAACTCCTAGGAAATAATTTAAGCTATCATGGGCGTTGGCAAAAGCATGGTTTAAAAGAGCGAGAATAAAAATTTGCATTGTAATTTAGTATAAGAAATTCATGTTCTCCAAAGTGGCTTATGATTTAAGCCACTGGAGTTGCGGTGTAATATAAACTAGTCCAAACAAAATACCGCAAATATTTTCGAACAGTTTTCTTCTAATTTCTAACTTGAAATTATTGAAAACTTTTCGCGATTTCAAAACCATAAAACTATTAACTTTTACCTAAAGTACAACTTTCCACTCTAGCCACTATAGAAATTTGGGCAAAATGGCACTGAGCAACGCAATGTCATTTGCTTACGTTTAAGTCACTTAATGCAACGAATTTTCACTATATATTTAGTGATACTAGCCGAAATAGTAAGTAATGAGTTCACCACTTAAATGTTTACTGTATTTTTCGAGAAAATATGGAGAAGACGAGACTTTCCGCACATTGACCGCGATGAATACACGAAGGCGTCAACAAAACTTTAACGCTTCGAATGATTTCCCCTCCTCCCACAAAAGCCGCCTCTAAAAGCAAAATATCGGAATTCACATACAGGGTTTTACACGGATAAACTAACTCCTCTTTTCTCTTTCTCTTAGTATAGACCAAATTGGATGAAGTTGACAGTAAAGTGAAGCTATGGTAGGCAGAGACAAACTCATTTGCCCAAACATATTTGAATAGGTTTTCAATTGCGGCATTTTGAAATACTACAATCAATTGCACGTTTGAATTTAACTTATTTACATACAAACGGTACAATCCTTTCGTATAATGTAACCGCCCAAAATGCTATTTGCCTAACTTCGTTATAATTCTACCTTGAAACTTTCGATTTTGAAGGCCAGCACCCACTTGGTGGGTGAAAATCGGAGAGTAAGAACTTTGTTTGACAAAATGTCAAAGTTTTGTAAACAAAACCATTATAAATTGTTTGTTCATTAGTTACCCTCGCTTGCGGATTGGATAAGACTAGGTATGAAGCATACAGTCAAATTTGTAAGTAGCCTTTTCTAAACAATCTCAAATAACTCTTCATTTTTGCAATTTAGAGTATCAATCAACAGTAGGCTTCCGGGATAAAAAGTCCTGTATGGCATTTTTTGTGCTCCTGACAATGATGTTTAAGTAGTGAATGCATCAAAACATAATCAAAAACTCGAATTCACGATATAAGTTAAGACATAAACCTATTTTTTGTATACCTTGGGAATAGTCATTTTCAGGATAGAATCTATATCTTATGCCATTTTTTGTACCCTTGAAAATGTGTATACGAAATTTCACGATGATCGATTGAGTAGTCAAGGCGAGAAAGCGTAATTGACCAACAAACTCACATTTACGTTCATAATATTAGTTAGGATAATAGAAGCTATCAATATATATTTTCGCTGAAAATTGTCAGTTTGATGACGATTCAACAAACGCTCAATAAATGAAAAGCGACCGGAAAGTGAGAATGTTGCCGAGTGGGCGGGGTTCGATGTAATCTGGAACTAGGTAATTCAGTGCTTTTGGTTCAGTTACACGGTGTCGTAGTTTATATTTTGGCAATTTTATTTCACGTATTTTGGTTATGGTTAGAGTAGCTTATATCAGACTGGTACGCAGAACACGAACGTGAAACGTTGAAGTTATTTTGGTTCATTTGTTGCAACGGTAACGTAGAGTAGAATTTCTAAACTTCTTTTTGGAAAAATTTTTGAATGCATTTTAAATGGCCAGTTTGATTTGCTTGCTGAAAAATTTGGTACCCTTCTCCTACTTCTCAAAAATGTTAAGTCTAATCTAACTTTTGAAGTTATGTATCTTTGCTTCTCTTTTATGGTTGTTCACATTCTTCCTCTGCTTCGTAGCACTACAGTCCCTGTCGGGCTTTCACTTCCTGCAAATAGCACGTCCATTGACAGCGTCCTGCAATTTTGAAATCTGAGCTGCGATGAACTATCTTCATCGAGTGAGTCAAACCAATGCTTCCTTGGTTTCCCCACTGGTCTCCCACCGGCAGCCCTCCCAATGAATATCTTCTCCGTTGTTCATCCATACGATTCATGTGTCCAGCTCATTTCATTTTTCGCAGTCTTACAATCGTTGAGACCTCCGGTTCGTCGAAAATTTCATACAGCTCATGGTTGTATCGAATTCGCCATTGGTCCCCGTCTAGCTTCGCTCTGATTATTGACCTCAGGACCCGTCGCTCGAAGGCGTTCAATATATTTGAAGATGCTTGGGTTATGGTTCCTGTTTCACACCCATAGCACAACACAGGCTTTATCACAGATTTGTATACTTGAAACTTTGTTTTCCTGTGTATTCAGCTAGTCTTCAAGATCGTCAAAATTGAATAAAATATTTTATTTGCAGGCTGTATTTTTCGGCGTATTTCGTCTCTTTCATTACCCGTTTTCGTCATTTTGGCACCTAAATACACAAATTCTTCCACATTTTTGATACTGTATTCGTCAAGTGTGATATTTTGTGTACTTGAAGTATTTTTCCTTGACTGCGTCATGAGCTTTGTTTTATTTTCATTGATTTGTAACCTTAAGCCCTACTAGTTTCGCTTCCCTGTCAAGTTTTGGGAAGAGGTCAGTTGTTAGTGACCATAACAAAACGTCGATGTCATCTGCATAGGCTGCTACTTTGCTCGACTTGTATAATATTGTACCTCGTATATCGACAGGTAGCTTCCTTATGATGTACTCCAGAGCCAAATTGAATAGCAATGGGGCGAGCTCATCTCCCTGCTTTAGTACGATATTTGTGTCAAAGGGTTTATCGACGTCATTGTCATTTTGGTAAGGCGGATTAATTTGGCTGGGATGCCAAAGCAAAGCATTATTTGGTACAGTGCATTACGATCAATACTTTCGTATGTTTGCTTAAAGTCAAAGAAAATTTGGTACACGTCTATGTTGAACTCCCAGCATTTCTCAAGTGCTTGCTTGACCGTGAACAATTGGTCTATGGTCGATCTACCTGCTCTTAAACCACCTTGACATTCTCCAATATTACTATTGGCGTATGATCCGCTTTTATTTTCTAAGATCTTTGAAAATATTTTGTACGTTGTACAAATTGTCGCACAGTGACTTGTCGCCTTTTTTTGTGGATAGGGAATATAATTGTCTGGCTCCACTCTTTCAGCATATGTTCTTGTTACCAAATGTACAGGATGATTGTGTGAATAGCTTTATGAACACTGCTGCTTCCATATTTGATGAGCTCCACTGGAATCTCATCAATGCCCGGCGCTTTATTATTCTTTTGGACTTTGGTGACGGAACAAACTTCACCCAGAGTTGGTGGGGTTAATGGATTTTCACATTTTCTTTCTTGAAACCTAAATTAAACTCATCTAGGAATTACTTATGGGACAGACGAGCGAAACCATGGATAAAAGCTAGTATGTAATATACTTGAATAATTATTATACTTTAATCATACATACTTACATTTTTGCAAAAAGTGTTCTAAGGGTCATATATAGAATCAGTAAAGGAAGCATAATTATAGAATTGGAGTAGGATTCACTTTTAAAGCTTTTTATGAAGAAAATTTTCACGTTCTTGTGTAATATCATATTAGTAACTACTTGAGTATGCAAGAAAACTGTTGATACCATGTCTACACTTAAAAGAATCGTTTCCAGAATCGAGGTTTTCCAATTACATGGGAAAAGAACTTTGCTGGTGTATCGAAATAGTTTTGTTTCATTTCAGATTGTTCGTTAGAATTAAGTGCAGTTCTGATTTGAATTTTGATAAAGAAACATCGGGCTCAGTCCTAAAAAAATATTTTTTTTCTAATTTCCCGCCAGGGATATTAACACATACCTATACTAATGTTAATGTTTTCTGAAAAGTTGGTGAAGAATCTAAAGTATATGTAAGGTTTCGAGATAAATTTTGACTTAATTTTCTGGAAAATTCAAATGATTACTACGGAAGAATCTGAATGAATTGGTTAGAAAATATTTCTTCACAGCAAAAGGTTCATAAAATATTTGTATAGGCTAAAAAACAGTTAAATGATTCTTAATTGAAGTTTTCTGCAATTCATGGTTTGCGGTGGGCTTTATTCTAGTTCTTCGCTCAAGGCAAAAATTTATTGTTAATTTGATAACAATCTTACAGCAGCTCAATACTACTACCTTGACAATTAGAAATAAATAGATACGTGGGCAAAACTGACGATAGACACAGGCCATATGGTAGCAATTTGCATATGTATTAGTCGGCCTACTATGGACAAGCTTCCGGTAGCTGTCACCTAACTGCGGCATTAGCAAATGCTTATATTTCGTCATATATACTATTTTCCGAAAAAAAACATGCCAAGCGCATTCCGTGCATGCTATAAATTCACCTTGTATAGCCCATTGTGCTCCTAAACTTTCCAAGACGAGCAAATGAAGCACACGTTTTGCACCTTCGACTGATAGCTCAGCGTTGAGATGTAAACAAGCTCCTATAAATTCACTTTGGAAGGCGATAAAAACTTAACGGGTATAAGAACTGAAATAATTTTCACTTCACTAGGAGCGCTATTGTGTTCTCCGTGGATCATCTGGATTTCACTGTAGAAATCCGTCTCTAAACCGTACAAAACCTCGAATTTTTGTTGGCACCTCCACAATTCTTCATATAACGCCATGTAAGTTAGCCAGCAAAGTCGGCCTACTAATGGTCATGTGTGTGGTAGTAAGCGCTGCTGCTATATGGCTTGTATCTATCGTCAGTTTTGTACGTGGGTCATTCAACAAGTACTTAGCCTCGCCGCCCGTGGCGCTGCTATTACAAAAGAGTTTTACCATCGTGCAGTACATTCAACAAAACTAATGAAGGGAATTGACTGAAACTTTGACAGTAGGCTACTAAAAGAATGTACTGCGCGATGGTAAAACTCTTTTAAAATAGCAACGTCATTGGGCCGTGAGGCTAAGTACTTGGTGAATGACCCACGCATTCTCAATGAACTTTGGTCATAATCTAGTCGAGTGTTGATGTAGTCCCTAAGAATTATGAAAAAAAAACTATTTCAAAGCCAACTAAAATGGGTGAAATCAAATCAATGTAATCGAAGCCAAATTAGTTTCTCCATTTTGAGAAGTGGGTAGCAGCATATTATTAATGTATCATAACTAAAGCGGAGAAAAACTGATTTGGCTCTCATTCCAGAAATGTTATTGCACCGTTTTTAATGCATTCGGAAGTCAGTTTTCTTTGTTTGAAGGTTTTTTACATTAATGCAGTTATGTGTTATTTATGACAAAGCAAATCACTTCCCAAGATGCTAGTTTTCGGTACACTAAGTAACAACTTACTTGGTTTTAATGCCTTTGAAGCTTTTACATGTTAACAGCTTTATTTATCCAAGCACGTCCTTTGTCTAGATCCATCCCAACCACACATCGAAACACCTTTTGAATATATTACTATATAAAAACATTCATCACTCATTATCTGTTGCACCTACATCGATTGTAACTAAAAACCATTCATTCAGCGGAATTTTTATATATGTTAATCATAGTTTTTATAGATATTTTCTTATCTGATTATAGTTATTCCTTCTTGAATATGGACGTACGAAAATTGATACTATAAACAACAAAAATGATAAATTTTGAGATTTTTTGGAAAAAAAGCTACTTCCGAATTTGGCTTCACACCTAGTCTTATCCAATCCACAAGCAAGGGTAACAAATGAACACAATCGTTAATTTTAAGTCGGATTTTGTCCTCTTTTTCATTTTTCTTATGGGAATCATTACATACTTTTTGCGATTTAACCTTTTTTTTTGCGATTTTAACCTTTTTGCATTTGATACGCGAAATAAGTATGAAATTAGCAACGAAATCAAAATGTATAATGATTTTGTTTATGCTACTTTGAAATTTATGAAATATAATTGTTTTTACTCTGCAATCGTCAATTCTATTTACCAAATTTAATGAACCTAGTGGAACCATGATGAAGAGTGTGCCAGCCTTCAAAATCGAAAATTTCAAGGTAGAACTATAACGAAGTTAGGCAAATAACTTTTTAGGTGGTTACATTATGCGAAAGGATTGTACCGTTTGTATGTAAATAAGTTAAATTCAAACGTGCAATTGATTGTAGTATTTCAAAAAACCCCAATTGAAAACCTCTCCAATAAGTTTGGGTAAGTGAGTTTGTCTCTCTTCAATTTACTGTCAATTTCACCTATCTCGGTCTATATAATCTAGGATATATACTAACTAGCACTTCCAACCTAGGAGCTGTCAAAATAAAAAGAGAGGCAAATAAATGTGGGAAGGATGGATTGAAGTTTATTATACGAGTAAGTTGGTTAAATTGCTCGCAAATCCAAGTATTTATTGACCATGCATATATATTTTTAATCCATTCCTCCCTACTTTATAAGTACCGTAAAAGCTAAAATTTGTTCTTATTGCAGCTGCTATTTAGTGGGTATGTTCTGACGTGCCCGTGCGCCCTTCAAAAAATATGTACCAATATTATGTGCTTCGGACCAATTGAAAGAGAGAACAGGAGCTATTCTATCCGTGTAAAATCCTGTTTGTGAATTCCGATATTTTGTTTTTGGAGCCGGCATTTGCGAGAAGAGGGGAAAACATTCGAAGCGTCAAAGTTTTGTTTATGGCTTTGTGTATTAATCGTGGTCAATGTGTGGAAAGTGAATATTTAAGTGGTGAAAACATTATTTACTGTTCCGGCTAGTTTTCCTCGATGCAGAGTGAAACTTTATTAAATCAAGTGCCGTAAACTTTAGCAAATGACATTGCGTTGCTCGGTGCCATGTTGCCCATATTTCAATAGTGGCTAGAGTCGAAAGTTGTACTTTAGGTAAAAGTTAATAGTTTTATGGATTTGAAATCGCGAGAAAGTATTGTTCTGATAGTTTCAAGTTATGAATTAGAAGAAAACTGTTCGAAAATATTTGCAATGTTTTATTTTGATTGGTTCGTATTTTACCACAAAACCAGTGATTTAAATTAGAAGCTACACGAAATAGAGGCATATTATAAAGCGGTTATAATTAATCGTAATTTTTTATTATTTGAGAATTGCAAATGATAATATAAAAATGGAATCGTGTCGAATTCTTGGAATAAATGTGCAAAGAGCATTTCAAAGAAGATATCATTCATCTGAATGAAAGGATACGTCTGCTCTATGATGCAAAGCCACAGTATTCATTCATTTGTAAGGTGTTACAACTACAAAAAATAAAAATGTATGATTTCTATTTTTAAGTTAATATTCACACAGAATCAAGCATCTTACATTTTTAGACTCAATGTGGAGTTGAAGGTAATAACAGGTTGAAAAACTGTTCTAAAATTTAAATAAAATTATCAGTCACAGTTTTGGATATGAAATGAATGCCTTCGTTAAGCTCAGCTAGTTTTATAAATGAATTTTGCTTACTCGCATATTTTACAATTTAAATTTCCGATGCTTCACTGTGATATGTCAGCTGCACAATTTCCAAAGTCATGGAATTGCATGTCTGAGAATACGCTTGTACACGGCTTAGAATATCCCACAGCATGTAAAGTGATCACAGTAGATAGTGGGAGCACAAGGAAAATATGTATGATTAATATTGTTTAGGATAGAGCTATTTTGCTAACAAACATGTTGTGGGAATTAATTGTTTGGAATTTACATTTTAAAGTTTTACGGAAAGTTTTCGTGGGAAAGAATGTTTTTATAGAATTTCAAGATCCTCCCCTCTTTAAAAACCCTTGGGCGTGGTTCAACGGTAGTGGCAGATGTCGGGTGGTTCCTTTTTGATGATCGTGGTAGTGTATGAAATGTTTTTCTTGGTGGTGGCTTCAGTTGCGGTTCCGGTGTTTTGGGTTGGCTAGACTGTAGTGAACGTAACCTGTGCTGAAGTTGACATCATGCTACTGCAAGTAAGATAACTAAGCATAAGTAATTTAGAATATAATTATCTTGAAAATTTGCTCATTTTATTTCAGCGGTTCTTTCCTTGAGCTGTTTCTATATTTGTTGGTCGATGTTGATAGTGTGGGTCTAGTTCTTGGATGTCCATATGTTTGGAAAGGTTTCCCAGAGGCTTAACGAAAATTTGATCGTGCTTTGAAATTGCTTGTGGCCGGAAATTGTAAAAGCTCGGTAGTTTGAGTTGCAATGCGGACTTGGCTTCAGCATACCCCTCCTATGAGGATGGAGGATTTAAAATTCCCTGCCACAGATAGCGTCAAAAGTTGTTTCTTCTCTTAAAATGTATATTCACTAGTTTGCAGCATTCAGCTTGATCCAAGTATATATTAGTATTATATATTCGTTGAAGTTATGGGGACAGCGCAATATGATGAAAAGTTAGCCATATGAACAAGAAGGGTGACTTCGCATTCATAAATCTTGGATTGAGCGGTATAGATGGGATGATGCTGAGCACAGATAAGTTTCCGTCTTCAAAATATGCAGACATTGTGCCCGTTCTTCTACTGAAAATGGGAAGAAACTATCTCGTATGACGTTAACTGCCAAGTATTCAATTGCAGGCTGTAATGGAGCTGAGATATTTTTGCCGATTGTTGGTACGGAATAGCGGTTAAGAAGCTAGTATTCTTCCATTGTAGTGTGCGGTACTTGCATATCGAAGATGATGTTTGATACCGTCGTTCTTGTTTGGACTGTAGCTAGGTTATATATTTTGAAGAAAATAATCTCGAGCAAATAGAGAGGAAAAAATAAAATTTCTAGTGTTTGCAGGCCTTACCCACCCCTTCAACGAGCGCTTGTTGGAGGAGGACTGGGTAAGTACCCTTTTGGTTTCTTTTTTTTTATTACTTAAAATTTGCTCTTTTTTGCGTATTATTACATACATATTTTGATCTTTTGCATATTATTACCTACAACTTTTGTTGTCTTTTTCGCACATTATTACCTACGGTTTTGTTCTTTTTTACATATTATTACCTAAAACTATATTCTTTTTGTCGCACATTTTTAGATAAAAGTTTTATTCTTGTTCTTCATATCATTACCTTCAACTTTTATTTCTTTTTTTCGTACAATATTGCACATAGCTTTTGTATCCTCTGAAATTTTTTTATATAATAAAAAAACAAGCGAATAAATCGATAAAGAAAAGAAAAACTTGGTCTCTCTATTTCGCTGAACCTTTGACCAGGTATGAGACCCACGACAGTGGCTGGTCCTTCCACTCATGAGCTAACCATCGGGTGAGTTCACCCCTTCTCTATGTGTTGCAGGTGCTCTTGCAGGGTAAATTAGTGTTCCGCTTGAGTTTTCTATTTATGCTAAAGTGCTATGTGATTCAATCATTTAAAATTTTAACACAAATTGGAAACTTTCATATTTTTCATTTAAAGGAAAACCATGCAAATTATGTTTGTATGAGTTTTTCATTTAAATGGAAAAATACATGGCCACGTCTACAATGGATCTTGATCCGGATCGGGGGTGCGAGGGAGCACTGCTTTCACCTGGATATCCCACTCTTACTTGGGGGCCGTAGGTATACATGCCAAAAACGAGATTCTCTTAAGTCTCGCCCGCGTTCGCCAGGCCCAGTCTGTCGTTTTGCTTTGGCAATACATCCCTTCAGTAGTTTACCTTGGCCTTGACACTGTCGAACCGAGTCCTACAATCACTTGATTCGTGAATGCGACATTTTTTGTAGTGGACCCATGTGCTGGGGACGAAAACCCGCCCCACGACCCCGCAATGCTAGCCTGCCAGCGCATTTATGCGTCCTCAGACAAGGCCAATCCCAGCGGGCACTAACATCTCCACTCGTCGAGGCGGCAGACCATCGCTGCAGTCTTTTATGGACATTCATATCCCCTGAATTCACTACATGCCCCTTTATACAGATGTATTGAACATTGTCTGGGTGGCACACTTGACGAAATGTGAATGCAGATCGCACTAGAGTTGTGGGGTGATAAAAGAGTGATAGAGGCAATTAAAAGCAAGTTACGTAGATAAAACTATGCTCGCGTCGGAAGGGCTTTGTACTTAATCTACGATTTGCAGACATATAGAAGGATTCAATTCAAGAAAAACTTTAATGATAAATATATTTTTGCTTTTAAATAAAAATCAGTGTTCATTTGAACTGGCCAACGTTTTGTTGTAATATTACCAAAATCATTGACAAAGCCGAATCTTAAATGTCTATTCGTTATATTATATATTTAGAGGAAATACAACCAAAAGTACAGTGTCTGGTTCGGTGGAACTCAAATGAAGTAGAAAAACTATGTATGATTGTTTTAGTCGGAGGAAATCTAAACGCCAATAATTTCTGCATATTCTACTAAAACTTATAGAATATAAAAACTCTTCCAAGGATCACTTAAATGTCTACTTTCATTCAATTTTATCATACTAATACAGTTTTACTGGCGATTATTACCATAGTTCAATTAATTTCAACCTTAAAGTTATTTTTTATTGGATCTACTTCAATGATTTTTTCACCTATTATTTTTCTGCTCATCTTCAGCTACTCATTAATAAATTCAATCAAGTATTAATAGCATGTAGCTTAAATAATGGTTCGGGAAGCACAGTTTTATGCAATATTCTCTTTTGAAATGGCCACCATTTTGTGCCATGATCACGGATTTCACCCCTCAAATAAATTCTTGCAAATACTAGCAAACCTATAGTATCAGAGTCGATTAAAAGTGCATATTTTCCCAAAGCGATGTATATTTGCTGTTGTAATACAGGAAAATTCAAGATCCAATAACTTTGTTAAATATAATACAATCTTTCTGAAATTTCTTTAAGCTCTCAAACTAAACTTACACTATTCCTCCGCTGATCACTAAAGTCGATATCGACTTCACATACAAAAGAGCAGTGTAAACAGTTAACACTCTGTTAGCCTACTAGCTTATGTTTATAATAGCATACATAAATATTGGTCAAAATACTTGCAATATAACAAAGATACATACAATGTAAGCTTCACTTAAAACTCATTTTTCCTTACAATCACGAGTTACGAGTAGCTTCTAATAACTGGATTCTTTGCATGGAGTTGTGCGGAAGTACATGCATTGATAACACGTTTTATTTTTATTTAAACATGTTTATTGGAAATTTTTTTAAATCGATATAAAACTTATAGCCTTACTATATAATTCTTAGAGCTATAAATAGAACATTATTATTTTTTACATTTTTGATAGTTTCTATAAATTTATGTGTGTGAGACTGTTCTTCATATTAACCATATTTTCGTAATAAATATTGCAATTTTTTTACTATGTCACTTATCTACAATTAATATATGTATGGCGTAAGATTATTTGTTGTGAAGAGGAATCCAACTTTGATGGTTGCAGGAGTGAATCTGTAACTGCATATATTGTAGTTATCGAGCAGCCTGCCTAAGCAAACTGTTTAAGGGAGCTTTAAGAACGAAACCATTTCATCATAATAACAATGCAATAAGTGCGAAATGATTTGTTAGCAACTTATTATTATTATTTCGCAGTTTCGTACGAGGTGACCGATACTCATCAGGAGCTGCCACAACAGTCACTTTGGGGCTGACTGCGTGGGTTTCAGATGACTGCAAACCCATATATATATATATTTATATATATACATATATATATATATATATATATATATATATATATATATATATATATATATATATATTTATATATATACATATATATATATATATATATATATATATATATATATATATATATATATATATATATTAAGGGTGATTCATAACAAGTGTACACATTTTTGTCGAAAAAAACAGGTTTTGTGAAGATTGAGCTGTAATGTTTATTTATTATGAAAATTTGGTTCCTTACAATTAAATATGAAACATTACTTCGGGCATATGTGCACCTCGTGCTGCTTTACAGAGTATCAAACGATGATTGTAATTTTCGATTACATTTTCGCACATTTCCGGCGTTATTAGGCTCATGTTGGCTCGAATATTGTTTTTTAATACTTTGGTAGTCTGAGGAGCATCAGCGTAAACACGATCGTTCAGAAATTCCCAAAGGAAGAAGTCACAAGGAGTCAAACACACAATCTCGCCGGCCAATTTATGGGTGGACCGAAAAATTCACGTAGAGCGCGAAATGCTTGCACCGGAGATTCATTATTTTTGTAAAAAGTTTTAACAATAACAAAACGTTCGGCTGATGTGTGTGACGCCATGGTTAGAATTGTGAAAGACCAAACTGTTATAATCTGTCAATATATGGACCTAAAATTGGTGATAAATAAGAGTTAAGACCCATTCACATGTGTATACTTGTTATGAATCAACCTTTATATATATATATATATATATATATATATATATATATATATATATATATATATATATATGTAGATATGTATATGTATATAAATATATATATATATATATATATATATATATATATATATATATATATGTGTGTGTGTATATACATATATATATATATATATATATATATATATATATATATATATATATATATATATATATATATATATATATGCTGCAAGCTCTATCGAGCAATAACTTCCGCTTTGTGCAGTGGTGGCGAACTTAAATGAATTTCGTTTAGGGGGTGCTGATGTACTAAGTGAAAGAACTACATTGTTCTTTCACCCGAGCATTTCGGCTATCATCTTAATACCACGTTGAGCTCGATGGACACCAGCTGATTCCAGCATATGGCTGGTACCATTAGAAACTTCGCAGCTTCGTACCAGGTGACAGATACTCATCAGGAGCTGCCATATGGTATTAAGTTGATAGCCGAAATGCTCGGGTGAAAAAACAATATACTTCTTTCCCTCAGGACACCAGCCTTCCCTAATCAAAATTTATTTAAGCTCACTACCATTGCAGAAAATAAAAATTATTGCTCGATAGAGCTTGCAGCACTGTCATGTTGCCGCATATATATATATATATATATATATATATATATATATATATATATATATACACAAATGTATATATATATATATATATATATATATATATATATGTACAGAAATATATATATGTATATATATATGTATATATATATATGTATATATATATCTAAAAGCTGCTGTCGCAACTGAAAGTGACGTCACTGCAGCCATTCAGAACTGCTCGAATATTCCAGGTAGTTTGCCAATATATGAGAAATGGCTTGAATGACTAGAGACTCTGTATAAAGCCGAGCTAAATGAATGGGGAGATATAGTAAAACCGTGATGAGCGGGGCGCGTGAAGTAAAGGCAATATTGATTGGCTGTGAAGTGATTTTAGTAATAGACAGTTAGAATATAAATTTATAGGCAGGTGAATAACATTTTAATTATTCACAAAATAGTGGAATCGATTATTGTGCATTCTTAGTAAATAAACTCTTTCACTTAATGTAAAATGACGTGCGTTTTCACTTTCCCGGAACATTAATATTATTGGCCGCGAACCATAGTGCGCGACAACGGTGTCAGAAGTGGGATGAATATTTCGAAAGTGAAAACTTATAAACATTTTCAAAGTGCAAAATAGTGAAATTTAACATGGAAACTGGTGGAAAATAGAGCCGAAATAATAAAAATGCCAGGAAGCTTAAAAATCAATGAATTGACCATGTCGGAGCTTAAGGAAGAGTTGGAACAGTGAAATCTGGCTACGCAAGGTACAAAAGCCACACTGATAGCACGCTTGCGTGACGCGATTGTATCAGAAGGCACGTATCTGGATTCGGGTGACCCCCAGATGCGGAAAAAGGCGCAGAAGGTGGGGAAGTAGAAACAAAATCAAAGCAACCAGAAAATGCACTGCAGCAAGAGCAGCGACAAAAGGTATCCAGTTTAACTGCGAAGATAAATGAACAATCAGCGCAGCTAAATGAACAGTCATCCAATTTAACTGCGAAGCTAAATAAACAATCAGCGCAGCTTAATGAACAGACATCCAGTTTGACTATGAAGCTAAAAGAATAACCAGCGGGGCTGGAACAACATGTGATCGAAATCAAGGCGGATTTGCACAAACAGTCAACTGAAATAAAAGCGGAGCTCGATAATCTGAACAAACAAATTATGTGCGTCGCGAAAAAGGTTTACCAGGTCAAGGAGGGAATCAACCATGAGATCAGCCAGGCCGAGGAGAGAATCAACCATGATATCAGCCAGGTCGAGGAGAGAATCAACCATGAGATGGAAAAAATGAATAAGGAATTGGAAGCAGCGAAGTCAGTAGTAACAAACTCACCAGCTCCGCTTATAAACGCAGCGCAAAGCTCATCCAGAAATTTGAAAGCGCCAATATTCGACGGGCAAATGGTCTGGAGGATTTACAAAACCCAGTTTGAAACCGCCGCTAAGACAAATCACTGGAATGAGCAGAAATGAGCAACTGCATTAATTTTTGCTCTAAGAGGCCCAGCTCCCGAGCTTTTGCAGACTATCTCCGTTGAGTTGCACTCAAACTCAGCTGGTATAATGAATGCGCTCTACATACGATATAGAGGTGATCATCTGAAGCAGATGTACTGGTCACAGCTACGGCATCAGATGCGAAAGCCTGGCGAAACCTTATAACATTCAGCCCAAGACATTGAGCGACTGGCTTTTTTGGCTTACTGAGCTCACGACCCAGAACATGAAGATGACGCAGCAACAGAAGCATTCATCAGCACGTTAAAGGACCAGGAATTGCAACAAGCTGTGTGTTAAGCTCAAAAGCAAACGGTTAACCTTAAGGTTGCAATAAATGTGACCCGTATCACTGCCCGGCTCGCAAGGTAGTGGCAGATATGTGCAGGTATGAGCGCATGGAAAATGAGCGAAAGCCGCAGGCGAATGGTGTGCCTAGATGCTGGAATTGCGGTAAGAAAGGGCACCTGCAAAGAGACTGCAAGAAGCGAAGAAAACCGAGGTATTGGCAAGGGTAGGGAGTTCCAGACCGGCTCAGGAACCCAGAGTGGAAGCGCATCAAACCGGAGAGGCCAACTTCGTCGGGTTGATGTTGGCTAGGAGGATCGATGTCCCCAGCACTCCCATCACCGTGTCAAGACTACATCGTACTGCAGCAGACTTATGCCTTCCGTGTCAAGTTGACGATGAACCTTGCACCATAACAAGCGGCACTGGTGCAACCCGATCGATTATCCGACCAGACTCAGTGAAACAACAAATACTTGGCAAGGGCGGAGTTCATGGAAATGCTGACACCCTATCTCGTCATCCATGTCCGGCTAAATGCAAGCATTGCCGACGAATTGAGGAAGAGGAACCGACCGTTGATCTGCAATTGATAACTGCCAAATTCGATAAAGGTTGGTCTTTCGAGGATATTCAAAATGCCCAGCTAGCCGATGAAGACATCGGACCATTGCTCGTATGGAAGGAGACAACTGGGAAACCTGAGTGGCGCTGCCCTGAAAAGTTATTGGGCACAATGGAACCCCCTTCAGATGGAGGGTGGCGTACTCAAGCGGAAATGGGAAACGGCGGATGGCAGCTCCTACAGGATGCAAACTATACTTCCCAAAAGCTGAATCCACGATGTGGTTAAGGAAATGCATGAAGGATTCTTGGGAGGCCATCTAGGTGTTAACAAGACCTTAGCGAAATTGCGGGAAAGGTTCTACTGACTCCATGCTCGAGAAGAGGTAGAGGACTGTTGTCGCAGATGCAGGATTTGTGCTTGCGTCAAAGGTCCAAAGTGACCATTGAGACGTGGGGTGCCATTCGAAAGGATTGCTGTTGGCATCGCAGGACCCTTTCCTGAATCCGAATGGGAAAATTGATACACGCTGGTTGTGGCCGATAATTACAGCAAGTGGCCCGAGGTCTACCCCATTCCCAACCAGGAGGCAACTACTGTAGCTGAATAGCTAGTGATAAATTGGGTCAGTAGGTACAGCGCACCTTGCGAATTACATTCGGATCAAGGCCGAGTCTTTGAGTCACTGGTTTTGGCGTAATGTGCGAGCTGCTAGGAATACGAAAAATGAGGACAACACCGCTGCATCCCCAATCCGATGTAATGGCCGAATGTTTCAACGGTACGCTCAATAAACACCTGGCCAAGATGGCTGATGCGAACCAAAAGTGCTGGGACCGACATATCCCACAATTTTTGATGGCGCACAGAGCTGCTGAACATGCATCGATGGACCAAGCCCCAGCCAAAGTCATTTTTGGAAAGACTATTCGTCTGCCAGCTGATATAAAGTTTGGAACACCCTCTGAGAAACCCCAAACGATCTCGGAGTACGTAAGTGAGCTAAGGCAACAGTTGAACCAGATGCATCGGACAGCGCGAAAACACCTCAAATCAGCTGCTGATCGCATGAAGACCAGGTATGATCTGAACGCAAATTCTACTGGCTTCCAGCAAGATGGCTATATAACCCACAACGATGGAAGGATAGGTCTCCAAAGTTGCAGCATAATTGGAAGGGACCATACCGAGTTACAAAACGAATCAAGGACGTCGTATATCACATACAGGAACACCATAAGCCAAGAGCCAAAATGAAAATCGTACACTTGGACTGTCTTGCCCCATATTACATCCAGGGAGACTTAACTGCCACATCTTTTCAGGGCGAAAAGAACAGAGGTGGGAGCAGTGTTACATGTCCAAACATTTCTGCTTGCTACTGTCGCAATTGTAATCGCAACTATTAAGAACATCATAATCAATAAACTAATGTACTCGAAAGCGCAACAATGGACCAAGTGAATCCATTATCAACATCTGAAAGTGACGTCACTGCGACCATTCATAATTGCTCGGATATTCCTGGTAGTTGGACAATATGGGAGAAATGGATTGAATGACTAGAGACCCTATATAAAGCCAAGCTGAATGAATGGGGGGATATAGTAAAACTGCGATAGTAAGAACTGCGATAAGTGTGGAGCGCGAAGTAAAGGCGATATTGATTGATTGAGGTGATTTTAGTAACAAGTAGTTAAAATTTAAATTTATAGACAAGTGAATAGCATTTTAATTATTTACAAAATAGTGAAATCGATTATTGTGCATTCTAAGCAAATAAGCTCTTTAACTTAATGTAAAAGAAAGTACGTTTTCACTTTCCCAAAACATTAAAATTATTAGCCGCAAACCATAACGCGTGACAATATATATATATATATATATATATATATATATATATATATATATATATATATATATATATGTATATGGGTTCGCAGTCATATAGAACCCACGCAGTCGAGCTATCCCGAGGAGACTGATGTGGCAGCTCTTGATGAGCATCGGTCACTTCGTAAGAAACTGCGAAATTTTTAATGATACCAGTCATATGCTGGAATCGGCTGGTGTCTATCGAGCTCAATGTTCAATTAAGTTGATAGCCAAAATGCTCGGGTGAAAAAACCATGTAGTTATTTCCCTTAGGACACCAGCATTCCCTAAAAAAAATTTATTTAAGTTCGCCACAACTGCACAAAGTGGAAATTAGTGCTGGATAGGGCTTGCAGCACTGCTTCAACCTGGATGCCCTATATGTGACGATGAAATCCTTTCGAGTCCGGCGTGCGTTAATCAGTCTGTCGCTTTTAATAGTCCATCCCTTCGGCAGTTTAACTCAGCCTCGACACCGTTGAGCCAAGTCGTTTTATCTTCTATTTCCTGAATGTGAAATTTCTTTGTAGGTGGCCCTTGAGCTGGGGAAAAGAATCCACCCCATGATACCGCAATGCTAGCCTGCCAGCTTATTCACGCGTTTTCAGACAGGGCCGATTCCGGTTAGCACCATTATCTTTGCTCGCCAAGGCTGCAGACCATCGTTGCAGTCCTTTACGGACAAAGAATATCTCTAAACCTTTAATCACCACTTTATAAATAATATATATATTTCCTTGCTTAGCATCTCCGTCCACTAAAATTTTTCATGTAAGCTTTGAAGTTTTGCATTATCTTGCTTTACTAAGTCTTCTTTTTTAATTTTTTTGAAGTTATTCATCATTTTTTCACTAATTTCATGTATTTTTTATTAACTTTGAATTTGTTTTAAGGTCACCAAATGTAGCTGAACAAGAAAAGTGTTGTAAATTACATCCTTCAAATAAATACATGTATTTGAATACCATTAACTTTTATTTAAGATGTACAAGGATGGCAAACGTTGAACTGTGTGCAAATATCCTTGTTAACCCGGAGTTATGTATTTTAAAATAGTTTTCTTGAAAACAATTCCTTTTTTGATTTCTAAAATGAGGCGATTATTCAGAAGCGTAAAAGTTTATATTAAGCCATGACCTCACCGATTTTCTCAGATTTTAAAATGGAAATAGTAAAAAAATTAAAATTCTTCCGAAAATATGTATAGGGTGAAAATTAAAAAACCAAAAAAAATCACGCGGCAGAAGCTACGTCGTACAAAAGACATGGCAAAAATAAAACATAATTTAATTAGTAAGTCTAAGTAAGAGTAAGTTAATTAGTCAAAGTCAAAAAGACATCCATTAAGAAGTTCCCAAAAGGAAACCTTCGAAAAACAATTATTGTGCAGGGACACTCATTGTACGACAAAATCTTTTCTCCAAAGTTGAGAAGTTTTCCCCTTAATCTGCACTTTTATTCACCAAAGGCGTACTCCTATGTAAGAGATACCTTCAATGGTTGTTTACTAGATTGCTGAAGAATTCGGAATCAATACAAATCAATTTATTGTCAGCCAGGATTTACAAAAGAATCGTTTTAAGCTTTAAAAAGATAATTCCAAGATTAGTTGAAAAGGCCATACAATCGTGCGTATTTGACGAAATTGCTACACGCGAGAGAATTGAGTGGGATCGATAAACTTCCTACGGGTATGGTGACTTTGGAAATGGACCAGATAATTGCCAGAAGGCCACTCAAATTTGAGGTTTTATGCTTGTGTGTGTGAATGGTAGTTGGAAAATAGCTATAGGTTTTTTTTTATAGTATCAATGAATGCTGCACAAGAGAAAAATTTTCTGTTTTGTGCAATCCAACAACTTGAAATTGAGCTTTAGGGAGTATTTTTTGATGGTGCTTCAGTTAATACAACTCTTACTCGATACTGTCAATATACGTTTGAAGTCCCAGAAATAAGCAGCAGATTTGGAATTTTTGCAGTTTTATGTCACAATGTAAAGTTGATTCGCAATGTGTTTGCAGAGTTGTAACCCCTTTTAATTTCAAGTTCACCCAAATTATTGAGGTATATACAGGAGTCGGCAAAAGACTAATCTGATGAAACCGGGAGCTTTACGAAGCTTTGGGACTTACACTTGTGGGTTGACGCATTGGCACCAACATATTTCGCAAACGAGGGCAACATTATAAATTTTGTGATGAATGCCTGGTAAAGGTTCGTGAAAAACATGTGAAGTTACAAGTTGTATATAAGTTAATGTGCTTGTATATAAGGACAGCAAATAAAATTGAAATGTTTACAATTAGCTATCCAAAATATTACTGAATTGTACATCCCATATGAATATGAATATTTACATATATATACACACATATATATATATATATATATATATATATATATATATATATATATATATATGCAAATATATACATATATATATATATATATATATATATATATATATATATATGTATATATATATAGATATATATATATATATATATATATATATATATATATATATATATATATATATATATATATGTATATATATGCATATATGCATATATATTTATATATATATATATACATACATACATATATATATATATATATATTTATATATATATATATTTATATATATATATATATATATATATATATATATATACATTATATATATGTTATTTACATTTTTATATACAAACTTTTTTATATAAATAAATATATATGCATTTATACATACATGTATAATATATACTCATATCATATTTATATATATATATATATATATATATATATATATATATATATATATATATATATATATATATATATATATATATAACATATATTGGTACGTCTGAAAAACACTGAGCTTTTTTTGTCATTTTTCGATTGACTATTTCTTTTATTTAAAATGGATTTTATTTAAGTACATATTTTCCATTATTTTCTATGGACTTTCGCCATTTTTTGGGTAGAGCCATTAGTACATCTATGTAGAACTTCTGTGGTTTATCGGAGAAAAACTAGGTCAAGTGATTTTCACAGTCCCTTTTTAAAGTAAATTTCTTTTCATTATGCAAGTTTTGCAGAGACTGAAACAAATGGTAGTCTAATGGTATAAGGACTGGACTACACGGTGGATGCATAAAAACTTCCCAAGCAAGCTCTGTCAATTTTTGCCATGGTGGAAGACAACGCCCTTTCTATTGGTCAATTCTGGCCGGTTTTTTCAACTGTTTGTTGCAATCTAGTGTAATAATATGCCGGATCGCCATGTAATTAATACGTGTTGAAACACTGTTGATCTGAGGAAACAAGCACAAGCGTTGGACTCCTTCTTGCATGTTTCCTACAATTAAGATTTTTATAAATTATACTTTTATTTAATTTGTAGAATGCAAATACAAGCGTGAAATTCCTTCTTGTTTGCATCTACTCTAACTGGAGAGTCCCATGTGAATGCTTTCACGTCCTTAGCAAAGGGATACTCCCTACGCAGCAAAATAACCAGCGTATCGTGAATGAAAGAGACTTTAATTGAAATTGCTTCCACTTAAATACTATTTTAACCTAATTGTACATATGGAAATTGATATAACCTAATTGCTTACAAACTTTACTTAATATTTTATTCCTTATAAAAAAGGTACTACAAGATGTTCAATGTACTAGAATATTCAAATATTTGCAAAATTTACATAATTGTTTAAAAACATAATGTATCTATAATAGAGATCACTACACTAGTTAATTGCTGACAGTGCAGAGCCGAATTGAGTGTTTGGCTAGGTTCTAGCCCCTCATGATAAAACGATTCCCTTCCATTCCCACCATACACACACACGATAATGACGATTCCCCTTGTTTTGACCATGATCTTTTTCAAACGACATTCTCGTACGCTACGCATTTTTTATAGCCCGTAACGATTTGCTTCAATGATGGCTCGATTTCGTTGCGTTTTATAAGCATTTCGCAAATGGCGATTCGGTCGATCAATTTTTTTTTGTGTTAGTTCATGCGGCACCCAAACGTCAAGCTTCTTTGTGTATCCAGCCTTACGCAAATGGTTCAAAACTGTTTGGTGACGGATATTCAGTTCCTCAGCAATGTCATGGCTGCTTATGTGTCGGTCTTTTTCAATTTTTTGTAAGATTTCATCGACTTTTTCAGTGATTGGTCGACCTCCGCGAGGTGCATCTTTGACATCAAAATTTCCAGAACGAAACCGAGCGAACCATCGCTTGGAGGTGGCTTTTGGTAAAGTATCTTGACCGCAGACACCACAAATTTTTTCACGAGCCTATGATGCATTCTCACCTTGATCGTAGTGATATTGTAAAACATAACGATTTTTTTCAGAAATATCACTCATTTTTGAATGAATACAATTTTTGACACGAATGACGAAATACAAAACAGTTAGCATGAAAAATATAGACTGAAATGTCATCTTTCAAAAGCATGTCAGTTTGACGCAATCTGATTCGTGTTACTTGATAGATGGCAACGAATACCATCTTATGACAAAAAAGGCTCAAGGCTGTTATATATATATATATATATATATATATATATATATATATATATGAATATATATATATATATATATATATATATATATATATATGAATGTATTTATATATATATATATATATATATATATATATATATATATATATATATATATATATATATATATATATTGAAAAAATGCATATATACATATTCATATATGCATACGTATATAAATATTTATAAACATATATATATATATATATATATATATATATATATATATGTATATATATATATATATATATATATATACATATATTGTTACATGTACAAATAACTACATGTACAAATAATTCTGCGAGCTACTGTCGCAATTGTTTTCATCATCATTAAGAACGTCAACAAATGAATTTACTCGAACCCACGAGAACCCAACAAGCATAATCAACATCTGCAAGTGACGTCACTCCATTCATTAATTTGCTCGAACCTACCAGGTACTTCTCGGTAGAACATTCGCCAATGTGCGAGAAATGGGTGAATAGGCAGAGACCCTATATAAAGGCGAGCTGAATGAATGGGGGAATCATTCATTCGACCGCGGGAAGAACTGCGATTGTGTGTGGGAAGCGATATTCTTCGAGTAGTAGAAAAGTGTGTTTCGTAATAGTGAAGTAATTTAGAAGACAATTGCGATAATAAATTTATGGACAAGTGTTAGATAATTTTAATAGTGACAATTAAAATTAGTGAAAGTGTTAACTGATTATTGTGCATTTTATTTAATTGAATAAACTCTTTTAACTTAAATTAAAAGACATTGCGTTTTCACTTTCCCAGAACGTTAAAATTATAGGCCGCGAACGAATAACACGCGACAGTGGTGTCAAGAAGTGCGAAAGAAAAATTTTGAAAGTGAATATTTGAACATTTTTATAGTGCACAATAGGAAAATTTAAAGAAACATTAAAAATGCGACGAAGCTTAAACGTAAAAATTAATGAATTGACCATGTCGGAGCTTAAGGAAAAGTTGGAACAGCGAAACCTGGCTACGCAAGGTACAAAGGCCACACTGATTGCACGCTTGCGTGACGCATTGAATCGGAAGGCGCGTATCTGGATTCAGGTGAGCCCTCAGATGCAGAACAAGGCGCAGAAGGTGGTGAAGCATAAACAAAAAAACCAAAGGAACCAGAAAATGCGCTGATGCAAATGTTAATGCTGATGCAGCAGGAGCAGCGACAACAGTCATCCAATTTAACTGCGAAGCTCAATGAACAGTCATCCAATTTAACTGCGAAGCTCAATGAACAGTCGTCCAATTTAACCACGAAGCTAGATGAGCAATCAGCGAAGTTAAATGAACAATCAGTGAAGCTGGATCAACAAGCGATTGAAATCAAGGCAGATTTTCAAAAACAGTCCACCGAAATAAAAGCGGAGCTCAGTAGTCTTAACAAGCAAATTAAAGGCGTCGAGGAAAAGGTTGACCAGGTCGAGAAAAAGGTCAGCCAGGTCAAAGAAAGAATGAACCATGAGATGGAAAAAGTGAAAAAAGAATTGGAAGCTGCGAAGGCAGTAGCAACCACTTCACCAGCCCCGCTTATAACCGCAGCGCAAAGCACATCCAGAAATGTGCAAGCACCAATATTCGATGGGCAAACGGTCTGGACTATTTACAAAACCCAGTTCGAAGCAGCCGCTCGCATAAATCACTGGAATGAGCAGGAACGAGCAACTGCATTGATTCTTGCTCTAAGAGGCCCAGCTGCCGAGCTGCTGCAGACGATCCCCGTTGAATTGCACTCAAACCCGAATGCTATAATGAATGCGCTCGACATGCGTTATGGAGACGATCATCTGAAGCAGATTTATCGGTCACAGCTAAGGCATCGAATGCAGAAGTCTGGTGAAACCCTACAGCAGCTAGCCCAAGACATTGAGCGACTGGCACTTTTGGCTTATCCAGCCTACGACCCAGAACATCGAGATGATGCAGCGACAGAAGCATTCATCAGCACACTGAAGGACCCGGAATTGCAACAAGCCGTGCGTTTAGCTCAAAATCAAACGGTTAAGGACGCACTGGCTTATAGTCTGAACTTTGAGGCAGCGAAAAATGTGACTCGTACCACTGCCCGGGTTCGTGAAGTAGTGACAGACGAGTGCAGGTGTGATCGCGTGGAAATTGAGCGAGATCCGCATGTAAATGGTGCGCCTAGATGCTGGAATTGCGGAGAGAAGGGGCACCTGCAAAGAGACTGCAAGAAGCGAAGAAAACCGAGCTATTGTCCAGGGTGTGCAGCTAGGAGGAGATCCAGACCAAGTCAGGAGCCCAGAATGGAAGCCCTTCAAACAGAGGGGTCGGGAAACATGTAAGAGCCAACTTCGTGGGGCAGAGGTTGGCTAGGAGGATCGACGTCCCCAGCACCACCATCATCGTGTCAAGACTACATCGTGGAGAAGCGGACTTATGCCTTCCGGGTCAAGATGACGGAGAACACTGCACCATAACAATCGACACTGGTGCAACCCGATCGATTATCCGACCAGACCTAGTTAGACAGCAACAACTTCACAAGGGCAGAATTTTCTCACTACGGACAGCTACGGGAGAAACTGCACCTGTTCATGGAGAGGTCAACCTCCAGATACAGTTGGGAGACCTTGTGTTCCAACATAATTTTCTGGTCGCGAACATTATGGATGACTGCATTCTCGGAATGGATTCTCTGCGACCACATGGAATCACGTTGGATTTGGGCAAACGTGTATTGAAATGGCAGAATGTAGAAGTACTGATGGAGGATCCCAGCGTCCAAATTCCCAAGATGAATGTAGTGGTATGTACTGCCACTGATGTACCGAATTCTTCCGAAAGCATTGTATGGGCCAAGCTTGATGGTGATTCTGGAGACCACCGATCTTATCTGATAGAGCCAACGAAGACATTCGCATTACACAGTTTGATTGTAGGACGATGCCTTGTAAGATCTTTAAGGAACGGATATGTGCCGGTTAGAGTCCTTAACACCGCAGACTCAACCACGAGCATTAAAGCGGGAGATGTCATCGGCAGCTGCCAGCCTGTTTCCACCATCACCTCTTTGGAAGCTACTCACGACCATCATTGGAAAAGGAGGCAAGACACAGACAAAGCCCGGGAATCCACGTCTGCAATATTGAAGCAGGTCAAATTGCCAGTGCAGCTATTCAAACGAGCCTCTCATCTGGTCACCAAGTACAGTGACATCTTCTCAACAAGCCCGGATGACCAAGGCCGAACGAGTCTGGTAACTCACGTCATAGATACACAGGGAGCCAAGCCGATTCGACAAGCACCGAGACGTCTCCCTATAGCCAAACAAGGAGAAGTGAGCGCGCTGATCTCGGACATGGAAAAACAAGGCGTTATTGAACCTTCTGTCAGTCCATGGGCCGCGCCTGTAGTTCTAGTCAAGAAAAAGGATGGTAGCACTCGCTTTTGTGTCGACTTAACGACGTCACTAAGAAAGATAGTTACCCACTCCCACGCATCGATGACATCATGGACACTTTAGCCGACGCAAAATGGTTTTCTACACTCGATCTCAAGAGTGGCTACTGGCAGGTAGAAATTGACAAGAAGGACCGAGAGAAGACCGCATTTTCAGTTGGGACCGGATTGTGGCAATTTGTTGTGATGCCGTTTGGGCTTTGCAATGCTCCAGCCACTTTCGAACGCTTGATGGAATATGTGCTACGTGGTCTAACCTGGAAAACCTGCTTGGTATACCTAGATGACATCATCGTCATCGGTAGAACGTTCGAAGAGCATGTGCGGAACTTAGAAGATGTTTTCTCCCGATTACGACTCGCAAATTTGAAACTTAGTCCCGAGAAGTGTACTCTTTTCGCAGATGAAGTAAAATACCTGGGACACGTGGTATCAGCAGAAGGGGTCAAAACAGACCCTGAGAAAATTGAAGCCGTGAAAAGCTGGCCAACACCAAATAACAAGCGCCAACTACGAAGTTTTCTGGGTCTGGCAACCTACTATCGAAGATTCGTCAAAGACTTTGCCGAAATAGCTAAGTGTCTCCATCAGCTAACCGAGAAAAATCGTCCATATGTCTGGAATGAACAATGCTAGACAGCCTTTGAGACCCTGAAGGAAAAGCTGTGTGAATCACCCGTGCTGGCATATCCGAAACCCGGAAAAATGTTTGTAGTTGACACCGATGCAAGCAACGGCGGTATTGGAGCTGTACTCTCCCAGCAGATCAATGGCGAAGAAAGAGTCCTCTCTTATTACCGTCGAGTTCTCTCAAAAAGTGAGAGGAATTACTGCGTGACCAGGAAGGAGCTATTGGCTATAATAGAGGCCACCAAGCAGTTCCACAAGTATCTATATGGCCAGAAATTTGTTCTTTGAACGGAACATGCATCACTGAGATGGTTGCTCAACTTCAAAAACCCCGAGGGACAAGTTGCGAGATGGATCGAAAGATTGCAGTCATACGACTACGAAATTGTTCATCGGAAGGGCGGAGTTCATGGAAATGCTGACGCCCTATCCCGCCGTCCATGTCCAGCTAACTGCAAGCATTGCCGACGGATTGAGGAAAAGGAACCGCTCGTTGATCTGCGATTGATAACCGCGGAATTCGATGAAGGTTGGTCATCGGAGGAGATTCGAAACGCCCAGCTAGCCGATGAAGACATCGGACCATTGCTCGTATGGAAGGAGATGACTGGGCGACCTGAGTGGAAAGACGTTTCAATGCATGGTGCAACCCTGAAAAGCTATTGGGCACAATGGAACTCCCTTCAGGTGGAGGGTGGTGTACTCAAGCGGAAATGGGAAACGGCGGATGGCAGCTCCTATAGGATGCAAACTATACTTCCCAAAAGCCGAATCCACGATGTGGTTAAGGAAATGCATGAAGGATCCTCGGGAGGCCACCTTGGTGTTAACAAGACCTTAGCGAAATTGCGGGAACGGTTCTACTGGCTCCACGCTCGAGAAGACGTAGAGGACTGGTGTCGCAGATGCACAATTTGCGCTTCCATCAAAGGCCCAAAGCGACGACTGAGAGGACAAATGCAAACCTATAACGTAGGCGTGCCATTCGAAAGGATTGCTGTTGACATCGCAGGACCCTTTCCTGAATCCGATTGGGGAAATCGATATACGCTGGTTGTAGCCGATTATTTCAGCAAGTGGCCCGAGGTCTACCCCATTCCCAACCAGGAAGCAACTACCGTAGCTGAACAGCTAGTGTTAAATTGGGTCAGTAGGTACGGCGTACCTTGCGAATTACATTCGGATCAAGGCCGAAACTTTGAGTCACTAGTTTTTGGCGAAATGTGCGAGCTGCTCGGAATACGGAAAACGATGCCAACACCACTGCATCCCCAATCCGATGGAATGGTCGAACGTTTCAACGGCACGCTCAATAAACACCTTGCCAAGATGGTTGACGCGAACCAAAGGGACTGGGACCGACATATCCCACTATTTTGGATGGCGTACAGAGCTGCCGAACATGCATCGACGGGCCAAGCCCCAGCCAAAGTCATTTTTGGAAAGACTATTCGTCTGCCAGCCGATATAAAGTTCAGAACACCCCCTGAGAAACCCCAAACGGTCTCGGAGTACGCAAGTGATCTAAGACAACGATTGAACCAGATACATCGGACAGTGCGAAAACACCTCGAATCGGCTACTGACCGCATGAAGACCAGGTATGATCTAAAGGCTAATTCTACTGGCTTCCAGCAAGATGACTTGGTGTGGCTATATAACCCGCAACGGTGAAAGGGTAGGTCTCCAAAGTTGCAGCATAATTGGGAGGGACCATACCGAGTTACAAAGCGAATCAACGACGTCGTATACCGAATACAGGAACATCGTAAGCCGAGAGCTAAAATGAAAATCGTGCATCTGGAGCGTCTTGCCCCATATTACACCCAGGGAGAATCGACTACAAATAGTGACACATCTTTTCGGGGCGAAAAGAACTGAGGTGGGGGCAGTGTTACATGTACAAATAATTACATGTACAAATAATTCTGCGAGCTACTGTCGCAATTGTTTTCATCATCATTAAGAACGTCAACAAATGAATTTACTCGAATCCACGAGAACCCAACAAGCATAATCAACATCTGCAAGTGACGTCACTCCATTCATTAATTTGCTCGAACCTACCAGGTACCTCTCGGTAGAACATTCGCCAATGTGCGAGAAATGGGTGAATAGGCAGAGACCCTATATAAAGGCGAGCTGAATGAATGGGGGAATCATTCATTCGACCGCGAGAAGAACTGCGATTGTGTGTGGGAAGCGATATTCTTCGAGTAGTAGAAAAGTGTGTTTCGTAATAGTGAAGTAATTTAGAAGACAATTGCGATAATAAATTTATGGACAAGTGTTAGATAATTTTAATAGTGACAATTAAAATTAGTGAAAGTGTTAACTGATTATTGTGCATTTTATTTAATTGAATAAACTCTTTTAACTTAAATTAAAAGACATTGCGTTTTCACTTTCCCGGAACGTTAAAATTATAGGCCGCGAACGAATAACACGCGACAATATATATGAATGTATGTATATTTATTCAAAAAAATGCATATATAGATATTTATATATGCATATGTATATACATATTTATAAGCATATATATATATATATATATATATTTATAAGCATATATATATATATATATATATATATATATATATATATATATATATTGTTACATGTCCAAACAATTTTGCGAGCTACTGTCACAATGGTTGTCGCAACTGCTAAGAACATCATGATCAACAAACTAATGTACTCGAAAGCACAAGAATGGACCAAAAAAATCTATGATCAACATCTGAAAGTGACGTGACTGCGGGCATTCAGAATTGCTCCAATATTCCAGGTAGTTCTCGTCAGAATATTCGCCAGTGTACGAGAAATGGATTGAATGACTAGAGACCCTATATAAAGCTGAGCTGAATGTATGGGGGGTAATAGTAAAACATAGATAGTAAGAACTCTTACCTCTGTTCTTAAAATCGCGGTTTTACTATTACCCCACATTCATTCAGCGCGAGTTAAAGGCGCTATTGAATGAATGTGAAGTGATTTTTGTGATACAGACAGTGGAAATATAAATTGATACATGGATAAAATTATCGGGCGCGAACCTTAACACGTGACAATGTATAAATATATATATATATATATATATATATATATATATATATATATATATATATATATATATAAATGCAATTATGTACATACATATATATAAACATATATATATATATATATATATATATATATATATATATATAGGCATATATGTAGATACATATATATATATATGCATATATATATATATATATATATATATATATATATATATATATAAATATATATACGTATATATATATATATATATATATATATATATATATATATATATATATATATATATATATATATATATATATATATATATGTATATATATATATATATATATATATATATATATATATATATATATATATATATATACGAATAGCTCAGAACATAAATAAAAATATTCGTGTTCAATATCGATTAAAGGAACACAAATGTGAAAGTGTATCCACTCTATATTTAAAAATAAATTCCAGTCTTTGTTTGTGAATGCAATAATTTATTTGCTTAAATTGCGCGGTAGATAACAGATTACAGTTCATCTTGTTAAACTTGCCAGTAAGTATTGGATCTTATAAACAACGCTACAACCACTGCAAATCAAATATTTACAATTAATTATGAGGGCTACTAGGTTCACACCAGTTGGTATCACCTAATTTTGTGAACGTGCTTTTCAAAAAATTAAGAAGTGTTCCACCAAGTTGACATTATTCCTATCGCATATTATTCGTAAAAATATGTGAGATTAAAAAATGTCTAATACCTTGTTTCCATCTAGTCAAAATCACAAGATTTCATCGAGGGGATTTGAACGCGTTTCTATCTAGTTAACAGATGCTACTTGTTATTACAAAAATGTGAAAATGTCACTTTTGATATATGCAGTTGCCAATAGTGCTTCTGAATTGTCATATTGCAAATTTGACAGTTGCATTTGGTGTCTGTTTGACATTTGCTGAATATCTGAATAAAAATGACTTGAGGTATGCCATATGTAACGATGAGATTTTCTGTAGATCTCGGCGAATCGACTAGATTTCGAAATCTTCTGGAATTAAATTTTATATGGCAAATCTACTATGATGTAGATGGAAATAGCGTATAACGTTAGATATCAAATTTTCAAGCAATTTAGAAAAATTTTAAAAATTTATCAATGACGCGGTTATCGGATTTGTTCAATTTGCATTGTTCTATGGAAACCTAGGGTGATAAGATAGTTTTTCATTTGAAATAATTTATATAGAGTATTTGTTGATTTTTAGGGTGATTTGCATGTCAATTACAAAAACTTATAAAATAACGTAATTTCCTCTAGTGTGAACGTAGTGTAAGTGTAATATTAATTTAATTAATTTAGTTACAGTAATATTTCACTCTCATTTTTCGCGGTATACTTTAGACGGGCTATTTATAATTTTCTTTTAGAATATAGATCTATGGCCGTCTATTGGGCTGGTAATAGGAATATGTAGGAAAAGTGAGTGCATTAACGTTGAAGGATAAATATCTATAAAAATTTTATGTGCAACTAAATCCAATATTACTTATTTTTGTCCTAAATGGATATCACGAATAGCTTTTTCAATGTACCTATATGTCACAATTAAATCTTAAGTAGGATATTGCAAACCGTCCCTTGATTTCTGATCGATGTAGGTAAACCCAAAATTTTCTTTCATGTCAATTAAAGATTTGATATATTCATCAAATGTGGTATTTGATTTTAAAGATTTTGTAATAAAACCGCTGATATATTATATATGATAAATTTTTCTATATAATGTGAAAAAGGGCCTATTTCTTGCATCTGGCCAATGGTGTCATCAAAATTTGTGGATGAATTTGAAGTATCCTGCAAATCTTTGGTTGATGACACATTAAGAATATTAATCTCTTGCAGTTACCAAATCCTCTATCATGTAGTTGTACATATATAAAAATGCGTTTATATGTAGCTTCAAACTTTTTTGTGTTCAAGTCGCGAGCGTATATGAGAAAAGAAAATTTCTAAATGGTGATGATGATGGTTTCTCTTGGATTTCGTTTAATTTAGCCAAAAAATTTCAATCAACGATTTTATCATTTTTATCACAAATTGTAACTGCTTCAGCTAGAGTGTTTCTCATAAGTTTTATCATGTGTGAAGGATCCGACGAAAGAGTGGTATCATGGGCTTCAAAGTTAAAAGAATACTTGGATTGATTCTTTGTAAAATTGCAACCTAGAGCAGATACCATGCTGAATTAGCTCCGTCGAAGGTCACATTGATAATATTTATTCCTATGCTATTTAGTTCACGTAAACAAGCCTCAAGAAGAAATTTCCTTTGATCACCCCTCAGAGAATTTATGAAAAAATACCCCAATGGAAGCTTCCAAGTGCCGTTTATTGCAATCAACATGAAAACAATTACTTCAGTAGCTAAAGTTTCAGGATTGTCTGCTGATTCACCAAAACTGACGTATCCATAGTGAGTTTTTCCATTAAACTCAGTATGCCTGCAAATAAAAATTTCGTCAATGCAAAGACTCAAAGCCACTGCAATATTTGCTGTCACCATACTGTCCAAAATTCTAAAAGATTCTGCAGTAAATCCCCGTTTTCGGTCAATATTATGATACCATTTCCATGTGGTTCTTGGGTGTGGCAAACATGTCTTACAAGTGGTACGAACATAATGATATGCCCTAGGGGATAAGTAGTTTAGTGTAACGGTGAAGTTTTTCAAATTATGTGAATGTGAAGGTGGTGCAGAGTTGCCATGCATTTTTTTATGAACCCTCTTAAACAACTCAACACTAACGTTGGAAACTTTCAACCGCTCTAAGTCATCAATAGAAATTTGATTTTTTATACCTCATTCACCAATCGCTCTAAAATGCTTACCTTTCGCTTAAGTCATCGCACTTTCTGCTGTGGTCTTCTTCTCCCTCTACTATTGCTTCACAACTCCTTTCAGTACTGATAAACGGCGCTTCGACTTCACTGCATGCGGTATTGGAGGGTTTTCAACCGTGGGTGATGATTCCAATATATTTTAAAGTGGAGTCACTTTTCACTAAAAAACAAAATTATTAAATACCTTTGAAAATTTAACTAGGAATTTTTATACATTTTCCTGTGTTTTAGGTTCAGGACTTCGAAGGTATCCCGGTGTTTCCCAAAAACTACAAGATGGCATGTCCCGGTAATCCTGAAGATTTAAATTTAACGTAGAATAATTTATTAAAAAATATAATGACAGACCAACAAACTTAAATAAAATAATAAACGAAACAGATGTATATAACAATATCCCTACACGTACTTCAGAAGTGCCAAACAATTTCAATCCAACAGAACAGGTAAAGGCCTCACTCTCCAAACCAAACAAGTTGGGTAGATAGAACTATGCTTATGTCAACAGGGTTTCGCACTCAACCTAAAATATGTGGATAAATAGAATGATTTAATTCAAGAAAAACTTTTATGACATGCACAACAAATATATTCTTGCTTTAGAAGAACTCCGTTTTAACCAGCCAACTTTTTGTTCTAATGTTACTAAAACAATTGAGTGACCTAAATCTTGAATGAATCTTCGTCATTTATTATATCTGAAAACTTGGAGAAGTTAAATTGTACAACTATTAGCAAACTTCAACGAATTTCAGCCCCTAATTTATTTGTTATTGGATCTAGCTCCATGATTTTTAGGGGTTTTCGCGAAATTTCTTTAAAGAAATTTCGCAAAAACCTACTAGTTTCACGTCGTATCTGTCCCTCTGTCTATCTATTCGTGCGTCACAAGAAATTTCTTCCGAAATTATAGAGGCAAAATGCACCGATGGACACCCTTGAGCCACAAATCTGAAGAAAATCATTGTGGTAGGTCTTAACGAGTCGAAGGGCAACAAACACCTCGAAAATCAAATCTTTCAATAATGGTATTATTTGTGAATTTTATATTTGCCCCGAAAATTGGAACAGTGCCCTTAAACTTCTCAAGGTTTACATTTATGCCTACAAAACTTCATGGAAATCCAATCATAACTATGTGAATTATCGCCATTTCAATTGTATGGAATTACAAAAAACAATAAGACTTGTTGATATCTAATATATATTTCAAATCGACGGAGGCACTCTTATTATCTTCGAATTTTCATGAAAATTTTCGAAATAGTGGTTTTTTTGAATTTGTTCAATGAACCGAGCATTCAGAGAAATTATTTAACAATGAACAAAATCGCGGCTGTCATGTGCTTATGAACGAAACTTTGCAAGTATTAGGGGAATAGTTCAAATCATCGATTCATGGCACCAGAAATTTGTTTCCAACTCTAGAATGGTTGCAAAGCCTTTCTGTTAGGAGTTCTCTTCTGCCTCCTAGACTTGTTTCACCTATGAGTATTAGTTGTAGGCACTCATCTTCAGTCATTCATTAAATTGAATCAAGTGTTAAACGCATGTACTTTAAACGTTGAAAATTAGCTTTCTCAGGTACCATACTACCCGATCCCATATGGTTCGCGTGGGGACCGATCAAAGTACAAACTTTTCTGTACAAACCAAAATAACACACCAAATGTTTTAATTTGGGGCATACTACTTTTAACTACAAACAAAAAGACAGCAGATGCATAAAATACTCAAAAACCGATTGCAAATTGGCCTTCAAAATAACGCAATGCCTTCTATGTGGCCCAATAGAACACATAGCGATAAATAGAAATTTTTTGAAATGAGTAAGATGAAATCAAAATATACTTCTGTGTTTGAAGCAAGAAACATCCTGAACAAATCATTCTACAAAACCAGTTTATTTGACCTCTTGAGAGACAATGAACCAATGGACTATATCTTCCCATTATTGAACAATAAAGTAGGAAGCAATTTCTGAAACACAAATCAATGAACGAAATAATTTTAAAAAGACAATTCTCCCAGGCTCACCTCATGGCCAGGCACTTGTGATGAGTCGGCCTACGCCACTGCCAACTCGCACACATGCCCCATGCAATCATATGGTTTTTGAGCGAACGTCAGCTTTGGGTGACATTTCCATCCAACGTCAGTTTGAGTCAAGGAATATCACCCAAAGCTGACGGCAGTTGGAGTCGGTAATGTTAAACGGGTGCAGGTGGCAGATAACCGTACATAGCGCGCTTGGTTCGCAAATTTAAATTGTACAGAGGTGCGATGAGTGGGCGTTTGAGTGTGTGGCTTCCACGGCTCTTCTCCTATGAGTGAAGGAAATTAGAACCATTCCAACTGCCCCCATACAATCGGAGTGGGAATAAAGCAGGGAAGCAGCAGCAGTAGGTGCTTAACCGGAGATATTAGTTTTAGCAACGTCACCATCACAGCCCCAACACTAACCGCAGGCCTATCCAAATTACCAAGGGCACCCAAATCTTGCCTAATCATCCGCTCACATGGAGGTGCTGGTCCTGAGGATACAACTGAACATCAAAACTGCATTGGATTATCTTCCATTCAGGAAGCGCATTGATGAGCTCAACGTATCGTGGGGGAATGTTATGAATTTCTTCTCCTCTAATTTCAATCGCACTCTCGGAGCTGGAAGTGGACAAAACGAGGAAGCATCCGAGTGTACTGCCCGGAAATCTGTCCGTGTCGCGATGGTGCGCAGGTTGCAGAATTGGCGATTATTGGAAGGTGCTTAAACAAATACGAGTTTTAATGTATTTGAGATAAAAGTTGCTAGCAGATGTCTGATTGTATCTGGGTTCCGGGTAATAATGAACCATCCATTATGACGAGGACTGTTCAATAAAAGATTAGATTACATTAGTGTAATGTCCAAAAACTGGAGCCACCCGATGAAAATTACCCAAATCATACTCTGTCTCCCTACATTTTAAGGGTTTTGTAAAATAATTATACAAAACCCTGCTAGTTTCGCGATCTGTCTGTCCGTCTGTCTGTCCGTCCGTCTGTCCATCCGTGTGTCACAGCACTTTTTCTCGCAAGCTTCTTAAGCTAGAAACATGTATGCAGGTGTAAAGTGGTGCTCTCTTCAAAGTTCAACTACAAAAAATTATATAAGGTATTTAAGGAGGTGTCTTCTCATATAGGGGAGTGGTCCTCGAAAAAAAATTTCATCAAACGTGGCCGATATGGGTATCAAATGAAAGGTCTTGATGAAAACTTTACAAAACAGGTCTTTATTTGACACTTTTTGCTTCGTGGGACGCGCAGGGAGGGGAAATATACGAAAAATTTGTGTCCCCCCTCGCGATTGGACACCTGTGATTCGAAAAATCTGAAAAAAAATATTGCGGTAGGTGTCAATGAGTACAACAACAACAAATACTTTAGAAGTCGAAATTAGCTCAACTTTGTTAGTAATAGTATGATATTCAAATTTCACATTTTCCACAATAAAATCTCGTCGGTACCCTTAGACCGAACGAAATTCGATATTTACGGTGTCCTACTAAGTGTGCTTAAACTTTGTAAGTTTGATGAAAATCGAATGATATACACGGAAGTTATAGCCGTTTCAAATTTCTCCAATTACGACAACAATAACGCATGATTTTGGTATTTTATGGACTTTCCATCCAATCATTCAATGCAGTTTTGACTTGATCTTCTTGAAATTTTCCAATAAGGCCAATAACATTAATATTTTTGAGAATTCATGATTTGAGTGGTTTTGTATGTTTGCCAAAAAATTGCGACCGTTGAAAGTAGAAAAACAATGGACTTTTCCTTGAACGTGCACAGCTCTTTGATATATTTCTTGACGTTATTCATTGCTGGTGGATGCATTTCTGAGAAGTTGGGTACAAAACCCTTCTGACATGAGCGTAGATCTGTTTATCCAACTTACTTTTTGGCCAACTTCGAAAGCAAATTGAAAAATTAAACGTGGATAATCGACAAAACATAAACAGTCGCGTAGACGGTCTTCCTCACCCTTTGGTAACTGGATTTTATAAAATAGTCACAGTGCCTAATTCTACACCCATTTCAAAGGGTCAGCAACAACAATTTTGGCAGGGTGCTGTAAATAATGCTGGCAACGTCGTAACGAAGGAGTTTTTATGGCCTCCCCACAACCAGTTTCATCATTGAATAGTTTGTCGCTTAGTCAATCGCATTCTTTGTACTCAAAATCGCCTCAGGTTTCGACATTAATAGCGACATCAGTATATACAACTTTACCCCCTCTATTTCAAAAGAGTGGACCAAACTTGAGCATACAATGCTTAATTCAAGGAAAATATACTGTCAACGTAAATGAGCATGTACAAAAATTACGTTAAAATTTTGCTTAAATTAAGACGATAAGTTAAAATTTTAGCATATATACTGTGCAATTGAGACAGATAAAACCCTTTTTTTTACACGGTATGGTGCATTATAAAAAAATATTCGTCAAACCTCTTTTAAATTCTATATAAGAAGCATTCAAATATCACGCGGAACAGTAAAAACTGATTTAAACGCGATTTTGAGTAGGCAAACGTACTACTATTTATTGGTCAAAGTTGTAAATATTGAATATTAAAGATGTTTGCGCCAGTTTCAAAGCATTTATTCAATGCAGTTCAACACATACATGGGGTGAAACAGTTATAAAAACTAAAACGAATATCCATGCACACTCTTAACCCCAAAAGATTCCTCATTTTCCTCTGACGAAGAGCTAACTCGCTAAAAAAATTGAGATTTTATATCATGCTGGAAAACGATATTGATTTGCCTTATGCGTGCGTGAGAGTCACAAAAGTCTTACTGCTAAATATGGCTGGTTCAGTACTAGGTATCATAATAAAATGCTAGAAAAATATTTCGATAGCAAAGCAAAACGACAAACGCGTATTTTACTATTGTGACAAGAGTATTTTTATAGAGAAAGGTGAAATTCTTTCAAGATAGATACATCTATCGCCATTTAATTTTAAATCTCTTTTGAATTATTCACATATATTTTTGTTCGAAGTAATCTTTGTAATGATATTATTTTATTGTTTTCAAAAATATTAAAACTAACGAAATATTTTAAGGAAATAGTTTACGGCTATTTGATGTTCTTATATTGCTTTTTTTCTTTAAGTAAAGACTTCATTTATTTTATCTTAAACGTAAATTTAATCACATCCCAACCAAATCAGCTATAACAGCACCATTTAGAATAGATTCCGAATTTTTTATCTTATCTTACTATTTTTCCAAATGCATGATTTCTTCGGTTATTATTTTCGTTCTCAACATTAGAGTCGAAAATTAATTTTATATCCATATATGTCAAGAAGTAAGGCAGTTTTAAATGCATAGCAACAGATCAAATCATACTGTTAAATCCACTAGAATCATAGTAATATGAAATCATTAATGAATAATACAATGAATTGTCAAACAGAAAAAAAGAAATACATAACAACATGAATTGCTAATTAGACAACACGACTTTACTTTCTAGCGGCCCTTCCTTTTCAGAGGCAGTGGGAGTGCATGGTAGGTATGCCGTGAAAGGGGTAGGGTTTTTAAAAATCTGCGGATGGCTGGTTTCGTGTCGCGTGCAGTACGTGGTACCTTAGTTTGTCCTGCCTTTTTCTTAGCGTAAAGTTCTTCGGGATTGAGTTAACGTAGTGTATTTTTCGGTACCGCGTCGGTAAATTCGGGAACGCGATGAAGCGATGAATGAATATGGAATAAAGTGAAGTAAGTTTCTTTTCCGTATGTCTGTGTTTTCGACGCGTTTGAAACGGGTACTTAATGGTGGATGAAATACGTAATTGAGCGTAATCCATCTTAAGACCTGCGACCAAAATCCTCTCCGATCTAGCTGGCTGACAAGCAGCCACCGCGAAATGGATTACGCGTGCACGAAATAGTTGACTGATTGGTACCATTCGTTGGTATGACTCAGACTTCACGTCTAGAACGATAAGACGTCGGTCCCGACATTACACACTCGCCTGCCACTAAAATATCTAGCACCCCGTCACCGAACCAACTGACAGCATACCACTCCCCAAACCTCCTACCGTATGACAATAACCCAACATTCAACAAAGAAGCCTACATCAAGCACAGAACCACGGAAATATAACATTTATTAAAGAAAATAAAAAATAAATACAATGGCCCCTCCACATCAACGAATACAAATAACACATACACCTTAGATCTCAACAAACTCATCCTCATTATTGAGAACATTTTAAATATTAACAAACCCCCCTCCCTAAACATCTTTTTTGACCAATCAAATAAACACCGCATCAAAAATAATATACTATGAACGTTCCAAAAATTAAGAAGAAAAAACTACCATTCTTACAACTTAATACACAAAGTATATTACAACAGAAAGGCAATCTCGAAATTACAATCAACAGACTTAACATTGATTTTGCTCTAATTTAAGAAATTCTAACAGATACAGAGTGCCAAATTCATAGCCTTTGCAAACACAATGCCGTCAACAAACAAGAAGCTGACACTGAGGAGGAGTACCCATTCTAACTAAAAAAAAAAAAATACAAAATACTCCAGAAAGAAGACAACCTTAAAGCTATAGCTATTGAAACGATAAATCTAAAACCAAAAGTCATTAATAGTCTCTGTCTATACAGCCTCTAACGTTAAATCTGATTCCTTTAAAAACTTTTTGGAAACACCATTATCCAAAATTAATAACAGTAAACCCTTCATCATAGGAGGTGGCCTGAATGCTCGACATAGCTTTTGGGGTAATACAAAGCACGACGCAAAGTGAAAAATATCAAACAACATAATCAAAAAGCGACATCTATAAGTCCTGAACTGCGGGATATTCAATTGCACAAATAGCCTTGGGAAAACCATCAGTTTAGCTCAGATGTCGCCCTAACAAACCTACCTGATGCCAAACGCAACTGGAAGGATAGTAAAATTAAAATTTTGGACAGTGGTCATTACGCAACCACATTCGAACCTCAAAACATTAACCTCTTCTACAACAAATATATATCCTTTAACCGTAAATGACATAAATAACCTTATGATTAACGAAAACCTAGAGACTGATATGAACTAGATCAGCACATGCATAGCAAATAATTCGATCAAGAACTTAAAATTCCCAAATAAGCTATGGCACAAGAAACAGAAAGCATGGAAAAAGTTCAGTCGCCTCAATTCTTGGGAAAACTGTACTAAGTTTGCAGATATTAAAGACTCCCTCAGAGAAACCTTCAAAATCGCAAAAGCTAAGGATTGAGAAAACAAATTGGACTCAGTAGAAAAAATCTCAACAATAAAGAATTCTAAAATCAACTGGAAAATGTAATAAACAATGCCTTCCATATGCCCATATCTATGTGAAACCATGAAAATGATGAACCCTTCCTTCAACAGATAATCCCCAAACACAATAACTAAAGCAACAATACACCAAATAGCACCCAGTTCTTCACCCCAGAAGACGAATTCACCATATTGGGACTCCAAACAATCCTTGACAACCACAAAGCTAAGTCAGCCCCAGGCCCCGACAAATAGACTACAACATCATAAACAGCCTATCCCTGCTAAATAAAGTAAATCGACAACGCGGCGTTAATCGAGCATTCAACAATATCTCAATCACCAGGAACATGAGAAAAATCAGAATCGTTCTCGTCATCAAAAAAATAATAGACCACTTTCTCAAATGGATAGCTACAGATCAATATCTTCTTAACTTAACGCTTGAAAGAATGATATGGTACCAGGAAACTCTCAACATATTGAAACGCGTAGGAGAAATATTATTGAATTGGGCATGAAAATCGAATGGAGCATTGATATATATATATATATATATATATATATATATATATATATATATATATATATATATATATATATATATATATATATATATATATATATATATATACGTATATATAATACTGTGACCAAAAAATAAGGTGACGTTTGAATTTAAGCTGCGCGGGTCGAAGGATTTGGAGAAATATTTTTTTTTCGGTTGGTATTACTGTCAGTGCCATCTATGTAAAATTTCCATGTCAAAATATTCATTAGTGTTTGAGATACGCGTCGTTTCCGGGATGACCTTCAGTTCCGTCTTCGCTGCGGCTTGAATCTCCTCTATCGTATCAAAACGGTGTCCCCGGAGCGGTCTTGTGAGCTTGCTGAGCAGCCAGAAGTCGCACGGCGCCAGATCAGGTAAATATGGTGATTGCGGAACGATATGGGTTGTTTTTGGCGAAATGATCACGAATTACGAGTGCAGTATGGGATGGTGCATTATCGTGGTGTAAGAACCAAGAGTTGTCTTTCCACAATTCCGGCCTTCTTAGGCGAATAGCGTTACACAAACAAATAATATTCCTGGTGGACTGTTTGGCCCGGCAGAAGGAATTCATAATGCACAACACCACGATGATCGAAGAAGAGAAGAGTATGATGGTCGTCCAGGACGCTCTTCGTCTTCGACACGCTCACGGCTGGCTTGGAACTCACTATACCACTTGTAAACAGTTTTTCTAGACAGAGCCTTGTAATGATTTTCAACTTTCAACTCGACGCGGAACCGACCTCTCATCGGTTCTAGACGTTAAGTCTGAGTAGTGCCAACGGATGGTACCAACAGGTCAACCAATCCGTGCACCGTAATCCATTCACGCGGTGACTGCTTGTCGGCCAGCTAGTTCGGAGAGGATTTCGGTCGCGGGTCTCCGAATGGATTACGCTCAATTACAATATTTCAGTCACCTGAACTTGCCCGTTTTCTAAACGCGTCAACAATTACTCATCCAGAACGAGAAACCTACATTACGTTAGTTCTGGATGTGATCTATCCACAGATCTCAAATCAAAAACGCTACAAAATCCCATAGGCGCGTTACCGATTCACCGACGCGGTACCGAAAAATATACTACTCGAACTTAGACCGAAGAAAACTACTCTAAAGAAATGGCGAAACAAGCAAAGGTACCGCGTACCGCGCGCGACGCGAAACCGACTTCAGCGGATTTGCAGAAACCCTACCCTCGCGACGGCATACTTACCCTACACTCTCTGTTCCCACTGAAAAAGAAGAGTCACTGAAAAGGAAAGTCGTGGGTTAACTTTTAGCAATTCATTCTTAGTTTATTCTGAGATACAGACAAAGCAAAATCCTTTTAATGCTGATTGTAATAGAAATACATACTAGCATATTTCTATGCGAAGCATTCACCAAGAGTGGTCTAACTAGTAAATTATACCTTAAATTTCCCAAGTGAAATAAAGTACTTCCAAAATAAAGTACTCTGAAGATGTAATTCAATAATTAGAAATATATGGAAAAAGATAAAAATAAAATAAATGATTTGCCTTTCTCTACATAACACAAAAATCTTTGAAAACTTGGTATGGTCGGTAAAATTTAATAACTACTTTAAAACAAAAGTAATAAGTACAAACAAAGTATCAATATTAGATATCGCGTATTTACTTTGCCTTCAACCATTTCATAAAGTGTAACATAGAATTATGCACATACAACCCCCAATATGGTTGCATTTGTTTTTGAACCATGTGAGTTATAAAATTTTACTAACGACTACCTTTTGATTTGGTGAGGCGCAACTTAAAAACTTAGTGATTGACCTATTAAACCTAAGATAAACTAACTTAAAACGTTTGAATCATAATAACTAATTTGATTCGCTTATATGGCAACAAACATATTTTTTGTATACTTAATAGATTTGATTTATAAATATTGATAAAAATGTTACCTAAAGTTTGATATATTTTCAAAATATGCTAGAGAATGGTTTGTGTGTAATAATAAAAATGTATAGAGACAGTTTTGGGATTTTAATAAGAGTCCTATAATATATAGTAGAACTATCTGCCTAAATTTGTGTCCCTTACTATCAATAATATTAACATAATTTGTTTCTAGTCTCTTTTTGTTGCTTTTCTTGTTTTGAAATAGTATAATTATTAGTCTACATTACTTAGTACCGAAATAGAGATACTTTCTGTTTTTTCTTTTTTTTTTTCTAATAGTAATTATAGTAATAATAATGTCTCCTTATGTTCACTTCGCATATACTTAATCAATAAATTTCAAGTATCTATCTCGTTGCGTCTATTGCATAACTAATCGTTTTTCATCTTTAGGGGTTCTTTAATTTTTAAGGTGTTCAATCACACTTGAAATTATATTTACTTAATTTCTTTTGTTTGTTAAAGAATTCTAATTAGCTGCTTACACCTTGTCTATAATTTCCATTCGGTCAAAAATGCAGTCAATGTTTTCTTGTTTTTCTCAACAATTTTGGACACCGTTTAAGGAACATAAACTGCATTGGAATAATTCGATTATTTGAGTAAGTAGACCTTAGTGGAGTGTCGATGGGACACTAGTATGCGAGGAAATTTACAAGTACGAATAATTATAACAATGATAAGTATGTTGCGGCGAGTAGTACAAGCGGTCTGTGTCGACATGACGGCATTCTTAAACTATAATTTATAAATCATCTATATCAATTTTTTCGTTAATAGGTACCTAACACCAAAGAATATTGAACACATAGTCGACTATTATGATTTTGAGTTGTACGTGCATAGCTCTGTGCACACTATATTAGTATAAATGCTCATAACTACTTCTATACGATTACTACCAAATCGTAAATTTGAGGGCGTCCAAAGAGGCTTCATCGGTAAAGTTGGGAGGTATCGCTTTGTACCTTACATTACCGAACATACTTAACATCCAAAGCGTTTCAGTTTACATAATATATGTATATATGTTTCTAATGTGTGAATGTCACTTAAAACTATTACTATATATTACAGCAATGATATCAATTTCGTTAGTGGACATCCGTCACATTGGCTCCTGTTCCAAGTATTCGTGTTTGAGACACATCAAGGCAGAAGGGCGAGATCGAGGCTCAAATGCTAACATTTTGCTCAATAAGTCGTTAGAATATTCGCCCAATTGTCGACATAAATCGACTGGTTGCTTTGGCATCCGGTGAGGAAAGTTTTCGCGAGCTAGATATTCATCAATTTTACCGAAGACTGCAATCTGTACTGCGGATTGCAAGCGATATGCCAATTGATCAATCTGAACAAGGTAGCAAGCGTTACTTCGAATTTCCGCATTAAGAAGTGTCAAATCATTTTTTTTTGGAATTTAATTAGAAATAGAATAATCGATTTCTAATAAAATATTGCAGACTAAATTTTCAGATTTAGTGTCGATTTTATAAATGTGCATTACAATCGCCTTAGAGCAGGGTAAAATGTGTTGCTTTTCCATATAGGCGAATTGAATACCGAGCACTTAGTCTGTCATCACTTTTATTTGCTCGTTTTCCAGCACAAATGACTTTCCCCCTAAGAATTGCTGCTTGACTTCTCAGGATCCGTACTTTTTTTTTTTTTACGTCCACAATATTTGTTTCTGGATGGCCTCCGCTTACTTAGAATTTTCTTACTAGATAATCTATGTTGCAAACTGCATTCGCTCCGCCGGACATAATCCGAGGGCTAATTCGGTGGTAAATTTAGTCGGCTGCCAATGTCTTCTCGGAAGCGGCTATCTGAAATTGATTAGTCTCTGAAGCACTCGCTCACTAAAATTTGTTTCCAAGCGCAATTGCACTCTAGCTACTGACTTATGTAATAACCTTTTCTATTTAGTTATTAACTAAACTAACCTCTTTCCTAATTTTTCTGCTCCGGTGAATGTCACTGCGTCACGAATAACGTTTTCCAAAAACTCTTTAAGCACACCACGCGTTTCTTCACAGATTAAACAGGGAATACGTTTCACTCCACCACGTCGCGCCAAACGACGTATAGCTGGTTTTGTAATACCTTGGATATTATCACGAAGAACTTTACGATGACGTTTAGCGCCTCCATGTGTCTGTCAAAATTTCCGGTTGTCACCTCGGACAAAACATATGTGCGTGGAATGGCACTTCATATGGCGGAAATGTGCTTCGTCAGATGACGCCAGTGGCATAGTTTTCTCGATGGCCACGGTGGAGGGGCATTTCCAGATGGCTATGTCTCGAAATGTGCCGGGGTTGGATTAATTCTATATTTCGAATATTTATATCCACGGATCTAAATATTTGGACAGAAAAAAAATTTTCTGCACAACGATATCCGCACAACAGATGAAGTCCGCTGGCACTTCGAGGACATATCCATCTGGCAGGTTACAAGGGTTCGGGATCGAAATCGCTTCGATTCCTGGGCGTAGGCGTCACATTACACATTCCCCCCCCCAAAATCGAAGTAATTACGATCCCGTCTCCTTGGTAAAAGGTCTTGGTTAGGGACGTGGCGGGTCGAAGATCCGTTTCGAAGGATAGGCTACAACCCTGTTCGTGAAGACTCGGCAGTGACTATATAGTAGGAAGTCAGGTGTTATTCGGAGGCCTTCGTCTAGGCAGAGATTTGGGATAAGCCAAGGTTTCTCGTGGGAATTAGTTGCACTTCATCGTCTAAGGTCTTTTGCGTGGTAAATTCCCAGGGTCTTACCAGTCATGTCCGCGATGAGGTACCGGGTGGGGCTTATGACTTGTATGACTCGACACTTCACGAATTTCTTGTCTAGTTTGGCACTGTAATGGCGGGTGGCATCGCTCTGTCGGAAGTTTCGACGATATATTTCGTCGCCGGCCTTAAAGCCAGAAGGATGAGATCGCAAGTTGTACCGCTCCTCTCCCATCCGTCTACTTTCTTCAATCTTCTCCCGCAGTTGATCTCGCAGAAGTTGGAGCTTTTCGTGCGGTTCTAGAACCACGATTGGGTCCTCTAGCGATTTCAGCTGCCGCAATAGCCGGTAAGCGCTTCCATGACAGATCATATACTGGCCGAACACTGCAAAATACGGCGAAATGCCGGTCGTGGCGTGGTACGACGAGCGCAGTGCACTAGTGATGGCGGACAATTTGCGATCCCAGTCCCTCTGATTCGGGTGGACATAGGCGCGAATGGCCGCTATGAGCGTACGATTCAGTCGTTCGGATGCGTTGGCTTGTGGTGAATAGACGGCAGTTCGTTGGTGGATGATGCCGTATTTGGACATTAGGTCTCGGAACTTGCTGGAGGTGAACTGGACCCCATTGTCGGAGACAAGTTTCTCCGGAACTCCAAACATGTGAAAGACTCGGTTCTCCAAAAAGCTGATTATTGGTCCAGTGTGCATGTTACGTAGTGGTTCTATGATAGGGAATTTGGAGAGCTGGTCCAGGACCACGACAGCTCCCGTGTGACCAGAAGCAGATCGAGGGTAAGGACCGATAAGATCAATGTACAAGCGCTGGAACACGCGTTCGGGGACCTCAACCTTACCCATGGGTGGCCGAAGGATGGTGTTGGGCGCTTTAGTGCACTTGCATAGCTCACAAGAGGCTACGTACGCTTTTATCTGTTGTGCCATCTTAGGCCAAAAGAAACAGGTTTTCAACCGCCTAAGTGTACGACCGTATCCGCCGTGCGCACTTGATGGGTGGTCATGAGCCCGCCTGATAAGATCAGTGGTTAATTCTTCGGGCACCCACAACTTCCACTGTTCTTCTTCTTGTATGGGATCTCCGGAGGCGTGTCCCATCCGTTTGTAAATAAATCCATCCGTCAACCGCAGTTCAGGAAGCTGGGACAGTTGATTCTGGATAGTGTGAATCAGTTGGGTGTAGCTGGCTGACTTGAAGGCAGGATGGTCCAAATCGATCAATTGGGGGCTGTCGTCCTCCTGGACCAACTCGGCTCCTTCAGGGGCGAACATTCTGGATAGGGTGTCGGGGACTACATGCTGGCTTCCTTTTCGGTGGCGAATTGTGAAGTCAAATGCCTGTAGTTTCAGTGCCCACCTGGCCAATCTGCCGTTGAGATCAGTCTGGCTCATTAGCCATTTCAGAGAAGCGTGATCCGTAACGATTTCAAATGTGTGTCCCTCCACATAGGCTCGGAAGCGTTTCACTGCCACCACCGCGGCTAGACATTCTTGCTCGGAGACCGTGTAATTTCGCTGGGCTGGGTTCAACTTGTGAGACATGAAGGCTATAGGTCTCTCCTCGCCGTCTTGTGCAACCTGGACTAAGACTGCTCCCACCCCATGTTGACTCGCGTCACAATGGATTGAGAACGGTTTGTCAAAGTCCGGGCTGTGCAGTACGGGGGCCGTAGTCAGACTCTTCTTTAGCTCTTCAAAGGCTCGCAAGCTGGGCTCTTCCCAGACGAATTTACGTCCCTTACGCAGCATGTCGGTCAAAGGAGTGGTAATGGTGGCATAGTCACGTACAAAACGCTGGTACCATCCGCATAAGCCTAAGAATCGGCGTAACTGTTTGGTGGTCTTGGGTAATGGAAAAACGTCAATCGCTTGAGTCTTTTCCGGATCGGTCTTGATATGCCCATGCCCAATGATGTGACCTAAATACTTCACCTCCGTCATCACGAACTGGCTCTTCCTTATGTTGATGGTTAATCTTGCCCTCCGGATGTGTAGAGCCACCTCCTGAAGCAGGTCGATGTGTTCGTCAAAGGTCTCGGTTATAAGCAACAGATCGTCCAAGTAAACGAAAACTTGGTGCCGCAAATGAGGTGGTATCACCTTGTCCATAAGGCGCGTCATTGTTTGGGGGGCATTACACAATCCGAATGGCATGGTCACGAATTGATATAAGGGCCGGCCTGGGACTGTGAAGGCTGTTTTCTCCTTTGAACCGGGGTCTAAAGGAATTTGCCAGAAGGCGTCCTTGAGGTCTAAGCTCGTGATGAAATGGGCTTTAGGCAATCGACTCAAAATGCCTTCGATCAACGGTAGAGGATATGCGTCCTTGACTGTGACGGCGTTCAAGCGTCTGGCATCTAAGCATAACCGGACCTTGTTCGGCTTGACCACTAAGGTGACTGGGGAAGCCCACGCGCTCTGTGATTCTTCGATTACGCCTAATGATAGCATTCGATCCACTTCGGCATATAACGATTTTTCCTTCGCCGGAGATATGGCGAAATGTCTCTGTTTTATGGGTTTAGCATCCCCCACATCTATAGTGTGGAACACCAGGGCAGTCCGCCCGAGACCTTCTTTCTCGTGCGATGGAAAAGCCGATATAGCCGAGTCAAGACGCAGTTGCTGAGTTACATCCAGTGTATGCCGTAATAAGTTAGTGGGTTGAGATTGGTCAGGAACGGTGGTGACGGACTCCAGGGTCGAACCGGAAAATAGTGCCGGGGCCAAGTTAAATTTTCGAACGAAATCCACTCCTAAATAAAGATTCTGGGTTAACTGAGGTATGATGAAAAATTCCATAGGTTTAGTTACCCCTTTAAAGGTGACATCCGTCATAATTTTTCCCACTACAGAGTGACGAGTTCCGTCCGCCGTGCTTAACCAGGAGGTGAAATGACGGATTTGGTCCGCGTGCTTGGCCAGTACCTCCCCTGCAAACTCGGCAGAGATGCAATTCACACTGGCTCCCGCATCGACTAAGCCTGATACTCGTTTTTGCAGGAGGTGTACTGACGCATATGGCCGGACATCCTCCCTCAATAATTCGTCTAAGTATATGTCCTTCAACCTTTTTCTCGACTGCCTGACTTTTCTCCAGAAGCTCCGCATCCGACGCGTGGCTCGCTTGCTTCGCGGTGGGACAGTTGTGGCCAATTCCTCATGGAAGATGCGCTGTCGAGTAGCCAAATAATTCCGCAACCTGACATGAAAAGGTTTTACATGCCAAGGAGCCTTCGTCTCGCTATCATTTCCCTGCGCATTGGCCTCGGCGAAGGACGGCGTCGGTTGTGGAACTTCGGGAGAACTGGGTTTAGCGGTGCGAGTCAGCAGAGTTGGAGTCATGATGGGAGCTGGGTCATAGCTGGTGATGGGGTCTGGATTTGTTCGTCCGGGGTTTAGGAGTGCCGACGGGTGGTCGCGGCACTCGGTGGCAAGTTTTTTCGCCCTTTGCAATTTGCACAGTCAGGTGCGTATGTGTCGGCCTTCCCGCAGCGGTAGCAGAAAAGCGTCGGCTCCGCTGGACATGCGTAGAACCGATGTCCCGGTTGTCGGCAGTTCCAACAGACCGTCGGGCTTGTAAGTGCTTCAAGGGAGGGTCGATCAATCAATGCTGGGTCCTCAAGCTCCGGTGGTGCTCCGCTCCTCGGTACTGGTACTGGATCAGCAAGCAGGTGGTCTGCTGCCATCAACTCCGCGGTGTGATGATTTCGGGGATTTGGTCCCGTTATGCGAGGTTGTGGGCGGAAGGTACCTCGTCGCTCATCCAAGTGTTCTTGTCTACGCGCATGGAGGCGCAATCCCTGTATGGTGTTGATGGGAAAATGTAGCAGGCTGTTCTGGAGATCCCAGCGCATGTTCTCTCTGATAATTTCTACTAATTCGTCCTCGGGCATGGTATTTCGCAGGCGAGTGCTCAATCTCACTATACTGGTGTAGTACTGGTCGAACGGTTCGTGAGCGCCTTGTTTCCGTTTCTTTATTTGCTCTCTTAGCTCTCTCTCAGTGAAGCCATCCTCAAATCGATTGCGGAAGGCTGCACTGAAAGAGTGCCAAGTGGGACGTGGCGTTGACTCTTTAAAGCTCCAGTACCAGTCGGCAGCGTCGCCGCTGAACAAAAGATGTGCATGCCGGAGGAAGGCCGAGGAATCCCCTCCCAGGGTGCTGGATACCAACGCCTGAATCCGGAAAAGGAACCGGTCCGCCGATATCATATCGTTGAACCCTGTAAAGTTCAGGCGCCAACTCTCCATGATACGAGGCGTCGGGTCTCGAAAAGGTGCCAATGCGTTCCCGGGGGGAATCACATCCTCGATTGACCTGTGGTACTGAACTGCCTCGGGGGCTGGAGGTACCAACGGAGGTCCGGTACTGTGTCGCGGTCTGTATTCGGGAGCTCTGGGATCCATTCCCGAGTTCCTTGGGGGTGGGACCCATTGCTCGGATTGTCGGGAGTGGGGTATCGCCACACTGGGATTTGGCTCCCAGCCAAGCGGAGTTCTCACGCGGCTGGGTGGTTGGCTCAACGGGAGATTCTGGATCTTTCCCTCCAGGTTGCCAATCCTCTCCGACATATCCCTCATCAACGCCACGAGGGTGTCAATGGAGTGGGCGGAAGGCATGGTTGTCACCTCGGACACGACACTTGCAGCCGGAACTTCACCGCCTACTGCTCCTTGCAGGTCTACAAGTGGTTGGGACTGTTCGGCCTCTGGCACTCCTTTCGCCACTGCTCCGCGCGTTGGTAGGGGCGTTCCGATGGGGACGTCTAGGGCAGACCGCTCGATGGGTCGCCGACATAATGGGCAACTCTCTGACGTGAGGAGGAGCTGTTGTACACAGGCACGATGGAATAGATGTCCACAATCCAATCGCACGCTGTGTACCCCCTCCACTACGTCCTCGAAACAGATTCCACAGTTCGCGGGTTGGACCGTTTTGGACCGGGTCCACCGCTTATCGGGCGTCCGCTTCGTTGCCATTTCGTGTGGGTTTATTATGAGTGGTTGCTAGTATGAAACGAGAGAAAAAAAAATATAAAACCTAAAATATACTTATTCCTATTATATAAGTGAAAAAAAAGAATTTAATATTAATTTAGTGGCCGTTAGTGGCGAGCTAATAATAGAGGGGGAAAAAAAAAATATTTGACAGTCACTTTCCTTTTCAGTGGTCGACTCCTTCAACGGGAAAAGAGAGTGCGTGGTAATCTGCCGAAGAAAGGGTGCTTTCGGTCGATTTACGAAATTATATCCCCTAACCCTCATTCATTACAAAAAAAACCGTCTCTAAACTACGTTAAAGTGACTCGACAAGACAAGTGGTAGAGCTACCGTAACGACTTTGTACGCGGTCAAAATTCCCGACGCGTGGAAGCATTCCGGGCTTCGCAACTCCAGCATACGCCATCGAACGTTGAACCGATACCACCCGTCTAACACGCATAAGAAATAGTTAGAATCCTTCCGCGACATAAAGGCAAGGTAGCCTTCTATTTTCTTGAGAGTCCATGCTGATAGGTAAACCCATCAGACTGGCAGTTCCATCAAGAAAATAGAAGGTCCTTACAGGGGTTAACCTGGGACAACACATCGGAAGGATTCTGTCGCGAAAAAAAAAATCAAACAAAGGAGAGCGGAAGCTACAACTCACGTGAAGCGACTTCTAGTGTGTATCACACAATTCCACTGCTCCTGATAGTGGGACTCGAGTACCAAAGTACCTTACATCCTCCGTAAAGGACCAACTCGTCAGAAGACGCGAAGTTCTTTCCCCCTTAGGATGTTGTTTGGCCCCACGTTGGGCGCCATTTGTAATGATTTTCAACTTTCAACTCGACGCGGAACCGACCTCTCATCGGTTCTAGACGTTAAGTCTGAGTAGTGCCAACGGATGGTACCAACAGGTCAACCAATCCGTGCACCGTAATCCATTCACGCGGTGACTGCTTGTCGGCCAGCTAGTTCGGAGAGGATTTCGGTCGCGGGTCTCCGAATGGATTACGCTCAATTACAATATTTCAGTCACCTGAACTTGCCCGTTTTCTAAACGCGTCAACAATTACTCATCCAGAACGAGAAACCTACATTACGTTAGTTCTGGATGTGATCTATCCACAGATCTCAAATCAAAAACGCTACAAAATCCCATAGGCGCGTTACCGATTCACCGACGCGGTACCGAAAAATATACTACTCGAACTTAGACCGAAGAAAACTACTCTAAAGAAATGGCGAAACAAGCAAAGGTACCGCGTACCGCGCGCGACGCGAAACCGACTTCAGCGGATTTGCAGAAACCCTACCCTCGCGACGGCATACTTACCCTACACTCTCTGTTCCCACTGAAAAAGAAGAGTCACTGAAAAGGAAAGTCGTGGGTTAACTTTTAGCAATTCATTCTTAGTTTATTCTGAGATACAGACAAAGCAAAATCCTTTTAATGCTGATTGTAATAGAAATACATACTAGCATATTTCTATGCGAAGCATTCACCAAGAGTGGTCTAACTAGTAAATTATACCTTAAATTTCCCAAGTGAAATAAAGTACTTCCAAAATAAAGTACTCTGAAGATGTAATTCAATAATTAGAAATATATGGAAAAAGATAAAAATAAAATAAATGATTTGCCTTTCTCTACATAACACAAAAATCTTTGAAAACTTGGTATGGTCGGTAAAATTTAATAACTACTTTAAAACAAAAGTAATAAGTACAAACAAAGTATCAATATTAGATATCGCGTATTTACTTTGCCTTCAACCATTTCATAAAGTGTAACATAGAATTATGCACATACAACCCCCAATATGGTTGCATTTGTTTTTGAACCATGTGAGTTATAAAATTTTACTAACGACTACCTTTTGATTTGGTGAGGCGCAACTTAAAAACTTAGTGATTGACCTATTAAACCTAAGATAAACTAACTTAAAACGTTTGAATCATAATAACTAATTTGATTCGCTTATATGGCAACAAACATATTTTTTGTATACTTAATAGATTTGATTTATAAATATTGATAAAAATGTTACCTAAAGTTTGATATATTTTCAAAATATGCTAGAGAATGGTTTGTGTGTAATAATAAAAATGTATAGAGACAGTTTTGGGATTTTAATAAGAGTCCTATAATATATAGTAGAACTATCTGCCTAAATTTGTGTCCCTTACTATCAATAATATTAACATAATTTGTTTCTAGTCTCTTTTTGTTGCTTTTCTTGTTTTGAAATAGTATAATTATTAGTCTACATTACTTAGTACCGAAATAGAGATACTTTCTGTTTTTTCTTTTTTTTTTTCTAATAGTAATTATAGTAATAATAATGTCTCCTTATGTTCACTTCGCATATACTTAATCAATAAATTTCAAGTATCTATCTCGTTGCGTCTATTGCATAACTAATCGTTTTTCATCTTTAGGGGTTCTTTAATTTTTAAGGTGTTCAATCACACTTGAAATTATATTTACTTAATTTCTTTTGTTTGTTAAAGAATTCTAATTAGCTGCTTACACCTTGTCTATAATTTCCATTCGGTCAAAAATGCAGTCAATGTTTTCTTGTTTTTCTCAACAATTTTGGACACCGTTTAAGGAACATAAACTGCATTGGAATAATTCGATTATTTGAGTAAGTAGACCTTAGTGGAGTGTCGATGGGACACTAGTATGCGAGGAAATTTACAAGTACGAATAATTATAACAATGATAAGTATGTTGCGGCGAGTAGTACAAGCGGTCTGTGTCGACATGACGGCATTCTTAAACTATAATTTATAAATCATCTATATCAATTTTTTCGTTAATAGGTACCTAACACCAAAGAATATTGAACACATAGTCGACTATTATGATTTTGAGTTGTACGTGCATAGCTCTGTGCACACTATATTAGTATAAATGCTCATAACTACTTCTATACGATTACTACCAAATCGTAAATTTGAGGGCGTCCAAAGAGGCTTCATCGGTAAAGTTGGGAGGTATCGCTTTGTACCTTACATTACCGAACATACTTAACATCCAAAGCGTTTCAGTTTACATAATATATGTATATATGTTTCTAATGTGTGAATGTCACTTAAAACTATTACTATATATTACAGCAATGATATCAATTTCGTTAGTGGACATCCGTCACATTGGCTCCTGTTCCAAGTATTCGTGTTTGAGACACATCAAGGCAGAAGGGCGAGATCGAGGCTCAAATGCTAACATTTTGCTCAATAAGTCGTTAGAATATTCGCCCAATTGTCGACATAAATCGACTGGTTGCTTTGGCATCCGGTGAGGAAAGTTTTCGCGAGCTAGATATTCATCAATTTTACCGAAGACTGCAATCTGTACTGCGGATTGCAAGCGATATGCCAATTGATCAATCTGAACAAGGTAGCAAGCGTTACTTCGAATTTCCGCATTAAGAAGTGTCAAATCATTTTTTTTTGGAATTTAATTAGAAATAGAATAATCGATTTCTAATAAAATATTGCAGACTAAATTTTCAGATTTAGTGTCGATTTTATAAATGTGCATTACAATCGCCTTAGAGCAGGGTAAAATGTGTTGCTTTTCCATATAGGCGAATTGAATACCGAGCACTTAGTCTGTCATCACTTTTATTTGCTCGTTTTCCAGCACAAATGACTTTCCCCCTAAGAATTGCTGCTTGACTTCTCAGGATCCGTACTTTTTTTTTTTTTACGTCCACAATATTTGTTTCTGGATGGCCTCCGCTTACTTAGAATTTTCTTACTAGATAATCTATGTTGCAAACTGCATTCGCTCCGCCGGACATAATCCGAGGGCTAATTCGGTGGTAAATTTAGTCGGCTGCCAATGTCTTCTCGGAAGCGGCTATCTGAAATTGATTAGTCTCTGAAGCACTCGCTCACTAAAATTTGTTTCCAAGCGCAATTGCACTCTAGCTACTGACTTATGTAATAACCTTTTCTATTTAGTTATTAACTAAACTAACCTCTTTCCTAATTTTTCTGCTCCGGTGAATGTCACTGCGTCACGAATAACGTTTTCCAAAAACTCTTTAAGCACACCACGCGTTTCTTCACAGATTAAACAGGGAATACGTTTCACTCCACCACGTCGCGCCAAACGACGTATAGCTGGTTTTGTAATACCTTGGATATTATCACGAAGAACTTTACGATGACGTTTAGCGCCTCCATGTGTCTGTCAAAATTTCCGGTTGTCACCTCGGACAAAACATATGTGCGTGGAATGGCACTTCATATGGCGGAAATGTGCTTCGTCAGATGACGCCAGTGGCATAGTTTTCTCGATGGCCACGGTGGAGGGGCATTTCCAGATGGCTATGTCTCGAAATGTGCCGGGGTTGGATTAATTCTATATTTCGAATATTTATATCCACGGATCTAAATATTTGGACAGAAAAAAAATTTTCTGCACAACGATATCCGCACAACAGATGAAGTCCGCTGGCACTTCGAGGACATATCCATCTGGCAGGTTACAAGGGTTCGGGATCGAAATCGCTTCGATTCCTGGGCGTAGGCGTCACATTACAGCCTCATCACCAAAGGCTTTCTGCACCATCTTCAATGTATCCACAGCAGAAAATTGATTCCGCAAACAAAATTTAATGCAAATTCAACAAATTTCGACATCGTAAAAAACGAAAAACTCACTTTTAGCAGTTCACAAAACGACGCCTTTCTCAAACACTAATGAATATTTTAACATGTAAATTTGACATAGATGTCACTGACAGTACTACCAACTTAAGAAAATAATTCTCCAAATCCTTCGTCGCGCGCAGTTTAAATTCAAATGTCACCTAATTTTTTGGACACAGTTGTATGTATATATATATATATATATATATATATATATATATATATATATATATATATATATATATATATATGTATGCATATATGTGGAAAGTCTGAATACAGTTTGCAATTCTCAATTTTACAAAAAATACAAAAAACCGACTTTAAATGCCCCATAATATATACAAAACTTACCTTTAATCGTTTCCAAATAATACTCCCGTTTTATATAAAACTCGGAACAGGTCAAAAGCCATGAATGAAACGAGTAGAAATAATTTGGCACCAATCTCATCAAGTTTATTTTATACTTTCCAGGACATTTCGAAGCCAGCCTTCGGTTTTCACAAAAGTCTTTATAACAACTCACATGGTTTAAATTTCTTGAGATGTCCATGGAATCCGGCTACTGTAGATAATTTCCTGTAAGCGAAAGATATTACCTATTGAATTATTATGACAAAATACAAACAATTAGTTTACCCTTTCAATTACTGGAACTGCGTTTGTTGATAGTTTAGGACAAGCTCATGACCACTCAATGTTCTCGGAATTAAAATGTTGGTCGCATATCCTATCGCTTTTCGGTTTTACCGTGCATCCAGTTGACTTTTTATTGTTTCCATCCATGTCCACTGCCGTCGATGATTTGCTGGAAACCTAAAAAATAAAAATTCCCTCTTTTAGATTCGACCGACACTTTTCGAAGTTGTTTTAAATGCCCCCAATCTCTGAGTCTGACTGCAACGAATCAAATTCACAAATTGAGGAAGTTTTGTCACATTTCATCATTGAAATTACTTCCAATTTCACTCAAAGCTTTACGTACACTTCCCGATTAAAATGAATAATATACCTTTCATTAATTAATTGAGTAAAATATCGGTGCGCCGAATGTATGGAAAATTTTTACAGCAATAAAAAATTCGTAATTGGGAACTGGTCATAAAAATTTTCATAATTTCAACAGAAAATGATTGAAACTGCATAATAAGTTCGTCAGGATATACTATATAATGTATACAAATATTAAACAAATCACAGTTAAATCCGGTTGATACCGATAAAACATAAGGAAAAATGTATTCAATCATTTTCACGGTCACAACACCAGGCGTTAGTCTATTGAACTCATTTCACTATATTTTTACTATTTGTAATCCACATGTTTGTATAATTTTCCCAACACGATTTTATCAAATTTCGACGGTACAATAGGGGAAAAATCACAAAACGCGGGAAAACTTATCACGTGCCACTGTTACTCGCCTAAAAATGGAAAATTTCTCACTTTTACGATCCAGTAACTGGACATTTGCACACAATATGGACTTTATTGACATTTTGTAACTAGTTTTATTTTAGTTTCAGCAGTTTTTTAGTCAAAACTTTGAAACTTGCAACTTTTGATTATTATTGAACATGAAATGTCAATTCACATATTGCTGTCAGCTGATCTGCCATTTCTGAAAGTAGGGGTGTTCAAATTAATTCTACATAATATATAATGATCAAAAGGATTCAAATTGTGGCGCGAAACAAAGGTTTTTTTTTAAATTTTATTGAAACAGAGGAAGTTTTTCGGGCGACAATTGAGAGCAATGTATCAAGAATGAAAGAAGGATTATATTTATGTATCTATGATGATGTAATCTAAATATAATTTCTAATTTCGAAATTAATTTCCTCGAATATTATCATCTCCACATTCCTGACACTGCTGTATGCACAATGAGGAAAAGATTCGAAATTGGTCGTGTACGTATACAAAATATTAATATGTATTAAGAGCTACATCGCTTTCTATGCAAAATAAAAGCTTGCCACCTTCTGTATATGTATACCTTAATGACCCTAATGCACTGGGAATTTTGATTAACCTTCAAAAACTGCAAGAATTAAAGGCTGGTCCAACTATAATGCACAATGTTAATTGTGAGTCACACATTAACGTCACGTTTTTGACAAATTTAATTTGACATTCCTTTGTTTTAGTGTTTCACTAGTTCAATCCCAGAGAGATACACAATTAAGCAGCACGTTAAGGTTTTTGAAGCCTTTTACGAAAATGGGCGTTCAAATCACAATGCGTCTCGTGCACTTCGTGTTTTTTTGCCAGCATAATCGATCAAATGTGTCCACAATATGGAGAACTGTGGGCAAATTTCAGCAAACCGGGTCTGTGGGAAATCACATATGCTCGCCTAGTTCGTTCTGCGAAAAACATTGCTGTTGTTCCCGATAGTGTGGCAGAAGATCCGTCAACCTAGACTCGTTGTCGTACCCAACAACTGAACATCTCACGGACGTCACTGATGCGAATTTTGAATAAAGATTTGAATTGACACGGCTGGTTGAACAGACAGAAGGGAATAGTGACTTTACAAAGAAAATGATCTTCAGCGACGAGTCACACTTTTACTTCAGTTGATTCGTTAACAAGCAGAATCGCCGCATTTGCGCAAATGAAAATCCACGAGTGATTGTTGAAAAGCTGATGCATCCACAAAGAGTGACTGTTTGGTGCGGTTTATGGGCTGGCGGTGTCATCGGGCCGTAAATTTTCAAAAATGAGGATGGCCAAGCAATCACCGTGAATGATGTTCCCTATTGCGAGATAGGAACGGGCTTCTTGTTGCCAGGAATTGAGGTTATGGACCTAAACAATATGTGGTTCTAACAGGATGGTGCCACTTGCCACACAGCCAACGAAACAATGGCTCTTTCGCGCGAGAAATTCAATGGCCGTGTTATCTCACGTTGTGGTGATGTTAATTGGCCGCCATGTAGCCGTCGCGAGCATTTGGGCGATATTTTGTTTCACACATGGTTGTCATAGATCTTATATTGTTATGAAAAATATTAACACAATTCTCTAAAAACTTTTTGTTTTATTTACAATTAACATGATGTATTTTGGTTAGACCACCCTTTAGAAGGCTTACATTTAGCTTTCACTTAAACTATTTCAGCACTATAGAGCTTCTGTTATTATAGAAAAGGTGATGAGAAATCCGATGTGAACGTTTCTTCTATGGAAATATATTTTTTAGAAGAACACCCATCTTTCGTTTAGAAGGACACCCTTCTAAATGAAATATATTTGGTAGATGTAAGCTGACGAAAAAATGTCGTTCTTCTTGTCTGTCATGTCAAAACTGAAATACATAAAATTTAATTGAAATAATGCTTGAATCGAATTTGTCCTCACCTCATCGTTTTTTCATCAAAAAGTGCTCCGGATATAAAATTTCAGCCCAATCGGTCCAGCAGTATGCAAAATATTATTGCATAGAAATACATTTGGTAGCTGTAAGCTGACGAAAGAATGTGATCCCTTCGTCTGTCATGTGAAAACTAAAATACATTAGATTTAGTTGAAATAACACTTGAATTGAATTTTTCTTCACTTTATCGGCTTTCTCATCAATAAATGCTACAGATATAAAATTTCAGTCCAATCGGTCCAGCAGTATGCCGAATATTTTTATATAGAAATACATTTGGAAACTAGAATGCATAAGATTTAGTAGAAACAATGCTTAAATCCAATCTTTCGTAACCTCAGTGATTTTATCTTCAGAAAGTGCTCAGGATATAATATTTCAGCCCAAAAAGTAAAACGTTCACAGTTCGATAAAGAGTGCTCCAATTTATTTTCCTGCAGAACTGCCGACTTTTTTGGAACATTTTTCTGTAAAATATCAATAAATTAGCTACAAACTCAACAAGCATTTAATTAATCACCTTTGCGATATGCCAATTGATTATTTGTAATGATTTGGCACTTGGAACAGGTAGCTTCTCAAAGATTTGGCACTTCAAATTGTCTCTTTTTATTTCCCTGTTCTCAGGAAAGCCCTCGATTAGAAGTTTTTGTAACTTAGTAACTCTTCCTTAACCTTAAAAATAATGTAATTGAAAGCTGAAATTTTAGCAATTCAAGTCAAACACCTTAAACTATATATAAATGAAGAAAATTATTAACTTTTAGTAAACTACTATTGTAAACTACTATTTTCTTCCATAAATTCACTGTGAACAAATCATTTTTCGTGTGATTGGTCTGGTTTATTGCGTGGCTAGACCATTAGAAAGCTTCGCGCAACTTTCAGCTCTTCAAATCTAGGTACATATTTAGTAATCTATGATAAGGGATTACCAGGATGTCGGAAGTCCATATACGCATATGGAATGATTTGAAGCTCTCATGTGCAATTATATCGAGGCGCCATCCATTCAAAATTTGTAGAAGCTTAGCTACCTACAAAAAATAAACAAATGGTGGCAATCAAATAACTTAAATTAATTAATTGTTTGTGTTATTTGCGAATTTAAAATGTAAAAATAGTGTTAGTAAAAATTGTTTTGAATGTGTGACTATTAGTTATCTTATTTTCGTTAAAATAAATTAATTTTTCTCCGAAAATTGAAGGGAAATACTGTTTCATTAAAATGATATCAACGCCACTTGTAGGTTTATTTGTAACCTTGTAATCGAACGCGGAACCGACCTCTCATCGGTTCTAGACGTTAAGTCTGAGTAGTGCCAACGGATGGTACCAACAGGTCAACCAATCCGTGCACCGTAATCCATTCACGCGGTGACTGCTTGTCGGCCAGCTAGTTCGGAGAGGATTTCGGTCGCGGGTCTCCGAATGGATTACGCTCAATCACAATATTTCAGTCACCTGAACTTGCCCGTTTTTCAAACGCGTCAACAATTACTCATCCAGAACGAGAAACCTACATTACGTTAGTTCTGGATGTGATCTATCCACAGATCTCAAATCAAAAACGCTACAAAATCCCATAGGCGCGTTACCGATTCACCGACGCGGTACCGAAAAATATACTACTCGAACTTAAACCGAAGAAAACTACTCTAAAGAAATGGCGAAACAAACAAAGGTACCGCGTACCGCGCGCGACGCGAAACCGACTTCAGCGGATTTGTCGAAACCCTAACCTCGCGACGGCATACCTACCCTGCACTTCCCTTTCACGCTGAAAAAAAAACGAGCCACTGAAAAGGAAAGTCGTTAGTTGCTTAGCAATTCATATTATTTTTTTTTATTCAGGTCCTACAAATCGATATAATTTTTCTATCAATATCTATCCTTATCCTGTAAGCTACTTTACTTAAATATCCTATTTTGACGTAATCTGTATGAAAATTTTATACCATTAATCATTCGTGTTTAATATTAGGTTTAATGATTATCGAAAAATACGGTTAATAGCTATTTTACTAATCCTTGTTCAAATTTGTTGAAATTGATTTTCTCCTTAATAATTCAAAGGTTAAAGGAGTGTGGAACTAAGGTAACATACCGAAGCTAAAGTAAAGTAAACTAAGATTATGCAAATTATCGTGTTGTGGTTGGTTGGTTGTCATGTGTTCATATTATTAGTAAAGGATTTTTGCTTCATCTAAATACAAAATTAGGCTCAGTCGTTTGTTGCTCGAACAAATCCGCCTTGTTGTGTATTTAAATTAAGGGCTTTCTCTGTCGGGGTGCTGTCTACTTTTCGTTCCAGCTTGCCGTTTACGCGTTCTCTTGACAGTTGTTACGGTTGTTAATTCTGTGGTGTTAATGTAATAATCGATACATAAACTAAAGTTAAATCTTTACATGCTTCTAAATCCTGCAATACATTTAAATTGATGTTATTAACTTAAGTCTGAAATTCTACCGTTTAGTTTGTTTTTATCTAGTGTAATTAAATTTAAGTTGCATATATTGTATCGTTATCCTTTATAATTAAATTAGCTGAATAGATTTATCGTTTCTGTTTGATAAAATTTCATTCTCTTATTTATTGTGTTTTCTTAAATGGGTTAGTTGTAGGGTTTCTAGATTATTTGTGTATTATTATTACTAAGTGTTTGTTTTGCTCTAGGTGTTTATTTTAAATGGGTTATTATTTGTTGTAATTAAACGATTACGTCCGGCAATTTTGGAACTTATTCCATAAAAATATTTCTTAATATTTTTGGGCCGAATGACTAGGAGAACTTCTGAATTTCTTTAATTCTTATTTTTTTTTCAGATTCAATAAAAAAAACAAACCCCAGCCCACAACACTCAACTTTCAATAAATATTTAGAACTATATTAACTTGTTGTTAAAATCTTTTTTCTACAGCTAACATTTCTGCATCCTATTTAGGTATATGATAATGTTTCTACTAAACATTTGTTGCGAATTTCGGCGTACCAACTTTCTCCCATTCGCAACTTCAAATTGCTGCCGTAATATTTCCACCTTCCTTTGGGCATTCCTACCTTTTCCTCCATAAATTTATTTATTTTTTTTACATGTTTCCATTTTCCCTTTAATTTTTACTCCCCCATCATCACAATACTACCCTTTTTCCTTATTAACAACTACAAAAAAATAATACCTACTAATAATTTCAATTTTCCCACTAATAACGTTCCATTTATTAATTCCCACTAACAAAATTTCATTCTATTCATTTTCCCTAACAAAACCTAATTCCTTCCTTAACACTAACTAATTCCATTCCCACTAACAAATTTTATTTTTTTATACTAACAAAAATGAATTGACTAACAAAATTCAATCCCATGCCCAAATGAATCATTGAAGTTGCTTATGAGATGAATGGGAGATCGACCATCCACGGCACCATTGGGTGCGTCGTGAGTCCTCGATCTTGGGTTTGCTGGAACCCTGAGTTCAAGTTCTCCCGGGCGCACGGAAGCACTCTTTTTTGGGGTATCGGCAAAATCAATAGTTTGCGTAATGTACTCGTATGTGTGACACTTTATATTCAATCAAGCGATTCTTGGGGATGTAAATCGCCATATATGCAAGTCAATGCAAACTATTGGGATTGTCGATACGGGAACAAAAAATGTGTGGGTAGCGGAATCGAAGTGTAATGAACTTCGATTACGTTACCCAGATGTGGCAGCGGTAATTTAAAAATGAAGAGGATTGCGGAATACGAATTGGATGAAGGTGAAATGCGGGGATTAAGTTGTGAGGAATTGGGGAGTGGAGATTGGACTTGGATAGAAAAGGGATTGAGGTTGATATTTGGCTTGTGAAGGAGAGTGGAATTCTTTGGCAGTTTCGAAGAAAGTTCGGCGAATAAAAGTTGTTTGGAGTTTAGTGAACATCGGAGAAAGTTTTTTTGTGAAAATTCGGCGAATAAAAGTTGTTTGGAGTTTAGTGAAGTAATTAAACAAATTAAACTAAAATTGAATTTTGAGAGTGGAAAAAAAAAATAGTTGCGTTGGATACAAGATGAAGAGTGAATGAAAGATTTTTGTAGCAGAACGGTTTTGGCCGAGTTTATGTTGTACAGAAGAAAAATTAATTAGTGGGTACGAAAAGTGGAGGAAAAAAACTAAAAACAATCATTAAATCGTGTGAATTGTACCAAGTGATTGAGTTGATCACCTTCTGATCTTACAGTGAAGATAGGAATTGTGAATTTTCACGGTGGAATCAAAAGTTTGTAACAAGAAAAGATTGTTCTTGCAATAAGTGAGAATCCCTTAGTGGATTTAAATTTAACAACCAACGGGAATATTGAATAACTTACGGGGAAGAAAAAGTAAATGAAATTATCGATATAAACTAAGGCGGTAATTAACGGAAATACATGGGCGGATTTAATATTAGGATAAAGCTTATCTATAACTAATGAGTTTTAAGTTAAAATCAATTGAATTTGCAGTGACCCCACCTCTCGTTTTCGGTGTCCTTCGTCGAGCGCTCGAGGATCCACAGAAAAAGAAGAGAGTAAGTAAATACAATGATTAATATTTTTCCTTGTTTTTTTTTGACATTCTTTTATCTATTACCTATTTTTCCAGTTTATTGTAATTTGCTATTCTTTTATTAATATCTTATTGAATTTATTTGCATAATAAAAATATTTAGGGGTCTGTTTGTTTTTGATTGGTATCTCTTAATTGTTGAATTTGCTGTGTAAATTACTTTTTTTTTAATTAAATAAAACAGCCATGTCTAGTTAAGACAACAAACTTTCATTTCTCAATATGACCTTCCCTTTCCCGTCCTTTTCCCTATGTGCTAGTATTTATATGTAAGGTGGCTCGGCACGAGCAGAGGGTGTCCCGAAAGACCCACGACACGACTGAGCGCTAGCCGGCCTCAGTATGCCACCCCGGGCTACACACCCCTCTGCTAATTACTTAATGTCTGCAACTGCGGTGACTTCCGTGGTTGCTACATATGGCGCCCAAACGGTTGGTTTTAGTTGATTTTATCAGTTTTTAATTATAACTTAAATTTTTCAATTTCAGATTTGTTTGGCTTGAGTACCTGGAGTGCCTGACTTGAATAGTGGTTTGAGCATTCCAGGGAAATTATTTTTTTTTGTTTCGATGAAATTTTTTGAAATCTTGATCACGGGGTTCGCCGCAGTTGCAGTGGCGCCTACCGTGCTGTTTTGTGTTTGATAGTCTCCACCGGCTATGTAGTGGGCATGCTTTAGCAGTGTGGATGTTGGTTGGGATCAACCGAATTTTGAGTCGTTGGCTATATCTCCCTGCACGGGATAGTTGGACTTAGATCCATCTCTTAGAATTAGCCAACGCTTTCGGCCCTTCCATCATCTATCTGGTGGTAGCTTTGGGATATGTGCGGCTCTTGTCCGAGCCATTATGAAGTCCGTAGTATTTCATAATGGTCTCGTAGTCAGCTTTTGAGGTGACAATTGGAGCGGAGTCCGCCTACAAATTCCATTGTTATACCAGGCACTGTTGTGGTTTGTCTGCTTCGTGTTATGTCTAAATTTAAATCACCATCCCATATAATTACCTGTTCTTTTCCTTTTCCTCCTAGGGAAAATCATTTTGAGAAATGATAGCAAAATCACTTTCGATAATTGAATTTAAACATAATTTCATTTGCACTCGCTTGCACTCATCCCGCTTACTTCTCGTCATATATTTTCCTTTATTTCGACACTTCATTCAAAATTTATTATTGATTGTAATGTAGATAGTGTTAGATTTGGGTTGACTTCAAACTCATTGAATTAAGGTTCAGATTAGTTATAGTTTATTAGTGTCAATTAGGGTCTTGGGTTAGATTAGTTTTAGATAAGTGGGTTTATGGTTTTACGGATGTTAGTTTAGAGTAATTCGGTTAGTTTTAATATTAATGATTGAGATTAGGTTAGTTCGTTTTGGGTTCTGAGTAATTTTTATTAGTTTTAGTTTTGATGATTGGAGATTGCGTTTAGTTTAATTATTTTTTTTTTGGGTTTGAATAATTGTAAGGTTGAGTTTGATAATTGATTTTAGTTTATGTTTGTTAGTTAGGTTTTGGTCAGGGTTAATTTGCACGTAGTGTGCATTATAGAGACTTTTAATTTTTATTCTAGCTAGTAAGTTTTAAAATTTTATATATTTATTTACTTGTCCGTTTGTCTGTCTGGCATTCAAATTTTAATTTATTTTTAAAGGATCGTTTGTTTGTCTGTCTGTAATTTATTAAATTATTTCTTTTATTTAAATTGTCGGTGTTGTCCGTCTGTTCATTGATTTTAATATATGTACTTAAATTATTTAGATGGTCTGTAGATTTTTATTGTTTTTGATAGTCATCATGTTTCCGCACATACGACATGAACCCGATAATTTCACTCGCTGTTCATTACGCTCTTCCCAAGATTTGCCAAATCCTCAGTCGAAGCTCTCGTTCCAGGATGGTGATCAGGCAGTTGAGACTCATCAAAAGATTATCCCAATCACCAAATGGGGTTTTAAGTTCGATGGTGGCTCCAATGGTTTGGATGCACGACAATTTTTGTTTCGTGCTAGCATTATGGCTAGAGATTATGGTCTCACAGAGCGTGAACTCGTTCGAGACTTTCATGTTCTGCTGCAGGGATATGCCGAAAACTGGTACTGGCAGATACGTGACCTGCATAGAAACTTGAGTTGGACGCAGCTAAAAGTGGAGTTCATGGAACGATTTGGATCTCGGCTTGATGACGCACATATTTGGGAAAATATGTTCGCCCGCAGGCAAGAATCCAATGAACCATTCATCGAATTTTATGAATCCCTTGAAGCTATGACTCTTCAACTCAGGACTCCGATTAGGGACACGGATCTGCGAGACCTAGTTTTCAAAAATATGAGTTTCAGGTTGCAGGATCACTTAGCTGGACATGAGTTCTCGACCACCCGTGAGCTTGTCTGGAGGTGTCGTCGAATTGAGGACACTTGGCGTGAGCTGGAGATCAAGTATGGTCGACCTCCTGTTCAGCCTTATGAGCTTAATTCTATGAGACCACCTGATCGGTTACCGGCTGGTTTGGAATCTTGTGTGCCAATGAACCTCCATCCTAGTGGAACGAGAGATTTTTGTCACAATAATACCGACATGCATCATCATGAATCCCCAGTACCATTTAGCTGTGCTAATATCTCAAGCAGATCACCGGACTATGTCGGAAGTAATGGAAAGGCGGGCGATGATCGTGAGTCACCCGCTAGTTTTAGAGCACGACCTTTTCGGGATCGCTTTCGGAGATCCTGGAGATATTTCTTCGCCAGGCGTCTCTTGAAGCGTGCCTGCGTGGAGTCAATTGTTGCAACTCCTGGCGACAATAGGCCCTACGCAGAGATTTCCGTCAAGGGTCGCAAATTGACGGGCTTGCTTGATAGCGGAGCCAGTGTTAGTATCCTCGGAGCCGGAGCCTTGGACCTGCTGTCGGATTTGGGTTTGCATATGCATACCATGCATGCTCATGTTCAGACTGCATCAGGGCACAAGGATCCAGTTCTGGGATACGTCACCACATTGGTGCAATTTAATAAAACCACCAAATTGATGAGATTCCTAGTTGTTCCTTCCTTGACGCACGCAGTGTATCTTGGAATTGATTTCTGGGATCTCTTCAAAATAGCACCAATCCAGGTCAACGCGATCGAAGCAGCGTCGGTCTTTTGTCTCCAAAAGATCAGCAACGACTGGACTTCGTCAAACAACAGTTTCCGTCGTATAATGAGAAAGGCTTGGGTAGGACCAGTCTCGTGTCTCATCACATCGACACTGGTTCTGCTCGACCCATCAAGCAGCGGCATTATGCTGTCTCGCCTGTTATACAGAAACTGTTGTATGACGAACTCGATCGTATGTTGTCTTTGGGGGTAATAGAAGAAAGTCAGAGTTCGTGGAGTTCGCCTGTGACCCTTGTCAGAAAACCCGGCAAGGTGCGTTTGTGTCTGGACGCTCGACGCCTCAACGAGGTGACTGTTAAGGACGCCTATCCGTTGCCACTGATTGAAGGTCTTTTGGCACGGTTGCAGAGTACCAGGTTCATTACCAGCTTGGACCTGAAGGATGCCTTTTGGCAAATACCATTGGATGAGGCAAGTAAGGAGAAAACGGCTTTTACTGTCCCTGGCAGGCCCTTGTACCATTTCAAGGTCATGCCGTTCGGTTTGTGTAATGCTCCCCAAACGATGTGTCGGTTGATGCATAAAGTAATACCGCATGAGCTGCAGGACAAGGTATTTGTTTACCTAGATGACCTGCTTGTTACAAGTTCAACATTTGATGAGCACTTGGAGCTCCTGAGTACTGTTGCAAAACTGCTCAGGGACGCCAACTTGACCATCAATGTTGAAAAAAGCAAGTTTGTCAAGAAGGAGATCAAATATCTTGGCTTCGTAGTGAGTGATGGTATCCTGCGCACCGACCCGGAGAAGGTTTCAGGTATAGTCTCCTATCCTGAACCCCGAACGGCCAAAGACGTGAGACGGTTCATGGGCATGGCAGGATGGTACAGGCGTTTTATTCCAAACTTCGCCTCGGTTACGGCCCCTCTAACGGATTTGCTAAAGGGCAAACGTGCCTTCAAGTGGTCTGCTTCCGCCAATAGTGCCTTCAATAAAGTGAAGCAATTGCTGATTTCTGCTCCAGTGCTGGCTAACCCTGACTTTACGAAGCACTTCTATATCCAGTGTGACGCAAGTACAGTGGGTATTGGAAGTGTTTTGTTCCAGAAGGACGATGAAGGTGGAGAACATCCAATTGCATATATGTCGATGAAACTCAACGCTGCGCAACGTAACTATAGCATTACTGAGTTGGAATGCTTAGCTGCGGTGCAGAGTGTAAAGAGATTCAGGGCATATATCGAAGGGTTGCCCTTCACCATCATAACCGACCATGCCAGTCTTAAATGGCTGATGCAGCAGTCGGACCTTTCTGGTCGATTGGCTCGCTGGAGTCTGAAATTACAAGGGTTCAATTTCCAGATTGAACACCGGAAAGGTGCTCTTAACGTTGTACCGGATGCGTTATCGAGATCTTGCTCGCAGGACGAGCGGGTGGCCTCGCTCATTGCTTGCCTCCCGGAGCACACACATATTGATGGTTTGATACCACAGTCTGCGTTTCAGGAGCCCGAGTACGAACATCTCAAGGAGCAAATCCTGAAGCAACCTGATAAGTTTCAGAATTTGCACCTTGCTGATGGCCGAGTGTACATCGGTTCTGGTTCCCCTGTTACGCTGACTACAGATATCCCCCGAACAAAATTATGGGTTCCTGAGGGCTACCAACAGGCTCTTATAGTGCGAGCTCATGATGATCCTCGGGGCTCTCATTGTGGAATTTGTAAGACCACGGAAGTCTTACAAAGATATTATTATTGGCCTCGCTTGCGTCAAGATGTTATTCAGCACATCCAGGGCTGTTCAACATGCAAACAGGTCAAGCCTTCGAATTCCACTTTGAGACCTCCTATGGGCGCATCACGAGACTCGACGAGACCTATGCAGCGCCTGTTTGTGGACTTCATGGGTCCATACCCTCGTTCAAAATCCGGGAATACTCAATTGTTTGTGGTCCTGGACCATTATAGCAAGTTCATATGGCTCAAACCCATGGCTAAAGCCACTGCGGAATCAGTCGTGCGATATTTGGAGCGCGAAATCTTTTTGACCTTCGGAGTTCCCGAATGGCTTCACTCGGACAATGGTGTGCAGTTCGTCTCCAAGGCATTCGCTAAGCTTATGAGAGACTATGGGGTGCAGCACTGCTTCACTCCATACCATTCCCCGCAAGCGAATGCCTCGGAGAGGTCAAACCAGTCGACATTGAACGCCATCAGAGCCTACATAGGGTCCGATCATAGCAGGTGGGACGAGAATCTTCCGGAATCGTGTTTTGCCTTCCGCAAGGTGATTCATGAATCCACAGGATTTTCGCCTTACTTCCTCATGTTCGGATACCACCCTATCCAGCATGGCACTGAGTACGCCCTCCTTAGAAGCTTGAACGCTTTTGAGGATGGAGAAGTACAGCTAAGTTCAAACAGTGATCGTCTGCGAGCTGTACAAGACCGTGTCCGAGCTAAGCTGACAGAAGCCTACCGGAAGGGAGCTCAAAGTTACAACCTTCGAGCTCGCCCCCGTGAGCTACTTCAAGGTCAGAAAGTTTTCGTGCGGAATTTCGCCGTGAGCAATGCAGCCGATCGTTTTGCGGCTAAATTCGCTCCACGATTTGTTCCTGCAGTGGTTCGCCGCCGTACTGGGCAAGTTACTTATGAACTTGAGGATGAATCCGGTAAGCTGCTTGGGACCTTTCACGCTAAAGACATCCGATCCGATTCATAGTTACCCCTGCCGACCTTCTTTGTTTGCCCGGCTGAATGAGACACTCAGGGTCTGGGTCGTCCCCACGATTGTTGCGAATTTCGGCGTACCAACTTTCTCCCATTCGCAACTTCAAATTGCTGCCGTAATATTTCCACCTTCCTTTGGGCATTCCTACCTTTTCCTCCATAAATTTATTTATTTTTTTTACATGTTTCCATTTTCCCTTTAATTTTTACTCCCCCATCATCACAATACTACCCTTTTTCCTTATTAACAACTACAAAAAAATAATACCTACTAATAATTTCAATTTTCCCACTAATAACGTTCCATTTATTAATTCCCACTAACAAAATTTCATTCTATTCATTTTCCCTAACAAAACCTAATTCCTTCCTTAACACTAACTAATTCCATTCCCACTAACAAATTTTATTTTTTTATACTAACAAAAATGAATTGACTAACAAAATTCAATCCCATGCCCAAATGAATCATTGAAGTTGCTTATGAGATGAATGGGAGATCGACCATCCACGGCACCATTGGGTGCGTCGTGAGTCCTCGATCTTGGGTTTGCTGGAACCCTGAGTTCAAGTTCTCCCGGGCGCACGGAAGCACTCTTTTTTGGGGTATCGGCAAAATCAATAGTTTGCGTAATGTACTCGTATGTGTGACACTTTATATTCAATCAAGCGATTCTTGGGGATGTAAATTGCCATATATGCAAGTCAATGCAAACTATTGGGATTGTCGATACGGGAACAAAAAATGTGTGGGTAGCGGAATCGAAGTGTAATGAACTTCGATTACGTTACCCAGATGTGGCAGCGGTAATTTAAAAATGAAGAGGATTGCGGAATACGAATTGGATGAAGGTGAAATGCGGGGATTAAGTTGTGAGGAATTGGGGAGTGGAGATTGGACTTGGATAGAAAAGGGATTGAGGTTGATATTTGGCTTGTGAAGGAGAGTGGAATTCTTTGGCAGTTTCGAAGAAAGTTCGGCGAATAAAAGTTGTTTGGAGTTTAGTGAACATCGGAGAAAGTTTTTTTGTGAAAATTCGGCGAATAAAAGTTGTTTGGAGTTTAGTGAAGTAATTAAACAAATTAAACTAAAATTGAATTTTGAGAGTGGAAAAAAAAAATAGTTGCGTTGGATACAAGATGAAGAGTGAATGAAAGATTTTTGTAGCAGAACGGTTTTGGCCGAGTTTATGTTGTACAGAAGAAAAATTAATTAGTGGGTACGAAAAGTGGAGGAAAAAAACTAAAAACAATCATTAAATCGTGTGAATTGTACCAAGTGATTGAGTTGATCACCTTCTGATCTTACAGTGAAGATAGGAATTGTGAATTTTCACGGTGGAATCAAAAGTTTGTAACAAGAAAAGATTGTTCTTGCAATAAGTGAGAATCCCTTAGTGGATTTAAATTTAACAACCAACGGGAATATTGAATAACTTACGGGGAAGAAAAAGTAAATGAAATTATCGATATAAACTAAGGCGGTAATTAACGGAAATACATGGGCGGATTTAATATTAGGATAAAGCTTATCTGTAACTAATGAGTTTTAAGTTAAAATCAATTGAATTTGCAGTGACCCCACCTCTCGTTTTCGGTGTCCTTCGTCGAGCGCTCGAGGATCCACAGAAAAAGAAGAGAGTAAGTAAATACAATGATTAATATTTTTCCTTGTTTTTTTTTGACATTCTTTTATCTATTACCTATTTTTCCAGTTTATTGTAATTTGCTATTCTTTTATTAATATCTTATTGAATTTATTTGCATAATAAAAATATTTAGGGGTCTGTTTGTTTTTGATTGGTATCTCTTAATTGTTGAATTTGCTGTGTAAATTACTTTTTTTTTAATTAAATAAAACAGCCATGTCTAGTTAAGACAACAAACTTTCATTTCTCAATATGACCTTCCCTTTCCCGTCCTTTTCCCTATGTGCTAGTATTTATATGTAAGGTGGCTCGGCACGAGCAGAGGGTGTCCCGAAAGACCCACGACACGACTGAGCGCTAGCCGGCCTCAGTATGCCACCCCGGGCTACACACCCCTCTGCTAATTACTTAATGTCTGCAACTGCGGTGACTTCCGTGGTTGCTACACATTCTGAATCGATGCAAACGGAATGCTTATTCGCATAAAATTTACTATATAATTAACAGAATTTGAGTTTATGTACAAAATGATATCAACTGTGGCGCCATAACATGAAATTTTGCTTATATTTATGACAAAATAATTAATTTAATTAATCTTTGATAGTTACAAAATTCGTTCAGCCTTATTTCATTAAGTTGTAAATATTCAAATGTACAAGCAAATCTTTTCTTTAAGCCAATCACCTTGATATCACGTTTAAATCGCGAATGTAAATATCGTGCAGTTTGATCTAACTATTTTTCTTAAATGGAAACCAGCTGACTCTGAGATAAATCTTGATTTCATGTTATGACATCCAGAATTTAAAAATAGGTAACGAGTGATATTAGAAACTGTAACCTGAATTGTCCTCCTTTGGTGTTACAATTTCTTCCTCTATAGGTATATATTGTGCGTCTCTGATTTGTATTAAGTGTTGGCGAGATGTTTCACATTTTTCCAGAAAATTGTACGATTGATGGATAACGTCAAGGCATCTGATACATATTTGGCCGGGTAAATCATTATTCTCGCTGACTAACAACTTTGAAAATAGGTTCCATAATTCAACAACGCTCTTTCGGCAGATATCCGACACAATTGGTTGAAATTCGTTTTCACATTGAAAATTTATTATTAACTGCTGCGAGAAATCATCAAATCCTCATCATTCTCATCATTATCATCGCTGATCGCCGTTGATAGTTTATTCTCCGGATTTCGTGCAATCAATTTGGAAAGTGGTTGCCAATCCTCGTCGTCATCATCATCTTCATTTGTTACTATTTCTATAATTTTGTTTTCAGCCGGCCGCATGAATGCCCTCACATCCGCCAACAATTCCTCTTCTGGAACTTCTTCTTTGATACCGACTGAATGTTTTATCGAAGGTATATTTCCACTTAGTCCGCAGTTCACGCAACGTTAAATTTGATGAGGTGATCAGCCGCTGCATAGCTTCGCAATAATAGCAGCAAAGCTCTAGTGGATCACAATACCGAGTCAGTTCATTGTCACAATTGTCACTTTTCAAAAAGACATCTGACCATTCCAGAAAATTGTTTGCAGATGTGAAAACTTTCGTGCAACCAGCTGAAAACAAAATTATCATACGAACGCAACAATTTTCGTTCCGGATTCTTGCGATTTTCTATCAAGAATGAGGTTAGAGACGGAACTCGGGAAATATCCGTTAGCAGACTTACCTTTCTATAGATATTTTCGGCACAAACGAGAGCGAAATCCGGACTCTGCCGCACCCAACAATTAGCAGCTGCTATCTCTGGTTCTTCCGATATTTCGCGACACTGGACATATTCGAAGACGACAGCCACGAAAAACTAAGCCGACATGTGGCTGTCAAAAATTTCGGTTGTCACCTCGGACAAAACATCTGTGCGTGGAATGGCACTTCATATGGCGGAAATGTGCTTCTCCAGATGTCGCCAGTGGCATAGTTTTCTCGATGGCCACGGTGGAGGGGCATTTCCAGATGGCTATGTCTCGAAATGTGCCGGGGTTGGATTAATTCTATATTTCGAATATTTATATCCACGGATCTAAATATTTGGACAGAAAAAAAAATATTTTCTGCACAACGATATCCGCACAACAGATGAAGTCCGCTGGCACTTCGAGGACATATCCATCTGGCAGGTTACAAGGGTTCGGGATCGGAATCACTTCGATTCCTGGGCGTAGGCGTCACATTACAACCTTTTTCTGATTTGCTCATGGAATTCAACATCCAAATGAGCGGAAAGAGCGTAAGTGACTTCCGCTATCTTGAAAAACAGTTAATGACGTTTATTTGAAAATTTAAATTTTATGATGACTAAGTTTTTTTTTTGATTTTAAAGTATCTGAATAAAGTGAATGTTTTCAGTGATTAAAGCAGTGAATTCAGATTAAAAACGTTTAGTATAAATTGTAATATATTGTTTGAAGAGACAATAGGTAAATATATGTTTTGTAGGGGTAACAATAGTGCAATTAAATTCAAGTGAAACTAAAAATAAAATCAAGCCAAAGTATAAATACGTTCTTTATGAATACGCGATTTTGATAGAACCTATTTGAATTATTTAAAAAAATAAAGTCTTTTGTGCCGATGTGCTTGAATTACAATGATATAAAAGAATTAGGGTTTCATTTCACATGTAAGTGAATATGTAATGTAATAGGCAACGTTTTGAAATTGGTTACTCCGTTATTGTTTAGCATAAAAAAGATACTCTTCTCTTACTACTTCTTAAAGATTCTTAAAGATTTTCTTCAGATCAGAATCTAAGAAGCAAGTATGTTGAAGCTATTGGTGCGGTGCTCCCCTCAGCTACAGCAGAGTTTGCTCTATGCATATCAAACCCTCAGACAAACACGAAAGCTGTATTTTCAAGGGTAACGCTGTGCCGATTATTTTTTTTGCATATAATTTAGAATTAAGCATTAAAATATCTACATATGATAAACTAATAACCATTTCCAGATTGAATATTCAAATTGTGAATAAACATTTAGGAAGAATACTTTTGTCGAGAATAATTACATAGCAGTAAGTAGAGACCTTCTATTAATACATTTTATTTTGAAATTCAGTTTTTTGTCACTTTGTAAAATAGTAACAAAATATACCAAAAAGATGTAACTAATTTTGAAAAGATCAACTAGTAAAAAACCATGGTTAAACCAACTATCAAATCAATTGACAACACTTTAGAAACGTTTGATTTCATTGAATCTGCTGAATTATTATTTTTACATTATCTTGAATTCCACAATGTAAAATTATATGTCTTAAGATCTTTTAGATTGACTTACCTTTGTATATTCTCAACAATTTGGTAGCTGTAAGCTGACGAAAGAATGTGATGCTTCTTATCTGTCATGTCAAAACTAAAATACATTGAATTTAATCCAACAAGTTGGTAGACAGAACTACGCTCATGTCAGAAGAGTTTTATACTTAACCTGCGATATGCAGACAAATAGAAGGATTAAATTCAAGAAAAACAAAAGATATATTTTTACTTTGAAAGAAAAACCAGTATTACGCTTCCTTAACTGGCCTGCTTTTTTTGCAATATTGCCAAAATCATTGACAAAGTCGAATCTTAAATGTTTTTTTTGATATATTATATATTTGGAGAAAATACAATCAAAAGTGTAGTGTCTGATTCAATGAAAAGCATACATGATTGTTGTAGTTGGAGGAAATTCAAACGGCAATAACTTCCGTATATTCAATTAAAACTTGTAATTTATTAGAACTGTAGTATTTTTATGCATGTTAACATGTCCGTTCAGGACGGCAGCGGTATTCTGCCGCCTCAGCGAGTGAAAGAAAAGTGCTCAGCTGGATTGGGGTGCGTGAATGTGTTGTCAAGGTATTATTACGGTGTCGTGGGGCAGGTTATTTTCTTACAGCGTAAGGCCCACTGCAAATAATTTTCGCATTCACAAATTAAAGGGTGACAGGAAATAAGAAGAGAGTTCACCCGATCGCTATAGCTCATGAGTGCAGGAGCCACTCAACGTAGCGGGTCCCATACCTGGTCAGGGCTCAACAATGAAAAAACCGAATTTGATGATTCCCTATTCTTTCATTATTTTTAATCTATAAAAAAAAATTACGATAAATTTCGCTTAATAAAAATTTTCTAATGTTGACATATATCAAATTGCAGGGTTGCGGCGTGCTGCTTTTGCGCGGAAATTTTATGTTACGATATTTACCCCGATTTTTAAATGTTTCTTGGTGTCCTCTTAACCTCATACCAACTTACATTTTTCTAAACATTTTTTGAAATAAAAAACAATTGTGTATGGTATTTTCTTTAATTTTTATTAGGAAGATTTATAATGCATAAATGAAAGGGTTGAATTGTATTTTCTTCTAGCTTTGACAATTTGGCAAATTTGTAATATATAAATAAAAGGTGTAAATTGTCTTTTCTTTCAACGGTGAAATAAGCAAATCTATAATATAGGATTTCCCAGTAAGGACGTAAGAATAAATAAATTAATTTCAATAAATCAATCGTGAGGCATGCTGGGTGGCTAATGGCACCGTCTTGTTGACATCACATATCGCTGATATCGAGTTCATTCAATTCTGGCCACAAATAATCTCACAATATAACAGGATAGCACTCTCCATTGACAATAACATGACGGTCGCTTTCACCCACAGAAAACTACGGCCCAATCACACCTTGGCATGCAAACCGCTACAAACAGTAATTTTTGCAGATGCAATGGTGTCTCAAGAAGCACATGCGGGTTTGTTGCTCCCCATAATGCATATTTTGCTTATTAACAACACCACTGAGCCAGAAATGAGCTTCATTGCTGAAGATGATTTTTCGATAAAATTCTTAATTTTCTTCAAGCTTTACCAGAGCCAAATTGTAGCAGTTTTAAATGCATAGCAACAGATCAAATCATACTGTTAAATCCACTAGAATTATAGTAATATGAAATCATTAATGAATAATACAATGAATTGTCAAACAGAAAAAAAGAAATACATAACAACATGAATTGCTAATCAGACAACACGACCTTACTTTCTAGCGGCCCTTCTTTTTCAGAGGCAGTGGGAGTGCATGGTAGGTATGCCGTGAAAGGGGTAGGGTTTTTAAAAATCTGCGGATGGCCGGTTTTGTGTCGCGTGCAGTACGCGGTACCTTAGTTTGTCCTGCTTTTTCTTAGCGTAAAGTTCTTCGGGATTGAGTTAACGTAGTGTATTTTTCGGTACCGCGTCGGTAAATTCGGGAACGCAATGAAGCGATGAATGAATATGGAATAAAGTGAAGTAAGTTTCTTTTCTGTATGTCTGTGTTTTCGACGCGTTTGAAAAGGGTACTTAATAGTGGATGAAATACGTAATTGAGCGTAATCCATCTTAAGACCTGCGACCAAAATCCTCTCCGATCTAGCTGGCTGACAAGCAGCCACCGCGAAATGGATTACGCGTGCACGAAATAGTTGACTGATTGGTACCATTCGTTGGTATGACTCAGACTTCACGTCTAGAACGATAAGACGTCGGTCCCGACATTACACACTCGCCTGCCACTAAAATATCTAGCACCCCGTCACCGAACCAACTGACAGCATACCACTCCCCAAACCTCCTACCGTATGACAATAACCCAACATTCAACAAAGAAGCCTACATAAAGCACAGAACCACGGAAATATAACATTTATTAAAGAAAATAAAAAATAAATACAATGGCCCCTCCACATCAACGAATACAAATAACACATACACCTTAGATCTCAACAAACTCATCCTCATTATTGAGAACATTTTAAATATTAACAAACCCCCCTCCCTAAACATCTTTTTTGACCAATCAAATAAACACCGCATCAAAAATAATATACTATGAATGTTCCAAAAATTAAGAAGAAAAAACTACCATTCTTACAACTTAGTACACAAAGTATATTACAACAGAAAGGCAATCTCGAAATTACAATCAACAGACTTAACATTGATTTTGCTCTAATTCAAGAAATTCTAACAGACACAGAGTGCCAAATTCATAGCCTTTGCAAACACAATGCCGTCAACAAACAAGAAGCTGACACTGAGGAGGAGTACCCATTCTAACTAAAAAAAAAAAAATACAAAATACTCCAGAAAGAAGACAACCTTAAAGCTATAGCTATTGAAACGATAAATCTAAAACCAAAAGTCATTAATAGTCTCTGTCTATACAGCCTCTAACGTTAAATCTGATTCCTTTAAAAACTTTTTGGAAACACCATTATCCAAAATTAATAACAGTAAACCCTTCATCATAGGAGGTGGCCTGAATGCTCGACATAGCTTTTGGGGTAATACAAAGCACGACGCAAAGTGAAAAATATCAAACAACATAATCAAAAAGCGACATCTATAAGTCCTGAACTGCGGGATATTCAATTGCACAAATAGCCTTGGGAAAACCATCAGTTTAGCTCAGATGTCGCCCTAACAAACCTACCTGATGCCAAACGCAACTGGAAGGATAGTAAAATTAAAATTTTGGACAGTGGTCATTACGCAACCACATTCGAACCTCAAAACATTAACCTCTTCTACAACAAATATATATCCTTTAACCGTAAATGACATAAATAACCTTATGATTAACGAAAACCTAGAGACTGATATGAACTAGATCAGCACATGCATAGCAAATAATTCGATCAAGAACTTAAAATTCCCAAATAAGCTATGGCACAAGAAACAGAAAGCATGGAAAAAGTTCAGTCGCCTCAATTCTTGGGAAAACTGTACTAAGTTTGCAGATATTAAAGACTCCCTCAGAGAAACCTTCAAAATCGCAAAAGCTAAGGATTGAGAAAACAAATTGGACTCAGTAGAAAAAATCTCAACAATAAAGAATTCTAAAATCAACTGGAAAATGTAATAAACAATGCCTTCGATATGCCCATATCTATGTGAAACCATGAAAATGATGAACCCTTCCTTCAACAGATAAATATATTTTTTCGGTTGGTATTACTGTCAGTGACATCTATGTAAAATTTCCATGTCAAAATATTCATTAGTGTTTGAGATACGCGTCGTTTCCGGGATGACCTTCAGTTCCGTCTTCGCTGCGGCTTGAATCTCCTCTATCGTATCAAAACGGTGTCCCCGGAGCGGTCTTGTGAACTTGCTGAGCAGCCAGAAGTCGCACGGCGCCAGATCAGGTAAATATGGTGATTGCGGAACGATATGGGTTGTTTTTGGCGAAATGATCACGAATTACGAGTGCAGTATGGGATGGTGCATTATCGTGGTGTAAGAACCAAGAGTTGCCTTTCCACAATTCCGGCCTTATTAGGCGGATAGCGTTACACAAACGACGCATAACGTTCAAATAATATTCCTGGTGGACTGTTTGGCCCGGCAGAAGGAATTCATAATGCACAACACCACGATGATCGAAGAAGAGAAGAGTATGATGGTCGTCCAGGACGCTCTTCGTCTTCGACATGCTCACGGCTGGCTTGGAACTCATTATACCACTTGTAAACAGTTTTTTTAGACAGAGCCTCATCACCAAAGGCTTTCTGCACCATCTTCAATGCATCCACAGCAGAAAATTGATTCCGCAAACAAAATTTAATGCAAATTCAACAAATTTCGACATCGTAAAAACGAAAAACTCACTTTTAGCAGTTCACAAATTGACGCCTTTCTCAAACACTAATGAATATTTTAACATGTAAATTTGACATAGATGTCACTGACAGTACTACCAACTTAAGAAAATAATTCTCCAAATCCTTCGTCGCGTGCAGTTTAAATTCAAATGTCACCTAATTTTTAGGACACAGTTGTATATATATATATATATATATATATATATATATATATATATATATATATATATATATATATATATATATATGTATATATGTGGAAAGTCTGAATACAGTTTGCAATTCTCAATCTTACAAAAAATACAAAAAACCGACTTTAAATGCCCCATAATATATACAAAACTTACCTATAATCGTTTCCAAATAATACTCCCGTTTTTATATAAAACTCGGAACAGGTCAAAAGCCATGAATAAAACGAGTAGAAATAATTTGGCACCGATCTCATCAAGTTTATTTTATACTTTCCAGGACATTTCGAAGCCAGCCTTCTGTTTTTACAAAAGTCTTTATAACAACTCACATGGTTTAAATTTCTTGAGATGTCCATGGAATCCGGCTACTGTAGATCTTGCTCTAAGATAATTTCCTGTAAGAGAAAGATATTACCTATTAAATTATTATGACAAAATACAAACAATTAGTTTACCCTTTCAATTACTGGAACTGCGTTTGTTTATAGTTTAGGACAAGCTCATGACCACTCAATGTTCTCGGAATTAAAATGTTGGTCGCATATCCTATCGCTTTTCGGTTTTACCATGCATCCAGTTGACTTTTTATTGTTTCCATCCAAGTCCACTGCCGTCGATGATTTGCTGGAAACCTAAAAAATAAAAATTTCCACATTTAGATTCGACCGACACTTTTCGAAGTTGTTTTAAATGCCCCCAATCTCTGAGTCTGACTGCAACGAATCAAATTCACGAATTGAGGAAGTTTTGTCACATTTCATCATTGAAATTACTTCCAATTTCACTCAAAGCTTTACGTACACTTCCCGATTAAAATGAATAATATACCTTTCATTAATTAATTGAGTAAAATATCGGTGCACCGAATGTATGGAAAATTTTTACAGCAATAAAAAATTCGTAATTGGGAACTGGTCATAAAAATTTTCATAATTTCAACAGAAAATGATTGAAACTGCATAATAAGTTCGTCAGGATATACTATATAATGTATACAAATATTAAACAAATCACAGTTAAATCCGGTTGATACCGATAAAACATAAGGAAAAATGTATTCAATCATTTTCACGGTCACAACACCAGGCGTTAGTCTATTGAACTCATTTCACTATATTTTTACTATTTGTAATCCACATGTTTGTATAATTTTCCCAACACGATTTTATCAAATTTCGACGGTACAATAGGGGAAAAATCACAAAACGCGGGAAAACTTATCACGTGCCACTGTTACTCGCCTAAAAATGGAAAATTTCTCACTTTTACGATCCAGTAACTGGACATTTGCACACAATATGGACTTTATTGACATTTTGTAACTAGTTTTATTTTAGTTTCAGCAGTTTTTTAGTCAAAACTTTGAAACTTGCAACTTTTGATTATTATTGAACATGAAATGTCAATTCACATATTGCTGTCAGCTGATCTGCCATTTCTGAAAGTAGGGGTGTTCAAATTAATTCTACATAATATATAATGATCAAAAGGATTCAAATTGTGGCGCGAAACAAAGGTTTTTTTTTAAATTTTATTGAAACAGAGGAAGTTTTTCGGGCGACAATTGAGAGCAATGTATCAAGAATGAAAGAAGGATTATATTTATGTATCTATGATGATGTAATCTAAATATAATTTCTAATTTCGAAATTAATTTCCTCGAATATTATCATCTCCACATTCCTGACACTGCTGTATGCACAATGAGGAAAAGATTCGAAATTGGTCGTGTACGTATACAAAATATTAATATGTATTAAGAGCTACATCGCTTTCTATGCAAAATAAAAGCTTGCCACCTTCTGTATATGTATACCTTAATGACCCTAATGCACTGGGAATTTTGATTAACCTTCAAAAACTGCAAGAATTAAAGGCTGGTCCAACTATAATGCACAATGTTAATTGTGAGTCACACATTAACGTCACGTTTTTGACAAATTTAATTTGACATTCCTTTGTTTTAGTGTTTCACTAGTTCAATCCCAGAGAGATACACAATTAAGCAGCACGTTAAGGTTTTTGAAGCCTTTTACGAAAATGGGCGTTCAAATCACAATGCGTCTCGTGCACTTCGTGTTTTTTTGCCAGCATAATCGATCAAATGTGTCCACAATATGGAGAACTGTGGGCAAATTTCAGCAAACCGGGTCTGTGGGAAATCACATATGCTCGCCTAGTTCGTTCTGCGAAAAACATTGCTGTTGTTCCCGATAGTGTGGCAGAAGATCCGTCAACCTAGACTCGTTGTCGTACCCAACAACTGAACATCTCACGGACGTCACTGATGCGAATTTTGAATAAAGATTTGAATTGACACGGCTGGTTGAACAGACAGAAGGGAATAGTGACTTTACAAAGAAAATGATCTTCAGCGACGAGTCACACTTTCACTTCAGTTGATTCGTTAACAAGCAGAATCGCCGCATTTGCGCAAATGAAAATCCACGAGTGATTGTTGAAAAGCTGATGCATCCACAAAGAGTGACTGTTTGGTGCGGTTTATGGGCTGGCGGTGTCATCGGGCCGTAAATTTTCAAAAATGAGGATGGCCAAGCAATCACCGTGAATGATGTTCCCTATTGCGAGATAGGAACGGGCTTCTTGTTGCCAGGAATTGAGGTTATGGACCTAAACAATATGTGGTTCTAACAGGATGGTGCCACTTGCCACACAGCCAACGAAACAATGGCTCTTTCGCGCGAGAAATTCAATGGCCGTGTTATCTCACGTTGTGGTGATGTTAATTGGCCGCCATGTAGCCGTCGCGAGCATTTGGGCGATATTTTGTTTCACACATGGTTGTCATAGATCTTATATTGTTATGAAAAATATTAACATAATTCTCTAAAAACTTTTTGTTTTATTTACAATTAACATGATGTATTTTGGTTAGACCACCCTTTAGAAGGCTTACATTTAGCTTTCACTTAAACTATTTCAGCACTATAGAGCTTCTATTATAGAAAAGGTGATGAGAAATCCGATGTGAACGTTTCTTCTATGGAAATATATTTTTTAGAAGAACACCCATCTTTTCTTTAGAAGGACACCCTTCTAAATGAAATATATTTGGTAGATGTAAGCTGACGAAAAAATGTCGTTCTTCTTGTCTGTCATGTCAAAACTGAAATACATAAAATTTAATTGAAATAATGCTTGAATCGAATTTGTCCTCACCTCATCGTTTTTTCATCAAAAAGTGCTCCGGATATAAAATTTCAGCCCAATCGGTCCAGCAGTATGCAAAATATTATTGCATAGAAATACATTTGGTAGCTGTAAGCTGACGAAAGAATGTGATCCCTTCGTCTGTCATGTGAAAACTAAAATACATTAGATTTAGTTGAAATAACACTTGAATTGAATTTTTCTTCACTTTATCGGCTTTCTCATCAATAAATGCTACAGATATAAAATTTCAGTCCAATCGGTCCAGCAGTATGCCGAATATTCTTATATAGAAATACATTTGGAAACTAGAATGCATAAGATTTAGTAGAAACAATGCTTAAATCCAATCTTTCGTAACCTCAGTGATTTTATCTTCAGAAAGTGCTCAGGATATAATATTTCAGCCCAAAAAGTAAAACGTTCACAGTTCGATAAAGAGTACTCCAATTTATTTTCCTGCAGAACTGCTGACTTTTTTGGAACATTTTTCTGTAAAATATCAATAAATTAGCTACAAACTCAACAAGCATTTAATTAATCACCTTTGCAATATGCCAATTGATTATTTGTAATGATTTGGCACTTGGAACAGGTAGCTTCTCAAAGATTTGGCACTTCAAATTGTCTCTTTTTATTTCCCTGTTCTCAGGAAAGCCCTCGATTAGAAGTTTTTGTAACTTAGTAACTCTTCCTTAACCTTAAAAATAATGTAATTGAAAGCTGAAATTTTAGCAATTCAAGTCAAACACCTTAAACTATATATAAATGAAGAAAATTATTAACTTTTAGTAAACTACTATTGTAAACTACTATTTTCTTCCATAAATTCACTGTGAACAAATCATTTTTCGTGTGATTGGTCAGGTTTATTGCGTGGCTAGACCATTAGAAAGCTTCGCGCAACTTTCAGCTCTTCAAATCTAGGTACATATTTAGTATTCTATGATAAGGGATTACCAGGATGTCGGAAGTCCATATACGCATATGGAATGATTTGAAGCTCTCATGTGCAATTATATCGAGGCGCCATCCATTCAAAATTTGTAGAAGCTTAGCTACCTACAAAAAATAAACAAATGGTGGCAATCAAATAACTTAAATTAATTAATTGTTTGTGTTATTTGCGAATTTAAAATGTAAAAATAGTGTTAGTAAAAATTGTTTTGAATGTGTGACTATTAGTTATCTTATTTTCGTTAAAATAAATTAATTTTTCTCCGAAAATTGAAGGGAAATACTGTTTCATTAAAATGATATCAACGCCACTTGTAGGTTTATTTGTAACCTTTTTTTGATTTGCTCATGGAATTCAACATCCAAATGAGCGGAGAGAGCGTAATTGACTTCCGCTATCTTGAAAAACAGTTAATGACGTTTATTTGAAAATTTAAATTTTATGATGACTAAGTTTTTTTTTTGATTTTAAAGTATCTGAATAAAGTGAATGTTTTCAGTGATTAAAGCAGTGAATTCAGATTAAAAACGTTTAGTATAAATTGTAATATATTGTTTGAAGAGACAATAGGTAAATATATGTTTTGTAGGGGTAACAATAGTGCAATTAAATTCAAGTGAAACTAAAAATAAAATCAAGCCAAAGTATAAATACGTTCTTTATGAATACGCGATTTTGATAGAACCTATTTGAATTATTTAAAAAAATAAAGTCTTTTGTGCCGATGTGCTTGAATTACAATGATATAAAAGAATTAGGGTTTCATTTCACATGTAAGTGAATATGTAATGTAATAGGCAACGTTTTGAAATTGGTTACTCCGTTATTGTTTAGCATAAAAAAGATACTCTTCTCTTACTACTTCTTAAAGATTCTTAAAGATTTTCTTCAGATCAGAATCTAAGAAGCAAGTATGTTGAAGCTATTGGTGCGGTGCTCCCCTCAGCTACAGCAGAGTTTGCTCTATGCATATCAAACCCTCAGACAAATACGAAAGCTGTATTTTCAAGGGTAACGCTGTGCCGATTATTTTTTTTGCATATAATTTAGAATTAAGCATTAAAAGATCTACATATGATAAACTAATAACCATTTCCAGATTGAATATTCAAATTGTGAATAAACATTTAGGAAGAATACTTTTGTCGAGAATAATTACATAGCAGTAAGTAGAGATGTTATGCTATATACAACGTCGTCAATTGTCTAAGCTCCGCCAAGTGTATACGGCCAAGCACATACGCCCATTGTCATTAAAACATGTACTTGTCGACCAACGGCAAGCGTAAAGTCTTCATAATCCATACCATTAGCGACGACGTCCATGTACATAAGAAGCTTCGGGGTGTGCTTATAGAATTATCGACAAGCTACGCCCATTGTTGTCAAAGTATGTACTTGTCGACCAACGGCAAGCGTAAAGACTTCATAATTCGATCTACATAAATCACAACATTAGCGACGACAACGACCATGTACATAAGAAGCTTCGGGGTGTGCTTATAGAAATATCGACAAGCTACGCCAAGTGTTATACTGCATAAGCCATAACATTAGCGGCGACAACAACCATGTACATGAGAAGCTTCGGGGTGTGTTTCCAGCGGAGTGACACTGTGCTAAACCCTGCCTTCAAACCATTTATTAAATTCGCCACAAAGCTTCACCATGCGAGTAGAGAGACGTGCGCGGAGGAAGAAGTTTACGTGGAACGAGAACGCACGTTTCAACTACTCAGCGAATTTAGGGCGAATTGAGGCCGCAAGAATCGTTTAAAAGACAATTGATCGAGCGAGAAACGGCGAGTAGTAACAACAGCGGTTACGGTTTTGTACGCGAAGTGTATTCCGCCGCGAAGTAATCAGCGAGGCCAGAAAGTTAACGAGTTCCGGTACAGTTGCAGGAAACCAACACAACAGTTAGATGGTGAGGTGTAGGCTTGAGCCGCGAACCTCATTCGGCTTGGATGCGTTTTTACGCTGCGTAGCCACCATCGATTAATTCCTACTTTCTTCCAGGCATCCTCCGTTCGAGTAGATACAGTGTAGAAAGATGTTAAAATAGTTAAAGAAGTGCAAAAGTAATTGATTTAAAATATAAAATAAAACTAAATCGTTTAATTATGTAATTCTATTTCTTTTTGTTGATCTAGTATTAAATGGACAGAGTAGCAGGTAAGTGGTGAATGAGGAGTTCTTTCCCCGGGAGCCTTGATGATGTATATTGGATACACATCAAATGTGCTCCCAGTTCATACCAGTATACATAGGGTATACTGGTTATGTAACAAAATTGGCGCAGCCGGTAGGATATCGGTTTTGCAGAGACCACAGTGTAGTGCGCTGTGTAGCAAATTTAAATGGGCAGAAAAATCCATGCACCCAGCCGATATCTCAAACCATTCAACTCCTGTAAGACACCATTGCTACTCATACTGTCCATCAAGCTAGATCAGCTTTCCTAAAAAAAATCAACTAATAATTTTCATCATTTAAAAAACAAAAATATAGTATCAATATCCCCACATCTTAATAATGCTATTAATACAGTGCATAAAACTAAATCAACCTTCTTAAAACGAAAAAAATCAAATAATTATTTCAATCATTTAAATAACAAAAAGAAAGTATGAAACTTTACCAGTCTTCCTAAAAAATATAGGATCATGTTAATCGTTTAAACAACAAAAATATAGTATCAGTTTAACGCTACCCAAACTAGTCATCTACCCAGATCACTCCTTAATCGAAACAAAAAATCCTATTGATCATTTTAATAACCAAAACATAATATCAACATTCAAATATAATATTATTTCTACTCATAATATCCATCAAATAAGACCAGTCCCAAAATCAAATAGTCATCTTGAACATTTAATTCTTCATTCATTTACTCCCCCATTCATATATCTTAAATCTCATCTTTCTTATCTGAAAGTCATTCAAACTAACTTCTAACTCATTCAAACCCAACGTACAATTCATAGAAGTTATAAAGTTTCAATAAACTAATATGCAAAACACAAAACATTACAAGTAAATATTAAACACAAATAAGCAAAACGAAAACTTAATAGCGAGCAAACAAACGCGTGCCCATTGTTATCGAAATATGATACCACTTATCACTCCAACTGCTTGGACAATACGCGTACCCACATGCATATTAAAGTCTTATCTCTTGAATTGAATGAGCATTCGAATTAACTGAAGCATAATTAAAAGAGCAAACAAAAACAAACATTTAACTGCAAATTGAATAGATAGACATCTGGGCAATATTTTTAAATGTAATAACATTGAAGAGCAAACTGAATTAATTAACTGCGCTACATAAATACAAAGAATAATTTGCATGAGAACGGCAATTTCCCAACGCAAATAAACATGAGACTAAGCTACACTGAAACAATTTAAGCATGGGAAATTCGAAACAGCAGGATTTTAGAACATTACAACAAGCCAAACGATTTTACCCCAAAACCAATTATCTCTTTCAAGTTCCACTGCAATTCACTCACAAACCAAATTTACATCCAGCACTAAATGTGCCATTTCTTAATATAAAGGAAACGGGTAAAGTGGCAGTCAAGTCGGTAAAACCCCGGCAAAACTATCAGCAGACACGCTTTGTCGATGTCTAAATTGCACGATCACTGGAATGAAAACCAGTTGATTACACAACAGCCTCTGAGCCGTCGACGTAAACTGTCGGCGGACACGCTATTTTTAGTAAATCCCTAAAGAAATACATAATAGCCTCTGAGCTGCCCGATTTCAACTTTCGGCAGACACGCTACATATAGTATTGTCATATGCAAAAGAGACATCAATTTACCATCCAGTCGTAGCCTCTGAGCTGTTGATCCAAAAGGATTTACAACACGCTATCAATCATGTACCCTTTAAATAAGCCACTACGTTTCCTTGCACAATGAATACCTTATATAACTGCTAATTGTTAGAAAAAAAGTCACAAATAAAACTCCTGTAGAAAGCGCAAGACAATTCAAAGCCCACCCATTTCCCACCCTTTTACTTTATATATGGCGACAATATCAAATAGCGTCTTAGGAGATGTCTTTAAGTTGCTTTAAACAATCAAGATCGAGATCAAAAATTTATTCACGGCTAATGAAGTGACCTCGCACGGCACTGTACTGTCTTCCAGTAAGGTCCAGGACAGCATTATGCCAAACTAAGTAGACACACACTAGGGAAAAATTAGACGGAACACATATAGGGTCTTGAATGAAGGTCGAAACTATATGTTCCCAAGCCCATATAGTGTTAGTGTCTCTCCTTTTAATTTCAATTTAATGAAACAGATCATCATCATTCGCAACTCATACAATATTTCTATGCTTAACAAAAAACCTTCATAATAAATAGTAGATTCCAACTTATAAATAATCCTCATCTATTTACACATACTGCTGAATACATTTCTAATAACCCTCCCTTTTTACAACTACAAATGAATAAAAGTATGTAATTTGCAACGATAATTAAATGCATATACCTCAAAAGCTCTTATAGCATGGATGAAGTAAAAGCCATGCCCACTATGAAATGCATTAAGCCGACTTAATTAAAAACAAATGCTCTTCAAGGCAATTACCAGCCAACCACGAATAAGTACATACATATCATATACGTCACATACTTCCTAGCAATCAGCGCATGTGAAAGCTACAATACATGGCTTCATTCAATTATCTCATGCATCATTGCAGAAGCAATGCTAATCATATCTCCAAAGCTCGTTAGCGGCGAGCAAAAACAATCACATAAACCTTCAATCCATGACTCCCATTCCCAGGGTTGCAGGGTAGCCCAAAAGCGCAAGCACCCAATCCCTCACATAGTACCCAACCCCAAAACTCCATGCATCATCCCGCCCGTTCCTTTCAACTAGTCTAGTTATAGCAAGGGAAAAAAAATAATGGTAAAACAGAACATAAAAATAAGAAACAAGAAAAAATTAGAAAAACCCAAAAAGTAATCAAAAAAAAAAAAAAGGGGGCTGAGTTCAAAATTAAAAAATACTAATATAAAAAAACATTCATAAGCAAAAACAAAAAAAATATTACAGAAATATTAATAAATGATATAAACAAACAGGACGCTGGTAAGAAAAGAAAAGGAAAAAAAAACGAATTTCAGACAAAGAATGCTATAACTTTGTAGAATCCTATAATAAACATCCGACCAACTAACAACTACTAATCAAGTAACAGCTGTGCACTGATTTGTTTTCACCTCGCACACGTTAAGCATAAAGCCATAATTTCGGCAGCGAAGCTAATGCCTTTAGAAAGATACAATTGACTAGCAGTGAATTTACCTATGGTCTCTTGCGACGACCCGCCAAATCCAATTCGCACATATGTGGTGATAAGCGCAGTACGTTCTTCCCTGATAACGAACTTCAATGATCGTGCGAACTGTTCAGCCAAAAGCTTAATCATTATCACACCATATGAAGCAAGTAAGCGTGCGTACCTGACAAAATTCCCAATCCCGATGGAAACCCATGCGGAAGCTTTGGTAAGGTAGCATTCGCTGCCACCACAATGGAAGTTTTTCGCTCGGCTGAAATAAGTCCGAAGCTAATTAAGCGATTGGAGTGAACAATCTTATCAACCATACGAGTATGAGCGAATAGAATGCCGTCAAGCTTGACGTTCTATCCCTACTAAATATCCACACATTCCATCCCATTAAAAATTAATTCATAACGTTCCGCCTACATACTAACAAAAAAAATTCCCACTAAACTATTGGCACAATAATTAATATGTACAACTTTAAGAAAGTTTAGTTATCGTATTAAATAAAATTAATTAGAAACTATAGTAATGTTAAAATCAATAAGAAACAATTATGTAAACAATTTAATAAGTAAAATCTGAAATATTCAAAGTAAAAAAAAGGAAACAGTAAGAATAATGATATTAGTAGATATAAAAGAACGTTAATCGAATAGAAATTGAAAGTAGCAATGAATATAAAGACAAAACCAAAAAGAAAAGGAAAAGAAGAAAATAATAAGTGCCGTTGCACCTGCACCGTTCACACCACATCCTCACTAACGCTAACAGGTTAATTTGCTGACACCTGTACTACAACCTAGTAATGCACAAATAGGTAAACCAATAATATACAATTCTGATTTAAAGAAAAATCGGTAGCAAATATGGAAGTTAAAGGAAAATGTACTGTCTCATAAAGTAAAGCCAATTAAAAGTAATATTGAATTCCGGCGTCCCTGAAATGAAAAATAGTTTTATATAAATAATAGTTTTATTCTCAAGAAAAAACGATTTAGGACCGGAAGAAATGTTCGGTATATTCTTCAACATTAGAATCGAACGTAACATAATTCCATTATTGTATATCAAATGAAATATTGAGTTGTGAATTTATGCTTGTATAGAATCAAACCAAACACAAACCTGCTTGACTCAAAGTTGTATCAAACAAAAACCTTTGTGAATAATTATACTGATAAACAATCAAAAAAAAATATATATATATATATACATTATCAATCCACGATTATGTAGAACCAAAAGCGATCTTAGCTCACTATATTAAAAGAAATACTAAGTATCAGACAAAACATCAATTTATAATTAACATATTATGTTAGTATCAAGTAAAAACGTAACCATACAGATTAGCGACTCAGGCAAGCAAATCATGAATCCGTAACGATATAAAATCAAAAATGAAGTAGTTTTCAATTGTAACGTTGTATTATGCCATAACATGTTAAGTAGCGTAAATTAGGAGTTCAAGATACACGAAATTAAACGGTAGAATTAAGTATGTTAATCAAGAACCAGCAGCAAAACAACAATCAACAATAGGCAGTGAGAAGTCCAGCGGACAATAGTAATGGCCTTAGCAGCGCAAAGTACAACTTACGCATTAAGTAATTCGCATCATTGGAACGGAACAACGATTTACTTCACTCTCCAAGTACGTAAATCAGTCAAATCCGCCGGAGGAAATGTTATGCTATATACAACGTCGTCAATTGTCTAAGCTCCGCCAAGTGTATACGGCCAAGCACATACGCCCATTGTCATTAAAACATGTACTTGTCGACCAACGGCAAGCGTAAAGTCTTCATAATCCATACCATTAGCGACGACGTCCATGTACATAAGAAGCTTCGGGGTGTGCTTATAGAATTATCGACAAGCTACGCCCATTGTCGTCAAAGTATGTACTTGTCGACCAACGGCAAGCGTAAAGACTTCATAATTCGATCTACATAAATCACAACATTAGCGACGACAACGACCATGTACATAAGAAGCTTCGGGGTGTGCTTATAGAAATATCGACAAGCTACGCCAAGTGTTATACTGCATAAGCCATAACATTAGCGGCGACAACAACCATGTACATGAGAAGCTTCGGGGTGTGTTTCCAGCGGAGTGACACTGTGCTAAACCCTGCCTTCAAACCATTTATTAAATTCGCCACAAAGCTTCACCATGCGAGTAGAGAGACGTGCGCGGAGGAAGAAGTTTACGTGGAACGAGAACGCACGTTTCAACTACTCAGCGAATTTAGGGCGAATTGAGGCCGCAAGAATCGTTTAAAAGACAATTGATCGAGCGAGAAACGGCGAGTAGTAACAACAGCGGTTACGGTTTTGTACGCGAAGTGTATTCCGCCGCGAAGTAATCAGCGAGGCCAGAAAGTTAACGAGTTCCGGTACAGTTGCAGGAAACCAACACAACAGTTAGATGGTGAGGTGTAGGCTTGAGCCGCGAACCTCATTCGGCTTGGATGCGTTTTTACGCTGCGTAGCCACCATCGATTAATTCCTACTTTCTTCCAGGCATCCTCCGTTCGAGTAGATACAGTGTAGAAAGATGTTAAAATAGTTAAAGAAGTGCAAAAGTAATTGATTTAAAATATAAAATAAAACTAAATCGTTTAATTATGTAATTCTATTTCTTTTTGTTGATCTAGTATTAAATGGACAGAGTAGCAGGTAAGTGGTGAATGAGGAGTTCTTTCCCCGGGAGCCTTGATGATGTATATTGGATACACATCAAATGTGCTCCCAGTTCATACCAGTATACATAGGGTATACTGGTTATGTAACAGAGACCTTCTATTAATACATTTTATTTTGAAATTCAGTTTTTTGTCACTTTGTAAAATAGTAACAAAATATACCAAAAAGATGTAACTAATTTTGAAAAGATCAACTAGTAAAAAACCATGGTTAAACCAACTATCAAATCAATTGACAACACTTTAGAAACGTTTGATTTCATTGAATCTGCTGAATTATTATTTTTACATTATCTTGAATTCCACAATGTAAAATTATATGTCTTAAGATCTTTTAGATTGACTTACCTTTGTATATTCTCAACAATTTGGTAGCTGTAAGCTGACGAAAGAATGTGATGCTTCTTATCTGTCATGTCAAAACTAAAATACATTGAATTTAATCCAACAAGTTGGTAGACAGAACTACGCTCATGTCAGAAGAGTTTTATACTTAACCTGCGATATGCAGGCAAAAAAAAGGATTAAATTCAAGAAAAACAAAAGATATATTTTTACTTTGAAAGAAAAACCAGTATTACGCTTCCTTAACTGGCCTGCTTTTTTTGCAATATTGCCAAAATCATTGACAAAGTCGAATCTTAAATGTTTTTTTTGATATATTATATATTTGGAGAAAATACAATCAAAAGTGTAGTGTCTGATTCAATGAAAAGCATACATGATTGTTGTAGTTGGAGGAAATTCAAACGGCAATAACTTCCGTATATTCAATTAAAACTTGTAATTTATTAGAACTGTAGTATTTTTATGCATGTTAACATGTCCGTTCAGGGCGGCAGCGGTATTCTGCCACCTCAGCGAGTGAAAGAAAAGTGCTCAGCTGGATTGGGGTGCGTGAATGTGTTGTCAAGGTATTATTACGGTGTCGTGGGGCAGGTTATTTTCTTACAGCGTAAGGCCCACTGCAAATAATTTTCGCATTCACAAATTAAAGGGTGACAGGAAATAAGAAGAGAGTTCACCCGATCGCTATAGCTCATGAGTGCAGGAGCCACTCAACGTAGCGGGTCCCATACCTGGTCAGGGCTCAACAATGAAAAAACCGAATTTGATGATTCCCTATTCTTTCATTATTTTTAATCTATAAAAAAAAATTACGATAAATTTCGCTTAATAAAAATTTTCTAATGTTGACATATATCAAATTGCAGGGTTGCGGCGTGCTGCTTTTGCGCGGAAATTTTATGTTACGATATTTACCCCGATTTTTAAATGTTTCTTGGTGTCCTCTTAACCTCATACCAACTTACATTTTTCTAAACATTTTTTGAAATAAAAAACAATTGTGTATGGTATTTTCTTTAATTTTTATTAGGAAGATTTATAATGCATAAATGAAAGGATTGAATTGTATTTTCTTCTAGCTTTGACAATTTGGCAAATTTGTAATATATAAATAAAAGGTGTAAATTGTCTTTTCTTTCAACGGTGAAATAAGCAAATTTATAATATAGGATTTCCCAGTAAGGACGTAAGAATAAATAAATAAATTTCAATAAATCAATCGTGAGGCATGCTGGGTGGCTAATGGCAGCGTCTTGTTGACATCACATATCGCTGATATCGAGTTCATTCAATTCTGGCCACAAATAATCTCACAATATAACAGGATAGCACTCTCCATTGACAATAACATGACGGTCGCTTTCACCCACAGAAAACTACGGCCCAATCACACCTTGGCATGCAAACCGCTACAAACAGTAATTTTTGCAGATGCAATGGTGTCTCAAGAAGCACATGCGGGTTTGTTGCTCCCCATAATGCATATTTTGCTTATTAACAACACCACTGAGCCAGAAATGAGCTTCATTGCTGAAGATGATTTTTCGATAAAATTCTTAATTTTCTTCAAGCTTTACCAGAGCCAAATTGTAGCAGTTTTAAATGCATAGCAACAGATCAAATCATACTGTTAAATCCACTAGAATTATAGTAATATGAAATCATTAATGAATAATACAATGAATTGTCAAACAGAAAAAAAGAAATACATAACAACATGAATTGCTAATCAGACAACACGACTTTACTTTCTAGCGGCCCTTCTTTTTCAGAGGCAGTGGGAGTGCATGGTAGGTATGCCGTGAAAGGGGTAGGGTTTTTAAAAATCTGCGGATGGCCGGTTTCGTGTCGCGTGCAGTACGCGGTACCTTAGTTTGTCCTGCCTTTTTCTTAGCGTAAAGTTCTTCGGGATTGAGTTAACGTAGTGTATTTTTCGGTACCGCGTCGGTAAATTCGGGAACGCAATGAAGCGATGAATGAATATGGAATAAAGTGAAGTAAGTTTCTTTTCTGTATGTCTGTGTTTTCGACGCGTTTGAAAAGGGTACTTAATAGTGGATGAAATACGTAATTGAGCGTAATCCATCTTAAGACCTGCGACCAAAATCCTCTCCGATCTAGCTGGCTGACAAGCAGCCACCGCGAAATGGATTACGCGTGCACGAAATAGTTGACTGATTGGTACCATTCGTTGGTATGACTCAGACTTCACGTCTAGAACGATAAGACGTCGGTCCCGACATTACACACTCGCCTGCCACTAAAATATCTAGCACCCCGTCACCGAACCAACTGACAGCATACCACTCCCCAAACCTCCTACCGTATGACAATAACCCAACATTCAACAAAGAAGCCTACATAAAGCACAGAACCACGGAAATATAACATTTATTAAAGAAAATAAAAAATAAATACAATGGCCCCTCCACATCAACGAATACAAATAACACATACACCTTAGATCTCAACAAACTCATCCTCATTATTGAGAACATTTTAAATATTAACAAACCCCCCTCCCTAAACATCTTTTTTGACCAATCAAATAAACACCGCATCAAAAATAATATACTATGAATGTTCCAAAAATTAAGAAGAAAAAACTACCATTCTTACAACTTAGTGCACAAAGTATATTACAACAGAAAGGCAATCTCGAAATTACAATCAACAGACTTAACATTGATTTTGCTCTAATTCAAGAAATTCTAACAGACACAGAGTGCCAAATTCATAGCCTTTGCAAACACAATGCCGTCAACAAACAAGAAGCTGACACTGAGGAGGAGTACCCATTCTAACTAAAAAAAAAAAATACAAAATACTCCAGAAAGAAGACAACCTTAAAGCTATAGCTATTGAAACGATAAATCTAAAACCAAAAGTCATTAATAGTCTCTGTCTATACAGCCTCTAACGTTAAATCTGATTCCTTTAAAAACTTTTTGGAAACACCATTATCCAAAATTAATAACAGTAAACCCTTCATCATAGGAGGTGGCCTGAATGCTCGACATAGCTTTTGGGGTAATACAAAGCACGACGCAAAGTGAAAAATATCAAACAACATAATCAAAAAGCGACATCTATAAGTCCTGAACTGCGGAATATTCAATTGCACAAATAGCCTTGGGAAAACCATCAGTTTAGCTCAGATGTCGCCCTAACAAACCTACCTGATGCCAAACGCAACTGGAAGGATAGTAAAATTAAAATTTTGGACAGTGGTCATTACGCAACCACATTCGAACCTCAAAACATTAACCTCTTCTACAACAAATATATATCCTTTAACCGTAAATGACATAAATAACCTTATAATTAACGAAAACCTAGAGACTGATATGAACTAGATCAGCACATGCATAGCAAATAATTCGATCAAGAACTTAAAATTCCCAAATAAACTATGGCACAAGAAACAGAAACATGGAAAAAGTTCAGTCGCCTCAATTCTTGGGAAAACTGTACCAAGTTTGCAGATATTAAAGACTCCCTCAGAGAAACCTTCAAAATCGCAAAAGCTAAGGATTGAGAAAACAAATTGGACTCAGTAGAAAAAATCTCAACAATAAAGAATTCTAAAATCAACTGGAAAATGTAATAAACAATGCCTTCGATATGCCCATATCTATGTGAAACCATGAAAATGATGAACCCTTCCTTCAACAGATAAATATATTTTTTCGGTTGGTATTACTGTCAGTGACATCTATGTAAAATTTCCATGTCAAAATATTCATTAGTGTTTGAGATACGCGTCGTTTCCGGGATGACCTTCAGTTCCGTCTTCGCTGCGGCTTGAATCTCCTCTATCGTATCAAAACGGTGTCCCCGGAGCGGTCTTGTGAACTTGCTGAGCAGCCAGAAGTCGCACGGCGCCAGATCAGGTAAATATGGTGATTGCGGAACGATATGGGTTGTTTTTGGCGAAATGATCACGAATTACGAGTGCAGTATGGGATGGTGCATTATCGTGGTGTAAGAACCAAGAGTTGTCTTTCCACAATTCCGGCCTTATTAGGCGGATAGCGTTACACAAACGACGCATAACGTTCAAATAATATTCCTGGTGGACTGTTTGGCCCGGCAGAAGGAATTCATAATGCACAACACCACGATGATCGAAGAAGAGAAGAGTATGATGGTCGTCCAGGACGCTCTTCGTCTTCGACATGCTCACGGCTGGCTTGGAACTCATTATACCACTTGTAAACAGTTTTTTTAGACAGAGCCTCATCACCAAAGGCTTTCTGCACCATCTTCAATGCATCCACAGCAGAAAATTGATTCCGCAAACAAAATTTAATGCAAATTCAACAAATTTCGACATCGTAAAAACGAAAAACTCACTTTTAGCAGTTCACAAATTGACGCCTTTCTCAAACACTAATGAATATTTTAACATGTAAATTTGACATAGATGTCACTGACAGTACTACCAACTTAAGAAAATAATTCTCCAAATCCTTCGTCGCGTGCAGTTTAAATTCAAATGTCACCTAATTTTTAGGACACAGTTGTATATATATATATATATATATATATATATATATATATATATATATATATATATATATATATATATATATATATATATATATATATATATATATATATATGTATATATGTGGAAAGTCTGAATACAGTTTGCAATTCTCAATCTTACAAAAAATACAAAAAACCGACTTTAAATGCCCCATAATATATACAAAACTTACCTATAATCGTTTCCAAATAATACTCCCGTTTTTATATAAAACTCGGAACAGGTCAAAAGCCATGAATAAAACGAGTAGAAATAATTTGGCACCGATCTCATCAAGTTTATTTTATACTTTCCAGGACATTTCGAAGCCAGCCTTCTGTTTTTACAAAAGTCTTTATAACAACTCACATGGTTTAAATTTCTTGAGATGTCCATGGAATCCGGCTACTGTAGATCTTGCTCTAAGATAATTTCCTGTAAGAGAAAGATATTACCTATTGAATTATTATGACAAAATACAAACAATTAGTTTACCCTTTCAATTACTGGAACTGCGTTTGTTTATAGTTTAGGACAAGCTCATGACCACTCAATGTTCTCGGAATTAAAATGTTGGTCGCATATCCTATCGCTTTTCGGTTTTACCATGCATCCAGTTGACTTTTTATTGTTTCCATCCAAGTCCACTGCCGTCGATGATTTGCTGGAAACCTAAAAAATAAAAATTTCCACATTTAGATTCGACCGACACTTTTCGAAGTTGTTTTAAATGCCCCCAATCTCTGAGTCTGACTGCAACGAATCAAATTCACGAATTGAGGAAGTTTTGTCACATTTCATCATTGAAATTACTTCCAATTTCACTCAAAGCTTTACGTACACTTCCCGATTAAAATGAATAATATACCTTTCATTAATTAATTGAGTAAAATATCGGTGCACCGAATGTATGGAAAATTTTTACAGCAATAAAAAATTCGAAATTGGGAACTGGTCATAAAAATTTTCATAATTTCAACAGAAAATGATTGAAACTGCATAATAAGTTCGTCAGGATATACTATATAATGTATACAAATATTAAACAAATCACAGTTAAATCCGGTTGATACCGATAAAACATAAGGAAAAATGTATTCAATCATTTTCACGGTCACAACACCGGGCGTTAGTATATTGAACTCATTTCACTATATTTTTACTATTTGTAATCCACATGTTTGTATAATTTTCCCAACACGATTTTATCAAATTTCGACGGTACAATAGGGGAAAAATCACAAAACGCGGGAAAACTTATCACGTGCCACTGTTACTCGCCTAAAAATAGGAAACTTCTCACTTTCACGATCCAGTAACTGGACATTTGCACACAATATGGACTTTATTGACATTTTGTAACTAGTTTTATTTTAGTTTCAGCAGTTTTTTAGTCAAAACTTTGAAACTTGCATAATACAATCACTAACTAGTTATTGTATTATGGTAGGGGTGTTCAAATTAATTCTACATAATATATAATGATCAAAAGGATTCAAATTGTGGCGCGAAACAAAGGTTTTTTTGTTAAATTTTATTGAAACAGAGGAAGTTTTTCGGGCGACAATTGAGAGCAATGTATCAAGAATGAAAGAAGGATTATATTTATGTATCTATGATGATGTAATCTAAATATAATTTCTAATTTCGAAATTAATTTCCTCGAATATTATCATCTCCACATTCCTGACACTGCTGTATGCACAATGAGGAAAAGATTCGAAATTGGTCGTCTACGTATACAAAATATTAATATGTATTAAGAGCTACATCGCTTTCTATGCAAAATAAAAGCTTGCCACCTTCTGTATATGTATACCTTAATGACCCTAATGCACTGGGAATTTTGATTAACCTTCAAAAACTGCAAGAATTAAAGGCTGGTCCAACTATAATGCACAATGTTAATTGTGAGTCACACATTAACGTCACGTTTTTGACAAATTTAATTTGACATTCCTTTGTTTTAGTGTTTCACTAGTTCAATCCCAAAGAGATACACAATTAAGCAGCACGTTAAGGTTTTTGAAGCCTTTTACGAAAATGGGCGTTCAAATCACAATGCGTCTCGTGCACTTCGTGTTTTTTTGCCAGCATAATCGATCAAATGTGTCCACAATATGGAGAACTGTGGGCAAATTTCAGCAAACCGGGTCTGTGGGAAATCACATATGCTCGCCTAGTTCGTTCTGCGAAAAACATTGCTGTTGTTCCCGATAGTGTGGCAGAAGATCCGTCAACCTAGACTCGTTGTCGTACCCAACAACTGAACATCTCACGGACGTCACTGATGCGAATTTTGAATAAAGATTTGAATTGACACGGCTGGTTGAACAGACAGAAGGGAATAGTGACTTTACAAACAAAATGATCTTCAGCGACGAGTCACACTTTCACTTCAGTTGATTCGTTAACAAGCAGAATCGCCGCATTTGCGCAAATGAAAATCCACGAGTGATTGTTGAAAAGCTGATGCATCCACAAAGAGTGACTGTTTGGTGCGGTTTATGGGCTGGCGGTGTCATCGGGCCGTAAATTTTCAAAAATGAGGATGGCCAAGCAATCACCGTGAATGATGTTCCCTATTGCGAGATAGGAACGGGCTTCTTGTTGCCAGGAATTGAGGTTATGGACCTAAACAATATGTGGTTCTAACAGGATGGTGCCACTTGCCACACAGCCAACGAAACAATGGCTCTTTCGCGCGAGAAATTCAATGGCCGTGTTATCTCACGTTGTGGTGATGTTAATTGGCCGCCATGTAGCCGTCGCGAGCATTTGGGCGATATTTTGTTTCACACATGGTTGTCATAGATCTTATATTGTTATGAAAAATATTAACATAATTCTCTAAAAACTTTTTGTTTTATTTACAATTAACATGGTGTATTTTGGTTAGACCACCCTTTAGAAGGCTTACATTTAGCTTTCACTTAAACTATTTCAGCACTATAGAGCTTCTATTATAGAAAAGGTGATGAGAAATCCGATGTGAACGTTTCTTCTATGGAAATATATTTTTTAGAAGAACACCCATCTTTTCTTTAGAAGGACACCCTTCTAAATGAAATATATTTGGTAGATGTAAGCTGACGAAAAAATGTCGTTCTTCTTGTCTGTCATGTCAAAACTGAAATACATAAAATTTAATTGAAATAATGCTTGAATCGAATTTGTCCTCACCTCATCGTTTTTTCATCAAAAAGTGCTCCGGATATAAAATTTCAGCCCAATCGGTCCAGCAGTATGCAAAATATTATTGCATAGAAATACATTTGGTAGCTGTAAGCTGACGAAAGAATGTGATCCCTTCGTCTGTCATGTGAAAACTAAAATACATTAGATTTAGTTGAAATAACACTTGAATTGAATTTTTCTTCACTTTATCGGCTTTCTCATCAATAAATGCTACAGATATAAAATTTCAGTCCAATCGGTCCAGCAGTATGCCGAATATTCTTGTATAGAAATACATTTGGAAACTAGAATACATAAGATTTAGTAGAAACAATGCTTAAATCCAATTTTTCGTAACCTCAGTGATTTTTTCTTCAGAAAGTGCTCAGGATATAATATTTCAGCCCAAAAAGTAAAACGTTCACAGTTCGATAAAGAGTACTCCAATTTATTTTCCTGCAGAACTGCCGACTTTTTTGGAACATTTTTCTGTAAAATATCAATAAATTAGCTACAAACTCAACAAGCATTTAATTAATCACCTTTGCGATATGCCAATTGATTATTTGTAATGATTTGGCATTTGGAACAGGTAGCTTCTCAAAGATTTGGCACTTCAAATTGTCTCTTTTTATTTCCCTGTTCTCAGGAAAGCCCTCGATTAGAAGTTTTTGTAACTTAGCAACTCTTCCTTAACCTTAAAAATAATGAAATTGAAAGCTGAAATTTTAGCAATTCAAGTCAAACACCTTAAACTATATATAAATGAAGAAAATTATTAACTTTTAGTAAACTACTATTGTAAACTACTATTTTCTTCCATAAATTCACTGTGAACAAATCATTTTTCGTGTGATTGGTCTGGTTTATTGCGTGGCTAGACCATTAGAAAGCTTCGCGCAACTTTCAGCTCTTCAAATCTAGGTACATATTTAGTAATCTATGGTAGTAACAGGGCTACACTGGACTTTTGATAACCGATTACCACTTTAAGGGATTACCAGGATGTCGGAAGTCCATATACGCATATGGAATGATTTGAAGCTCTCATGTGCAATTATATCGAGGCGCCATCCATTCAAAATTTGTAGAAGCTTAGCTACCTACAAAAAATAAACAAATGGTGGCAATCAAATAACTTAAATTAATTAATTGTTTGTGTTATTTGCGAATTTAAAATGTAAAAATAGTGTTAGTAAAAATTGTTTTGAATGTGTGACTATTAGTTATCTTATTTTCGTTAAAATAAATTAATTTTTCTCCGAAAATTGAAGGGAAATACTGTTTCATTAAAATGATATCAACGCCACTTGTAGGTTTATTTGTAACCTTTTTCTGATTTGCTCATGGAATTCAACATCCAAATGAGCGGAGAGAGCGTAATTGACTTCCGCTATCTTGAAAAACAGTTAATGACGTTTATTTGAAAATTTGAATTTTATGATGACTAAGTTTTTTTTTGATTTTAAAGTATCTGAATAAAGTGAATGTTTTCAGTGATTAAAGCAGTGAATTCAGATTAAAAACGTTTAGTATAAATTGTAATATATTGTTTGAAGAGACAATAGGTAAATATATGTTTTGTAGGGGTAGCAATAGTGCAATTAAATTCAAGTGAAATTAAAAATAAAATCAAGCCAAAGTATAAATACGTTCTTTATGAATACGCGATTTTGATAGAACCTATTTGAATTATTTAAAAAAATAAAGTCTTTTGTGCCGATGTGCTTGAATTACAATGATATAAAAGAATTAGGGTTTCATTTCACATGTAAGTGAATATGTAATGTAATAGGCAACGTTTTGAAATTGGTTACTCCGTTATTGTTTAGCATAAAAAAGATACTCTTCTCTTACTACTTCTTAAAGATTCTTAAAGATTTTCTTCAGATCAGAATCTAAGAAGCAAGTATGTTGAAGCTATTGGTGCGGTGCTCCCCTCAGCTACAGCAGAGTTCGCTCTATGCATATCAAACCCTCAGACAAATACGAAAGCTGTATTTTCAAGGGTAATGCTGTGCCGATTATTTTTTTTGCATATAATTTAGAATTAAGCATTAAAATATCTACATATGATAAACTAATAACCATTTCCAGATTGAATATTTAAATTGTGAATAAACATTTAGGAAGAATACTTTTGTCGAGAATAATTACATAGTAGTAAGTAGAGACCTTCTATTAATACATTTTATTTTGAAATTCAGTTTTTTGTCATTTTTAACGTTGGTTTGTTTATCAAAATCCACTTTGTAAAATAGTAACAAAATATACCAAAAAGATGTTACTAATTATGAAAAGATCAACTAGTAAAAAACCATGGTTAAACCAACTATCAAATCAATTGACAACACTTTAGAAACGTTTGATTTCATTGAATCTGCTGAATTATTATTTTTACATTATCTTGAATTCCACAATGTAAAATTATATGTCTTAAGATCTTTTAGATTGACTTACCTTTGTATATTCTCAACAATTTGGTAGCTGTAAGCTGACGAAAGAATGTGATGCTTCTTATCTGTCATGTCAAAACTAAAATACATTGAATTTAATCCAACAAGTTGGTAGACAGAACTACGCTCATGTCAGAAGAGTTTTATACTTAACCTGCGATATGCAGACAAATAGAAGGATTAAATTCAAGAAAAACAAAAGATATATTTTTACTTTGAAAGAAAAACCAGTATTACGCTTCCTTAACTTGTAGTGAATAAGAGAATGTTCAAAAGGTCCGTGAAGGACGGCAGCGATGGTCTGCTGCCTCGGCAGAGGAAGATGGAGGTATCTGCCGAGGATGCCCTCGTCCGGAGACGCGTGAATGCGCTGGCAGGCTAGCATTGCGGTGTCGTGGGGCGGGTTCGTTTCCCCGGAACGAGGACTCACTACAAAACAATTTCGCATTCTCGAATTTGTCGATAGCCCTAGAGGCGACTGAAGTCGCAAAAACTGTAGATAACCTCACCGAAGGAGATGTACTTGTTACAAGAACAAGTGAAACCTGAGAAGAAAGGCAAACTTGGGGTGACCTCGTCGTTACCCAACGAAGTTCATGGCCCACAAATGAAAGAGGGGCAACCGGGTGGTGGTGGAGCCCCTTCGCACCCACCCAACCGGAATAAATCCAAAGATAGCTTGTTGAAGTGGCCAGGTATTCCTCTTCTGAGTGGAAAACTCATACAACTTGAATTATATGAACCTTCCCATCAGAAGGGGAGTACCCTGGTGACCAACTTATGTCATAGAATTATACAATTGGATTGTATAAATCTATGCCATAAAAAGGCACTCTGCTTGGGCCACTCAACCCATAACGTCACCTGAAACAAATAAAAGGAATTAGTTTGTACCCGGCGGCTGGCTCATGTTTTAGGGTGGAAGCCTGCCACCGTACCGGGTCCTATACTCGGTTAGAGAAATCGGAAGGGAAAGACCTACGGTTCAATTTAACTCATCTTTTTATTTAACAACATCTTAAATCCGAGAAACAACAATTCAATGCAAACCTAACCAATTGAAGTACGTACAAAAAACAAGAAAAATTTTAATGCGATCTGAAATTTTCCCCCACCCACCTATAAATTGTAATTACATAAGAAAAAACTATAAGGAATTAAATCGATGAGAATATATAAATTAATTAATTGAGAAAAAAAATTTAAGCTCAAATATAAAAATGTATAAAAAAGATGTAAAAAACGTAGATATAAAACAAATGTAATCAAAAGTATATATATATAACAAAATCAAGGCAACAAAAGGGTACTCACCCGCATGGTCCTCCGAGCGCTCGACGACGATGCAGATGGCCCTGAAATGTAATAATACTGAATAGCAACTTGGTTAAAAGCACTCGCGATATTTCTGGAATATTTCGTTGTCAACTTTTCTTCTTCTTTCCTTTTTTTTGTGGGTAAATGCTAAAATGCGCACGTGGTAATGAAATTCATACAAATTAAAACGTTTTTCTTTGGATCTCAATTCTTCCATATACTTCCGGATGTTTCAACGACAGTAGTCACACAGTTGGCTCGGAACAATTTTCCATTCGTCGCTGCTCTTGGTTCACTCCAAATCGGATTTTTTTGTCCGCAAAGCGGCAGATAATCAACAATGACTCATAGGATAAAAAAAAAATCGAAGATGAACGCAAAGACTTCTCGCTCTTGCAGCACGGCCACCACTGTCTCGCTAGCCACTGTCAATGCCTAATTTCACTCTACTATTTTCAAGAGTTATTGTAAAAGCGTGGAGTTGTATTCAATGCAATTTCAAGAAACCAAATTACTCTCCTTTTCACATTCGCATTTGTATTTTGTTAATTCGATAGTCACGGCGAAACCCCGCAACAATTCCACTCGTTCTCAATCACTTTCCGCTTGTTTTCATTTTCCCGCTTTTGTCACTGCCCTCGCGGCTCAATTAATTTGAATTATAGAAACACCAGCTAAACAAGATTCCCGATCAAAGAAGAATGCATTCATCCATCCATCGGATGGTCGCAGGCCGCAGCAGTAGCAGCGCACAAGAAAGTTTCAGAGCCGAAACGTCAAATTGAGGTCACATGCAAAAAAAATTCGATTATTTCCCGAATTACTCAGCCTGTCATCCTCGGATTGCCAATTCTACTTTCCAAAACTACCGCCGAGGTGCCCAAGAAACACAATATACTATTTTATTCCCGATCAAGGCGTTTCTTCGGCGAATTTTCACATGCAAAAAGTTAGTGTGAACCTCCCTGGCCACCATCGACAATACTCTCCCCTTCACCGTTCAAACAAAAACCCGCGAGCCCACACTCTTCCAATCACACCCAAAACTGGTTCATTCAACGCGACGTTCAAGCTCCTCGGTTATTACAGACACCGTTTATGACAATAACACAATTTGCAACCTATCACAATTCACTCGCATGGCCGGCATCGAAATTAATGATAACAAATCTATAAATTCTTCCCTCGTTATAATTCAACAGAATATCCCCGGGGAGTCTCTGGTCTATCGCTCACTGTTATGCGTGTATAGAAGGTTCCAATTTTCATTCAATGAAGAAAGTCTGCATTAATTGGGTTATAATAAAAGAATGACATTCCAGGTCAACAGAACAAATCATATGTGCAATTACTACACTTGGTCGTGGCTAAGCAATTTCGCAAATCATTCACTCACTACTTAGATTCACTTGTTCCACTATCTTCACTCGACTCCCCGAAATTCATTCAGTTTTCACTTTAAAAACGCAAAAACAATTACAATGATTCAAGACAAAAGAGTTTTGTCTTAAAATTATTTCTTAATATAAAACGGTGCGCGAGCTTCAAGCACTCAATTCAGACTCCCAGTATTTCACCGCATCATCGGGATAATCCAATCCCAATCCAATGTCATTTTTCTGTAACTCATGCACAGCTTCAGTATCATCTCCCCCTACTTTTTCCGTCTGTTTCGTAGACTTTCAGTTGAGATTCAATTCAGAAAATTTCTCTGCAAGTTCTAGTAACGGCTCTTTGAAATCTAGACTTGACTTGATTTACTGCTCTGAAGTGCAGAATGAAAATGTTGCATTCGTTTATTTACTACACTCGCGCATGCTGTGTCCAATGCACTTAAAAATAGCGAGTCATTCTCAAAAACATCAGCTATCAACTTTTGATATTTTTGATGCACCTTCAACATATTCTCGACAAATTGAATGTGAATATTTTCACCTTTCAGCGTAGATATTGTTTCAATGCCCTCATTTTTGATATGATCGAGGAACGTTTGTTTGAGCATATCCTGCAATCGATCTGGTATGGGTTTCAGGATGACATACATATTCCGTAGATCTTTTCGTTTCTCTTGTGATACCATTTCTTTGCATTCAGAATAGAGGAAATCAAGATGATCATTTATAAATCGCTCTTCACACTCCTGACCTCTTCAATTACTACAGGGCAGCTAATTTTCTCGCGATCCCAAGGCGATGCGGATTGCGAAAAAGGAGCTGAATGATCTTTCGGTGTACCATGGGTTGTCTCCGGCGTCGGGACTAGAGATGACGGACAATGAAAGAAAAACACACTTGACAGACGGACGGACTGACTTATGTCTATGTTTGCCCGGAAGTATACAACCCTTGCGCGTTTTTGAAAATATATGCGGACGGACAAACAGACGTGACTAATTATCTATCGGCGCAGGTCTTTCGCGTGGTATATCCCCACTTCTTTTCCCGATGGATCTGTTATCAGGTACCGGTTAGGTCCCATTACCTTCTTTATGCGGCTTTTCAAGAGTCGCCTGTCCAGCTTGGCGTTGTAATGCCCCGCGGCGTCACTTTGGTGGAAATTTCGCCGGAACACTTCATCTCCTTCTTTGAAATTAGCAGATCGTGACCGGAGATTGTACTGTGCTTCATTTGCACTTCCTGCGGCCTTAATCTTCCGCCCGATTTGTTGGCGGAGGTCTCCTAAACGTTCGTGGGGCTCCAGCGCAACGACGGGGTCTCCCAAACACTTTAATTGCCGTAACAGCCGGTATGATTTACCGTGGCAAATCATGTGCTGTCCAAAGGCGGCAAAGTAAGGGGCGACACCGGTGACGGAATGATACGAGGATCGCAGGGCGCATGTGATGGCAGACAATCGCCGATCCCAATCCTTTTGAGATGGGTGGACGTAGGAACGGATCGCGGCCAATAGGGTGCGGTTCAACCGTTCTGATGCGTTGGACTGAGGAGAGTATATGGGCGTCTGTTAGTGTTCAACGCCATACTGCTCAAGTAGGCTCTTAAACTGCCGAGACCGGAACTGCACTCCATTGTCTGAGTACACACTCTCTGGAACCCCGTACACATGGAATACCCGGTTCTCTAAGAATTTCACGATCGATGGAGTTGTGAATTTACGGATAGGTTCCACCATTGGGAACTTTGAAAGCTGGTCTAGAACGACTATAGCTCCGATGTGTCCCATGGAAGACCGAGGATATGGACCGAGTAGATCGATGTATAGACGCTGGAGTACTCGTTCTGGGACGTTGAGTTGACCCATAGGACGTCGAAGAGGCTGGTTGGGCGCTTTGGTGCCCTTACAGGTCTCACAGGCGCTCACGTTGTCTTTGACCTGGGATGCCATTTTATTTCTTGAGTCGCCGTAGTGTTCGACCGTAACCTCCGTGGGCACTTAAAGGATGGTCATGTGCGCGGAAGATCAGATGTTGTGTCATTTCCTCCGGTACCCAGAGTTTCCAAGACTCTTCTTCCTGCCATGGATCACCAGTGGCATATTCATTTCGTCTATACACATAGCCGTCTATTACCTTCAAATCTGGCAGCTGTGATTGTTGGGTCGCTATGGTTTGCCTCAACTCTTTGTAGCTGTCTGATTCAAAATGTGGGCTGTCCAAATCTATTTCGATGGGGTCCTCGACATTTATTGTCAATTCGGCTCCGTCTGGGGAAAACATCCGTGAGAGAGTGTCGGGTACGATGTTCTGGGTCCCTTTCCGATGTTTGATGGAGAATTTGAACCCTTGCAGTTTAAGAGCCCATCTTGCTAGGCGTCCATTTAGATCTGCCTGGTTCATCAACCATTGTAGTGACGCGTGGTCCGTGATGATCTCGAATCGGTGGCCCTCGATATAAGCTCGGAATTTCTTCACAGCCATTACCGCTGCCAAACATTCCTGCTTGGACACAGTATAGTTTCTTTGGGCCGAATTCAGCTTATTGGACATGAAGGCGATGGGAGCTTCCTCTCCTTCGTCGGTCAATTGCACCAGCACGGCTCCTACTCCATGTTGACTTGCGTCACAATGGATGGAGAAGGGCTTCGTGAAGTCGGGGCTGTGCAAGACAGGAGCTGATGTGAGGGCTTGTTTTAGCTCTTCAAATGCCTTTCGGCTGAGTTCGGTCCAAACGAACTTCCCCTTCCGCAACATGTCTGACAGGGGCGCTGAAACTGTTGCATAATTCCGAACAAACCTTCGGTACCAACCGCAAACACCAAGGAAGCGTCGTAGCTGCTTCACAGTTTTTGGTAAGGGGAACTCATCAATCGCACGAGTTTTGTCTGGATCCGTTTTGATAGTGCCATGTCCTATGACATGTCCTAGGTATCGGACTTCTTTCATGACAAACTTACTTTTCTGTACGTTGATGGTGAGTCCCGCCTTACTGATGTGCAGGGCTACTTCTTGTAGAAGTAGGAGGTGTTGATCGAACGTTTCCGTGATGAGTAACAGATCATCAAGGTACACGAACACTTGGTGTTTGAGGTGAGGTGGGATGACCTTGTCCATCAACCGAGTCATCGTTTGCGGCGCATTACACAGGCCAAAGGGCATTGTGACGAACTGATATAATGGTCGTCCAGGCACTGTGAAGGCGGTCTTGTCCCTCGACCCCTCATCGAGTGGAATTTGCCAGAAGGCGTCTTTTAGGTCGAGACTGGTGATATAATTGGCTTTCGGCAGTCTCCCTAGTATTCCATCGATGAGTGGAAGAGGGTACGCGCCCTTGATGGTAACCGCGTTTACCTTACGGGCATCAAGACAGAGGCGGACTTTACCTGGCTTCACCACCAAGGTTACCGGTGATGACCAGGCACTTTGGGACTCCTCTATGACCCCCAACTCGAGCATCCTATCTAGCTCCGCATACACCAATTTCTCCATGGCCGGTGAGATGGCGTAGTGTCTCTGTTTAATCGGTTTACTATCGCCAACGTCGATGGCGTGTAAGACTAGGGTGGTGCGGCCAAGACCTTGGGTAGCATAAGATGGGAAAGCAGCGATGGATGCTTCCAAGCGCTGCCGTTGGTTAGGCGTCAGGTCATGCCTATCGGGACTAGAAGTGATTTCGTTGACATACCTGGTTTTTAAAGACAAATCGGTGAATTAATCTGAGGCCAGTCCAAAGCGAAGAACGAAATCGACGCCAAGGTACACATTCTGAGTCAAAGACGGAATAATGTAGAAAGTAATATCCTTCGTCTGACCCCTGAACGTCACGGGTGTGGTTAGTTTACCTCGTATAGGGTGTTTGATGCCATCAGCTGTACTGATTTCAGTGCGCCAGGATTTAATCAAGTTTGGATAGTCTTGGAGCACCTTCGAGCCAAAGCTCGAGGCAAGACAACTGATACTGGCACCAGTGTCGATCAATGCAAACACGGTTTCGCTCAACACTTTAATTGGATGATAAGGTCTGATCTCATTCTCAGCAACCTCCGAGATGTTACAAGAGTTTAAGGTTTGACGGCAGATGCGCACTCTCTTGCGGAAATTCCGCAAACGACGGGTTGACCATTTTGTCGTGCGCGGGCGGGAAGTGACTACTTCGGAAGCAAATATTCGCTCTCGAGCCACGCGATATTCCTGCATCGGACATGATAAGGTTTTAGAGTGCGTAATTGAGGCTGCCGGGGTTCTTCTAGCAGTGACTGCGATGGTCGTAAAATATGTCTGGTTTTATCGGATATATTTTATCTCGTTCCTCTCTAGAACAAGATATAAATTTCTAATATAAAATCCAGAACTGGTAGGGTACCTACTTATCCAAGCGGCTAGGCCGCAGAGATTTCTGGCGTGGAATCTTTAATTCCATTAACGCCATGGTTACTAAATTTTAAACTTTAACTTGCTACAATTAGCAGCAAAGTAAATAGTTTATATTCGCTACAAACTCGCAGCGATTCGTTTAAAGAAACTCCTTCTAACGCGTATGATCAATAATTGATGTATTTTTCATAACTCCTTTGGTTTATATACAATTTCGTTTCTTACAAGCTAAACAAAAATATGCAATTTATTGGTCATACATTATAACTAAGATGACCCAATTCTTAATTTATTACTCAGAACGACGACACGTTCGAGTATACAAAATATCATGCATATGAACTCACATGATTCATTATTACTTGACCATAAACTCAAGTGTTGCTACTATTATAATTGCGATTGCTATTCGCATCATTATTATCTGAATTATATCTTCGACCTCTGTTTTTCTTATAGCGGTTGCATTGCTTTTTACCTTTTCTATCTGAGCCGTTAGTAAAATGCATCACGCTATTGGTAGCTTGCGTCTCTGCATTTTCCAGTTCTTGCGCAAGAGACACGGCTTCAGCAAAGCTTTTTGGTCTTGCCGAGAAAATAGTGCTCCTTAGCTGATCACCTAGTCCGTTTTTGAAAACAGTCAATGCGTAGGTGTCATTCATTTGCGTTATTATTTTCTTCTCGTTAGCGGAAACTTGACTACCTATTTCCTGAATTTGTAGCTGATTAAGTTCATCAACTAAATTCAGAATCTTGTCTTTGTAAGCGCTCACAGAAGATTTTTTTTGGTAAGTGCCGCTCAAAAGTGTGTGGATTTGTGGAACTGTTTTGTTACTTTTGTAACGATTCTGTAATTCTAATTTCAAAGAGTCAAAAGTGGGAACCGAAGTGTTGGCCAAAGAAAGTCTGACGGTGGCACTCAATTTTACATTTACAACAAAGTCTATTAAGCTAGTTTTTGCATTAGCTGATAAAGTTGCGTGTAAAATTTCCAGAATTTTAAGAAAAGGATCTAATTCCTTATATTTGCCATCAAAGACAGGGATCAACTTCATAGCCGTTTCTAGATTAAAATCAGCCATCGTAAAGTTTTCCTCGAGAAATGGTAAATTCAATTCTAAATCCTCGCTAATGGATTCTTCTTTAGTGTCTGTCTCTATAGAGTATCCTTGTTTACTCAGCTGTAGCCAGATTTCTCCTTCTAAGATTGACGATTGAGCCCTGAATTTTAATTTTAGATCTAATATTCTAGAGTCTTCCTCACTACAAACTTTAAGGGTATTATTGAACCTTTCTCTCCTAGCTTTCAATTCTTCTAATTTTGCGTGAAGAGTCTCAAATGTATACAAACTTTTTGCACATTTCATCAAGTTGCTAAGGATCCTTTCATTTTCAAGCACAATCAGTTCTAACTGCTCCATAAATCAATAATAAGATGCCAAAATTCAAAAAAAAAAAAAATAAGGATAACTATCAATTTAATTTTATGGTCATTTCTATATGCATTTAATTACACATTTATATTCCTATTCAATCTTTTAACAACGTAATTCTTATTATGTTTGTTGTAGAAGTAAAATATAATTAATCCTATAGTGAATGCACCCATCGTCACCAACGATTGTTGATACTGCTCCACGAACGTACTTTGCACAGAACAGCTATTCCCCATATTGCTTCCAGTACCTTCGTTCCGGCTTTAGCTCTAACAGTTTCTGCTGTAACCGCTGCTTCTGCTCCCCAACTGATGTCCGGATTATTCTGTGAAGCTCTGCTCGTTCGCGCTTTAATTTCGTTCTTCTACCTCCTCTCGGTCGACGCTTCTTCGGAATCGTTGCTTCAATATCCTGTTCCTTGTTGATTTTCTTCTGCTGATAACGCTCAATACTGCGAGGCTTAGGTCCTCTGTAGTCAGGTGTACCTATCTTTGTAGGTACATAAGGTGGTGCTGGCTGCTCAATCTTCTTCACGGACATCGGTTTGTATTCCTCCGCTTGTTTCACTAATTTCTCAAACACTTCATTAATAACGCGCTTATCCTCTTCTGATAGTCCTTCATTAATCGCATCCTCTTCTTCAAAGTTCGGTAGGGCAGGATCGCCACAAAATATGTCTGGTTTTATCGGATATATTTTATCTCGTTCCTCTCTAGAACAAGATATAAATTTCTAATATAAAATCCAGAACTGGTAGGGTACCTACTTATCCAAGCGGCTAGGCCGCAGAGATTTCTGGCGTGGAATCTTTAATTCCATTAACGCCATGGTTACTAAATTTTAAACTTTAACATGCTACAATTAGCAGCAAAGTAAATAGTTTATATTCGCTACAAACTCGCAGCGATTCGTTTAAAGAAACTCCTTCTAACGCGTATGATCAATAATTGATGTATTTTTCATAACTCCTTTGGTTTATATACAATTTCGTTTCTTACAAGCTAAACAAAAATATGCAATTTATTGGTCATACATTATTACTAAGATGACCCAATTCTTAATTTATTACTCAGAACGACGACACGTTCGAGTATACAAAATATCATGCATATGAACTCACATGATTCATTATTACTTGACCATAAACTCAAGTGTCGTGTGCCAAAGGGAACACCACTTCAGTTCACACCTCAAGCAATGTACGTGAATCATCTTTACTAGCCCATACGTTCAATCGTCGCGTGCCAAAGGGAACACGAGATTTCATTCACACGTTATCAGTGAATGTATTGTTACATTCGTTACATTTTAATGTTTATGTTCACTTGATACTTTTCGAAGTCAAGTGAAATTTATTGCATTAGGTCAAGTGAAATGTGGGTGATATTCATCACATTGATTTAGTATTAATGTGATGAATATCATTTTAATATATGAATGAATTGTTACCTTGTGTTGATATCATTACGTGTGTTTCTATTTAGCTCTGGGTGATACTCATTACATTGATCGGGTATCAATGTAATCAATATCACTCTAATGAATGAATGATTGTCGGATATCATTACAGTCGCTTCAAGATTGTTGTTGGCCAGGTCTCCGGAAGAGAGTGAACATCCGCAGTCGTAGTGGTCATGGCTGGTGGGTTACCGTCAGGTTTATTGGGGTGAGCAGCTGGCTGAGGAGCTACTGCTGGGGCTTCGAGTACCGCTGAGGTGGTCGGGTACTCTTTTGGCCGTTTTTTCGCGCGGCACATTCAGAACAGTCCGGGAAGTAAGTGTCCGGCTTGCCGCAACCGTAGCAGAAAACCTTACGCTCTGCTCGGCATGAGATGAACCGGTGTCCGGTTTGATGGCAATTCCAGCATGTCGTAAGACTTCCCACTACTGCTACAGCAAGCAGGTCCTGGTCCATATCTTCCTCCAGATCCATGGTGGTATAATCTGGGGCCAATTCCGCGATTCCTCGTCGAGGACCCGTTCTGGCTAGTAAGTATGGCCGGTCCCGTAGATCTCCCTCAAACCCTTCTATACGACGCACAGTTCTCAGCAGGGCCTCCATACTCTGTGGATCGGAGTTCACGATATGGCGACGAATCTCCGGCCTTAGATTGCGCTTTAGCAGGCGCAGTTTTTGGGTAGAAGACAACGGCTCTGACAACTGGTCATTCAGCCGAAGGATATCGGCTCGATATTGATGGAAGGACTCGTCCGGACGCTGCCATCTAGCATTCATCTTGTCCAGTACTAAGTCGTCCATGTCGACCGTAGGATACTCCATGCGGAGTACCTCCTTCAACCGTGACCAGCGTATTGATGGTGGGGCTGAATGTATTCGCCAATATGTCTCAAGTGCTGCTCCCCTAAGCAGCATTGGCAAGTATCCTGCGAGCGCCGTGCGGTCTCCTGCGAGCACCTGCTCAATCAGCGACTCCACCCGACTTATGAAGACTTCCACCGTTATAGTATTGGGTTCCCCACTGAAATGCAGATTCCATCCCTGGATGATGCTGGGGATCTGTGTCGGCTTCAGCCGATACATATCATGTGGATGGAAGCGTTGGTCCGGCGGAATCACTGGAGCCTGATTTGGTGGCGGTGCTTGGCTCAATCCGGGCCGGTACACTGGAGCCAGCGGATTCATTGCTGCACCTGGCCGGATTTGTTCGTGATCGCGCCGCGAATCTACCGGAAAATCCCACGGATTTGGGTCCAAATCCCACATAGGAGGCGTTCTTGGCCGAGGCGGTACTGGATTCTCCTTCTGGCTTTCCAACGAGGCTACCCGGGTGGACAGGTCCTGCATGAACGCCATTAGGTCTGGTAAAACTCCTCCACAGCCACAGTGGGTCTCGCCTCTTCCGCAGGCGGAACTGCTTCGGCTCGGTAGTCTTCCTCTTGTGCACCCATTGTCGTGGATGGAAGGGGTCCGCTTTTGGGCACAGTTCCACTTGCGCTGGAGGACTGAGGTCGTTCTGTTGCTGGCTGGGCGGTTTCTAGAGGCTGACGACAGAGCGGGCACGTGGATGAGGTTTGCCGCAGTTGGACCAAACACAGCTGGTGTAGCCTGTGTCCGCACTGCAACCTCTGACTGGTGAGTTCATCCATGTCCTCATGACATATGGAGCACAAGAGCGCTGGTCCGGCATCCAATCTCAACTTTCTCTCTCGGGTGTGCGTTTGGTGGGCATGCTAAATGAATTTTATTTCTAAAATTTAACTATGAATAATACGTAAAATAATATATATATATATACAAGAGAAAAATGATTTACTAACTAATTGTCGAGGTATGAAGGGGCTCCACCACCACCCGGTTGCCCCTCTTTCATTTGTGGGCCATGAACTTCGTTGGGTAACGACGAGGTCACCCCAAGTTCGCCTTCCTTCTCAGGTTTTCACTTGTTCTAGTAACAAGTACATCTCCTTCGGTGAGGTTATCTACAATTTTTCGACTTCGGTCGCCTTTTTTGATCTGAAAGCAATTCGTGAATGCGAAATTTTTTTGTGGTGGGTCCTCGTGCTGGGGAAACGAACCCGCCCCACGACACCGCAATGCTAGCCTGCCAGCGCATTCACGCGTCTCCAGACGAGGGCATTCTCGGCAGATACCTCCATCTTCTTCTGCCGGGACAGCAGACCATCGCTGCAGTCCTTCACGGACCTATTGAAACTTCTTAATCACTACAAACTGGCCTGCTTTTTTTTGCAATATTGCGAAAATCATTGACAAAGTCGAATCTTAAATGTTTTTTTTGATATATTATATATTTGGAGAAAATACAATCAAAAGTGTAGTGTCTGATTCAATGAAAAGCATACATGATTGTTGTAGTTGGAGGAAATTCAAACGGCAATAACTTCCGTATATTCAATTAAAACTTGTAATTTATTAGAACTGTAGTATTTTTATGCATGTTAGCATGTCCGTTCAGGACGGCAGCGGTATTCTGCCGCCTCAGCGAGTGAAAGAAAAGTGCTCAGCTGGATTGGGGCGCGTGAATGTGTTGTCAAGGTATTATTACGGTGTCGTGGGGCAGGTTATTTTCTTACAGCGTAAGGCCCACTGCAAATAATTTTCGCATTCACAAATTAAAGGGTGACAGGAAATAAGAAAAGAGCTCACCCGATCGCTAGCTCATGAGTGCAGGAGCCACTCAACGTAGCGGGTCCCATACCTGGTCAGGGTCCAACAATGAAAAACCCGATTTGATGATTCCCTATTCTTTCATTATTTTTAATCCATAAAAAAAAATTACGATAAATTTCGCTTAATAAAAATTTTCTAATGTTGACATATATCAGATTGCAGGGTTGCGGCGTGCTGCTTTTGCGCGGAAATTTTATGTTACGATATTTTCCCCGATTTTTAAATCTTTCTTGGTGTCCTCTTAACCTCATACCAACTTACATTTTTCTAAATATTTTTTGAAATAAAAAACAATTGTGCATGGTATTTTCTTTAATTTTTGTTAGGAAGATTTATAATACATACATGAAAGGGTTGAATTGTATTTTCTTCTAGCTTTGACAATTTGGCAAATTTGTAATATATAAATAAAAGGTGTAAATTGTCTTTTCTTTCAACGGTGGAATAAGCAAATTTATAATATAGGATTTCCCAGTAAGGACGTAAGAATAAATAAATAAATTTCAATAAATCAATCGTGAGGCATGCTGGGTGGCTAATGGCACCGTCTTGTTGACACCACATATTGCTGATATCGAGTTCATTCAATTCTGGCCACAAATAATCTCACAATATAACAGGATAGCACTCTCCATTGACAGTAACATGACGGTCGCTTTCACCCACAGAAAACTACGACCCAATCACACCTTGGCATGCAAACCGCTACAAACAGTAATTTTTGCAGATGCAATGGTGTCTCAAGAAGCACATGTGGGTTTGTTGCTCCCCATAATGCATATTTTGCTTATTAACAACACCACTGAGCCAGAAATGAGCTTCATTGCTGAAGATGATTTTTCGATAAAATTCTTAATTTTCTTCAAGCTTTACCAGATCCAAATTGTAGGTTCGTGAACGTTTTGACATTAACAATTAATTTAAAAAGTTTAAGGGTACGTTAATATAAAGATACAAAATTGTTTTGTCCCTAATGCGAAACCCTACGTAAAACAAATTAGGTAGATAGACCTACGATCATATTAGAATGGGTTTGTGCTCAACTTCTCCAAAATGCAGTCACCAGCAACGAATGATGTCAAGAAACAAGAAACATGTCAAAGAGATGTGCAAGTTCAAAAGAAAATCCTTTGTTTCTCTATTTTGAATGGTCACCATTTCGTTGCAAAATAACAAAATTTATTCAAATCATGAATTGCCTTATTTGAAAATTTTAAGAAGATGAAATCAAAACTTCAATGTCTGATTCGATGGAAAGGCCATATAATACCAAAACCTAGTGTTATTGTTGTTGTAATTGGAGAAATTTCAAATGGCTATACCTTCCGTGTATATGATTCGATTTTCATCAGACTTACAATGTATAAGAACCTCATGTAAGGCAACTTAGAATAGTGAATTTCATGGAGTTTAAGGGTACCTATACGATTTGATTGGGAAAAATGTGATATTCAAAAATCATAATATTATTAACAAAGTAGAGCGTATTTCGAGTTCTTAGATATTTGTTGTGGTTGTGCTCATAAGCATCTGCATCCATAATTTTTTCAGATTTTTCCCATTGCAGGTAACCAATCGCAAGGAAGGCAGACATTTTTCGAGTATGCCCCTCCCTGTGCACCCCTGGAAGCAAAAAATGTCAATTTAAGACCTGTTTTGAAAAGCTTTTATCTAAACCTTTAATCTGATATCCATATCGGCTACCTTTGATAACATTTTTTTCAGGGTTCCCTTCCCTGCATGGGGAGACTCCCCTTAAATACCTCGTACATTGTTTTTCTAGTCGGAATTTCAAGAGAGCACAACTTCACACCTGCTTTCAAAATTTGATGTTTCTAGCTTGTGGGGTTTGCGAGAAAAACTGTTATGACACACGGACGGACGGATAGACAGGCCTTGATTTTAGTATGATTTTGTAAAATCATTTTATAAAACCCAAAAAGTATTTACCCACTCCTTCAACAAGGGCTCGTTGTTGGTGGGTAAGAGTGCTTGAAATCTGAATACTAATGGACTGTATGATTTCTTTTAACTTATACACATGTTTCGATGAGTCGGTTGCCAGGTCGGTCAATTTTCTTGACGTTAATAGTTTTAATTTTGATATTTTTTTTCAATAACTACTTCCACTAGAATTGGTTATGGGTTTCATGTACTACATCCCGTTAGTAGTAAGTGCATGGTTCAATTTACGTGTTTGCGCCAGAACTCCTTTGTTCTGGCCTTCTGTCCTTTAATTCCGTTATGTGAAGTCCTTGTACTCGCGTGTTGCAACTAGCGTTGTAAGTTAAATCAAATTCAACACCAATATGTAAAATTGAATGTATCTATTTTATTTTAATTACTCATAAACTATTTTCCTTAATAATGGTTTATTGAATATGTTATGCACTGATAAATCCTTTTTGCACTGATAAATCCGATTTGATTGAAAAACAACACAAAAAAGTAATCCCTTTACAATTGGGTATAATAACGAGAGCTTGAAGATGATCCGAACTGTATGACTGTTGAAGGGATACTACCACTCATTGACGAGCGTCAGCAGATCATGCGATACGCAAATCTGCTGATGCTCGTGAATACGGTCAACAAATTTGCGCTTGTAAATGGATATAACCATCGCGCATGCATTTGACATGCAAACTCACTGACGCCCGCAAATGCGATAAGCAAACTTGCGCTTGCAAATGGATATGAACCATCCACGCAAATCTGCTGACGCCTGCAAATGCAATAAGCAAACTTGCGCTTGCAAATGGACATGAACCATTCACGCAAATTTGCTGACGCCTGCAAATGCAATAAGCAAACTTGCGCTTGCAAGTGGATATGAACCATCCACGCAAATCTGCTGACGCCTGCGAATGCGATAAGCAAACTTGCGCTTGCACATGGACTATGTTGTTTGATAATCGCACCCACAAGCGTCAGCAAATCCGTGCAGGCCAATGAATCTTACAGTGGTCTCTAAAAGTGAGAGGCCATCAAAAAAGGTAAAATTTACAAAATTTGAAATTTAAAATTTTACATGGAATAAACGATTACTTAAACTAATATGATTATTGCACGGCATCAACATTACGATTATGCCACTTTCAAACGATGGAATTTGAATTGAATAATTCACTTTAACGTTAATTGTACCGTTCTTTTTAATAAAGTGGGGCCTAAATCTACAATGTAAATCCGAAAATTTCGCTTCGCAAAAAAAGAACATATACCATGTTTGCGCCAGAACTCTTTTGTCCTGGCCTCATCCTGTCACTTACTTTTCCAGAATTTTGTATAATCCTTTAATTCCGTTATGTGAAACCCTTGTATTCAAGTGTTGCACACTTACGTTTTGTAAGTTTTAATCCAAAAATTCATCACTAATAATTATAGTATAAATCGAATATATCTCTTTTAGTTTAAATCACTTATACACATTTTTTTCTCAATATTCGTTTTATTAAAAATGTTATGCACTTTTAAATCCATTTTTATAAATCCATGGAGTGAGCACTGCAGCTGAAGCTGATTGGACACAACACAAAATAATAATTCTTTTGCAATTGGGTATTGTAACGAGAGCTGTAAAGCAAGCAGCAGATTCAAATTTGAATCTCAGCTACTACCTTGAAGATGATCTGAACTGTATGAGTGTTGACGACTGACTTGAAAGAACTTGCCAGAGACCATACTCATGCTCATTCACGAGCATCAGCAGATTTGCGCTTGCAAACGGATATGAAAACCATCTCACATGCATGTGATACGCAAACCTGCTGACGCTCGCGAATGCGGTCAACAAATTTGCGCTTGCAAATAGATATGAAACCATCTCGCATGCATATGATACGCAAATCTGCTGACACTCGCGAATGCGGTCAACAAATTTGCGCTTGCAAATGGATATGAAACCATCTCGCATGCATGTGGTACGCAAATCTGCTGACACCTGCAAACGCGATAAGCACAAATGCGCTGGCACATGGACTATGTTGTTTGCTCATCGCATCCACAAGCGTCAGCAAATCTGCGCAAGCTAATGAATCTTACAGTGGTCTCTAATAGTGAGAGGCCATGAAAAAAGGTAAAATTTACAAATTAAAAAATTTAAAAATTTACATTGAATGAAAAAATTGATTAAACTAATATAACTATTGCTTGGCATCAACATTCAGCCCCCCGTTGAACGATCCATTCAACTTCTTCTAGTGTGTGTGGTGGGCTGTGACGTCTAGGCAATGGAATGGGCCCTGGGTGTTGCGATTGTGACCTGCCACCTCCATTCTTGGCCCTGCACCACAGGAAAACGACAAAGGCGCTGACTGCGATGACACTTGCGTATCCTAGTCCGTACTGATGAACATCGTGTACGTCCACCTGGTTATTCCAGGAGTGATCCTGGGCCTTGAGTTGGTTTCGCAAGGTCTCGATCTCGGTAGAATACGTTTGAAACCGGGCCGGGTGGCCGCTGACCGATTGAGAAATGGGCTGCACATCCTCCACTGGATAATAAGCTTTAGCGTGTTGCACCTGTATAGTGTTCTGATGAACCCGCTGGCCTTGAATTGTGACTGTGTCAGATTTGAGAGTGCAGTCCGGCGCCAAGTGTGGCACTCCAGAGTCGTGAAGTATCACCGTGGTGGTGTTGAGCTGCATACCACGTGAGCCACGGTCTCACTTGTAAAGGTGAAGATCCAATCATTGGAGGACGGGATGTTCGTCCAGGAAAATAAGCCAGGCAATTCGATCAGGTCACAGTCAGGAGGCGACGACAATCCCTTTAGCAGGTTCACTTCGCATGTGCTTACGTTGGCCTCCCTGTAGTGCAGCGGATGAAACTGTCTGCAGATGTGCATATTTGGCTCCATCCAGCTGCAAGAAGCGTACTCGACCTCGCTCAACGGGTAATATACGTCCCGATGGGGGCTAATGATAAGGTACGGTGAAATGGGCAGTATTGAGATGAGGCGATTCTGTTTCTCTTCTGATCACTCTGTATAGTTGAGGCAGTGACCAGTGGGATCCTGAGCTCAAATAAGATGAACTTGTTACTTACCTTAGTCTTGATGGACATTAATTGAAAAAGTTTCAAGAAGTGCTCCTGGGTCACCGGTAGACATCAACATCATGCAGGATGCACTTGATGATGACGGCAGTAGCTCGGGTGAGCTCTTGACTTGTGACTGCTTGGCTGCATGTTGGAGGGGGCTGGGAGCTTGGCAGGCGCCGCATGTAGGTGATGATTCGTTGTAGTCTCCGGAAGGAATTGCCGTGTTGAACCTCGTGCACGAAATGACTTCGTGCGCCAGCGGTTGTTATGATTGCTACCTTGCTGCATTTTCACTCAACTTCACAGGGTTTGGTACCCCTGTACGGAGGTGACCAGTCCGCCTCAGATCCGGTCAAAAAGATGGTTCCTGTGACCGGAGCTTGCAGTCCATGAGCTCGGGTGGCACCAGGCCATGGAACAGGATGTCTGCTGGATTGTTGTGGGACGCCACATGTCGCCACTGAGTTGGTCTCAACAGCAATTGAATGGTCGAAACGTGGTTTGCCATGAATGTGCTGCAAGATGACATGGTTGAATTGATCCACGCCAATATGACCTCGGAATTGGACCAAAGAACGTGAAAAACGTCCGGCAGCCTAAGCGCCCTCTTGACTCAACTTTTTAATTCCGCACCCAGCTTGGCGGAACATAGCTCCAAACGTGGCACTGTCAACACCTTGATTGGTGCCACAACGGACTTGGCACAGAGCAGCCAAACGTTGACTTGCCCGCTCGATGATGTTGAGCGGACGTTGACGACAGCACCATACGCCTTCGCCGAGGCGTCACAAAAAGTATGTAATTGCAGTTGGACCGACCTCTTGCAGCCGATGACATGTGGAAGAAAGCAAACCGTCTGCAAGGATAGAAGCTTGCTGTGAAACTGGGCCCATCGGGAGTGTATTTTGAATGGCAATGCTGTGCCCCAGTCCAACTCCAAGCGACACAATGCCTGCAGGAATAGTTTGGCGGTTATGGTAACTGGAGCAAGGATGCCCAATGGATCGAACATTCGGGCGGTGTCTGATGCGATCGTCCGTTTCGTGAATTTGACCTCAACGAGGTCCAATTTGATGCTGACCTGAAAGTGGTCTGCCTTCGGGAGCCAGATTACCCCCAACGTCTTGATGTAATCTTCGGACAGACTGTTGAAGTCCAACCGGACCTCTTGGCCCTCGATGTTGATTTGTTGCAAAAGTTGCGGGTGATTGGCACAACACTTGTACAAATGCACTCCTGCACTGGCAAGAATCTGGCGCAACTCCTCCTGTGTTTGAACGGCTTCCATCAAGCTGTCTGCCCCTGTTATGATGTCGTCTATATAACAATCATGCTTTAATGCGCTGCTGCCCAAGGGCGCTCGATCTTGTTCGGCCTGTGCCAGAACCTGGAGGCATTTGGTTGCCATATACGGGGCACACATTGTGCCATACGTTACGGTTTCGAGTTGGTAATATCGCAAAGGCTGGGCTGGACTCGTTCTCCAAATCACCAACTGAAATTTGCAGTCGTCATGCTGAAGCAGTATTTGCCGATACATCTTGGCGATATCGGCCGTGAATACAAAGTGTGGTAGGCGGAAATGGGTCAAGATCGCAAACAGCTCGCCCTGAATCGTGGGTCCTGTATCTAGGATGTCGTCACGTTGGTTGATATCTTGCTGGACGTTTCGAAAACCACTCTCAATTTGGCGGTGCTGCTATCTGGCTTCAGGACGCAGTGGTGCGGCAGGAAATAATGAGCTTCCTTACTCGCTAACTATTTGATCTGCTCCAAGTCTTCCAGTCGCTCTGACTCGTCCATGAACTCAACATACTGCTGTCTTAAAACGGGATTCTTCTCCAGTTTTTGCTCGATCGCAGGAATCTTCTTATTGCAATATTCTGTGAGTTGCCCAGCCTTCCCGGGTCCTCCTTGAAGGGAAACTGCACCAAGAAACGGCCATCGGACTTACGTTGAGTCGTCTGAATGAAATGTAATTCGCAGCATCTTTCAGTTGCGGTGAATTTGTGTTGTGGATCCGATACCACCTCAACCTCCCAGAATCGCTTGATAGCCTGAGTGAGCTGAGCCAATTCTGTGAGAACTCCACATGTTACTGGAATCAGCTGAGGTGTAACTACTCATCCGGTGAAAATCCACCCAAGGAGCGTGTTCTGGAGCACGGGGAGTTCAGGACCCAATTTGATTTGCCCAATGGCAAGGATTTCGTAGAACTGCTCCACACTCAGTAGCATATCGATGCGCTCCGTATGATGGAACTCGGGATCCGCTAACCTTATGTTTCCAGGGATATGACATTCCGATATGTCGAGATTCTGAGAGGGTTGAGGAGATATAATTTTCGCCAAGACGAAGGCCTCCAACTGCGTGCTGTAGCCCGATAATCTGGATCGCAGGCCCAGGTTCACCCTGTGATATGCCTTCTTGGAGCCACCGCCCACCGTTTCAATGATTGTCAGGTGGGGGCAGAAGTTAAACCAAGCTTCCTGACAATTCACTCTGTCACCAAGTTGATCTGTGAACCTGGATCCAGCACCACTCGACAATCCGTGCTCTTACCGGCGGGTGTGAATAACTTGTCGACTGCTGTGCTCAATAGTACGTATCCCCTTTGACGAGGCCCGGTCAAAGTCGCTGAAGCCAAGGACGCTGGTTCGGCCCGCTGTTTAGGGTCATGTTTTGAATTTGCTGTGCCCCCGGGGCTCGTCTTGACCTGCTTGGGCTTGTAGCCTCCCACTCAGATGGAGTAGGGTGTTGTGGTTCTTCAGCATTCTCTACAACTCCCGGATGAACAGCTGGATGACTGATGTCCTTCTCGAAGGCAATTGATGCACAGTTTCTTTGAGCGAGCGAAATTCAGCCTCTCTGATGCGTCAGGCTTTAGGAAATCCGGCCAATAATACAGCGGGTGACTCTGAGCGCACATTAGACACTGTGAAGCAGTTGCAGTGACTACAGTAGACTTAACAGGATTCCGGCAACTGCTGTTTGGCTTTCTAGTCCTTTGGTTGAGAGCTTCGAGGGCCTGAGAGCGTATTTCCAGGAACTGCAAGAAATCCTTCAACAACGGAAGTTGACGTGGGTTGGACAGTCACTGCTCATAAAGTGTGTGAGTAGCTGGGTCTAATTTTCGGACAAGTATGTAGAGTAACAGCGGGACCCAGTCCTTAATGGAAACCTCCAGGTTCTCCAGGCCTTTAAGACATTCTCGGGTGGTGTCATGCGGGGCCCTTAAGGTGCCTACAGATGGTCCATCGTTTGTCTGGCTCGGCTGATTCATCAATTTATGTATAAGTGTGGATACCAGCAGCCGGTGGTTATTGAACCGTTCGTTCAACGTTGTCCAAGCCGAGTCGTAACTGCCATCTGACAATGCAAAGTTACGCAGCAACAGCTCCGCTGCTCCCTGGAGACTAGACTTCAAGTACGAAAGCTTCTGGCAATTCGATATAGGCTGATTGTGTACCATGCTCAAAAAGAAGTCACGGAATTGTTGCCGTTTCAAGTAGTCCCCATCGCAGGTAAGCAGCTGGATTTTGGGCAACGGCATGCTGGATGAAGCCGTGAACGGAGCTGGTGAGTGAGATTTAGTGTCGAATTAATCCAACCATGCCTTCAACTGAATCACCGAATCCTGTACAAATTCCTCCAGATTGATATGCTGTGGAGTATCGAACCCCTGTGTATCTGGGTCTTCATGAAGCTCACAGATAGATTGGTAGCCCTGCTTGAGCTGCTGCCATCCCTGTTGTAGAGTCCTCAGCCTGCTCAGGTTCCATGCTCACGCCATATCTTGACTATCCAAGCGAGCAATCGCCCGCTTCAGTGAATCGGCCATGGCGTTGTAGCGTAGCAGTAGTCGGATAAGGCCCTCATCTTGCATCGCTGAGGCTTCGGCAACTCGGACCTTCTGAAACTGATCCCGATGGGCTTTGGATGCCTCCAACACCATGTCTACCGGCTCCTACCCGCTTAGCTGCTTGCGGAAGTGTTGGCCAAAGCACTCGTAATTTTGCTTGGTTGTTTCGTACACCTCCTTTGCAAAATACGCGTGGCACGGGTCAACGTCCGGCAGGGATCTGGCGTGGCTGTCTGTACCTTCAAACACTTCCTAAGCCGATTCTAAGCACCGCAGTCACTTCTTATAGTACCCGGCCTCGTGTTTTCTGCTGGGCAAATCCTTTTTGTAGTTAGAAATCACTTGCTCTAACTCCCGTGCTCATCGGTGGAGATTCTCCATAAGACGCTCTGTGGTGGGCATTAGGAAGGTGGATTCTCCAGAGGCACGGGTAGCAAAACGGGGAACTCACGACTCGACTCGATACTAACACAATACGCACCTCACTACCCTGTTTGTACACGCAAATTGAATCTCGCCGGGGCCTCCAAATGTTTGCGCCAGAACTCTTTTGTCCCGGCCTCGTCTTGTCACTTATTTTTCCAGAATTTTGTATAATCCTTTAATTCCGTTACGTGAAATCCTTGTATTCAAGTGTTGCACACTTGCCCTTTGTATGTTTCAATCCAAAATTTTAACACTAATAATAATAGTATAAATTGAATATATCTCTTCTAGTTTAAATCACTTATGCACATTTTTTCTTAATATTCGTTATTATTAAAAATGTTCTGCACTGTTAAATCCGTTTTTATTAATCCCTAGAGCGAGCACTGCAGCTGAAGCTGATTGGACACAATACAAAATAACAATTCTTTTGCAATTGGGTATTGTAACGAGAGCTATAAAAAGCAAGCAGCAGATTCAAATTTGAATCTCAGCTACTACCTTGAAGATGATCCGAACAGTATGACTGTTGACGACAGACTTGAAAGAACTCGCCAGACACCATACTCATGCTCATTCACGAGCGTCAGTAGATTTGCGCTTGCAAACGGATATGAAAACCATCTCACATGCATGTGATACGAAAATCTGCTGACACTCGCGAATGCGGTCAACAAATTTATGCTTGCAAATGGATATGAAACGATCTCGCATGCGTGTGATATGCAAATCTGCTGATGCCTGCGAATGCGATAAAAAAAAATGCGCTGGCACGTGGACTATGTTGTTTGCTCATCGCATCTACAAGCTTCAGCAAATCCGCGTAGGCTAATGAATCTTACAGTGGTCTCTAATAGTGAGTTACATTGGATGAAAAAATTGATTAAGCTAATATTATTATTCCTAGGCATCAACGCACCAGCATAACAGGTACGCATTAAATAATAACGTTCTTTGTACAAAGCTAAAGATACAGGGCTTGTAAATTTTCCCATGATTGAATAAATTATCGAATTCGAAAAACTTAAAGTTTCCAACGACACTCCGTTTGATTATCCACTCTCTGTTGAAATAACTAAGAACGTGTTTTGGGTACAGTTAAAGCTAGAATTTCCACCAGCACTCTATCAATCGACCCGCGCTGGCGTTCTCAAAGCAACTCCTCCCAAAAAAGTCGAACAGACGCCAAAGGATTCGGTACAATTGATGGCAATTTCTACCACTTATGGATATAACTGAAGTGTTATGACCAAGCCGCGAAATTGCCGATGACCTTGAAATAATCACTTATACCCCGCCAAACACTCACTCATCACTGCAAGCCACTCAATGCCGCTGAGTCAGCGGCACCGTTCAAAGGTACTGTTAACGTGAAATCGAGGGTTAAATGGAAAACCCGAGCTAAAATTCAGTTTTCAAGAGAGAATTTTCTCTTTCGTTCGCTAAATAACTTTTCCGATTTTCCCTTGTTCCCTTTATTTCGTCGTTCGTATTTTCGTGCTCATACATTTTGGATGTATTTCGATTTTCTTCCCGAAAAGAAACAGACTCGCGCACAAATTCCATCAACACTCCGTTGATCCGTTCGCGCTCACATTTTGAGTCAACTCCCCGTTGCTCAGCACACAGCTCACAGTTGTCAACGTGATCTATTTCTTCGTTCATGTTGCTTCTCTCGCCACAACGGAATCTCGTTGATGTCCAATTCCAAATTCGCCAGAGACGAGTTCCCTCTTCATCTCATCATGCTTGCTGGGTCTGTCGGCCTGGTGGTGAAGGTGTATTGAGTTACAAGTGGAATGCTCGAATTGCTTCGTACATTCGCTTGAGAAGGCATTAAATTCACGCTGCAAATTTATTGCAACGTCAGCCAATAACATTCATTTGGACTTCATTATCAGCAACGTGATAGTGGTGGTGGAGATGGTGAATCTCCAATGATGAATAGACGAATTGGTGTCTGATCAAGTGCAAAGTCTGACTGAACTCATACAACTGTGACATTGAACTTGTTTTGATTACAGAATTAATCAATTAACTTTATTTTATCTTAATGGTACGCGGATCTAGTAATTTGACTCAAATTTCTAATTTTTTTCAAATAGTATATTAGACTGTTACATAGCCAGTATACCCTATGTATACTGTAATGAACTGGGGGCTCGATTTGATGTGTATCCTATAGACATTATCAAGGCTTCCGGAGAGATATCTCTCTGTAAGGCGCTTACCTGCTACTCTATCCTTCTAAAGTAGAGCAAGAAAGGCAAGTGTTAGTTTTTAAGGAACTATTTTTAAAACTTAGATTACAACCGAATTGATTAATTAAATGTTCACTTATTTGATTATTTTAAACCTCTAACCATCAGTGTTGGGTGGAGCGCTTTAAACTTTCACCTTAACCTGTCGCACTTTACAGGTGAGCGCCAGCCCGCAGAGGAAGTGAACTAGGCAAACTAATGGATCGAGGTGGTCACATGGCGTGGAACGCCAAAAGGCCGATTAAGGATCGCGGCACAAGCCAACACCTCATGCCTCACCATCCTGTCGAACACTGAACGGCACTTCTAACTCTTCTAACTACTCGAACGTCGTTGACAACATTCGCAAACGGGTAGCAACACGCCCCCTTCTGGACTTGAACAAAACTGCCCGCCATAGCTTGCCCATGAACTTTAAATACCGTTCTAACGTGAGGTTTAAACCTCAATTCTCTTAAAAGGTGCTGAGTAGCCGAAGACGTGCGCTTTCGTTCCACGAAAGCTTTTCCTCTCCACTCCGTCTCGCTTGCTCGGATGGTGAATATGCGGAGCTAGGGTAATTGAGCAAAGGAGTGCTTTTCGCTTAAGCTTTCGGCTTTCCCATGATCTTTTGAGGTGAATTAGTGAAACTGCGGACATTCAACAAGTTACGCCGGAACTTTCAGTTTTCCTTTCAGCTAACTCTCTTCGAAGCACACCTAAAGCTTGTCGTTCACGATGTGATAATTGTGTGAAGCGCATTGTGGGTTAATCTTTTTTATTTACTTTTCCGCTCACTTATCTACTTTTACGCTTGATCATTGGACGACATGCTTCGATAGCGATGGGCGTATGTGCTTGCTTGACTAATTTCGTTAGCGAAGCGCGAGTACATAGGTAGTGTTTGCTCAGTTGCAATTACTTCAGTGATGAAGCGTAAGTATATACGAGTATGTTGTATTTGTTCACTCGCAACATTTCTTTCGGCTGTTGAAAATAGGGTTTAGTATCCTTGGAGAGTACAATAAATCGTCGCTTTACTCCTGTGATCCGGTTTACCTAATGTATCTCCAATGGATTATGTTCGTTTTTGGTTGGTTGCAAATTTGGTTGTTGGTTGATTCTCGCCACATTCCCTTCTGTGTAAATCATTTTTAGGTCTTTGCAAAAAATTTTTTTACAAAGACACTACTTTCGCGACCTGTCTGTCCGTCCGTCTGTTCGTCCCTCCATCTGTCCGTGCGTCATAGCTAGTTTCCTCAGAAACTGTAGAAGCTAGAATGCTCAAACTTTGTGAAAAGGTCAGAAGTGATGGTCTCTCAAAAGTTAAGGCCTTAACAAAAATTTGAAAAATTTTTAAGGGGGGTCCCCCTAATAACGAATTGGCCCTTAAAAATTTTTTTAATCAAAGGTAGTCGATTGGGGTATCAAATGAAAGGTCTTAACTAGAACTCTTAAAATCTGAAATAAAAAAATCATTTTCTGAATTAGGGGGTCGAGGGGAAGGCAAAATGTACCCAAAATTCGTGTCCCCCCTCGCGATTGGACACCTTTGAGCCGAAAAATCTGAAAATTATCACGAACGTGGGCCTTTATGAGTACAAGGGCAACAAATACCTTAGAAGTCGAAATTCACTCAACTTTGTTAATAATAGTATGATTTGTAGATTTTGCAATTTCGCCCATAAAATCAAAACGGTACCTTAAAACTTTTTGAAATTTTGCAATTATATAGACTGACATAAGAAATATACGTTCACAAAATTTAATTGAGATCAAATCATATTCAAGTGAGTTATAGCCATTTCAATTATATGGAATTACAACAACAATAACACTCGCAGTTTCGTACGAGGTGACCGATATACTCCTCAGGAGCTGCCACATCAGTCACCTCGGGGCAGCTCGACTGCGGGGTTCCAGATGACCACGAACCCATATATATATATATGCTGCAGCATGGCAGTGCTGCAAGCTCTATCGAGCAGTAATTTCCACATTTACGCAGTGGTGGCGAACTTATAAGAAAATTTTGTTTGACCAGCCTATATGCTGGAACCAGCTGAAGTCCATCGAGCGAATAATGCTATTATGTTGATAGCTAAAATGCTCGGGTGAAAGAACAATGTAGTTCTTTCACTTAGGACAACCAGCAATCCTCAAACAAAACTTTCTTAACAATAACACGTGTTTATGGTTGATATAGGGTTTCCCAATAAGAGGTGTTATTTTGATATTAAAAGAAAAATGTCATTTTTCAATACAAATGATCGGATGTTTATTTCATTATAAAGAAGAAGGTATGCCGTTAATAGTAAAAACTAACATTAGGCAAATAACTACTACGACACGCTCACAAGACCATATCCTCTTCATGGAATTTTTCATAACCAAATCGCAAAGTGCCTGCTCCTACCAGAAGGTCTTGGTAAACATCCTAGGGTTAGAAACAAGTTTTCTAATAGCATGAATCGATAACTTGAATTATTCATCCAATACTTGGATATGAAATCGTTCAAATTTATACAAAAGATGCACAGTTTCTTTCATGAGCACATTGCAGCCGCCATTTTAATCCCGCTTAAATGATTTTTCTGAATGCTCGGCCGATTGAACATGTTCAAGTTAAACACTATTCCTTAAATTTTCATGAAAATTGAAAGAAAATAAAAGTGCCTAAGTCACTTTTAAATATATATAGGGTTTTCCAATAAGAGGTGTTATTTTGAATAGATCTTGTGAATTAACACCTTGAAACTTCTTCCTTTGGAGCCACGTGAAAACGATGGCCTACGCCAATAGCCCAGTGTCGATTCAAGATCTCAAAGATGAAATTCGTTAGGCTATCGAGGACATAGGGCAGCCACTTTGCGATTTGGTTATGAAAAATTTCATGAAGAGGATATGGTCTTGTAAGCGTGTCGTAGTAGTTATTTGCCTAATGTTAGTTTTTACTATTAACGACATACCTTCTTCTTTATAATGAAATAAACATCCGATTATTTGTATTGAAAAATGGCATTTTTCTTTTAATACCAAAATAACACCTCTTATTGGGAAACCCTATATCAACCATAAACACGTGTTATTGTTGTTGTAATTCCATATAATTGAAATGGCTATAACTCACTCGAACATGATTCAATCTCAATTAAATTTTGTGAACGTATATTTCAAAAAGTTTTAAGGTACCGTTTTGATTTTATGGGCGAAAATGCAAAATCTACAAATCATACTATTATTAACAAAGTTGAGTGAATTTCGATTTCTAAGGTATTTGTTGCCCTTGTACTCATAAAGGCCCACGTTCGTGATAATTTGCAGATTTTTCGGCTCAAAGATGTCCAATCGCGAGGGGGGGACACGAATTTTGGGTACATTTTGCCTTCCCCTCGACCCCCTAATTCAGAAAATGATTTTTTTATTTCAGATTTTAAGAGTTCTAGCTAAGACCTTTCATTTGAACCCCACTCGACTACCTTTGATTAAAAAAATTTTTAAGGGCCAATTCGTTATTAGGGGGGACCCCCCTTAAAAATTTTTCAAATTTTTGTTAAGGCCTTAACTTTTGAGAGATCATCACTTCTGACCTTTTCACAAAGTTTGAGCATTCTAGCTTCTACAGTTTCTGAGGAAACTAGCTATGACGCACGGACAGACGGAGGGACGAACAGACGGACGGACAGACAGGTCGCGAAACTAGTAGGTCTTTGTAAAAAAATTTGTTACAAAGACCTAATAATAATATTTCGTTTGGTACCATAAGTTAATGCTAATTAATATGTATTACATGTCAATGTTACATTCGTAAATTACTGCAATTAAAAATTACTAAGTTCAGGTTTGATTTTATAAAATTATGTATCATATTTTAATATTTTGTTTGGTACCATGAGTTAACGTTAACTAATATGTATTACGTGTCCATGTTGCATTCATAACTTACTACAATTACAGATTAATAAGTTAAGGTTTGATTTTTTACAACTGTGTATCAATGTTTATTTGATTCAATCGTTGATTGATATAATCATATTTTATTGCATCTTTTGGTACCATAAGTTAATGCTTCGTTTGATAAAGATGTTGAACTATAGGATGAAAACAATTTTCCGGTCTTAAAAGACTTCCTCTTGAGAATAAAACTATTATTTTGACATTTGAAGAGTGCCGGAATTCAATTTCTTCTTTGCAATAGGTGTACAATCGGCTTTAGTTGATAATACAATACACTTTCTTTGAACATCCACATTCAATGCCGATTTCTCTTTTAATCAAAGGTATACATTAATGATTTGCTTATTACTTGTCTCAAAATTATTTTTGATATCTATTGTTACACATTTTGCAGTTTCTGCTCTGTGACTTTTGTTCCATGTTTAGGAGATTCTGAATCTCTTGGAATTTTAACATCATTTAACTCAAAATTGCTTTTGATATTCATTGCTATATATTTTGCATTTTCTATTCTTGGAATTTTTTTCTACTCGTATATGTTTTGGCTTTTCATTTCTTTTAAATAGTATTATAGTTTGTTTTCTTGCGTATATTCTTTTTCAAATATTGTAATTACTAATTAATTCGATGTTTCTTTTGGTTAGTAGTTATTATTAGGGTGTGACTATTTGATTAGTACAATTAGCGTTAGTGAGGATTTAATGTGAACGATGATCAAAATAATTTAAATGTATAAAGAAATTCGTTTCTTTATACCATTCGTGGTTTATTAATACTCGACTAAATCCCTTTCTTTAATGCTATAACAAAAGCCCTTTGCGTAAGTTTTTGCAGCTTAAATTATTGTGCTAATAGGTTAGTAGAGAAGTTTAAATATTGTCAAAACTAGCGATTATTTATTGGGAACGAGTTAATATGTAAATGGGGAATGAATGTTTGACACGATCGTTGGGTTCGGGAATCGATTCGCTTCGGAAGAGTTTTGCCGAGAGAGTAGCTTCCCATTGATGTAGCTTGGGAGTCGTTGTTGTTGTATTCCCAAGACTTAAGTGTAAGCTAACTTGGCTTTATGGGGTGTGAGATAATGAGTGTGATAAATAAATTTTCTCCTTAATATGTATGGTTAATGTTGTTAATGGGAGTGGAAGTCATGGATTGAAGGTTTACGTGATTGTTTTTGCTCGCTGCTCACGAGCACTTCTTCTGCAATGACGCATGAGAAAATTGAATGAAGCGATATATTGCAGCTTTCATATGCGCTAATTACTAGGTAGTATATGATATGTGTGTACTAATTCATGGTTGGCTGGTAATTGCCTTGAAGAGCATTTGTTTTTAATTAAGTCGAGTTAATGCATTTTGTAGTGGGCAAGGCTTTTAATCCATCTCTGCTATGATTGTGTAGGAGAAAGAGCTTTTAAGGTATATGCATTTAATTGGCGTTTAATTGGCTTAAGTTGTCTATTACATACTCTTTATCCATTTGTGGTGGTAAAAAGGGAGGGTGATTAGAAATGTATTAAGCAGTATGTGTAAATAGTTGTGGATTATTTATAAATTGGACTCTTTTATTTATCATGAACGATTTTTTGTTGAGTATGGAAATGTTTAATAAGTTAATGTAAATTAAGTCGACCTTTTTTTAGAAATTGAGATTAAAAGAAGCGTTTCTAAGTTTAAAAGTTCTGGTATATACATATATTAATTTTAGTGATTTGTTAAACAGAAATACTTCGGTGAAAATGTCTTGCGACAAAAATTATTGCAAAATATGTTCGAAGCAAAACCATCACTATATGCTGGGCTTCGGGACATATAGTTTCAGCCTTCATTCAAGACCCTATATGTGTTCCGTCTAATTTCTCTCTAGTGAGTGTCTAATTGGTTTGGCGTCATGCTGTCCTAGACTATGCTGGAAGACAGCACAGTGCCGTGCGTGGTCCCTTCATTAGCGGTTTATAAAATTGTTGATCTTGATCTCGAGAAAACGATTATTTAAAGAACCTTAAAGCATATATTATAGAATTCTAAAATGCAATTTGATATCGTTGCCATATGTAGAGAAGGAAGGGTGGGGAATGGGTAGGTTTTTAATTGTCTTGTGTTTTCTACAGAGGGTTTTATTGATGACTTTTTAGTAGTTGGCAGTTATAATGTAATTATTTACTGTACAAGGGAATGGAGTGGCTTTTTTAAAGGGTACTTGGTTGATAGCGTATCTGCAAACCAATTTGGATCACTACGACTGGACAGTAAATCAATGTCTGTTTTACATATGACTTAATACTAAATGTAGTGTGTCTGCCGAGCCATTAACTGTTTCCTTGGGAAATTATAATGAAAAATAGTGTGTCTGCCGACAGCTTACGTCAACGGCTCAGAGGCTGTTGTTTAATCTACTAATTTTCATTCCAGTGATCGTGCAATCTAGACATAGAAAAAGCGTGTGTGCTGATGGTCTTGGCCTGTCATCCTGCCGGGATTTTCCAGCTTAACTGCCACTATTTTTCGTTTTAATACTGTTATAATACGAAATTGCACATTTAGTGTTGCCTGTATATTTGAGAGTAAAATAGGGTAAAATTTGAAAGGAACAATTGTTTTTTGGGTGAAATTCACTTGTATTTGCATTGTTGCATTGTTCTAATAGCAAAAATTCTATTGTTTCACAGTTCACATAATTCGATTGTTTCAGTGTAGTTTGAAATTAACTTAGTTTCATGTTTATTTACGCTAAGATATTGCCGTTCCCTGTAAATTATTTTTATATTTGTTTAGCGCTGTTTATTTATTTCGTTTGCTCTTTAATGTTATTGTATTTAAAACTTACTGCCCAGATATCTATCTATTCAATTGTTTAGTTAAATTTTGTTTTTATTTGCTCTCTTAATTGCATCTCAGGCAATTCGAATGCTCATTCAGTTCGAAAGATAAGACTTTAATATACATGTGAGTACGCATTACTACTATTATTATTGTTTAAGTAGCTGGAGTGATAAATGGTATCATATTTTGATAACAATGTGTAGTAATTGAGCAGTTACACTATCAAACGCTCGAAAACTTTCCTATCTCCTTTACCTAGACGATCGAAAAATGAGCAGACTGCTTGGACTTGAACTTGGTACTGCCATTACCCCAGCAGTGAAACCAGTAAACAAAAAAGAACAAGGAGTAAATTTATGCTATGGATTATTAATTTTAAATATAAATTTAATTGAATCCAGTGCTGTTAATTATAGAGGAACTGTGAACGGTAAATCACTGTAGTCCACGTGGCTTGGTGGGTAGAGCACTAAGCCCGTGAGCCGAAGGACTCTGGTTCAAGTCTCGTTGGCGTCAACGAGATTAAGTTCGAGTGGTTCTTCGGACGGACTTATAAGCCTGTTCAGTTATGATACGGGCTAGTTTAAAAATTAGAACATATCGCAGCTGGGTGGACGGACACACGGCCAAAGCGTGATAATGATCATATCACCTTGTGGAGTGCCGATACATTCGATCATGACAATGAAATACTCTAACCTATCCTTAAGCGAATGCCCGAAAGGGGCTGTAGGGCTACAAAGAAAAAGAAGCAATCACTGTAGAAATATTTATATTATGAATATACGAAAAGGGATTCAGATTTCCCATTTGTTCTTTGTTTCGTTGCGTTCATACGTTGAACGTTGTTCTTACATATGACATACGAGTATGTGAATGCTATAGCAAAAAATAAGTTGAATTCGATACACTCAAAGTGAATGTAAAACAAACATACAGCTTTCATAGCTTCTAAAAGCAAAAGCCGAGGTGAAATTGAAGTCCAATGAGAAGACTTTCAGTAATAGTTAGTTCAATTTGTATAGTAGACAAGGAAAAACTAATCTTAATTAGTGAAGAACCAAAACAAGAAGCAAAAAACAAAAGAAAAACTAACCGCTACGACTTAGATTTAGACAATAGCTAAAATAAACAAAGTACGGAATCACATAAACACATGATTGCATCGGAATTTATAATAAATAAATGTACATTACATCTTAACGTTAATTGGTATTTAGTATATTAAAAAAACAACTGCAAATCCTACTGGTCTCGAGGCTGCAAAGCGACACTGGACAAATAAATATGAAAAGTAGTAAAAGAAACGATTAGGGACAAACGTCGAGAAGCTATTAATGCTAAGCATCTTTCATATCTAGAAAATACAAGCCAAAATCGCGGCTAAATCACAAAAACGGTCACAAGGATTCGTGCTGTGTGCAATAGATATCGAAAATTCCCATTAGATAAAAAGCGTTCATTTACTGATTATCCAAAATACATATATTAAATTAACTAAAGATGAAAATAAAACGAGGAACTTGATCCAAATAGATAAATGCAAATCACGCTACTTTGAAAAAAAAAACAATTAAACAAATGCTTGATGCTACTAGCAAAAGCAAAGAAATATTTAAGTAAAGTAAAATATAACAGAATCATACAGTAAAATAAATAACAGCTACCCCACAGCAACAACAACAATAACAACAAGGCAATAATCAACTAAAAGAGAAAAACAGATACACAATGGACGAAAACGGTAGCTCTGTGACTGAAAACCAAGAGAACAGTGTGACTGTAAATGAAACTGCAAACCCAGAAGAAATGGAACCGGCTTTCGAAGATATATGTCCAAAGTCAATGTGATCAAATGTCCAGGTTGCATGTATAATTCATCAACTGAAAACGTTCGCCTGCATATTAACCGTCGGCATTTGGAAGGCAAATTTGGGAGAAATGTGATAGAGAGTTCATCGACGGACGTGGTGGGCATTGTGCGAAACATCTTCTCATGGGCATAATATCACGTTGGGGAGTGAACAGTTGGTTAAATGTGGCAGCAGGTTGATTTGGAGGTCGTCGAGGTTTTTTCGTGGAGAAAAACGTGTTGTTGAGGGAGGGCATTTAAAATTTTCTTCCCGGAAATGGAGATAAGAAATTCATGGAAAAATCGGGGAGTCATTTCTAAGTGTACGAGTGTTTTGTTCATATTTTATGCTGGATTGTAATTTCCATTGTTTAGAATCGCGCTTATGATTGGAATTTCGCGCTTGAGTTTACAATGAGGATAAAACAGTGAGACTGATGGATTTTGTCCGTTCGCGGGTGATTGAGTGAATCAACATGCTTCTCGGCACAATTAAATTCAATTCTTGATTATATTGAAAATTAAGTAACGTAGCCAGAAGATGGATAAATCATAAACGATCAATGTGCATAAATGTTACTATAAAGTGATCAGTGACGCCATATGTGAAAATAACTACAATTTCATGAAGGCCAGTGAATAGTACCCGTAAAATATGTTAATTGTGCTAATGTGGATGCGAGCACATCAACGACATCAGACGATGAGGACAACGAATTTTTGATGCACAAGAAGAAGGTGGTTCAATAGCATTTCAAGAGGACGCATTTGCTTTCAAGATTCCTCAGTCAAATCAACGAGAATCAGAAGACGCAACTGATAGTTCGTTCAGAGTGAGTGCTCCGACATAACTTTCCGCATGAAATGTTCACAGTTAGATCGAATAAGTGCGCATTATTAAATGTGAAGAATATTGGAAACAAAAACGTGTGCTAGTAGCAAAAGTCGGAAGTGTGTCGCGTTTGGTGTTTTATTTGGAACCAAATACAATTGGAAAGAGGTGGAGCAGCGGCATCATAAATTTATTTCCTGTAAATTGTAAAGGGAAGAGGTTTTAAGGAGGATTGTAGATGCAGATTCTTTTTTTTTATTTCATTCATATCCAGCACACACTGAAAAACTTCCTTAATTCAATGACTACAAAATAGTGACGATGTCTGGCGATCCCGATCTAAATTAGTCTGACAATAATTTTGAAATCGATAATTATCATAATTTTTTGTTGTTGAGTGTCCCGTAACCAATAATTTAAATAATATACCGGTAGATGCCCAAATTGAATTTCAGGACTTACCCACCCTGTCAACGAGCGCTCGTCGAGGATGTTGGGTAAGTACCCTATTGATTGATTTAAATTTTTTTATTGACATTTCAATTTGTTTTGTACGTATAATGTTTTTTATATATATTTCAAATTTTATATACACTTTTAATTCATATATACACACAATAATGGGCTTTGGAAACAACAAATTTCATAAGTACAGAACGTGACATATTTTATGAATAAGGGAAATTAATCTCTTATATCTACATTAATAGAATCGCACTTCTGTTGCCTTGTGTTTTTTTTAGTTCTTTACATTTATGTTTTACTTTTAACAAAGGAGATTAGATTTATTAGTAGTTTGTAAATCATTAAGATCGGACTCGAAATTGATATTGCTTAGTACGTGAAAATTTTTGTATTGATTTCAAATCCTTCATTTTTTGCTTGAAGTATAATCTGTGTGGTCTAGTGGTTAGAGCATGAACGCATAAGCTGAAGGCCCCAGGTTCAAATTTCGTTAGGAACAACGTGATTTAGTTCAGGGGATTTTCCGGACAGACTACGAGTGCTCACTCGCTGGTGATATGTACTAATCAGATCATGTCATAGCTGAGCAGGCACACGGGAGCATGGTACTGACCAAACCAACTTCCGAAAAAATCAATACGGTCATGAAAATGAGGTACTCTAACTTTCTCTAAGCGAAGGCTCGAGAGGGGCTGGAGGGCTACTAAGAAGAAGATACTAAAATGAATAGACAATTTGTAAGACCGGTCTTTACATTTTTGTTCTTCTGACCCGGTACAGGACTCGGGATGGTGGAAGGTTTTTTTCACAAAAAATGAGCTAGCCATCGGGCGCGCTCCAGCTGATTTTTAGTTTCAGGGGCCCTGGTGGATTGGGTGGCTTCCAGTTTAAGTGCCCTTTTCATAGCATAGAGTTCTGTGATCCGATCACATAACTCTATGACATAAATTGGTCACTTTTATATTTCTTTGGGAAAGCTCATGCAAATTATGTTTGTATGAGTTTTCCACTCAGAAGGGAAATATATGGCCACTGTAGCATTTTGGATCTTGATCCGGTTGGATGGGTGCGAGGGGGTGCCACAAGCAACTGGTTGCCCGCCTATTATTTGTGGGCCATGAGAATCGGCGGACAATGACGAAGTTCCCCTAAGTCCGTCTGTTTTGGCTTATTACGACTTGTTCTTTAAAAAAGCAATTCCGTCCTTAGATAGTCGATTTCGGTTGATCTTATCTATTGAGACCCAGGAATTTGTTAATGCGAAATTCTTTTGTAGTGGGCCCTTGGGCTGGAAGAATTAACTCGCGCCATGACCAGCCTGCCAGCACATAAACGCGTCCCCAGGCAAGGCCATTCTCGGCAGATCTTAACATACTCTTTCGCCGAGGTAGAAGACCATCGCTGCAGTCCTTCACAGACCTTTATACCTATCCTTTCACTACAAAATGGCGCCCAATGTGAGGCCTGAACTGTCCGGCTGTATCATCAGTCATGAGCACGAGACAGTCCATCGTCTCTAGATGTCCGTACAAGGTGTCAAGATTATTGGCGGGTAGGTAACTACTTAGGGTTATTGCAGTATTTGTGCCGCAGCAACTAATAACTTCCGGACGTGTGTTGTCCTTGGACATCAATATCGTTTGGACCTGCTTTGACTTATACTTTGGTGGTTTACCACCATCGTATGACTAGTAAGGCCAGATGATATTAGAGCCCCTATGTGTATTCGGAAGTTACTATCACAACACCATATTTGCGGTGGATTCTGATCTGTACCCCAAACCAAGCGGTGCCTAAGTGTCTTTCATTACATGGATCCTGTTTTCATGTGATTGGCTGCATACCTAATCCATGACTATCCATAACAAGACACGCGCTGCTTGTGGGTCAGAATTCAACCCTGTGCTGACAAGTTGTAACTTGTGAAAACTTGCGGATGAGGGAGCACTTCCAAACCTTGATTCTGATGGTGCCGCAAGAGAGTTGTCCCTGTGGCGCAACAGAAGGAGTGTATCATTGGTGTCCTTGCCTGTCAAGAGACATGAAATGGAAAGACCGATTATTTTCATGATAACATAATTTCATAATGTCTGCATGGTACGTGTTTACATTTCTTTGTGAGGAGTTGTTATAGTTCGCCACCTTCAGCCACTTCACCAATATCAAATTTTTTATTTCTTAAATCCTTTTTGTTAGCCTCATATTTAATTCTATTCGTAGATTTAGGGTTTTTCATATCTATCGATATTGCTATAGTCTAATTTTCCCTTTTAGCCTCGTAGTACGCATAGTTATTTTTTCAGAATATGTCTACCAAAGGCACGTCAGATAAGCGTCGAATGTGATTGGACGCAGGACTCACGGCATTGTGCGTCATCTGCCAGCAGGCCAGGAATGATGGAATGTCAGTACAAATGTTGGCGTGCGGACATCAATTCCATGAAGCCTGCGTGACTCAGCACTTACTGGTCAGCCGGACTTGCCCTTTGTGCCGACAACCAGCACCGTTGGCGGGTCCACCTTCCAGCCACCTGGAACTTCCAGCTGCTCCAGGGGCGGTTTCCAAACCGAAAGACGCCGGAATCAGGTTTCATCAGTGGCGGACGAGCTCGACTTAGTGGCCGGAGCCCAAGCAGTGCCGCCGGCTGAAGGGCAGAGACCAACTGTGGCTGTAGAGGTGCCCGTCCTGCAGGACTTGATGGTGCTAATGCAAGGGTTGACTACCCGGATAGCCACGCTAAAAAGCAAGCAGGAAAATCCAATCCCAGCTCGTCCAAGAACGCCTGCGATGCGGTATTCGGACTTACATCCCTGGGATTTCCCGTTAGACCAGCGACTCGATCCCGAAAGAAACCGGTCCAGTGCCGCAATGAATCCATTGGCTCCAGTGTACTGGCCCAGGCTGAGCCAAACACCACCACCAACTCTAGCTCCAGTGGCTCCTCCGGGCTAACGCAGCCTTCCACACGCTACGTATCGGCTGAAGCCGACGCAAATTCCTAGTATCATTCAGGGCTGAAATCTGCATTTCAGCGGGGAACCCAAAACCATAGCTGTGGAAGTTTTCATTGGTCGCGTGGAGTTCCTGATAGAGCAAATTTTGGCAGGCGATCACATGGCGCTTGCAGGATACTTGCCGATGCTGCTTAGGGGGGCAGCCTTGGAGACACACTGGTGGATACATGCGGCTCCCCCATCAATCCGCTGGTCACGGCTGAAGGAGGTACTCCGCATGGAGTACCCTATGGTCGATATGGATGATAGGGTCCTAGACAAGATCCATGCCAGATGGCAACGTCCAGACGAGCCCTTTCATCAATACCGGGCCGACATCCTTCGGCTGAACGACCAGCTGTCAGAGCTGATGTCATCCACTCAAATGCTACCGGTGATGAAACAGAATCTAAGGCTGGAACTTCGTCACCATGTCACAACCTCAGACCCACAGAGTATGGAATCACTGCTGAGGACCGTCAGTCAACTGGAGGGGTTGAGGAAGACCTCCGGGAACGGCCCTACTTGCTAGCGACGAATCACGGAAGTGGCAGCAGATTATAACACCACGAATCTGGAGGAACACATGGAGTCAGATCAGCTTGCTATAGCCACGGTGAAGAACCTTACGGCAGGCTGGAACTGCAAGCAAACCGGACATCGATTTGTTGCATGTCGAGCAGAGCGAATGGTTTTCTGCTACGGATGTGGTAAGCCAGGTACCTACTTTCCGGACTGCCCAGATTGTGCCACTCCGAAAAACGGCCGAATGAGTACCCTACCACCTCAGCAGTACTCGAAAGCCTCGCAGTAGGTCCCCAGCCAGCTGCCCACCCCAACAAACTTGACGACAACTCACAAGCCATGATAACTATGACTGCGGATGTTCCCCTTCTTCCGGAAGCCTCACCAACGACAGTGTTGAAGAAACCACCTCAGTCACTGCCTGAAGAACCTTGGCAGCCCCGAATGCGCGTACTAAAGCCATACCAGAGCATATACACTAAATAGCACTGGCAGTTCAATGGGTTGTCAAATGAAACGAGAAATCCGAAGTATAAATATTATTAGTAAAGAAAGAGATGCATTCGATTTGAGAGTAAAACACTTGAGGAAAAATGCGACAACGCTACATATGCCACATAAAAATTTTTAAGTATTAGTGAGCACAACATAAAATAATCGTAGTATGTGTGACATATATCGTTGCTCTGAGAGAGAGTTTCACAAAATATTAACGAGAAAACATCTTGCCAGATGTAAATTATTTTGTTTTGATGAAGAAAGTGCATCTGGCAACTGTTAGAAAGTTTCGTCCAGTCGTTAACTTGATCGAAATAACCGTCAAAATGAATTTGAAAAGTAAAGATTAATAGCTTAATAGAATACTTTCAATTTTTGCATTTTCAATTCTTAAAGAAGCAATGGAAATGGGAGAAGAACGATAATGTATTGTTGCTGGGTGCGTGGCACCACTGAAGGAGTTTGCGGTTCATCCGGAATAATGATATCTACAACTTTATCTTTAAATTGTAAACTATCTTTAAGGTTAGATTTAGCGCTCGGTAGAGCTTTAGTTAAAACATCCTTCACAACCCTTCTAATGAATAAGCAGAGGTGTCAATACATGAAACTATAATCCATAACAACCCAAAATACATGAAACTACAATCCATAACAACGAGCTAAATCTAAATTCGTTACATTGTATTTATACTTTTCATTCGCATTAAAATATTGTAATTTAAAATTTTTGTCATCTGTATTTTTAACTTCATTTTCAATCCATCCGAAGGATTTTCAACAAGCTGCTTATAGAATTTAGTATCATTAATTGTTTCTTCTATATCATGATTTTATTTACATCTATCAACAATGATTGGGACTGAACCTTTATCAGACCTAGTTACCATAATATTCGGATGACTTTTCATAAAGTTATGAGTATTTGATATAATTTTATTAATTTTATTGATTGATTGATTAAATTGATAATTTTCTTAACTTCTGATGGCATCTTTAAACATGTTAAATTTTTTATCCAACCTTCATTATAGAAATACTGTTAGAATTATTGTTTTTAAAAGCTATTGTCAAATTATTAGTTTGATTGTGACTATTAAATCTACTTTGTCTATCAAAAATAAGTGAAGTTTTATTCTCAAAATGCTCTTTGAATCTATTTTTGATTTGATTGTGTTTAAAAAAATATAGTTCTTCAAATTTCTTGAAAATTGTCTATAAACTTATTATATTATAATATTTGACTCCGAAATAAAATGTGAATTTAAATAATTTATATGTAAATTGATATCTCTTAATTTCAAACATCGTTTTTTGCAATTCTTAAACATAAAAATTTTAACGATCAATTACATTTTTTACCATAAAAAAATAATTTCGAAACTTTAATAAAAATACCTTCAATATGGTTACGATAAACATAACGGTGTGTGCAAATAGTTAAAAAAACCAGTTTTTCTCCAGTGAATTGGCCAGCTTCTTCTGCAGTTAAACTCAGTTGTAAATGTCTTCCTTAGTGTCATGACCAAATACCTTGTAGCTTAGATTTAAAAAAGTTCACTCGCTTCTCCATTTTTCCAATAAGATGATGCGATTCAATCCTCGGGCATTATTAAGTGGTTGCTCCAATCGATCATTCATTTTAAACTGCGTGTATCAATTCTAATACTTAATGTTCAGCAATATATGGAATACCTGCAAATTAATCATTTTCAATATACATATTTTTAAAGGATATTTTTTCTCAACATATACAAACCGGGCATCCTTGTTTTCTCTGAACGTAACGCACATACAACCAAATTTCACTGGAAGGTATCTGAAAGACTTATCCTGCGAATCCATCAACACTTTGATTTGACTAATCGGTAAAGGTCAAATATTCACAAGATCCATTTTAAAATATGTATATGAATTAATGCTAGATAGTTGCTATTAAGAGTTAATTGCACCCATTTCCACAATGCCCTAACTATTTAATACAAATAGGCCATCACGGAGATAAATACGATTACTCTCAATCGTGGGAATCCTGAAAAACAATTATTATTTAAACGCAACTTTTCACTCCCGTGTTTGTAACTTTGCGGAAAGGTCTTCACTATCACTTTTACCAAATAACTCTTTTTGTTCTCAAAAGCATTCACTTCAATCACTACACAAGGACAAAATCATTTAGATTGATGATTTCAAGAGGTGATTGCACACATTTCCAAAATGCCCTAACTATTTAATGGAATAGGACATGACGGAAATAAATACAGTCACTCTAAATTTCTGAAACACAATAATTAAATGACTTTTTGCGCCACAACTTTGCGGAAAGTTAATCGGCCAAGGTCAAATATTCACTAGATTCACTTCAATTAAACTAGATGTTTGCTGTTATTAAGAGTTAATTGCATCCGTTTCCATAATGACCTAACTATTCAATACAAATAGGCCATCACGAAAATAAATACGATTACTCTCAATTTGATTCCTGAAACTCAATAAATTACACAAACTTTTCAACGTAGAATTTGCAACTTTTCGAAGAGGAAATCGATCCTCGCTATCATTTTTGACGCACAATTCATTTTTTTCTCACTAGTATTCACTAAATCAACTACGCGGAACTCATTTTGATAATTATATAGTTAGAATTTAACCCGGTAAACACTGAATTAGAACATTTATTTATGATTTGCACTCGCGTAAGTCACTTCTTCACAACTGACATTTCTCAAACTGTCAAAAGAATCGTCATAATTGTCGTGAGTAATTTTGATGTTCGTTAAGTTGGAATGAACCAATCATAATTAAGGATAGTCTTTTATCTCGTGTCCACGCTTAGAAATTTCAAAATTTCGTCATGCTATCTTATTCTATCACGTTCTCACCAAATTTTCAACTACATATGTTTTTCTGAGTATACATACATTTAACTCTCGCAAATACATTTAATATTTTATGTTGTGGGTTGTTTACAGTTAGAATAGAAAATTGTTCACAGTGCCAGTGCTATTTAGTATATATGCTCTGGCCATACCATGTTCAACTGCAGGAGTATCGGGCGGCCCGAGAGCGAATATTTGCCTCCGAAGAAGTCACCGCTCGCCCGTGCAAAACAAAATGGTCAAGCCGTCGTTGGCGGAGTTTCCACAAGGCAGCGCACACCTGCCGTCAAACATTAAACTTTTGTAACATCTCGAAGGTTTCTGAGAATGATACCAGACCTTACGCCCCAATCAAAGTGTTGGGCGAAATCGCTTTCGCACTGATCGACATGGGTGCAAGTACTAGCCACCTTGCCTTGAGCCTTGGCTCAAAGGTACTACAACAAAACCCTACGGTAGTGAAACCCCGGCGCTCTGAAGTCAGTACAGCTGATGGCACCAAAAATCTTATCCAAGGTAGATTAACCACGCCCGTGACGTTCCGAGGTCAGACTAAGGATATTGCCTTCTTTATTATCCCTTCTCTGATCCAGAACGTATATCTTGGCGTCGATTTCGTTCTCCAATTTGGTTTGGCCCCAGATTTATTCACAGATTTGTCTTTAAATACTAAATATGTCAACGAACTGTCTTCTATACCCAACAGCCATGAATTAACGCCTAACCAACGACAACATCTGGAGGCATCCATCGCTGTTTTTCCAGCTTATGCTACCCAAGGCCTTAGCCGCACCACCCTGGTCTCACACGTCATCGATGTTGGCAATAGTAAGCCAATTAAGCAGAGACCATCTCACCGGCCATCGAGAAGTCAGTGTATGCAGACTTGGATAGGATGCTCGAGTTGGGGGTCCTAGAGGAGTCCCAAAGTGCCTGATTCTGACCGGCAACCTTGGCGGTGAAGCCAGGTAAAGTCCGTCTTTGTCTAGATGCCGGAAGGTAAACGTAGTTATCATCAAAGACACTTACCCTTTTCCGCTCATCGATGGAATATTGGGGAGACTGCCGAAAGCGAATTATATTACCAGTCTCGACCTAAAAGATGCCTTCTGGCAAATTCCACTCGATGAGGGGTCGAGGGATAAGACCGCGTTCACAGTGCCTGGACGACCATAATACCAGTTTGTCACGATGCCTTTTGGCCTGTGTAACGCTCCGCAAATGATGGCCCGGCTGATGGACAAATGAATTCCACCACATCTGAAAAACCAAGTGTTCGTGTACCTGGATGATCTTCTACTCATCACGGAAACGTTCGACCAACACCTCTTACTCCTGCAAGAAGTAGTCCTGCACATCAGTAAGACGGGACTCACCATTAGCGTCTAAAAAAGTAAGTTTGTCATGAACGAAGTCCGATCTAGGACATGTGATGCGGTCAAAACTCGAGCGATTGATGAGTTCTCCTTACCAAAAACTGTTAAGCAGCTACATCGTTTCCTTGGTGTATGCGGTTGATACCAAAGGTTCGCTCAGAATTATGCAACAGTTCCAGCGCCCCTGCCAGACATGCTTCGGAAAGGGAAGTTAATTTGGACAAAGCTCAGCCGAAAGGCATTTGAAGAGCTAAAATAAGCTTTATTATCAGCTCCCGTCTTGCACAGCCCTGACTTTAAGGAGCCCTTCTCCATTCATTGCGACGCAAGTCAACATGGAGAAGGAGCCGTGCTTGTACAATTGACCGATGAGGGAGAAGAAGCTCCCATTGCCTTCATGAACAATAAGCTGAACTCAGCTCAAAAGAACTATACCGTGTCCGAACAGGAATGTTTGGCAGCGGTGATGGCTGTGGAGAAAATCCGAGCCTATATCGAAGGCCACAAGTTTGAAATCATCACAGACCACGCTTTGCTACAATGGTTGATGAACCAAGCAGACTTATATGGCCCGATGGGCTCTTAAACTACAAGGGTTCAAGTTTTTCACCAAACACCGGAAAGGGACCCAGAACATCGTACCCGATACTCTCTTGCGAATGTTTTCACCAGAGGCAGCCAAATTGACCGTGAATGACGAGGATCCCCTTGAGATCGATTCGGACAGCCCACATTTCGAATCAGACAGCTAAAAAGAGTTGACGCAAACCGTCGTGAGCCAACAAACACAGTTGCCTGATTTGAAAGTGATAGACGGCTACGTATATAGACGGAATGAATACGCCACTGGTGATCCATGGCAGGAAGAAGAGCCCTGGAAACTCCGGGTACCAGAAGAAATGACATACCATCTGATCCTCCACGCACATGACCATCCTTCTAGTGCCCACGGAGGTTACGGTCGGACGCTCCGGCGACTTAAGAAGTACTTTTTCTGGCCTAAAACGGGAGCCCAGGTCAAAGACTACGTGAGCGCCTGTGAGACCTGTAAAGGCACTAAAGCTCCCTACCAACCTCTCTGACCTCCTATGGGTCAACTCAACTCCCAAAGCGCGTATTTCAACGTCTGTACATAGATCTGCTCGGTCCATATCCTCGATCTTCTATGGGACAGATCGGAGCTTTCGTTGTGTTCGACCAGCTCTCGAAATTCCCACTGGTGGAACCTATTCGCAAGTTCACGACTCCATCAATCGTGAAATTTCTAGAGGGTCGAGTATTCCACGTGTTCAGGGTACCAGAAAGTGTGCACTTAGACAACGGAGTACAGTTCAGATGTCGGCTGTTTAAGGGCCTACTCGAACAGTACGCCCATAAACTCTCCTCACTCTAACGCATCTGAACGTTTAAATCGCACACTGTTAGCCGCGATCCGTTCTTATGTTCACCCAACTCAGAAAGACTGGAACCGCAGATTGTCCGCCATCACTTGCGCTATGCGGTCATCCTATCATTCCGTCACCGGTGTCCCACCTTACTTTGTCGCCTTCAGACAGCACATGATTTGCCATGGTAAATCATACAGGCTATCACGCCAACTAAAGTGTTTGGGAGATCCCGTCATTGCACGGGAGATCCCGTCATCGCACTGGAGCCCCACGAGCGTTTAGGAGACCTCCGCCAACAAATCGGACGGAAGATAAAGGCCGCAGGACATGCAAATGAGGCGCAGTACAACCTCAGGTCACGACTTTCTAGTTTTAAAGAAGGAGATGAAGTTTTTCAGCGTGATTTTCGCCAAAGTGCCGCCGCTGTGCATAACAATGCCAAGCTGGACCGGCGTTTCCTGAAATGGCGCATACAGAAGGTAGTAGAACCCAACCGTTACCTGTTAACTGACTTATCGGGGAAAGAAGTCGGGGTATATCACGCAAAAGACCTGCGCCGATAATGACATATATGCGTCTGTTTTGTCCGTCCGTCAACTGTTTTCTTCATTCGTCTCACCCCGCGTTCCGACTCCGAAGACAATCGATCCTCCATCTGAAGATCCTTGAGCTCCTTTTTCGCAATCCTCGTCGCCTTCGGACCACAAGAAAATTAGCTGCCCTGTAGTAATCGAGCAGTTACACTATCAAACTGCTCGAAAACTTTTCTATCTCCTTCACCCGGTCTAGACGATCGACAACTGGGTAAACTGCTCGGACTTGAACTTGGTACTGCCATTGCCACAGCAGTGAAACCAGTAAACAAAAAAGAACAAGGAGTAAATTTATGCTGTGGATTATTGATTTTAAATATAAATTTAATTGAATCCAGTGCTGCTAATTATAGAGAAACTGTGAACGGTAAATCACTGTAGAAATATTTATATTATGAATATACGAAAAGGAATTCAGATTTCCCACTTGTTCTTTGTTTCGTTGCGTTCGTACGAAGTCCGTTGTTCTTACATACATATGACATACGAGTATGTGAATGCTATAGCAAAAGATTAGTTGAATTCGATTCACTCAAAGTGAATGCAAAACAAACAAACAAACACCTTAAATAGCTCCTAGAAGCAAAAGCAAGGACGAAATAGAAATCCAATGAGAAGGCTTCCAGCATAGATGTCAGAGAAAATGGATACGAAATCCATCGAGAGAAGTGAAGCACTTTATCATGTAGCGTGAAGTAAGCGCATTATTAGCTGTTGATTCGAATTTCAAATGAATCTGACGTGACGTCTCCCACTAATTTTCGCATCTTGAACTAAATCAATTTTCCGTGTGGGTATTCTAACTTGGACGATATAAAAGATTGAACATGACTTACCCTGCGAAAGATACGTCTCTGACATGCTTCCTAGAGCTGTTTTTACAATCCCACACACGTCATGCATTTTCTAGAAAATGCAAGCCCAATTCGCGACTAAGGCACAAAAACGGTCACAAGGATTCGTGCTGTGTGCAAGAGATATCAAAAATTCTCATTAGATAAAAAGCGTTCATTTACTGACTATCCATATTAAATTAACTTAAGATGAAAATAAAACAAAGAACTTGATCCAAATAGATAAAGGCAAATCACGCTAATTTGCAAACAAAACAATTAAACAAATGCTTGATGCTACTAGCAAAAGCAAAGAAATATTTAAGTAAAGTAAAATATAACAGAATCATACAGTAAAGTAAATAACAGCAACCCCACAGCAACAACAACAATAACAACAAGGCAATAATCAACTAAAAGAGAAAAACAGATACACAATGGACGAAAACGGTAGCTCTGTGACTGAAAACCAAGAAAACAGTGTGACTGTAAATGTAACTGCAAATCCAGAACAAAAAGAACCGGCTTTCGAAGATATATGTCCAAAGTCAATGTGATCAAATGTCCAGGTTGCAAGTATGATTCATCAACTGAAAATGTTCGCCTGCATATTAACCGTCTGCATTTGGACGGCAAATTTGGGAGAAATGTAATAGAGAGTTCATCGACAGACGTGGTGGGCATTGTGCGAAACATCTTCTCATGGGCATAATATCACGTTGGGGAGTGAACAGTTGGTTAAATGTGGCAGCAGGTTGATTTGGAGGTCGTCGAGGTTTTTTCGTGGAGAAAAGACGTGTCGTTGAGGGAGGGCATTTAAAATTTTCTTCCCGGAAATGGTGATAAGAAATTCGTGGAAAAATCGGGGAGTCATTTCTAAGTGCACGAGTGTTTTGTTCATATTTTATGCTGGATTGTAATTCCATTGTTTAGAATCGCGCTTATGATTAGAATTTCGCACTTAAGTTTATAATGACGATAAAACAGTGAGACTGATGGAATTTGTCCGTTCGCGGGTGATTGAGTGAATCAAAATGCTTCTCGGCACAATTATATTAAATTCTTGATTATATTGAAAATTTCGTAACGTAGCCGGAAGATGGATAAATCATAAACGATCAATGTGCATGAATGTTACTATAAAGTGATCAGTGACGCCATATGTGAAAATAACTACAATTTCATGAAGGCCAGTGAATAGTACCCGTAAAATATGTTAATTGTGCTAATGTGGATGCGAGCACATCAACGACATCAGACGATGAGGACAACGAATTTTTGATGCACAAGAAGAAGGTGGTTCAATGGCATTTCAAGAGGACGCATTTGCTTTCAAGGTTCCTCAGTCAAATCAACGAGAATCACAAGACGCAACTGATAGTTCGTTCAGAGTGAGTGCTCCGACATAACTTTCCGCATGAAAATGTTCACAGTTAAATTGAATAAGTGCGCATTATTAAATGTGAAGAATATTGGAAACAAAAACGTGTGCTAGTAGCAAAAGTCGGAAGTGTGTCGCGTATGGTGTTTTATTTGGAACCGAATACAATTGGAAAGAGGTGGAGCAGCGGCATCATAAATTTATTTCCTGTATATTGTAAAGGGAAGAGGTTTTAAGGAGGATTGTAGATGCAGCTTCCATTTTTTTAAATTTCATTCATGTCCAGCACACACTGAAAAACTTCCTTAATTCAAAGACTACAAAATAGTGACGATGATCTAAATTAGTCTGACAATAATTTTGAAATCGATAATTATCATAATTTTTTTTTGTTGAGTGTCCCATAACCAATAATTTAAATAATATACCGGTAGATGCCCAAATTGAATTTCAGGACTTACCCACCCCGTCAACGAGCGCTCGTCGAGCATGTTGGGTAAGTACCCTATTGATTGATTTAAATTTTTTTATTGACATTTCAATTTGTTTTGTACGTATAATGTTTTTTATATATATTTCAAATTTTATATACACTTTTAATTCATATATACACACAATAATGGGCTTTGGAAACAACAAATTTCATAAGTACAGAACGTGACATATTTTATGAATAAAGGAAATTAATCTCTTATATCTACATTAATAGAATCTCACTTCTGTTCCCTTGTGTTTCTTTTAGTTCTTTACATCTATGTTTAACTTTTAACAGAAGGAGATTAGATTTATTAGTAGTTTGTAAATCATTAAGATCGCATTCGAAATTGATATTGCTTAGTACTTGAAAATTTTTGTATCAATTCTTCATTTTTTGCTTGAAGTATAATAAAAAGGAACAGATTATTTGCTAACCGGTCTTTCCATTTTAATTCTTCTGACTGGATATAGGACCCGGTACAGTGGAAGGTTTTTTCACAAAAAATGAGCTAGCCATGGGGTGCACTCCAGCTGATTTTTAGTTTCGGAGGCTCTTGCGGGTTGGGTGGCTTCCAGTTTAAGTGCCCTTTTTATAGCATAGGGTTCTGTGATCCGATCACATAACTCTACGACATAAATTGGTCACTTTTATATTTCTTTGGGAAGGCTCATGCAAAGTATGTTTGTATGGGTTTTCCACTCAGAAGGGAAATATATGGCCACTGTAGCATTTTGGATCTTGGTCCGGTTGGGCGGGTGCGAGGGGGCACCATAAGCAACCGGTTGCCCCACTCTTATTTGCGGGCCATGAGAATCGTCAGGTAACGATGAAGTTGCCCTAAGTCCGTCTGTTTTGGCGTGTTTTGACTTGTTCTTTGAACATGCAATTCCGTCCTTAGGTAGTTACCTACAATTTTCCGACTTCGGTTGATTTTTTCTGTTGAGACCCAGGAATTTGTTAATGCGAAATTCTTTTGTAGTGGGTCCTTGTGCTGGAGGAATTGACCTACCCCACGACACTGCAACGCTAGCCTGCCAGTGCATCCACGTGTCCCCAGGCAAGGTCATTCTCGGCGGATCTTAACATCCTCTTTCGCCGTGGCAGAAGACCATCGCTGCAGTTCTTCACGGACCTTTATACCTATCCTTTCACTACAAAATGGCGCCCAACGTGGGGCCCAAAATGCCCGGCTGTATCATCAGTCATGAGCACGATACAGTCCATCGTCTCTAGATGTCCGTACAAGGTGTCAAGATTATTGGCGGGTAGGTAACTACTTAGGGCTATTGCACTATTTGTGCCCCAGCAACTAATAACTTCCGGACGTGTGTTGTCCTTGGACATCAATATCGTTTGGACCTGCTTTGACTTATACTTTGGTGGTTTACCACCATCGTATGACTAGTAAGGCCAGATGATATTAGAGCCCCTATGTGTACTTGGAAGTTATTATCCCAACACCATGTTTGCGGTGGGTTCGGATCTGTACCCCAAACCAAGCGGTGCCTAAGTGTCTTTCATTACATGGATCCTGATTTCATGTGATTGGCTGCATAGCTAGTGGATGACTATCCATAACAAGACACGCGCTGCTTGTGGGTCAGAATTCAACCCTGTGCTGACAAGTTGTAACTTGTGAAAACTTGCGGATGAGGGAGCACTTCCAAACCTTGATTCTGATGGTGCCGCAAGAGAGTTGTCCCTGTGGCGCAACAGAAGGAGTGTATCATTGGTGTCCTTGCCTGTCAAGAGACATGAAATGGAAAGACCGATTATTTTCATGATAACATAATTTCATAATGTCTGCAAGGTACGTGTTTACATTTCTTTGTGAGGAGTTGTTATAGTTCGCCACCTTCAGCCACTTCATCAATATCAAATTTTTTACTTCTTAAATTTTTTTTGCTAGGCTTATATCTAATCCGACGCAGATTTAGGGTTTTTTTTTCATATCTATCGATATTGCTATAATCTACTTTTCCCATTTAGGACGTATAGTTATATTTTCAGAATATGTCCACCAAACGCACGCCAGATAAGCGTCGATTGCGATCAGATGCAGAACTCACGGCATTGTGCGTCATCTGCCAGCAGGCCAGGAATGATGGAATGTCAGTACAAATGTTGGCGTGCGGACATCAATTCCATGAAGCCTGCGTGACTCAGCACTTACTGGTCAGCCGGACTTGCCCTTTGTGCCGAAAACCAGCACCGTTGGCGGGTCCACCTTCCAGCCACCTGGAACTTCCAGCTGCTCCAGGGGCGGTTTCCAAACCGAAAGACGCCGGAATCAGGTTTCATCAGTGGCGGACGAGCTCGACTTAGTGGCCGGAGCCCAAGCAGTGCCGCCGGCTGAAGGGCAGAGACCAACTGTGGCTGTAGAGGTGCCCGTCCTGCAGGACTTGATGGTGCTAATGCAAGGGTTGACTACCCGGATAGCCACGCTAGAAAGCAAGCAGGAAAATCCAATCCCAGCTTGTCCGAGAACGCCTGCGATGCGGTATTCGGACTTACATCCCTGGGATTTCCCGTTAGACCAGCGACTCGATCCCGAAAGAAACCGGTCCAGTGCCGCAATGAATCCATTGGCTCCAGTGTACTGGCCCAGGCTGAGCCAAACACCACCACCAACTCTAGCTCCAGTGGCTCCTCCGGGCTAACGCAGCCTTCCACACGCTACGTATCGGCTGAAGCCGACGCAAATTCCTAGTATCATTCAGGGCTGAAATCTGCATTTCAGCGGGGAACCCAAAACCATAGCTGTGGAAGTTTTCATTGGTCGCGTGGAGTTCCTGATAGAGCAAATTTTGGCAGGCGATCACATGGCGCTTGCAGGATACTTGCCGATGCTGCTTAGGGGGGCAGCCTTGGAGACACACTGGTGGATACATGCGGCTCCCCCATCAATCCGCTGGTCACGGCTAAAGGAGGTACTCCGCATGGAGTACCCTATGGTCAATATGGATGAGAGGGTCCTGGACAAGATCCATGTCAGATGGCAACGTCCAGACGAGCCCTTTCATCAATACCGGGCCAACATCCTCCGGCTGAACGACCAGCTGTCGGAGCTGATGTCATCCACTCAACTGCTGCGGGTGTTGAAATGGAATCTAAGGCTGGAACTTCGTCACCATGTCGCAACCTCAGACCCGCAGAGTATGGAATCACTGCTAAGGACCGTCAGTCGACTGGAGGGGGTTGAAGAAGACCTCCGGGAACGGCCCTACTTGTAAGCGAGGACGGGTCCGTGGCGTGGAATCACGGAAGTGGCACCAGATTATAACACCATGGATCTGGAGGAACACATGGAGTCAGATCAGCTTGCAAACAAACCGGACACCGGTTTGATGCATGTCGAGCAGAGCGAATGGTTTTCTGCTACGGTTGCGGTGAGTCGGGCACCTACTTTCTGGAGTGCCCAGATTGTGCCACTCCAAAAAATGGCCAGGCAGGTTCTCGTCCAACTCAGCGGTACTCCAAAGCCTCGCAGTAAGTTCCCAGCTTGACGATAACCCACCAGCCATGACCACTATGTTTGCGGATGTTCCTTCTCTTCCGGAAGCCTCACCAACGACAGTGTTGAAGAAACCACCTCAGTCACTGCCTGAAGAAACTCGGCAGCCCCAAATGCGCGTACTGAAGCCATACCATGTTCGACTGCAGGAATATCGGGTGGCTCGAGAGCGAATATTTGCTTCCGTAGAAGTCATCTCTCGCCCGCGCAAAACAAAATGGTCAACCCGTCGTTGGCGGAGTTTTTGCAAGGGAGCGCACACCTGCCGTCAAAAAATAAACTTTTGTAACACCTCGGAGGTTTCTGAGAATGATACCAGACCTTACGCCCCAATCAAAGTGTTGGGCGAAATCGCTTTCGCACTGATCGACATGGGTGCAAGTACTAGCCACCTTGCCTTGAGCCTTGGCTCAAAGGTACTACAACAAAACCCTACGGTAGTAAAACCCCGGCGCTCTGAAATCAGTACAGCTGATGGCACCAAAAACCTTATCCAAGGTAGATTAACCACGCCCGTGACGTTCTGAGGTCAGACTAAGGATATTACCTTCTTTATTATCCCTTCTCTGACTCAGAATGTATATCTTGGCGTCGATTTCGTTCTCCAATTTGGTTTGGCCCCAAATTTATTCACAGATTTGTCTTTAAATACTAAATATGTCAACGAACTGTCTTCTATACCCAACAGCCATGAATTAACGCCTAACCAACGACAACATCTGGAAGCACTCATCGCTGTTTTTCCAGCTTATGCTACCCAAGGCCTTGGCCGCACCACCCTGGTCTCACACGTCATCGATGTTGGCAATAGTAAGCCAATTAAGCAGAGCCACTATGCCATCTCACTGGCCATGGAGAAGTCAGTGTATGCAGATTTGGATAGGATGCTCGAGTTGGGGGTCCTAGAGGAGTCCCAAAGTGCCTGGTCCTGACCGGTAACCTTGGCGGTGAAGCCAGGTAAAGTCCGTCTTTGTCTAGATGCCGGAAGGTAAACGTAGTTATCATCAAAGACACTTACCCTTTTCCGCTCATCGATGGAATATTGGGGAGACTGCCGAAAGCGAATTATATTACCAGTCTCGACCTAAAAGATGCCTTCTGGCAAATTCCACTCGATGAGGGGTCGAGGGATAAGACCGCATTCACAGTGCCTGGGCGACCATTATACCAGTTCGTCACAATGCCTTTTGGCCTGTGTAACTCTCCGCAAATGATGGCCCGGCTGATGGACAAAGGAATTCCACCTCATCTGAAAAACCAAGGGTTCGTGTACCTGGATGATCTTCTACTCATCACGGAAACGTTCGACCCTGCCCTGCACATCACTAAGGCGGGACTCACCATCAGCGTCCAAAAAAGTAAGTTTGTCATGAACGAAGTCCGATCTAGGACATGTGATGCAGACAAAACTCGGGCGATTGATGAGTTCCCCTTACCAAAAACTGTTAAGCAGCTACATCGTTTCCTTGGTGTGTGTGGTTGGTATCGAAGGTTCGCTCAGAATTATGCAACAGTTTTAGCGCCCCTGTCGGATATGCTTCGGAAAGGGAAGTTAATTTGGACAAAGCTCAGCCGAAAGGAATTTGAAGAGCTAAAATAAGCTTTAACATCAGCTTAAGAAGCCCTTCTCCATTCATTGTGACGCAAGTCAACATGGAATAGGAGCCGTGCTTGTACAATTGACCGATGAGGGAGAAGAAGCTCCCATTGCCTTCATGTCCAAAAAGCGGAACTCGGCCCAAAAGAACCATACCGTGTCCGTGCAGGAATGTTTGGCAGCGGTGATGGCTGTGAAGAAATTCACAGACTACGTTTGCTACAAAGGTTGATGAACCAAGCCAACTTACACGGACGCCTGGTCCGGTGGGCTCTTAAACTGCAAGGTTTCAAGTTTTCCATCAAACACCGGAAAGGTACCCAGAACATCGTACCCGATACTCTCTCGCGAATGTTTTCACCAGAGGTCGCCAAATTGACCGTGAATGACGAGGATCCCCTTGAGATAGATTTGGACAGCCCACATTCCAAATCAGACAGCTACAAAGAGTTGACGCAAACCATCGTGAGCCAACAAACACAGTTGCCTGATTTGAAAGTGATCGACGGCTACGTGTATAGACGGAATGAATACGCCACTGGTGATCCATGGCAGGAAGAAGAGTCCTGGAAACTCTGGTTACCGGAAGAAATTACACACCATCTGATCCTCCACGCACATGACCATCCTTCAAGTGCCCACGGAGGTTACGGCTGGACGCTCCGGTGACTTAATAAATACTTCTTCTGGCCTAAAATGTCATCCCAGGTCAAAGACCAACCTCTTTGACCTCCTACGAGTCAACTCAACTCCCAGAGCGCGTATTTCATCGTCTGTACATAGATCTGCTCGGTCCATATCCTCGATCTTCTATGGGACAGATCGGAGCTATCGTTGTGTTAGACCAGCTCTCGAAATTCCCACTGGTGGAACCTATTCGCAAGTTCACGACTCCATCTATTGTGAAATTCCTAGAGAGTCGCGTATTCCACGTGTTCAGGGTACCAGAAAGTGTGTACTCAGACAACGGAGTACAGTTCAGATGTCGCCAGTTTAAGGGCCTACTCGAACAATAAGGCGTCGAACAGCAACTGACGCCCATATACTCTCCTCAGTCTAACGCATCTGAACGTTTGAATTGCACACTGTTAGCCGCGATCCGTTCTTATGTTCACCCAACTCAGAAAGACTGGGACCGCAGATTGTCCGCCATCACTTGCGCTATGCGGTCATCCTATCATTCCGTCACCGGTGTCTCACCTTACTTTGCCGCCTTCAGACAGCACATGATTTGCCATGGTAAATCATACGGACTATCACGCCAACTAAAGTGTTTGGGAGATGCCGTCGTTGCACTGGAGCCCCACGAGCGTTTAAGAGACCTCCGCCAACAAATCGAACGGAAGATAAAGGCCGCAGGACATGCAAATGAGGTGCAGTACAACCTCACGTCACGACCTTCCAATTTTAAATAAGGGGATGAGGTTTTTCAGCGTGATTTTCGCCAAAGTGACGCGGCTGGGAATAACAATGCCAAGCTGGACTGGCATTTTCTGAAATGCCGCATCCAGAAGTTAGTAGGACCCAATCGTTACCTGTTAACTGACCTATCGGGGAAAGAAGTCGGGGTATATCACGCAAAAGACCTGCGCCGATAATGACATATATGCGTCTGTTTTGTCCGTCCGTCAACTGTTTTCTTCATTTGTCTCACCCCTTTTTCCGACTCCGAAGACAATCGATCCTGCATCTGAAGATCCTTGAGCCCTTTTTTCGCAATCCTCGTTGCCTTGGGACCACAAGAAAATTAGCTGCCCTGTAGTAATCGAGCAGTTACACTATCAAACTGCTCGAAAACTTTCCTATCTCATTCACCCGGCTTGGATGATCGACAACTGGGCAGACTGCTCTGACTTGAACTTGGTACTGCCATTGCCACAGCAATGAAACCAGTAAACAAAAAAGAACAAGGAGTAAATTTATGCTGCGGATTATTGATTTTAAATATAAATTTAATTGAATCCAGTGCTGCTAATTATAGAGAAACTGTGAACGATAAATCACTGTAGAAATATTTATATTAAGAATATACCAAAAGGAATTCAGATTTTCCACTTGTGCTTAGTTTTGTTGCGTTCATACGTTGTCCGTTGTTCTTACATATGACATACGAGTATGTGAATGCTATAGCAAAAGATTAGTTGAATTCTATTCACTCAAAGTGAATGCAAAACAAACCAACACCTTAAATAGCTCCTAGAAGCAAAAGCAAGGACGAAATAGAAATCCAATGAGAAGGCTTCCAGCATAGATGTCAGAGAGAATGGATACGAAACCCATCGCGAGAATTGAAGCACTTTATTATGTAGCGTGAAGTAAGCGCATTATTAGCTGTTGATTCGAATTTCAAATGAATCTGACGTGACGTCTCCCACTAATTTTCGCACCTTGAACTAAATCAATTTTCCGTGCGGGTATTCTAACTTGGACGATATAAAAGATTGAACATGACTTACGTACCTGACATGCTTCCTCGAGCTGTTTTTACAATCCCACACACGTCACTACATTTTTCGACACAAAAACACTCGCGATCCGTAACAAACTTTTCAGTTTGATTAATCATCACATTTGCAACGCTTTTGTCCTAGATTCAACACAGTTTATCTTCAAAAAATTGTTTTGTGTACAATTTCAAATTCAACTAGATTGGACGTTTCCTATCAATGTTGAATTTTCACAAATCATATGTTTTCAATCATATGGTTGATATTTTGTTGACAACTTGGGGGTTAAGGTATAAGAGGAGTGGGATTTTCGTGAGAGCAACTAGAGAGCCACTTGAATGTGTGGATTCTCTAGTGGCGTGAAAGGCAGGGGGATTTAAATTCGCATGCGAGAGAAAGATGTAGTAAAAGTACTCCACTCACATATGAATGAAAATAAGCTCATTTCGCGTCCATTACATTATATGTCTTAGGCTTTCAAATAATAGTTAGTTCGATTTGTATAGCAGACAAGGAAAAACTAATCTTAATTAGTGAAGAACCAAAACAAGAAGCAAAAAACAAAAGAAAAACTAACCGCTATGACTTAGATTTAGACAATAGCTAAAATAAACAAGGTACGGAATCACATAATTTAATTTACATAATAATTTAATTTACATAATTTAAGATAAATAAATGTACATTACATCTTAACGTTAATTAGTATTTAGCATATTAAAAAAACAACTGCAAATCCTACTGGCCTCGAGGCTGCAAAGCGACGCGAATTACGTGTCTGATGGCCGAGATTGCCAAAAAAATAAATGTAGCAAACACTTAAATAAAAACACTTAGGTTACAATACACAAATATTACTTTTATTAAAAAACACATTAAAACTTCGAACAATAATTTTACAATTTAGATATTCAGTCGACCAGAGTTTCGACTTACGCGTCGCGGTACTGGGGGCGAAGCCAAGTATCCCAATGATTTTTATGCAGGTAATCTGCTGATGCAGCGTGAGAATGAACTTTGTAGTTTTTAGGTAAATCTGCTGATTCAAGTGCATGTGGCGAGCAATTTCCGTTTTCGCGTGACAAATTTGAGGAAATTGTCTGCACGTTTCCGCTTATGTTTGCGGTTTTTTCTTTTGAGGGAAAACTGAACGGATACGTAATTTCTCCCCCCTTACAATGAGGATTCTCCTGAATTCTTCCTTTAACATTTACTTTAACATTATTTTGTCCTTTTTTGCAAAAAATTAGTATGAAAATGATCATTAAGAGTATCAAACTTAGATTACACGTATAGGAAACTTTTTTGTGAAATTCCAGTTCTTTAATTTTTTCAATATTTTTGATATTTTTCAGAGCAACTCCTTCTAAAGTAAGTTTTTCAGTAAAATTTTTAAATACTTCATTTGAAGGGTAGAAAAATCGTTCTAAAAATGTTTCCTTTACATTAGAAATATAGTGGTCCAAAATTTTTATCTCACAGTTGTTAAAATGTATCAAAACATTATTTTTTAGCGTTAATTTTCTTTCATCACAATTTTGAGTAATATTAATTCTATCTGCATTTTTTATAAGTAATGTCTCATCGTCAACTTCAATAATTTCTGTATTTAAATTCGTAACTAATTTGCAATTTTGACTATAAACACAATTTTTACTTGTAAGTGCTTCGTTCAAAGATTTCGATTTATCAAAGGTATATACGATATCATTGTACTTAAAAATAGTTTCTGAGGGGAAATCGATTTCTTTATGCTCTGAATTGGGCATTGGTATAATTTGTCTTAAATTTATCTGAATGAATCGACTTGGAATTTTTATGGCAAGTATCAAAAGGTTATCTTCCAATTTCGCTAATCCCAATTTTATGTATTGCATTTTTGTTAAGTCAATTTTAAATCTTTGGATTTCTTCGTCTGTTAAAATGTTAGGATTCAAAAGGCCATGTCTTGCGGAAGCTACGTTGTCCAAGATATGTTCCAGTTTACTTTTTAGGATTTGAATTTTAAAAAGTTGGTCGTAGTACATGTTGTCGTTAATTGTCTGTTTTGATATCGTATTAAGTCTCGAAATTATTGTTTTGCGGTCTGCTTCGATAATGTGTTTCAGTTGTAAAATTGTCTGGTTAAATGCACTGTTAATTGCAATTTGTTGGTTAAGTGTTGTTATTGCGTTATGTGAATTTGTTTCCATCGTCTTGAAATGGTCTTCTATTGTCTGTCTGTCTTGTTCGTCCATTGTCCCGAATAACCATTTTTGCATTGTTCCTACCAAATTAATTAGACCTCTTTTTCTTCTGTTTGTTGTAGGAATGATAGTGTTCATTTTATTTTTCAAATGAGTTAATTCTGTTAAAAGCAAATGTTTGTGGTTACCTTCTAAATACTCTATGTTTGTAGAGAAATCGTTTAGGATTTGTAAAATTTCCGTTATATTTATTATATGGATAACTATGTTGTATTTGCTAACTATTTCCGTTTTGTCAAGTTGAAGTTCGATGAATCCCGTCTGTTCAGATATTTCTTGTAGGCTCAGTCATCCTGTCACTGGTGTAGTCAATATTAGTAGAAGCGTCAATGTTACCATTAAAACCTGAAAAATTAAGAGAATATTTTTCTTGTAGGATTTCTAGGATCATTTTCTTTCGGAAGTAGGGTATATTTTCTTGCGAAAACGTTACTTCAGAGTTACTTGTTATGTATTCAGCAATCATACAGCTGAACACTCCGCAATCATTATTATTTGTTTGCTGCGGTGTATCGGCTAAACTTTTTTTTGCAAACTCAGAAACCTCAATTGTTACTTTTCTTTTATCCATGGACTCTTTTTCTAAGTAGTCTTTTAATGTTTTGATGATTTGCGGGTTTGGGTGACCCATGGAATCGTAATATTTGATACTTTTATCCCTAAAATCGATAATACTCATGCACCAATGTACATTATTTATATTGGATGGAATTAATAAAATATCGTATGAAAAGATATCAAGTCCTCTGGTCCATCTACGGACAGCACCATAACCTCCTTGCAAAAGGCGAGGTAAAAAGAAAGTATTCATTGTGTAGACACTGGGCAGATTTTTTGCTGTTTCCTGTTGTGTCCGTTCCACTATTAAATTCATGTAAAAGTTAATAATGTTATCATTCAACCAGTTTCCTTCCCGTAGTGTATTTATATCATGTCTTGTTATGTTAAGTTTAAATTTTGAAACAAGAATGTCATTTTGGTGTCCGTTATTTAAAGCTTTTTCTATAGTCAATTCCTGTTCTTGTGTAATTATATTCTCGGTATGACAATCAATGTTTGTAAATTTTCTTGGCTTCTTAATGTTAGATGGGTGTACGTTTTCTAGTTTTGCTTTCCTGAATCTGGGCAAGTGTTTTTGTCTTTCGGCTCTATAGTTTTTAATGAACCCTGTGGACCTATTTTCAATATAGTCTTCTCTTTTTTCGTTCGATGTTTCTAGCCATTTTTCTTTGGTTTCTTTTAAGTTTTTCTTGATTTTTTCAAGATCGACTTTGTGGTGTTGGACTTCAATAGGGGTAGCTTTAATTGTTGAGTGAAGCCTTTCATTATAATTTCTAACTGCTTTCTGGATCAAGGTTCTTGGGGACTGTCCTTACTTTTGTTGGTGTAATATGCGAAATTTTTCAACAAGTGTAGAGTGGAAACGTTCAATGTCGGCTAGGCCCGTATAACTGTGGGCTTTTGTAAGATGTAACTCTACATTTTCTTTATTGAGAAAATCCTTCATAGTCACACCATTAAATTCATTGCCTGCCACTATCTTATTACGTTTCCCCATTTTAGCAAACTGCTCTTCTAGTACATCAATTATAGTTAAGTGATTTTTATCCGGCAAGTAATATACGGTTCCAAACTTTGAAAATTTGTCAATAATCGTTAAAAAATTTTGATTAAGTATTATGTAAATGTCAATATAAAGTATCTGATTAATATCTGTTGGTGTCTCGGTCTCTTGAAATTTCGGCTTGATGGGTTTTCGATCGTATTTAGTCCCCTGACATATTTCGCACTGATTTATAACTATATTTATGAGTTCCATTAGTTAAGGATAATAAATTCTGTTTTTGATAGCATTGAAAGTTTCTAGAATTCCTGAATGAAGACTTTCTTTGACGTGATATAATGAAATTTGTCTTACTGCTTCCACTTCAGTAGCTACATCCTGAGCTCTGTACGAACATCTTACAAATTTTAGCGTTCCATCGTTTGAAAACATTTCGCGAAGTTTCTCTTGGACAATATTATATTTGCGATCTGAAATTTCGGAGTAAATCCCAGTGATACCCTTTTTGATATACCTCCGAAAAATGTCATACAAATTTTCAAAATCATGTTCAGCAATATAGATTATTCATTTGTTATGAATCGTTTCGAAGTCTTTCACTTTATTATTAGTCAAAATTAATTGTGTCTTATGCTTATTGACTATCTCTTCTTTAATAGGAATATAGTCGTGTAATTCTTCTTCAGCGGAGTGAACTGTTGCCATAGTGGTGTCCTCTTCTTCATTTTCCACATTGAAAAGAACTGGTATTTCCGAATAAGAGTTTGTTTTAGTCTCTAATTTTTCTGCTTCGCTCAGATTTTCTTCCGACTGATTAAGTCTACTGAGAAAATCTGCGATATGATTGTCTTTACCCTTAAGGTATTCTATCTCAAACTGATATTCACCTAACTTAAGCAGCCATCGCTGATGTCGGGGAGAGATATCCTTTCCTCTATATTTGGAATGCAAATATTTTATTGGTAAGTGGTCCGTCAATATTGTAAATTTATTACCGTACAAGTAGGGTCTAAAATAGTTGACCGCCCACATGATTGCAAGAAATTCTTTGTCAGTTGTGCAATAGTTTCGCTCATGGCAATTTAACGTTCTAGATGCGAAACATACGGGGTGTGCGTCCTGAGAAAGGACAGCACCCAAAGCATAATTGGAAGCATCCGTAGTTAGTTGAAATTTTTTTGTAAAGTTTGGGAATTTTAGAATAGGTGGAGAGCTTATGAGATTCTTAAGTTTTCCAAAGGCCGCTATATAGTTCGGATCTTTAATATTAATTTTGCTGTCTTTTCGGAGAAACTTTGTCATTGGCTGTGCTACTTTAGCGTAGTCGCGAATAAATTTACGGTAGTATCCCGTCAGACCTAAGAAACTTTTAATTTGTTTTTCCGTCTTGGGAAGTTTTATGTTCTGTATAACTGTTATTTTTTCAGGGTTCGGTTTTAATCCCTCTTTTGTTATAACGTGACCTAGAAAATTTGTTTCCTTTTGCATAAAGGAACATTTGTCAATTTGTACTTTTAATTTATGAGATCTCAAAACGTTAAAAATATCAGTCAAATTTTTAATATCTTCTTTCAGAGATGTGCTAAAAATCAAAACATCATCTAAGTAAACCACACAAGTCTTGTTTATGAAATCACGAAGAATGTCATTCATAAGCCTCTGAAATGTTGCAGGAGCGTTTTTGAGACCAAATGGCATTCTTATGAATTCATACAATCCGTGTGGAGTTACGAATGCAGTTTTATGCATATCTTCTTTTTTGATAAGAATCTGGTGATATCCTTTAGCCAGATCTATTGTCGAGAAATATTGTGCTCTACCCAACTTGTCGAGGATAGAGTCAATATTGGGTAATGGAAACTTATCGTCTATCGTTACCTCATTAAGCCTCCTATAATCAATTACAATCCTGTACTTTTTTTCCTGAGTTATCAGATTTTTTTGGTACTACGATCAACGGGCTTGAATATTTCGAGTTGCTTTTCCGAATTATCCCTTGGGATTCCATTTCAAATATTTGGCGTCTTACCTCTTCTTCATGTTTTGGTGGGTACCGATATAGTTTCGAATTTATTTGTTGATCTGTTGTAGTTTTAATCTCATGCTCTATTGAGGTTGTACTTGTCAGTCTATCTCCTTCTTTGAAAAATACTTCTTCATATTGTTTAATTAATTTGTAAAGTTCACAGTATTCTTCAGGATTCAGATAATTGAGCTTCAGTCGTTTCATGTAATTTTCGTCAGTGGTTTCGAGCCAACATATTTCTTGACTTGAATACGGGTTGTTAAAAAATCGAATTGGTTGTCCGTTAAGAGTAATTATCTTATTTTCTATGTCTATTATTGTTCCAAGAGCATCGAGCAAATCCATCCCCATAATAAAACTATACTCTCTATTTTTCAGGCTTCTCACCTTCCATCGAATATGACCCCCTAGCTGCGGTTTAATTTCAATGGGAGCCGGGGTATGCACTTCGAAATTAATGACATCTTTTCCCGTAATTGTTGTAAAGTAAAGAGGTTCAATTGGAACTTTACGGAATTGATGGAGATTTTCATCAATAATGCTAAAAGAAGAGCCAGTATCGATAAGCGCTAGAAATTTTGTTTGGTAGATCGTAATTTCAATCAAAGAAAATTCGTCCGAGGCTAGTTGTAAAAAAAACTTAGATCTTTCGGATGAATTACATTCTGTGCCCAAATAATCATTTGATCTCATTCGGCTCTCAGTATACGTATTTGGGTTTGAACTCAAATTACTTTCATCCCATGCAACGAAATTTCCTTCTGGTTGGGGACAAACATTATTTTCATTAGATCTCAGTCCCTGTAAGTTATCCATTTCCATGGGCTCACCCGGTTAATGTCTCCTGGTGCCTGAATATCTTCGAGAATGTCCTTGAGAATTATTTGGTCTATATTGACCAGAAGTGTTTTGATTAGGATTAGAGCTAGAATTTTGTCGAATTTGTTGGCTTTGGCTTCTATAAACATGATTTTCTAGTCTAATTTCATTGTCTGTTTGGTTTTTTGTATGTTGTTTGTCGTTTTGTCCGGAATTATTTGGGTTCATACTTTGGAAGCCACTTTGTGTATTCTTTTTAAATTATTTATTGAATGGTTTTTTGGAAGACGAATCGGAAGACTCCCCTTTTTTGAATTCATGCCTTATGCAAGAATTTTCAAATCGTCTTTCCCTCATAATTGATAAGATTTCATTAATATTTGATAATTTGTATATTTTATCTAAAAGGACACCTTGTGTCATCTCTTTAACACTATTGACAAGAAGTGAATCGATATTGCTTAAATCAATATATGGGTTATCTTTATAATAGGTAATTATTTCATCTGACTTAAATTTAATTGATTGTATTTCTGTGGCAAGTTCACTCACCGAATTTGCTCGCATAGTCGTTATTTTCCTATAAATGTCTGCTGGTTCCATTTCCGGCTTCTACCTGAGCTTTAGGTTTGTTTTGATGAGCTCCCAATTGTCCGGCTCCGGTATGTTGATAATAGCGCTCTTTGCCTCTCCTTGGATTTTTTCATAATAAATCGTTCTGGTTGCCAGCTTCTTGTATTCCGGGTCGACCACATGGTTTAAATAATATTCCGTACTTGCGATGAAGGCGTTTATAGAAATGTCTCCCGTTCCCGAGAAGGTATTCATGTACCGCACTTCTCTGAGTATTTTTTCGAAATTTTCTTTCGCCGTATTTTGGATGGTCATCCTATGCAAGGCAACACGAAGTTGTTCAATTTGTGCGTCACGTTCCTGAAGCGCCTGGTGAAGTGCTTGCATTTGTTCTTCCATTTCTATATTTTTGATGTCACACCGTCCAGAATTAAAAACTTTGCACCTTTTGGATTTTCTATTGTCCATAGACATGCAAAACTTCACTTCACTTCTTTTTTTTTGTGTTGGATTTTACAATGATTTAAAATTGCACATATTACTTTTTATTAATCACTTATTATAAGGTACCTTGTTCGGAGCACCTTTGACGAGTAGATTAGGTCAATGAGATTTTATTATCACTAATTCTTCTCGAATCTTAGTAGCACTAGTTCTTATCGAACTTTAAGTCACTTTATTTTTATTTAGTTTTCTTTAAAGCACTAATTCTTTTCGAATTTGATGTCACTTTTATTATTCCCGTAATTGAGGTTCTTAAGCAAACACTTTCAATTTTTTTTTTTTTAGGTTGACCGACTGCGCCAATTACGTGTCTGATGGCCGAGATTGCCAAAAAAAAATAAATGTAGCAAACACTTAAATAAAAACACTTTGGTTACAATACACAAATATTACTTTTATTAAAAAACACATTAAAACTTCGAACAATAATTTTACAATTTAGATATTCAGTCGACCAGAGTTTCGACTTACGCGTCGCGGTACTGGGGGCGAAGCCAAGTATCCCAATGATTTTTATGCAGGTAATCTGCTGATGCAGCGTGAGAATGAACTTTGTAGTTTTTAGGTAAATCAGCTAATTCAAGTGCATGTGGCGAGCAATTTCCGTTTCCGCGTGAGAAATTTGAGGAAATTGTCTGCACGTTCCCGCTTAGGTTTGCGGTTTTTTCTTTTGAGGGAAAACTGAACGGATACGTAACTCGCGGGACAAATAAATATGAAAAGTAGTAAAAGAAACGATTAGGGACAAACGTCGAGAAGCTATGAATGCTAAGTATCTTTCATATCTAGAAAATACAAGCCAAAATCGCGACTAAAGCACAAAAACGGTCACAAGGATTCGTGCTGTGTGCAATAGATATCGAAAATTCCCATTAGATAAAAAGCGTGCATTTACTGATTATCCAAAATATATTAAATTAACTAAAGATGAAAATAAAACGAGGAACTTGATCCAAATAGATGAATGCAAATCACGCTACTTTGAAAAAAAAAACAATTAAAAAAGTGCTTGATGCTACGTGTAAAAGTAAATAAATATTAAAGTAAAGTAAAATATAACAGAATCATAGAACACAAAAAATAACAGCTACCCCACAGCAACAACAACAATAACAACAAGGCAATAATCAACTAAAAGAGAAAAACAGATACACAATGGACGAAAACGGTAGCTCTGTGACTGAAAACCAAGAGAACAGTTTGACTGTAAATGTAACTGCAAATCCAGAAGAAAAAGAATCGGCTTTCGAAGACTATATGTCCAAAGTCAATGTGATCAAATTTCCAGGTTGCAAGTATGATTCATCAACTGAAAATGTTCGCCTGCATATTAACCGTCTGCATTTGGAAGGCAAATTTGGGAGAAATGTGATAGAGAGTTCATCGACAGACGTGGTGGGCATTGTGCGAAACATCTTCTCATGGCCATAATATCACGTTAGGGAGTGAACAGTTGGTTAAATGTGGCAGCAGGTTGATTTGGAGGTCGTCGAGGTTTTTTTCGTGGAGAAAAGGCATGTCGTTGAGGGAGGGCATCTAAGAATAAGAAATTCATGGACAAATCGGGGAGTCCTTTCTAATGCACAAGTGCTTTGTTCATATTTTATGCTGGATTGTAATTCCATTGTTTAGAATCGCGCTTATGATTAGAATTTTGCACTTGAGTTTACAATGAGGATAAAACAGTGAAACTGATGAATTCTGTCCGTTCGCGGATGATTGAGTGAATCAACATGCTTCTCGGCACAATTAAATTCAATTCTTGATTATAGCGAAAATTACGTAACGTAGCCGGAAGATAAATAAATCATAAATGATCAATGTGTGATCAACCAGTGTCGCCATATGTGAAAATAACTACAATTTCATGAAGGCCAGTGAATAGTACCCGTAAAATATGTTAATTGTGCTTAATGTGAATGCTACCACATCAACTACATCAGACAATGAGGACAGCGAGTTTTTGATGCACAAGAAGAGGGCGTTTCAATGGCATTTCAAGAGGACGCATTTGCTTTCAAGATTCCTGAGTCAAATCAACGAGAATCACAAGACGGAACTGATATTTCGTTCAGAGTGAGTGCTCCGACATAACTTTCCGCATGAAAATGTTCACAGTTAAATTGAATAAGTGCGAATTATTAAATGTGAACAATGTCGGAAACAAAAACGAGTGCTAGTAGCAAAAGTCGGAGGTGTGTCGCGTTTGGTGTTTTATTTGGAACCGAATACATTTCATTTCCTGTAAATTGTAAAGCAAAGGGGTTTTAAGGAGGATTGTAGATGCAGATTCTTTTTTTTATTTCATTCATATTCAACACACACTGAAAAACTTCCTCAATTCAAACCCCTTAAAGGAGGATTGTAGATGCAGATTCTTTTTTTTATTTCATTCATATTCAACACACACTGAAAAACTTCCTCAATTCAAAGACTACAAAATAGTGACGATGTCTGGCGATCCTGATCTAAATTAGTCTGACAATAATTTTGAAATCGATAATTATCATAATTTTTTTTTGTTGAGTGTCCCATAACCAATAATTTTAATAATATACCGGTAGATGCCCAAATTGAATTTCAGAACTTACCCACCCCGTCAACGAGCGCTCGTCGAGCATGTTGGGTAAGTACCCTATTGATTGATTTAAATTTTTTTTATTGACATTTCAATTTTTTTACACATATAATGTTTTTTATATATATATATTTCAAATTTTGTATACACTTTTAATTCATATATACACACAATAATGGGCTTTGGAAACAACAAATTCCATAAGGACAGAACGTGATATATTTTATGAATAAAGGAAATTAATGTCTTATATCTACATTAAAAGAATCACACTTCTGTTCCCATGTGTTTCTTTTAGTTCTTTACATCTATGTTTTACTTTTAACATAAGAAGATTAGATTTATTAGTAGTTTGTAAATCAATAAGATCGGATTCGAAATTTATATTGCTTAGTACTTGAAAATCTTTGTATCGATTCTTCATTTTTTGCTTGAAGTATAATAAAATGAACAGATAATTTGTAAAACTGGTCTTTCCATTTTTGTTCTTCTGACCGGATATCCGGCACGGTAGAAGGTTTTTTTACAAAAAATGAGCAAGCCATCGGGCGCGCTCCAGTATATTTTTAGTTTCAGGGGCTCTTGCGGGTTGGATAGTCTCCAGTTTAAGTGCCCTTTTTATAGCATAGGGTTATGTGATCCGATCACATAACTCTATGACATAAATTGGTCATCTTTATATTTCCTTGGGAAGGCTCATGCAAATTATGTTTGCATGAGTTTTCCACTCAGAAGGAAAATATATGGCCACTGCAGCATTTTGGATCTTGATCCGGTTGGATGGGTGCGAGGGGGCACTACAACCATCCGGTTGCCCCACTCTTATTTGTCGGCCATGAGAATCGGCGGGCAACGACGAAGTTCCCCTAAGTCCGTCTGTTTTGGCTTGTTTCAACTTGTTCTTTGAACAAGCAATTCCGTCCTTAGGTAATTACCTACAATTTTTCGACTTCGGTTGATTTTTTCTGTTGAGACCCAAGAATTCGTGAATGCGAAATTCTTTTGTAGTGAGTCCTTGTGCTGGGGGAATTGACCCACCTCACGACACCGTAACGCTAGCCTGCCAGCGCATTCACACGTCCCCAGGCAAGGCCATTCTCGGTGGATCTTAACATCCTCCTTCGCTGAGGTAGAAGGCCATCGCTGCAATCCTTCACGGACCCTTATACCTATCCTTTTACTACAAATGGGCACGTGTTGCTTGCTCGCTATTAAGTTTTCGTTTTGCTTGTGTTGTGTTGAATATTTAGTTGTAATGTTTAGTGTTTTGCATGAAAGCTGAGTGAAACCTTATATCTATTGTAAATTGTACGTTGGGTTTAAACCGGTTTGGAGTTATTTTAAATGATCTAGAGATTGGTAAGATGAGAGTTAAGACATATGAATGAGGGAGTAAATAAATGAAGAATATGTATTGAAGGTTTCTGTGCCTATATTACTGGACGTTAATATTATATTTTGGTCAATTAAATGTTCAATACGACTATTTGGTTTTAAGACTGATCTTATTTGATGGACAGTATGAGTAAGGAAAATACTATATTTGAATATTGTCATTATATTTTGGCTATTAGAATAATCAATATAATTATTTGAGTTTATTTGGAAGGAAGGCTGATTTAGTTTGATCAATAATATTATATTTGGGTATGCATACTTTCTTTATGTTGTTTAAATGATTAAAATAATCATTTGATTTTTTTTAAGAAGATTTTTCTAGGATGGTTAGTAGGAGTAGCATGAATATTATACTGGATATTGATATTATGTTTTTGTTATTTAAATGATTAAAATTATTAGTTGAATTTTTTTAGGAAGGCTGATGTAGTTTTATGGACAGTACGAGTAGCAATGGTCTCATAAAGGAGTTGAATGGTTTCGGATATCAGCTTGGAAGATTGATTTTCAACCCATTTATATTTACTACACAATGCACTACACTGTGATCTTTGCAAAACAGATATCCTACGGGCGTGCCATTTTTGTTACATAATCAGTATACCCTATGTATACTGACATGAACAGGAAGCTCATATACAACCTCAAGGCTCCCGGGGAGAGATCTCCTTGTAAGACGCTTATCTGCTACTCTATCTATCTAAACTAAATCGACAAAGGCAAGTCTTAGTTTTTAAGAAACTATTTTTATTTCACTGTCCTTTTTTTTAACATTTATATTATGACCAAATTGATTGATTGACTAGGACGCTTTTAAATTCCGCTCTAATTTGGAGTCACCATATGTTGGCGGGACTTATCGCGCCTCCCATGTGATGGGCTAACGCTCAACAAGACGAGTAAAAAGATCGGGGTGGCCACACGGCGTGAAACGTGAAAAGGCCGATTGAGGATCGTGGCGCGAGCCAATACCTCACCTCTCACCATTTCATTGAACAGTATTTCTTTACCTTCATTGTAAACTTTAATCGCGTAAGTACTCGTGATGGTAGCAGCACGCTCCTTTATAGACTCGAACAAGAGTGATCTTCAGTACTCCATCAAGTGTTTTTATATTGCCGTGAAACAAGTTTTTCCTCCATGTTTCGCCAAAATTCACCAAACATGCAACATGTGAGCTCCCACTCCACGGAAACTCTTACTCTCCGTCTCGTTTGTAGACTTATACGACAAAATTGGGATAATTTAGCGAGGGAGGGCTTTTGTTTCATCTTTTGGCATTCGCTCTCTCTCTTTGGCTTTATTTCGCTGGAAGCACACCTCAAAGCTTATGTGCTTGATCGTAGTGAAGCTTTTCATGTACGGATGAAGTGAATTGTGGATTGATCTTTGCGTATGCCCATTGGACGACAAGTATATGCAATGGGCGCATGTGCTTGCTTGACTAATTTCATTGGCGAAGCGCGTGTACATAGGTAATGTTTACTCACTTGCAACTATTTCAGTGATGAAGCGCAAGTATATATGAGTATGTTGTATTTGTTCACTCGCAACAAGACGAGCATATACGTCAGTAATCTATCCGGAAATTCTTGTTTGAGATCCATTTGTAAATAGAATGATATACAATCGTTTATAGTTTAGCAGGAATAGTGTTTATTTGGAGGATTTTGTTTTCAGTTATTAGAGAAAAATAGTGTGCAGTGAGATTTCATTTGAAAGAAAAGGTATATGGAAAGAGAGTTTTGTTATAAAGTACAAAGCATGATTTTGAAAATTTTACAGTAGATTCTCGGAAATTCCTCGCAATAAATTAGTTTCCCATACTTTGAAGTAAAATCAGGAATATGATGTGAATTATATTTGACAGGAGTTGATTTTCCTCCCCTCTCAATATATTTAAGTTTGTGCTTAGCCGTTAGGGTAACGGAAAAAGCTTATTAGATGATATATAGCCAATACCCGTTCACTCAAAAAGAGTTCTAAAAGGCGAGGCATACAAACGCGCTGCGGATTCTTTATTAGATAAAGAATTGGAACTGTTAATGGTTAACATTGTTGAACTCACCTTGAAGCTTGTATTCGCCCTTTTATTATTGTTGTTATTATTACTGTTACCGTTTGCTTCTAAGTACAATCTTGCCATAGTTATATCATCGATCAATTTTTCACACAGGATTAGTTTTGATATAGGCTTCAAATTTGTTTTAACTACTTTAGTATAGCATTTTCATTGTTTGTTGTCGAATATATATTCTCCTATTGTTCTTTTTGTGACAACTTCTTGAGCAGATTGCTTAGGTGGACTGCTCGATTACTACAGATTCTTTCAAAGGACTGCTTAAATATCTACTTTCATTCAATTTTATCATAATAGTATGGTTTTACTGGCGATTATTACCAAAGTCCAACGAATTTCAACTTTCAATTTTTTGTTGTTGGATCTACATCCATGATTTTTCCACCTATTATTTTTCGCTGCTAATCTCCAGCTACTCATTAATAAATAATATCATAAACATAACATATACCTGTTCTAAATATTGAAAGCTATCGCTAATTTTCAACATAAACAAGCAACAATAACACGAAATGTAGCAATAATGAACTGAAACTCGAAAAACTAGGTAACGATAAACACAAAAACAAAAAATAAACACGAACAGTTTAGACATTGTCATTCAGCCATCAATACCTACATTGCTCCATCCCAGCTCGATCAGCCTCAACGAATCTAGCAAATGAGTATTGTTTAATCCGGAATCATATTGCAAGACCTGTACCTGTGAGTGAAAATCTCTGAATTTCACAGCATTTGACTTCAACTTTATTTATTTATTTATTCCATCTTACAGACTAAATAATCCACTAACAAAATGGAACGCAAAGAATAGTTACAGCAATATTTAAATGTAAAAAGAATAATAAAATGTCGATAATTGAAAGTTAAACTAGTAGTAAGTCTCATAGTTTTTTTTAAATGCTATGTAAGAAGAGGGGAAAGAACCAACCTCGAGATTATTATAATTTCGTACGATTCTTAAAATTGGTGAATGGAAATATAAATCAGTATTAGCATATGGGATAGCGAAATATGAATTCATCCGAGATGAACGAGATGTTTGTCGGAAACGCAGCTCAGAAAAAATATTTAACGTGACTTGATGGTAGCAGAGTTTATACAAGAAACATTGGTCTAAATAAGTTCGTCGGGATATTAGAGATGGAAGAGATAGGAAAGATCATAGATGTCAGAGAGAATGGATACGAAATGCATCGAGAGAATTGAAGCACTTTATCATGTAGCGTGTAGTTGGCGCGTTATTTCGAATTTCAAATAAATTTGACGTGACGTCTCCTACTAATTTTCGCATCTTGAACTAAATCAATTTTCCGTGTGGGTATTCTAACTTGGAAGATATACAAGATTGAACATGACTTACCCTGCGAAGGATACGTCCCTGACATGCTTCCTAGAGCTGTTTTTACAATCCCACACGCGTCACTACATTTTTCATTTTTCAAAGCCTTTTTGGTCTTAAATTAGGTCGCTGAAATCCTCTTCTTCCATTCCTAGTAAGATTCGTTGGAATGGTGCAGAGGTTTCTCCTCCTCAAGATCATACTGACTCATCTGCCCAATTTTTCTCTTCAACTTCCGTAACAAACTTTTCAGTTTGATTAATTATCACATTTACAACGCTTTTGCACTAGATTTAACACGGTTTATCTTAAAAAAAAAATTGTTTTGTGTGCAATTTCAAATTCAACTTGACTAGACGTTTCCTATCAATGTTGAATTTTCACAACTCATATGTTTTCAATCATATGTTTTCAATCATATGGTTGATATTTTGTTGACAACTCGGGGGTTAAGGTATAAAAGGAGTGGGATTGTCGTGAGAGCAACTAGAGAGCCACTTTAATGTGTGGATGCTATAGCGGCGTGAAAGGCAGGGGGATTTCAATTCGCATGTGAGAGGAAGGCATATACTCGTATGTAGTGAAAGTACTTCACTCACGTATGGATGAAAATAAGCTCATTTCGCGTCCATTACTTTATATGTCTTTGGGAAAGATAAAGGGCTGATACAGCAATGATGGTTGGATTGGGAGATTTTGTATTGAAAATGTTCCCAGTAGTTTCTTCTGAGCCCTATTTGCTATCCTCTTGGGTGTTTCGAGTTATCATTTTAGCTTCAAAATCTACGACTAATGTTTTTTGAATTCTCGTTTCTAACTGAATTACAGGCCTGCGAGCTGATCAATGAGTAAAAGGCTTTAAACAAAGGAATTAGCTTATTTTGTTGACTCATTGTCTGCAATCCCAGCAAAAATGATCAAATTACTAAACTGAGGCAGACAAGATAATTTGCTGAAAAAATATGGAAAATATTCTCTCTTTTCTGCTCCTATCGCAATAGAAAGTTCTCTTCCTTGCATGGAGAAAATTTATGCTCCACAAAATAAAAATCAGGTTTCAATGCCATCATCGTCTTGACCTTAAAGCCGGTCATTTTGTGGCGAATGTTCTTGTCAATATACGCGTGGTTGGGAAATTTCTGCCCAGTTTTTTTATAATTGCCTTCATTCCTAAACACTCTCTCCATCACCCTTTCATCCTTGCGCAACGCTTGTACGATCTGCTTTTCACACGGCGTTGATCCCATCGTGTGCCCCTTAGGCAATGTTAAAGTATCGACATAAGGGGGCACACAAAATGCTGTGAGGTACTCCTTTCTTGCTTGTCTAGTTCAATTCGCGAACAGTTCTCAGAGATAAAAAAATTATAAAACGACGCTGTAAAAGAAAGCTTGCGTTTATAAAAACTAGCTGTCTTTAAGTATCTCGACGATAGGGTCTAAATGCCCTAAGATACCGTATTATCAATCCAGAGGATTTATCATTAATTTTATTTTATTAGATGGTTTGTAGCAACCACGGAAGTCACTGCAGTTGCAGACATTAAGAACTGGCAGAGGGGTGTGTAGCCCGGGGTGGCATACTGAGGCCGGCTAGCGCTCAGTCGTGTCGTGGGTTTTCCGGGACACCCTCTGCTCGTGCTGAGCCACCTTACATATAAAACCTAACACAAAAGGAAACGGAAGGGAGAGGAGGAAGTCATTTCAAGAAATGAAAAATATGGTCTCTAATAGGAAATTTTATTTACATTATTCAGTTTAAACATTTTATTTCAAGAATTCAAATTGTAAAATATAAATAAAAATTAGCACAGCAGTTTAGTAAAACAAATTTTATCAGTACAGTGACCAATTTTCCTAATTAAAAATGAGCTAAATATATTTTTGCAAATAACAAATCCAGCGAGCAAAAACAAATAAAATTGCATATAAGGAAACTTTAAGTACAAATGAAATTAAATTGAAAGGAACCAAAAAGATAAGAAAAAAATTACTCACCCTTTTATTGCTGCCGAGCGCTCTGCAACTGAAAAAGGGGGGGGGGGGAATTTAGAAAAATTAATTGAATTTTAATTAACTGTCAGTTCTAACTAATGCAGGATCAACCTGCCACTACTCTTCTTTGTTTTTTTTTATTTTCTTGCTTGTGGTCTTTTTTTCACTTTATTATTTCTGACATTGGCTTGACGCCAGTTAATGTTATTGCACCAACTTTTATTTTATACACTTTTACTTTCTGATAATTTAAACCTATGTCTCTGCACTTTAAACTGTCCTATATGTTATGACAATTACTTTACTTCAGTCTTTTATTAATTTTATTTCATTGATTGGTTTATTAACATCGCACAATTTGCTTCAAGACACTGTATAACCTGATTGTGCACCTCAACTTGAAATTTAAATGGTACACTTTGAACTATCTTTCCCCGAAATTATATTCAAAATTCTTCCCCGAGTTTATATGAATACTTTTTCTTCCCCGCGTTTATACTAAAACTTTTTCTTCCCCGAGTGTATATTAACACTATTTCTTTCGACACTCTATAGTACTTTTCTTCTCTTCACTCAACCAAAAACCGAAAAAACTCCATCTTCTTTACAACACTAAATACTAATTTTTTCGAATTCACCATTCCGCACCGCGAGACACAAATTGCTTTCCATTTACCAGTCAAATACTAACTGCCCCAATCCTCACAACTTAATTTCACTTTCACCTTTCTCCAATCCGATCCCGCAATCCAATTCCTCTCCAATTACAGCTGTGGCATCTGGGTAACGTAATCGATGTTCATTACACTTCGATTCCGCTACCCACACATCTTTTGGTCCATATCGACAAACTCAATAGTATCCATTGTTTTACATATGGCAATTTGAACACTCCAAGAAGCGCTCGGTTGAATTCAAAGTGTCACATAAACACATTTCGGAAGCTATTGGTTTTGCCGATACCCCAAAAAGAGTGCTTCCGTGCGCCCGGGGGAACTTGAACTCAGGGTTCCAGCAGACCCTCGATTGAGAACTCACGACGCAGCTAATGGTGGCATGGATTGTCGATCTCCCATTCATCTCATAAGCAACTTGAACGTTGCATTTGGGCATGGGATTGAATTTTGTTAGTAGGGAAACGTGAATTAATTTTGGTTAGTATAAAAAATAAAATTTGTTAGTGGGAATAGAATTAGTTAGTATGAAGGAAAGGAATTAGGTTTTGTTGGGGAAAAGGTAGCGAATGAAGTTTGTTAGTGGGAATTAATAAATGGAATGTTGTTAGGGGGAAAATTGAAATTATTAGTATATGTTATATGATTTTAGTTGGAAATAAGGGTAGGATTGTGATGATGAAGAAATAAAAATTGAAGGGAAATTGGAAGAATGTTAATAAAATTAAATGAATACACAGAGGAAAAGGTAGGAGTGCCCAAAGGAAGGTGGAAATGTTACGGCGGCAATTAGAAGTTGCAAATGGGAGAGAGTCGGTGCGCCGGAATTCGCAACAATCGTGGGGACGACCCAGACCCTGAGTGTCTCATTCAGCCGGACAAACAAAGGAGGTCAGCAGGGGTAATTATGAATCAGATCGGATGTCTTTGGCGTGAAAGGTCCCAAGCAGCTTACCGGTTTCATCCTCAAGCTCGTATGCCACTTGCCCAATACGACGCCGGACCACTGCAGGAGTGAATCGTGGAGCGAATTTGGCAGCAAAGCAATCTGCGGCGTTGCTCACAGTGAAATTACGCACGAAAACCCTCTGACCATAGAGTAGCTCACGAGGACGAACACGAAGGTTGCAGCGTTGAGCTCCCTTTTGGTAGGCTTCTTGCAATTTGTATCTGACTTGGTCCTGTACAGCTCGCAGCCGATCACTAAGCTGTACCTCACCATCCTCAAAGGCATTAAGGCTCCTGAGGAGGGCGTACTCAGAACCATGTTGGATAGGGTGGTACCCGAACATGAGGAAGTAGGGCGAATATCCCGTGGACTCATGAATCACCTTGCAGAAGGCAAAACATGAGGCTGGAAGATTCTCGTCCCACTTGCCATGGTCAGACCCAATATAGGCTCTAATGGCGTTCAGTGTCGACTGGTTTGACCATTCTGAGGCATTCGCCTGCGGTGAATGATATGGGGTGAAGCAATGCTGCACTCCATAGTCATTCATAAGCTTGCTGAATTCCTTGGAGGTGAACTGTACCCCATTGTCAGAGTGAAGCCATTCAGGCACTCCGAAGGTCAGAAAGATTTCGCGCTCCAAATATCGCACGACTGACTCTGCAGTGGCTTTCGTCATGAGCTTGAGCCATACGAACTTGGTGTAATGATCCAGGACCACGAGCAATTGGGTATTCCCTGATCTTGAATGAGGGTATGGGCCCATGAAGTCCACAAATAGGCGCTGCATAGGTCTTTTGGAGTCTCGTGATGCTCCCATAGGAGGTCTCATTGTGGAATTTGCCGGTTTGACCTGTTTGCATATCAGGCAATTCTTGATGTGCTGAATCACATCTTGACGCAAACGATGTGAGCCCCGGGGATCATCATGAGCTCGTACTATGAGACCTCGTTGGTGACCCTCAGGAACCCATAGTTTTGTTCTGGAAATATCAGTAGTCGACGTTACAGGAGAACCAGTACTTATATAGATTCGACCATCTGCAAGGTGCAAATTCTGAAACTGATCGGGTTGTTTCAAGACTTGCTCCTTGAGATGCTCATACTCGGGCTCCTGAAACGCAGACTCCGGGATTGAACCACCAATGTGTCCGTGCTCCGGGAGACAGGGGATGATCGAGTTTACCCGCTCGTTCTCCGAGCATGTTCTTGACAACGCATCTGGAACAACGTTAAGGGCACCTTTCCGGTGTTCAATTTGGAAATAGAACTCTTGTAATTTCAGACTGCAGCGAGCCAATCGACCAGAAAGGTCCGACTGCTGCATCAGCCATTTAAGACTGGCATGGTCGGTTATGATGGTGAAAGGCAACCCTTCGAGATATGCCCTGAATCTCTTTACGCTCTGCACCGCAGCTAAGCATTCCAATTCTGTAATGCTATAGTTCCGTTGCGCAGCGTTGAGCTTCATAGACATTTATGCGATTGGATGCTCTCCACCCTCATCGTCCTTCTGGAACAAAACACTTCCAATACCCACTGTACTTGCGTCACACTGGATATAGAAGTGCTTCGTAAAGTCAGGGTTGGCCAGCACTGGAGCAGAAATCAGCAATTGCTTCACTTTATTGAAGGCACTATTGGCGGAAGCAGACCACTTGAAGGCACGTTTACCCTTTAGCGAATCCGTTAGAGGGGGCCGTAACCGAGGCGAAGTTTGGAATGAAACGCCTGTACCATCCTGCCATGCCCATGAACCGTCTCACGTCTTTGGCCGTTCGGGGTTCAGGATAGGAGACTATACCTGAAACCTTCTCCGGGTCGGTGCGCAGGATACCATCACTCACTACGAAGCCAAGATATTTGATCTCCTTCTTGACGAACTTGCTTTTTTCAACATTGATGGTCCAGTTGGCGTCCGTGAGCAGTTTTGCAACAGTACTCAGGAGCTGCAAGCGCTCATCAAATGTTGAACTTGTAACAAGCAGGTCATCTAGATAAACAAATACCTTGTCCTGCAGCTTATGCGGTATTACTTTATGCATCAACCGACACATCGTTTGGGAAGTATTACACAAACCAAACGGCATGACCTTGAAATGGTACAAGGGCCTGCTAGGGACAGTAAAGGCCGTTTTCTCCTTACTTGCCTCATCCAATGGTATTTGCAAAAAGGCATCCTTCAGGTCCAAGCTGGTAATGAACCTGGTACTCTGCAACCGTGCCAAAAGACTTTCAATCAGTGGTAACGGGTAGGCGTCCTTAACAGTCACCTCGTTGAGGCGTCTAGCGTCAAGGCATAAACGCACCTTGCCGGGTTTCCTGACAAGGGTCACAGGAGAACTCCACGAACTCTGGCTTTCCTCTATTACCCCCAAAGACAACATACGATCGAGTTCGTCATACAACAGTTTCTGTATAACAGGCAAGACAGCATAATGCCGCTGCTTGATGGGTCGAGCGGAACCAGTGTCGATGTGATGAGACACGAGACTGGTCCTACCCAAGCCTTTTTCATTATACGATGGAAAATGTTGTTTGGCGAAGTCTAGTCGTTGCTGATCTTTTGGAGATAAAAGATGGAATTCAGGGCTCTGAGGCTTCGAGGCTGCTTCGATAGCGTTGACCTGAATTGGTGCTATTTTCAAGAGATCCCAGAAGTCAATTCCAAGATACACTGCGTGTGTCAAGGAAGGAACAACCACGAATCTCATCAATTTGGTGGTTTTATTAAACTGCACAAATGTGGTGACGTATCCCAAAACTGGATCCTTGTGCCCTGATGCAGTCTGAACATGAGCATGCATGGTATGCATATGCAAACCCAAGTCCGACAGCTCCTAGGATACTAACACTGGCTCCGCTATCAAACAAGCCCGTCAATTTGCGACCCTTGATGGAAATCTCTGCGTAGGGCCTATTGTCGCCAGGAGTTGCAATAATTGACTCCACGCAGGCACGCTTCAAGAGACTTCTGGCGAAGAAATATCTCCAGGATCTCCGAAAGCGATCCCGAAAAGGTCGTGCTCTAAAACCAGTGGGTGATTCACGATCATCGCCCGCCTTTCCATTACATTCAACGTATTCCGGTGATCTGTCTGAAGCAATCACATTGCTAGAAAATGTTGGTAAATCAGACATATGAGGCGAAGTGGAGAAACTTGTGGGTGGACACTGGTCTGGTATCTGGTTATTCATTGTGTTATGGAAGGACGAAGGGATCTCACTTGGAGACCGACTCTGGAAGCGTGCATGATACCCTGCAGCAGATCTCTCTTGAGGATCACACCAGGCATTCTCCAACATATCAACAGCGTCAATGTTGGGAGGATGCTTACTGCGATGGTCAGCCACAGGTCTACCGGAGGGATACCACACAGCTTCAACTCTAGTGCAGTGACGAACTAACTCTGTTGTCGATGCGAATTCCAAGCCTGCCAAATAATTCCTCATTCGTTCGTCCATGTTCCGCAATAGAATGGCTTGCATGTCAAAATCAGATAACCGATTTTTAAGATGCAAGGCCATCTCTATTATGGAGCCATGAAACTCACGGAAAGATTCTTCTGGCCTCTGGAAACGCACATCGATCGCTCGCCGCACATCTATGTCGGTCCAATGAGATCCATAACGCTCCTTCAACGCAGCTTCCAAATCAGGCCACGTAAAATTGGGGTTGAGCTGCCGGAATAACCAGTACCATTCTTCTGCTGGTTCTTTCAGAAGAATGTGGAGGCTAGATGCCAGTTCCTCCAAGGGAATGTTGTAATTTTTTGCCAAGGTGGTGGCTCGAAACAGGAACTGCTCAACATCTAGACCAGCAGAATAACCATCAAAACTGACCCTCCACTTATGCAGTGGTGGGAAGGAATAACATTCGTCATCAGAGCTAGAATAGGTGGAGTAAGAAGCGTTATGCGATGCCATAATTGAAAATTAATGTTATAAATACTGGATAAACAAATTGTAAAATCAATAAATTAATTAACAATAAACGGATGGACACACCGACGAAATCAGAGAAATCAATAAACAGCAGACAGACTATACCGACACTTTGAATAAAATAAATAATTTAATAAATAAGCGACGGACAAACAAACGATTTAATAAAAATAAATTAGAAATCGTATACCAGACCGACAAACAGACAAGTAAATAAATATATGAAACCTTAACACCTAACCTAAGCTAAAATAAAAATTTAATTTGAAAGTCTCAAAATATACTTTAAACTAACCCAAATCAAAACGTAACTCACTACCTAAACTAAACTCAATTAACCAAACTGAACCTAAAATTACTCAAAACCCAAAACGAACTAAACTAATCTCAATCTTTAAAATTAAAACTAACTGAACTACTCTAGACTAATAAAACCGTAAACCCAATTATCTAAATTAATCTAAATCATAAACCCTAATTAAGCCCTAATAATCTACAACTAAACTACCTAAATCCAATGACTTTAAAATCGAACAAGTAACCTAACGGTAATTATTTAACAATCAATAATAAAAATCCAAAATTTTCAATGAGTAGATGAGATAAAAGAAAATGTATATTAACGAGCAAGTGAAATGAGTACAAATGTGTTATGGTTGAATTCAATTATTAAAAGTGATTTCGCTATCATTTCTCAAAATGATTCCCCCTAGGAGGAAAAGGAAAGGCTAATTATGTTAAATTGGAGGAAAGTGAAAATTTGCACACAACATAAAGCAGACAAACCACAACAGTGCCTGGCATAGATATGGTACTTGAAGGCGGGCTCCGCTCTAATGGTCACCACAAAGGGCCGACTACGAGACCATTATGAAACTCCACGGACTTCTTAATGGCTCGGACAAGAGCCGCTCAAATCCCAAAGCTACCACCAGGTAGATGATGGAAGGGCCGAAAGCGTTGGCTAATTCCAAGAGTTGGATGTAAGTCCAACTATCCCGTGCAGGGAGATATAACCAACGACTTGAAATTCGGTTGATCCCAACCAACATCCACACTGCTACAGCATGACCACTATCATAGCCGGTGAAGACTGTTAAACACAAAACAGCACGGTAGGCGCCACTGCAACTGTGGCGAACCCCGTGATCAAAATCTAAAAATTAATATCAAAACTAAAGCTCTCAAACTCAAAACAGTCCATGAAATCATTATAAAAAAAAATAAATCGTTTGCAACATAACCGAAACATTAAATCGAAGGTAATAACTAAAATCGTTGCAAAGAAAAGGAAAGAGAAAGAGAAAAAAAAATATTTCCCTGGAATGATAAAACCACTATTCAAGTTAGGCACTCCAGGTACTCAGCCCAGCAAATCTAAAATTGTAAAATTCAAACTATAATTAAAAACTAACCAAATCAATCAAAACCATAAAAACCAAAACATTCGGGCGCCATATGTAGCAACCACGGAAGTCACCGCAATTGCAGACATTAAGAACTGGCAGAGGGGTGTGTAGCCCGGGGTGGCATACTGAGGCCGGCTAGCGCTCAGTCGTGTCGTGGGTTTCCCGGGACACCCTCTGCTCGTGCTGAGCCACCTTACATATAAAGCCTAACACAAAAGGAAACGGAAGGGAGAGGAGGAAGTCATTTCAAGAAATGAAAAATATGGTCTCTAATAGGAAATTTTATTTACATTATTCAGTTTAAACATTTTATTTCAAGAATTCAAATTGTAAAGTATAAATAAAAATTAGCACAGCAGTTTAGTAAAACAAATTTTATCAGTACAGTGACCCATTTTCCTAATTAAAAATGAGCTAAATATATTTTTGCAAATAACAAATCCAGCGAGCAAAAACAAATAAAATTGCATATAAGGAAACTTTAAGTACAAATGAAATTAAATTGAAAGGAACCAAAAAGATAAGAAAAAAATTACTCACCCTTTTATTGCTGCCGAGCGCTCTGCAACTGAAAAAAGGGGGGGGGGGGGGGGAATTTAGAAAAATTAATTGAATTTTAATTAACTGCCAGTTCTAACTAATGCAGGATCAACCTGCCACTACTCTTCTTTGTTTTTTTTTTATTTTCTTGTTTGTGGTCTTTTTTTTCACTTTATTATTTCTGACATTGGCTTGACGCCAGTTAATGTTATTGCACCAACTTTTATTTTATACACTTTTACTTTCTGATAATTTGAACATATGTCTCTGCACTTTAAACTGTCCTATATGTTATGACAATTACTTTACTTCAGTCTTTTATTAATTTTATTTCATTGATTGGTTTATTAACATCGCACAATTTGCTTCAAGACACTGTAGATTTACTGTATAACCTGATTGTGCACCTCAACTTGAAATTTAAATGGTACACTTTGAACTATCTTTCCCCGAAATTATATTCAAAATTCTTCCCCGAGTTTATATGAATACTTTTTCTTCCCCGCGTTTATACTAAAACTTTTTCTTCCCCGAGTGTATATTAACACTATTTCTTTCGACACTCTATAGTACTTTTCTTCTCTTCACTCAACCAAAAACCGAAAAAACTCCTTCTTCTTTACAACACTAAATACTAATTTTTTCGAATTCACCATTCCGCACCGCGAAACACAAATTGCTTTCCATTTACCAGTCAAATACTAACTGCCCCAATCCTCACAACTTAATTTCACTTTCATCTTTCTCCAATCCGATCCCGCAATCCAATTCCTCTCCAATTACCGCTGTCGCATCTGGGTAACGTAATCAAAGTTCATTACACTTCGATTCTGCTACCCACACATCTTTTGGTCCATATCGACAAACTCAATAGTATCCATTGTTTTACATATGGCAATTTGAACACTCCAAGAAGCGCTCGGTTGAATTCAAAGTGTCACATAAACACATTTCGGAAGCTATTGGTTTTGCCGATACCCCAAAAAGAGTGCTTCCGTGCGCCCGGGGGAACTTGAACTCAGGGTTCCAGCAGACCCTCGATCGAGAACTTACGACGCAGCTAATGGTGCCATGGATTGTCGATCTCCCATTCATCTCATAAGCAACTTGAACGTTGCATTTGCGCATGGGATTGAATTTTGTTAGTAGGGAAACGTGAATTAATTTTTGTTAGTATAAAAAATAAAATTTGTTAGTGGGAATAGAATTAGTTAGTATGAAGGAAAGGAATTAGGTTTTGTTGGGGAAAAGGTAGTGAATGAAGTTTGTTAGTGGAAATTAATAAATGGAATGTTGTTAGGGGGAAAATTGAAATTATTAGTATATGTTATATGATTTTAGTTGGAAATAAGGGTAGGATTGTGATGATGAAGAAATAAACATTGAAGGGAAATTGGAAGAATGTTAATAAAATTAAATGAATCCACAGAGGAAAATGTAGGAGTGCCCAAAGGAAGGTGGAAATGTTACGGCGGCAATTAGAAGTTGCGAATGGGAGAGAGTCAGTAAGCCGGAATTCGCAACAGGTTTTTTTAAATACCTTCATTCCCTACCACTCTCTTCATCACTCTTTCATCGTCGCACAACGCTCGTGCGATCTGCACTTCACACGTCATCAATTCCTACGTGTGCCTCTGGGCAATGCTAAAACATCGGTATAAGGGGCTCTCCAAATGCTGTGAAGTACTCCTTTCCAGCTAGTCTAATCCGACTCGTGAAATGTTCTCAGAGACAAAAAAATATTATAATACGACGCAGTAAAAAAAAACTCTGAGTTTATAAAAACTAGCTGTTTTTAAGTATCTTGAGGTTGCGGTATAAAATGCCCTAAGATACTGCATTTTCTATCCTCCGGACTTATCATTAATCTGAATTTATTAGATGTTCCTTAAATCTTTTCTTGAAAACCAATAATGAGTTAAAGTTTTTCACTGTTGCTGGAAGATTATTGTATATAGGCAGAGTATCATTCGTTGCATCGTTCTTTGGTCGATCAGTTCTAGCGTAAGGTATTACAAATCGTTCCTTAGTCAATCGGTTCTGGCATAACGTATTACAAAGTTATTTACAGTCCTTGAATTATATGGATTTATTTATGATACTTTTATAAAGGGGCTTCGTTCCGATTCACTGGAACTTAGACATTTGAAGATAAACTAAGCTTTCTCCATAGTAATTATTTGACTGAAGGTGAGTGTCCGTTGATACTTTAATCTTGTTGTAGTGAGAATCGGAAGGTTTAAAATATTTTTATAGGCTTTAGTTAGTATCCTGAATATAATACAGGGTCTGAATAATAAGTAACTGAACTGACCTCAGAAAATTTTTTTTTGTTAAAATATGTACAGTTTTTCTTTAGAAATCTTCAAAGTAGTCCCCATTGGAGTCGATAACATTCTGATACCGGATTTTCCAATCCCCGAACACTCCCTGGAAGTCGGCAACCTCGATGCTTTCTAGAGCCCTTGTCGTAGCACGTTGAACGTTTCCTAGTCCCGAACCGCGTCCCCTTAAGGTGTCTCTTGATCTTGGGGAACAGAAAGAAGTCCGCTGGTGCCATATCCGGGCTGTGAGGAGGCTGTGGCAACGTTGCCCTCGAGTGTTTGGCCAACTGCTCGGTGACGAGCAGGCAGGTGTGCGACGGAGCATTGTTGTAACGGAGGATCCACGAATCGGCAATCTCCGGACGGACTCGGCGAACCCGGGCGGTTAGTCGACGGAGCACCTCTCTGTAGTACTGGCCATTTACAGTTTGGCCGGGTGGCACAAACTCTTTGTGAACAATGCTTTTCACGTCAAAGGAAGCAATGAGCATCGACTTCACCTTCGATTTGCTCATGCGCGCTTTTTTCGGCCGTGGTGACGCTGGTGTGTGCCTCTCCAAACTCTGCCCCTTCGTCTCAGGATCGTATTTGAAAACCCATGTCTCCTCTCCTGTAATAACGTGGTTAAAAAACTCTGGTTCGGTTGCTCGATCGTACGCTCGATTTTCACTCCGACGACGTAACTGAACACGCACTCCGCTCTCGCTGGATGCTATCTCTCCAAGCGCTTGGAGGTAACTGCTGCAGCCCTGTTCTCTTTACCTAGATCCCCATAACCACTACAGCATCAGATACCGGTTAGCAGACGCTTTGACGGCGCGGAGCAGGCTCAGTTCGGTTACTTATTATACAAAACCTGTATTAAGGTTTTGCTTTGACGATTGACTCCACGTGACCGCCGCATAATGTAGCTTTGTTAGTGCAAATGAATTTACTACAAGTTTCTTTATATGCAATGGAAAACCTCCATATCTTCTCAACACTTCTATCATTGGTGCTAGTTGTCACTTCAAATTATTTATGTGTGGTAACCATGTCAAACGATGATCTATGGTAAGACCGAGATATTTAATTTCAAACACTCTTTGCAAGTTTTCGCCGTTCATTTTTAGGCCAACTTCTATGCCTTACTTATTCTTCTGTTTAAAAATCATGTATTTTGTCTTTGTAGTATTCAATGCTAGCTTATTTTCGATAATCCATGAACGATATTGATTTAGATCCTCGTTGATGATTTTCTCCATGGCAACTTTATTATGTCCTGAATAAAGAAGTACAGTTTCATTAGCATATAATGTGTGGTGAGTTTTCAGTTTACATATATTCAAATTATTGGTGTATAGTAATCTAGCACCAATGAAATCGGGGGTTCCTTAAGGATCCATACTTGGACCAACCTTGTGTCCAAGTATGGATCCTTGAGAAATCCCCGATTTCATTGGTGCTAGATTGCTCAATACATTATTACCTGATGTTCTTTGGAATCTTCCTTCCAATACCTGGTGGTACTGCATTTTTTTTCACATTTTCGATTGTATTTAATACTTCTCCTATAGTCGTTCGACGAATGTGAAAGATGGACTTAGGTGGGCTATTTATGATATTGAAATAGCTAGTGGACTTATCACCAAGCTCCCTGGTAATTTTTTCATCATTTGTTGAAAAAAAGTGGTTCAGCGAGTTTGCTGTTCCACATGGGCGTGCTGCATTGTTAGAGTCCATGCCGAAAAATTCAGCATTTGATGTCATGATCCAGGGTGACGAATTATCTTTTACTTCATTCATTATTTTCCATATTTCGTGTGAGTTGTCCGCCGCTGATTCCAATCTTCTGGAGTAATATGAAAATTTAGCTTCCTTTATGAGGCATTTTGATTCTTTTAGGGCTTGGTTATACAGATGTTTAAGTGCTTGAACTTCGGCGTTCTTTTTGAATTTTTTATAAGCTTTCCTTTTGTTAATACTAGCCTCAATAACTTTCTTTGTTATCCATGTGTGTTGTCAACATCTGATCTTTTTCTCAATGGTAGAATCATGCTTGGAGTTTGTAATCATATTTTTGAGCTCCATCAAGTTTTCAGGTTTTCGGTTTGTTAGCAACTGTTGAAATTTCGTTTTGAAAATCTGAACTTTTTGTGAGTATGTTTTTGCTTATTGAGATTTTGACCATGGACGACAATTTTTAGAACACGATGATCTAACTCCGGCCAGTCTGCAAGTGTAAATTTAATGTTTTCAGCAATTTTTTATTATTTGTTGCTATGTGAAATAGGCAAGTACCTGAAGTCGTGCGAGTAATTTTGTCCTTATTGACAACAACCGCTCCGTTTGTTTCCAGGGTATACTTGTACATTTTCGATTCTGGAAATTCTGTAATCAGGTCTATGTTTGTGTCAGCAACTGTGATTAGGTTTTTTTCAGAAGAGTATATTGCATCAATTACTATGCAGAAGTCCTGCGCATTAAGACGATTGGGATTATAGTAAATACCGATTTTTAGTTTTTTACCTGCGAAGGTTATTTCAATTATTATTATATTATATATGTCAGATGTTACTCTCTTTGTCACGAAATTTATTGTATTTTTTATATAAATTGCTGTAATTCCTCCTCTTCAATGCCTGCAGGAGAAAATTGAGCTATATCCCGGAATATTGTAATACTTTGCTTCTTCAGGATAGATCCATACTTCGTTTAGTATAATCAGATCCGTTTCAGGATTTTGCTGCAAATAAATTTGAATATCACTCAGCTTGTGTCGTAAGCTTCTTATATTGGCATAAAAGATACTTAATTTGTCGCTTGGTTGAATGTCTCTTAAGTCTTTTCTTAAAAACCAATAATGAGTTTGATTTTTTCATTGTTTTTGGAAGATTGTTATTTGTACGCAGAACATCATTCACTGCATCGTTCCTTAGTCAATCGATTCTGGCATAACGTATTACAAAGTTATTTACAGTCCTTGAATTATATGGATTTATTTGTGATACTTTTATAAAGGGGTTTTGTTCCGCTTCACTGGGTTTTAGACGTCTGAAGATAAACTTTCTCCATAGTAATGATTTGTCTGAAAGTGAAAGCATTGGGTCATTGACACACTAGCCTTATTGGAGTGAGAATCGGAAGATTAAGAATATTTTTCTAGGCATTAGTTAGCATCCTGGATATAATATTAAGGGTTTGTTTTGGCGATTGACTCCAAGTGACCACCTCATAATGTAGCTTTGTCTGTACAAATGCATTTAATACAAGTTTCTTTATATGCATTCGAAAATCTCCATATCTTCTCAACATTCCTATCACTTATTCAAATTATTAGTATATAGCAAAAACAAGGTTGGACCAAATATGGAGCCTTGAGGAGCACCTGATTTCATTGGTGCTAGATTTCTCAATACATTATTACCTGATCTTCTTTGGAATCTTCCTTTCAAATAACTTTGAAAAAGATGTGTTGGTTTGCCTTGAATACCATGCGATTCAAGTTTTTGAAGTAACAGGTCATGATCAACCATATCAAAAGCCTTCTTTAGGTTCACAAAAATTGCAATAACATAATCTCCTTTATCAAGACTTTCATTGATATAGCCTGAGACAGAAAGGAACGCATCGAAAGTATTCTTGTTCCTTTGAAAGTCAAACTACTAGGCAAAGAGCCTAGAATAATTTCATGTGTAGTGATGTTGTCAATACCTGATACTGCATTTTTTTTCAACTCTTGTATTGTATTTAATAGTTTTCTTTTATTCATTTGATGAATATGAAATGTGGACGTAGGTAGACTTTTTGTTGTATTGAAATAGCTAGTTTACTTGTCACCAAGCTTCTTGGTAATTTTTTCACCAATTGTTGAAAAAACGTAGTTTTGCGAGTTTGCCGTTCCACATGGGCGGGCTACGTTATTAGAGTTCATGCAAAAAAAATTCAGAATTTTATGACATGATGCAGCGTGATGAATGATCTTTTACTTCATTTATTATATTCCATATTTCGTGCGAATTCTCCGCCGCAGCTTCCAATATTCTGGAGTGATATGAAAATTTAGCTTCTTTGATTAGATGTGTTCTTCTTGTATAACTTTCTTTGTTTTCCATATATGTTGCCAGCATCTAATCTTTTTTCAATGGTGGAGTCATGGTTGGCCTTTATGATCATATTCTTGGGTTCCATTCCGTTTTTCGGTTTTCAGCTTGTTAGCAACTATTGAATTCTTGGTTTGAAAAGAGTTTTTGTCTAAATATCTGAATATTTTGTCAGTAGTTTTTTTCTTTCTGAGACTTTGACCATGGTCGACGAGTTTTAGAATACAATGATCTAATTCCGGTCAGAGAACACTATGAAAATCTCAGGAGAGTAGCGGTAATATCATCGCTGATGAAACCAAGATTAAGGAAGATGGGCATCATATTTCAAAAACCTCCTAAATCCTCCACATAGCTCCAGAGCACCGGAGCCTATAGATATCTGCGTAAAGCTCCATTGACCCCATCAGCTCTGGATAAAGTTTGTTCTAAAATCAAAATCCAAAAAAATAATAAAGCACCAGACATCGCTGAGATTCCAGTGGAGCTCATCAAATGTGGTGGCAGCAGTGTTCATAAAGCTATTCAAAAAGTCATCCAGCATATTTTGCAACAAGAACATATGCCCAAACAGTGGAGCCAATCAATTATATTCCCTATCCTCAAAAAAGGTGACAAGTTACAGTGCAAAAATTAAAGAGGCATATCACTACTTTGTACGGCGTACAATATATTTTCAAAAATCCTAGAAAATAAAATGGGATCATACACCAACAGTATTATTGGGGAATATCAAGGGGTTTCTAGAGCAGATAGATTGACAATAGATCAGTAGGTACTTGGAAAATGCTGGGAGTTCAACACCAAACTTTCGTTGACTTTAAGTGAGCATACGACAGTATTGATCGTAACGTACTGTACTAAATGATGGTTTGCTTTTTCATCCCGGGAAAATTAATCCGTCATACCAAAATGACAATGATGTCGACAACCTCCCAAGTCCGCATCAATAACCAACTCACCGATGCCTTTGACACAAAGATCGCATCACTATTCACTTTGGTTCTGGGGTACGTCACACGGAAGATACCTGTCAGTACACGAGGTACATTACTATACAAGTTGAGCAAAGCAGTAGCCTATGCAGATGACATCAAAATTTTGTCTTGATCATCAACAACTGCCAAAGAACTCTTCCTGAAACTCAATAGTGAAGCAAAACTTGTAGGGCTACAAATTAACAAAAATAAAACAAAGCTCATAACGCCGTCAAGGAAAAATACTTCAAATACACAAAATATCACACTTGGCGAATACAGTATCGAAAATGTTGGCAAATTTAAATAAGGAAAACAGGTAGTTGAAGGGACGGAATACGCTAAAGAATACAGCTTTCAAACAAAATATTTTATTCAGTTTTGACGATCTTGAAAACCAGCTGCATACACCGGAAAATATAGCTCCAAGTATACAAATTTGTGATAACAACTGTGCTATGCTAAGGGTTTGAAATATGGACCATAACCCAAGCATCCGCAAATTTATTGAACTTCTTTGAGCCACGGACCTGGGGCGAATAATTGAAGCGAAGCTAGACGGGGACCAATGGCGAATTTGACACAGCCATGAGCTGTATGAAATTTTTGATGAGCCTGAGGTCTCAACGATTGTAAAATGGTGGAAGCTGCAATGGACTAAACACATGAACCGTTTGTATGGGAATTGGATACACAAAAAGCTATTCGTTGGGAGAACTGAAGGCCAGAGACTCGGTCGACGACGACAGTTTATCGCTGCTCAGATTTCGGAATCGGAGGATGCGGTCAATGCACCGAGACAGTTGGAGGTGCTATTTGCAGGAAGCAAAGGCCCGAGAGGAGCTGTATTGCTATGAAGAAGAAGAAGGAGTACACTATAAGAATTCCCTCTGGAGTTAGCAAAAGGAAAAATTTTGGGAAGTCAATAATATGTATACGTAATTTTTAAAATTACATGAACATTAATCAAGTATATTCATGATTAAATGAATATATATTTTTAACAAAATTTAATGAAATTTCAGGATTTTTTTATGCAACGTTAAATTGATATATGGCTTTAATGTTATTCAATAAAATCACTATTAGCAGCAATAACCTCTCGATCCGGGCCCGGAAACGATTACATGCCCGAATCAAATGCTCCTTGTTCTTATTGACCATAACGGCATTTATAGCAGTCTTCAGCAAAGAAGCTTATTGGTCTCACACTCAACTACGCCCCATACGTAATGATACAAAGGATTAAGGTCTGGGGAGCTAGGTGGCCATAGGTTCGGTGTTATGTGTTCATTAAAATTTTCGGCCATCCAACCTTGTGTCACCATCGCTTTATGTGAAGGAGCAGAGTCTTGTTGAAAAATGTATGGTCTGCTTCCACTTACATTGTCCATCCAGGGTTTCAGTACTGTATCCAAAATCTCGATGCATGCAGCAGAGTTCACCCGAAGTCCTTGAGTGAAAAAGTGTAGTGGCACAAGATCTCCTTCGTTGCTGACAACACCTAAAGCCTTAACAGTGGCTGGAAATTTTGTGTGCATAACAACAGGAACCTCCATAGGATTTGAACATAGCCATCTGTCATTTCTGCGATTGGTCTTTTGATCTTGGTCAAATTTTTTTTCGTCGGAAAAAAACCATAGCATTTTGGGCGCCTCAGGGTGTTTGATTTTGTTTAAAAGGCGTTTTGATCGGAAAACTCTCTGTTCCCGTGTTCGTTCCAACATGAACTGTCTTTACGCATCACGTAAGACTTATACCGAAGTTCTTCGTGGACAACTCTACGAATAAGGCGCCCAGAAACATGAAGCACACTCGCAAGGGCCCTCATTGATTTTGAAGGGTCCTCGTCTATGATCGCTTGCACTTGTTCTAAAAATTCTGCAGATTGGACAGTGTCAGAACGTTGTTCGTACTTTTTGCGTTTTGCAACCGTTTCTGTATCGCCTCCTGATGCTTTCAATTCACGGCAAAATTTGTGCACGAATAAATGAGCGCAATTAAGAAAATGGTGGTTCGCACATATAGTGACGATGACAGCATGTCTGTTTATATCTTGAGTGATGTTGTAGTCCGCCATTTCTTACCTGAAAAGGAAAAAAAATAAAAAAAAATTCGCGAAGTTATAGTCACATTTATGCATGTCCCAAATGCCGTACGCACCCTGTATATAGATATATAAATAAATATACGTATATTTATAATCTTATAATATATTCTATATATCCATAGCAACAAGAAGTTAGATAAATTGTATCGAAACGCTGGAATCATATTTGAATATTTTAATTGTAACCTTGCATATCACTATCCGTTTGAATTACAGAATGAGTTATTTTAAATACAATCATTTAATGGAAAATAACTCTCAAAAAATACTAGTCCTGTGAATTATACATGAAAGGTTAGTACTAGTTATTTATTGTAAATAATGTTAGAAAAAGTTATGATTCCAATTCATTTTTAATTTTTATATATTTCATTAATTCTTCATAGTTTTTCATTACATTCCTAAAAAAAGTAACTTTCACCAATTGCTTGTGCGAGTCCTTATTTTCAATCTAATATAGAGACAGTAAAATTAAAATTGTACCTGCTTCAATTCGTTTTGTTAATTATTGAAGATGAATTAATTTGTATGTGTCATCAATAACAGTACTAAACTATCTGCTATTCAAAGTTTTTTCACTTACCTAAGATATTTTACTACATTGTGTTTATTATTTAATACCAATTGTTTTGTAAAAAATAGAATAAAATAACAAATTAAATTGCTCCAATAGGAATTTCCCTAACGATTAGAAAGGATTATTAATTCACTATAACTGAACTCTTCGAATAGAAAAGAATATATAACACTGGAAAGAACAACCTCGTACAAGTTTTCATAGAAAATGTAACAGTGGAAACTACAACCTTGTACAATTTCTCATATCGTTTCCAACTTGGACACTTCACTCCAGTTAAAATAATACCAAAAATTATTAAGAAGAAAAATAATCATAATAGAGAAGAATCAAACTATATGAAAAAAATACAAGTGAACAATATTTCTGATAGGCCCTTTAATAAAAACATCGTGTTTCACTAATCGACTCCCAGCAAAAGCATTACCGGTTTAACATTAAGGAGCGGTTGAATTCTACAACCAAGTAGAAGCTAGTCGGAATCATCATTATTAGAAACTAATTTGAGATCACATGAGACCTTGTGAGCCAGGAATCAGCGTCAGTTATGAAATTAACAGACACTTTAAATGAAATACACGACAAGCGTCTGGAAAAAGTGGAACACTTTCAAAGAATAACAAAAAAGTTCAAAGAAGAAACTCGAAGATTTCGTGAAATCTCATTAAACCAGAAAACCAGTCTTCAAGACGTATTGCAATTGTTAAAACCAGTCCTTACGTCTCAAGACTTTAAATTATCTTTCAAAACACAAAGTACTCTCCAAACACCACCTTCTCTCCGGCAAAACCCCATGGTAAACGATAAAACCTCAGAAAAATCCATATTAAAAACCAGCAATATGGCCAACTACTCGTAAGTCACAAAGTTAGTAAGACAAATGGTCCCTTTGTTTTTGGGGATCCCAAGTCCAACAAACTTGTTGTGCTGAACAATTGTGGAATTGTTTGAATACCCAGAAACACGAAGCATTCATGCAGATTTTTCCTACGCGCTTACGAGGTGAGGCACATCAGCTAATTTCCTCGAAAGTCCCTCGTACCCTCAACAATGCAGAAGAACTATTAAATCGGTTTTACCTTCCTAGGGAAACACATGAAGAGCTGGTAAATGAATTGATTACCTGTAGACAAGCCCCTGCAGAAACCCTAACGGCTTTTATATTTCGTTTGCGAGAACACTTAAACGTTGTAAAGAAGCCGCTGCAATTAAGTACTGTAAAGAAGCTATCACAATCGCTTATCTTCAATTAGAGGACTTAGTGAAAGATGGGTAGAAAGGTGGAGTTGCTGACCCCTATCTCCGTCAGTACCTACTTAACCTGGGAAAAACAAGTTCGAAGAATTAGTCCCGAAGGCCTTAGACAGGGAGAGATTGGAACAAGGTGTCCTCATATTTTTTCAATCCAAACGCAATTTCGCTTTTAATGAGCCCCCTATACTTTTAACTCTTTTATTACGCCTTTTCAACCCCAAGCTTCAAACGTAGCCAATATGAGCTCCCAAAATTCAAATTTAATGAAAATACTGAGATAATTTACAGTTTCTGTAATAAACTGGGACACACGTTGTAATGTGACGCCTACGCTCGGGAATCGGAGTGATTCCGATCCCGAACCCTGGCACCCGGCCAGATATGTATGACTTCAAAATGCAAGCAGACTTTATCTTTCGTGCAACCATCATTGCGCCGAAAATATTTTTCTTCAAATATTTATATTTGTGGAGAAATATTTTCTGTCAATGTGATCCGCTGTAATAAAACACTGATCCATTTCGAAACATATCTATCTGGCAGCGCCTCCCACAGTTGCCATCCAAATGTCAGACGAGGATCGAAATAGCCGGATGGTATCAACTCGTGGCGTACGGTATAATTTACGGAAGGACAGCGGGTGTTGTGCTATGAACCGGATCCAACAAAGGCAAAAGTATTGGACGATTCTAAGGTTCTTAGGTTCGTGGAAACAAAAGACAAGCGAGGCAAGAAACTAATTCCATATAAAATTCATTTTCAAGGTTGGAATTCATCTTGGGATCGACGAGTTAATTCGGATTTCGCTCTTAAGGATACTGAGGAAAATCGTCAACTACAAAGGGATTTGGCAGAGAAAGCGCAACTTCAGTTAGCTGCCTATCTGTATAGAAGAGGAAAGCGCAAATGAATGCGATGTTCTAAGAATGTACGAAATCGTGTATCATCAGATGTTGCAAGGGACGGATACAGCAGAGTGAAAGAGGCAGGCGACTTAATTCCAGGTTAGAGTAGATGTAGGAAAAAAATATGGATAAAAAAAATAGTTTAGCGAAAATATTTAAAACAAAACAAAAAACAAATAGAACGTCTTACAGTAGGAAAAAAAAACATTTTCAAAACAAATAGTATAAATTCCTAAATGTCAAATATAATCAAAAGATGGAAGCAACTAGCAAACAGTGCAGGATCGATCTATTTAGATTGTAACATTCACGGCCTTCTCTTCCCCGGTGACTATGCAATATCGGAGCAACTATAAGATGAAAATAACACGCAACTGAATATCAACTCCTTACAGAATCCTAAAATTAACTTCGAAAATTTCAACAAGTAATTTTTCCGCATTGGCATTTTCATGAAATGCTTTACTCAACTTTCTATTCTTTCTATTCAGCTTCAGATTGAAATTAAGTCAAAATTCAGTAATTTAACTTTTGGGTAATTTTCATTTAAAAAAGTCTTGACTGAAGATAATAGCGAAATATATATATATTTATACAAAAAATAATATAAAAGCGCTCTGTTTTGTGTTTAATTTTATTTTTAAAATTAGTTTTTTTTACATATTTGTTTCGGCGTGTGACGATTCCATAATTGATTTTTTGTGTGGATAATTATTTGAAGTTTTATTTCTGGTTTAAAGAAACGATAATTGCAAAGGCAAAGGCTGTAGATATTGCTCAATAGATTTCAAAGTATTCCACTTCAATATTGTACGTACCCTTTGAAATAAGGTGTTTTTAAATGTGCCGATTTAAAATATTGTTTTAATACGATGAGACTTATCCAGAGATCATTTTAATTATAAAATTAAAATTAAAACAATGGGGTAAAGAAACACACATGAAAATAAATATCAAAACTTGATGCTATATATATTTTTTAAATAATTTATTTTTAATAAATTTTTCATTGGCGAAATTTTGCTAGAATAATGTTTATACTAAGCATCAAACATTGGCTTTTAATTTTGTATCCTTTTTGTTGCAAACTATTAACACCTAATCAATTTTTACTTTCAATTCGTTGCTAAGAGTTAACGGAAGGATGAAAGTAAGAAATATTGCTAGAATTTAAAATAACAACTGATTGTTAAATTGTAATATTTAGAGAATGATAAAAAAACGTTAGGTAATTCCTTACCTTAATCAATTTGTAATCTTACCTTTGCTAAACTATTATTTTTTTCTTTTATTCTAAGAGCTTATCGAAAAAAAAACCGTGAGTTTCGCTTGTGTTAACTTATATATTCTTTAAAAAAATTGTGTGAAACAAGAAAAAAATAACATTTAGCACTTAAAATAGCATAAACTAACAAATTATATATAAATATATTTCTATATAAAAAAAAAAATTTAAACGTACTAAAGAGGTATAGTTCCATCCAAAGCTATGAATTAATATTTAACTTTTACAGATATATCTAAAGAAATGTTGTGCACACTCGTGCATCGAATTTAACAATGTAACATATGAATGAAGAAAATGCGATTATCCTTAATATGTACAATATAGGAACTCCACTTCATGCAATTAATATTTTTCGAAATTTATAAAGTCAAGGAATTGCATTAAAATTTTGTAATTAAAAATAGATATAGCACTTAACTTTTTCAATAAACACATACATTTGTATGATAATTTTAAAATTGGAAAGGTGGAACTAGATCATGAAATTTATGCGAAAATGTGGCAACTTTCTCTATAATACCCTACGCCATTTATTGCAATAAATGAAGCATTCTTTAATAATATGCATAACTTGCTGAGCATTACAAGTTCTAATAGGAAATAATCGCTGTTAAACATTAAAATTGCATCCCTTTAACTCACTTCCCTAGTTTTGACATATAAGTTCCATAATAACGTTTTCGTATAGAGTGAAAATTGCGTTCAACCATATGTTTGCATAAAAGCCAATTATGTTAAAAATGTTCAGAGGAGTAGAAATGGTCTTTATTGAATAGCGGATGGTTATTTTTTTTTCCTTTTAAATTTATCGATTGGTAACATTGTTTAATTGCTAAATTGATTAATGAATGAACCTAAAGTCAAGTACATTTAATGTTAATTTTGCAATCAATGCTTTCTTCATGTTGAAAGATCAGGCTTCAAATGAAAATTGTATAAATAAGAAAAAAAGGATTAACGTAAGAGAATATTGTCAGTTCGTTTTGAATTTACGTTTCGGATTCTGAAAAAGACTATTGTAAATGAAATATCTGAAAAGTAAAGATGAATTACTAAAGTAGCCATAAGCCTTTCCGTTCCCCATGCTCTTTCTTTTGCAGCGGAAGTGATGACCGAGGGTAAGTATGTCTTGAAGAGGGTTAGGTTTTAATAATCTGCGGATGATTGATTTCTATTCGGTTACGGTCCGCGGTACCCTTGTTTGCGCTCGTTTTTTCTTAGAGTAGGTTATTTTGGACTTGAGGTAGGTTAGCTTATTTTCTGGTGCCGCGTCGGTGATTCGGTAACGCGCCTATGGGATTTTGTAGCGTTTTTGATTTGAGATCTGTGGAGAGATCACATCCAGAATTAACGTAACGTAGGTTTCCCGTTCTGGATGAGTAGTTGTTGACGCGTTTGGAAATCGGGCATGTGAACCGGTGGCTGAGTTAAGTAACTCGGACTTAGTCTGCTCGCGTAAGACCCGCGACCGAAACTCCTCTCTGAACTAGCTAGCCCACAAGCAGCCACCACGGAGTAGACTAAATGTGACCGGACTTGTTGACCTGAAGGGTACAGTCCGTTGTCATTTCCAAGACTGCACGTCTCGAACCGATGAGAGGTCGGTTCTGCTTGCGATCGAACGAGACGAAGTAGGAAATCGTTACAAATTGGCGCCCAACGTGGGGCCTAAAACATCCTAAGGGGGAAAGAACTTCGCGCCTTCTGACGAGTTGGTCCTTTACGGAGGATGTAAGGTACTCTGGTACTCGAGTCCCACTATCAGGAGCAGTGGAGTTGTGTGATACACACTAGCAGTCGCTTCACGTGAGTTGTATCTTCCGCTCTCCTTTGTTTGATTTTTTTTTTGCGACAGAATCCTTCCGATGTGTTGTCCCAGGTTAAACCCTGTAAGGACCTTCTATTTTCTTGATGGAACAGCCAGCCTGATGGGTTTACCTATCAGCATGGACTCTCAAGAAAATAGAAGGCTACCTTGCCTTTATGTCGCGGAAGGATTCTAATTATTTTGTATGCGTGATAGACGAGTGGTATCGGTTCAACGTTCGGTGGCGTATGCTGGAATTGCGAAGCCCGGAATGCTTCAACGCGTCGGGAATTTTGACCGCGTACAAAATCGTTACGGTAGCTCTACCACTTGTCTCGTCGAGTCATTTAACGTAGATTAGAAACGGTTTGTAACGTACGGGAAATGGGGAAAATTAAGGTAGTAAATCAATCTGAAGCCCCTTCTCTTGACAGACCACCATCAGTCATCATTTCTGCACGAAGGAGTTGGAGTTGCGGAACTGAAAGGCTGTCTTAAAATTTTTTTTTGAGAGGAAAATTATAGCTCGCCACTATCGGCCACTCAAATTAGTATTGAATTCTTTTTTCACTTATATAGTAGGAATAAGTATATTTTATATTTTATATTTTTTTTCGTTTCATACTAGCAACCACCCAAAACCAGCAAGAACAAACATGGCAACGAAGCGGACCCCAGATAAGCGTTGGACCCGATCTAAAACGGTCCAACCAGCTAACTGCGGGATCTGCTTCGAAGACGTAGTGGAGGGCGTGCCTGTGTACAACAGCTCCTCCTCACGTCCGAGCTGTGTCCCTTATGCCAGCGACCCATCGAGCGGACCGCCCTAGACGTCCCCCTCGGAACGCCCCTACCATCGCGTGGAGCAGTGGCGAAAGGATTTCCGGAGGCTGAACCGTCACAACCACTTTTAGACCTGCAAGGAGCCGTAGGCGGTGAAGTTCCGGCCGCAAGTGTCGTGTCCGAGGTGACACCCATGCCTCCCGCCCACTCCATTGACACCCTCGTGGCGTTGATGAGAGATATGTCGGAGAGGATTGGCAACCTGGAGGGAAAGCTCCAGAATCTCCCTATGAGCCAACCACCCAGCCGCGTGAGAACTCCGCTTGGCTGGGAGCCCAATCCCAGTGTGGCGATGCCCCCCTCCCGACAATCCGAGCAATGGGTCCCACCTCCAAGGAACTCGGGAATGGATCCCAGAGCTCCCGAATATAGACCACGACACAGTACCGGACCTCCGTTGGTACCTCTAGCCCCGAGGCCGTTCAGTACAACAGGTCAATCGAGGATGTGATTCCCCCCGGGAACGCATTGACACTTTTTCGAGACCCGACGCCTCGTATCATGGAGAGTTGGCGCCTGAACTTTACAGGGTTCAACGATATGATATCGGCGGACCGGTTCCTTTTCCGGATTCAGGCATTGGTGTCCAGCACCCTGGGAGGTGATTCCTCGTCCTTCCTCCGGCATGCACATCTTTTGTTCAGCGGCGACGCTGCCGACTGGTACTGGAGATTTAAAGAATCAACGCCACGTCCCACTTGGCACTCTTTCAGTGCAGCCTTCCGCAATCGATTTGAGGATGGCTTCACTGAGAGAGAGCTAAAGGAGCAAATAAAGAAACGGAAACAAGGCGCTCACGAACCGTTCGACCAGTACTACACAAGCATAGTGAGGTTGAGCACTCGCTTGCGAACTACCATGCCCGAGGACGAACTGGTAGAAATAATCCGAGAGAATATGCGCTGGGATCTTCAGAACAGCCTTCTGCATTTTCCCATCAACACCATACAGGGATTGCGCCTCCATGCCCGTAGACAAGAGCACTTGGATGAGCGGCGAGGTACCTTCCGTCCACAACCTCGCATAACGGGACCAAATCCCCGAAATCATCATACCGCGGAGTTGATGGCAGCGGACCACCTGCTTGCTGACCCAGTACCAGTACCGAGGAGCGGAGCACCACCGGAGCTTGAGGACCCAGCCTTGATTGATCGACCCTCACTGGAAGCAATTACAAGCCCGACGGTCTGTTGGAACTGCCGACAACCGGGACATCGGTTCTATGCATGTCCAGCGGAGCTGGCTACCGATGCGGGAAGGCCGACACATACGCACCTGACTGTGCTAATTGCAAAGGGCGAAAAAACTTGCCACCGAGTGCCGCAACCACCCGTCGGCACTCCTAAACCCCGGACGAACCAATCCAGACCCCATCACTAGCTATGACCCAGCTCCCGACATGACTCCAATTCTGCTGACTCGCACCGTTAAACACAGTTCTCCCGAAGTTCCACAACCAACGCCATCCTTCGCCGAGGCCAACGCGCAGGGAAATGATAGCGAGGCGAAAGTTCCTTGGCATGTAAAGCCTTTTCATGTCAGGCTGCGGAATTATTTGGCTACTCGACAGCGCATCTTCCATGAGGAGTTGGCTACAACTGTCCCACCGCGAAGAAAGCGAGCCACGCGTCGGATGCGGAGCTTCTGGAGAAAAGTCAGGCAGTCGAGGAAGGTGCTGAAGGACATACAATTAGACGAATTATTGAGGGATGATGTTCGGCCATATGCGTCAGTACACCGCCTGAAAAAACGAGTGTCAGGCTTAGTCGATACGGGAGCCAGTGTGAATTGCATATCCGCCGAGTTTGCAGGAGAGGCCCTGGCAATGCACGCGGATCAAATCCGTCATTTCACCTCCTGGTTAAGCACGGCGGACGGAACTCGTCACTCTGTAGTGGGAAAAATTATGACGGATGTCACCTTTAAAGGAGTAACTAAACCTATGGAATTTTTCATCATACCTAAATTAACCCAGAATCTTTATCTAGGAGTGGATTTCGTTCGAAAATTTAACTTGGCCCCGGCACTATTTTCCGGTACGACCCTGGAGTCCGTCACCACCGTTCCCGACCAATCTCAACCCTCTCACTTACTACGACATACACTGGATGTAAATCAGCAACTGCGTCTTGACTCGGCTATATCGGCTTTTCCATCGCATGAGAAAGAAGGTCTCGGGAGGACTGCCCTGGTGTTCCACACTATAGATGTGGGGGATGCTAAACCCATAAAACAGAGACATTTCGCCATATCTCCGGCGAGGGAAAAATCGTTATATGCCGAAGTGGATCGAATGCTAGCATTAGGCTTAATCGAAGAATCACAGAGCGCGTGGGCTTCCCCAGTCACCTTAGTTGTCAAGCCGAACAAGGTCCGGTTATGCTTAGATGCCAGACGCTTGAACGCCGTCACAGTCAAGGACGCATACCCTCTACCGTTGATTGAAGGCATTTTGAGTCGGTTGCCTAAAGCCCACTTCATCACGAGCTTAGACCTCAAGGACGCCTTCTGGCAAATTCCTTTAGACCCCGGTTCAAAGGAGAAAACAGCCTTCACAGTCCCTGGTCGGCCCCTATATCAATTCGTGACCATGCCATTCGGATTGTGTAATGCCCCCCAAACAATGACGCACCTTATGGATAAGGTGATACCACCTCATTTGTGGCACCAAGTTTTCGTTTACTTTTACGATCTGTTGCTTATAACCGAGACCTTTGACGAACACATCGACCTGCTTCAGGAGGTGGCTCTACACATCCGGGGGGCAAGATTAACCATCAACATACGGAAGAGTCAGTTCGTGATGACGGAGGTGAAATATTTTGGGCACATCATTGGGCACGGCCATATCAAGACCGATCCGGAAAAGACTCAAGCGATTGACGTTTTTCCATTACCCAAGACCACCAAACAATTACGACGATTCTTAGGCTTATGCGGATGGTACCAGCGTTTTGTACGTGACTATGCCACCATTACCACTCCTTTGACCGACATGCTGCGTAAGGGACGTAAATTCGTCTGGGAAGAGCCCAGCTTGCGAGCCTTTGAAGAGCTAAAGAAGAGTCTGACTACAGCCCCCGTACTGCACAGCCCGGACTTTGACAAACCGTTCTCAATCCATTGTGACGCGAGTCAACATGGGGTGGGCACAGTCTTAGTCCAGGTTGCACAAGACGGCGAGGAGAGACCTATAGCCTTCATGTCTCACAAGTTGAACCCAGCCCAGCGAAATTACACGGTCTCCGAGCAGGAATGTCTAGCGGCGGTGTTGGCAGTGAAACGCTTCCGAGCCTATGTGGAGGGACACACCTTTGAAATCGTTACAGACCACGCGTCTCTGAAAGGGCTAATGAGCCAGACTGATCTCAACGGCAGATTGGCCAGGTGGGCACTGAAACTACAGGCATTTGACTTCACGATTCGCCACCGCAAGGGAAGCCAGCATGTAGTCCCCGACACCCTATCCAGAATGTTCGCCCCTGAAGGAGCCGAGTTGGTCCAGGAGGACGACAGTCCCCAATTGATCGATCTGGACCATCCTGCCTTCAAGTCAGCCAGCTACACCCAACTGATTCACACTATCCAGAATCAACTGTCCCAGCTTCCTGAACTGCGGTTGACGGATGGATTTATTTATAAGCGGATGGGACACGCATCCGGAGACCCCATACAAGAAGAAGAACAGTGGAAGTTGTGGGTGCCCGAAGAATTAACCACTGATCTTATCAGACGGGCCCATGACCACCCATCAAGGGCGCACGGCGGTTACGGTCGTACACTTAGGCGGTTGAAAACCTGCTTCTTTTGGCCTAAGATGGCACAACAGATAAAAGCGTACGTAGCCTCCTGTGAGCTATGCAAGTGCACTAAAGCGCCCAACACCATTCTTCGGCCTCCCATGGGTAAGGTTGAGGTCCCCGAACGCGTGTTCCAGCGCTTGTACATTGATCTTATCGGTCCTTACCCTCGATCTGCTTCTGGTCACACGGGAGCTGTCGTGGTCCTGGATCAGCTCTCTAAATTCCCTATCATAGAACCACTACGCAACATGCACACTGGACCTATAATCAGCTTCTTGGAGAACCGAGTCTTTCACATGTTCGGAGTTCCGGAGAAACTTGTCTCCGACAACGGGGTCCAGTTCACCTCCAGCAAGTTCCGAGACCTAATGTCCAAATACGGCATCATCCACCAACGAACCGCCGTCTATTCACCACAAGCCAACGCATCCGAACGACTGAACCGTACGCTCATAGCGGCCATTCGCGCCTATGTCCACCCGAATCAGAAGGACTGGGATCGCAAGTTGTCCGCCATCACTAGTGCTCTGCGCTCGTCGTACCACGCCACTACCGGCATTTCGCCGTATTTCGCATTGTTCGGCCAGTACATGATCTGTCATGGAAGCGCTTACCGGCTATTGCGGCAGCTGAAATCGCTAGAGGACCCAATCGTGGTTCTGGAACCGCACGAAAAGCTCCAACTTCTGCGAGATCAACTGCGGGAGAAGATTGAAGAAAGTAGACGGATGGGAGAGGAGCGGTACAACTTGCGATCTCATCCTTCTGGCTTTAAGGCAGGCGACGAAATATATCGTCGAAACTTCCGGCAGAGCGATGCCACCCGACATTACAATGCCAAACTAGACAAGAAATTCGTGAAATGTCAAGTCCTACAAGTAATAAGCCCCACCCGATACCTCATCGCGGACATGGCTGGCAAAACCCTGGGAGTTTACCACGCAAAAGACCTTAGACGATGAAGTGCAACTATTTCCCACGAAAAACCTTGGCTTACCTAAATCTCTGCCTGGACGAAGACCTCCGAGTAACACCTGACTCCCTACGGTATAGTCACCGTCGAGTCTTCACGAACATGGTTGTAGCCTGTTCCTCGAAATCGACCTTCGACCCGCCACGGCCCTAACCAAGACCTTTTACGTAGGGGGCGGGATCGTAATTACTTCGATTTTGGGGGGGGAATGTGTAATGTGACGCCTACGCTCGGGAATCGGAGTGATTCCGATCCCGAACCCTGGCACCCGACCAGATATGTATGACTTCAAAATGCAAGCAGACTTTATCTTTCGTGCAACCATCATTGCGCCGAAAATATTTTTCTTCAAATATTTATATTTGTGGAGAAATATTTTCTGTCAATGTGATCCGCTGTAATAAAACACTGATCCATTTCGAAACATATCTATCTGGCAGCGCCTCCCACAGTTGCCATCCAAATGTCAGACGAGGATCGAAATAGCCGGATGGTATCAACTCGTGGCGTACGGTATAATTTACGGAAGGACAGCGGGTGTTGTGCTATGAACCGGATCCAACAAAGGCAAAAGTATTGGACGATTCTAAGGTTCTTAGGTTCGTGGAAACAAAAGACAAGCGAGGCAAGAAACTAATTCCATATAAAATTCATTTTCAAGGTTGGAATTCATCTTGGGATCGACGAGTTAATTCGGATTTCGCTCTTAAGGATACTGAGGAAAATCGTCAACTACAAAGGGATTTGGCAGAGAAAGCGCAACTTCAGTTAGCTGCCTATCTGTATAGAAGTGGAAAGCGCAAACGAATGCGATGTTCTAAGAATGTACGAAATCGTGTATCATCAGATGTTGCAAGGGACGGATACAGCAGAGTGAAAGAGGCAGGCGACTTAATTCCAGGTTAGAGTAGATGTAGGAAAAAAATATGGATAAAAAAAATAGTTTAGCGAAAATATTTAAAACAAAACAAAAAACAAATAGAACGTCTTACAGTAGGAAAAAAAAACATTTTCAAAACAAATAGTATAAATTCCTAAATGTCAAATATAATCAAAAGATGGAAGCAACTAGCAAACAGTGCAGGATCGATCTATTTAGATTGTAACATTCACGGCCTCCTCTTCCCCGGTGACTATGCAATATCGGAGCAACTATAAGATGAAAATAACACGCAACTGAATATCAACTCCTTACAGAATCCTAAAATTAACTTCGAAAATTTCAACAAGTAATTTTTCCGCATTGGCATTTTCATGAAATGCTTTACTCAACTTTCTATTCTTTCTATTCAGCTTCAGATTGAAATTAAGTCAAAATTCAGTAATTTAACTTTTGGGTAATTTTCATTTAAAAAAGTCTTGACTGAAGATAATAGCGAAATATATATATATTTATACAAAAAATAATATAAAAGCGCTCTGTTTTGTGTTTAATTTTATTTTTAAAATTAGTTTTTTTTACATATTTGTTTCGGCGTGTGACGATTCCATAATTGATTTTTTGTGTGGATAATTATTTGAAGTTTTATTTCTGGTTTAAAGAAACGATAATTGCAAAGGCAAAGGCTGTAGATATTGCTCAATAGATTTCAAAGTATTCCACTTCAATATTGTACGTACCCTTTGAAATAAGGTGTTTTTAAATGTGCCGATTTAAAATATTGTTTTAATACGATGAGACTTATCCAGAGATCATTTTAATTATACAATTAAAATGAAAACAATGGGGTAAAGAAACACACATGAAAATAAATATCAAAACTTGATGCTATATATATTTTTTAAATAATTTATTTTTAATAAATTTTTCATTGGCGAAATTTTGCTAGAATAATGTTTATACTAAGCATCAAATATTGGCTTTTAATTTTGCATCCTTTTTGTTGCAAACTATTAACACCTAATCAATTTTTACTTTCAATTCGTTGCTAAGAGTTAACGGAAGGATGAAAGTAAGAAATATTGCTAGAATTTAAAATAACAACTGATTGTTAAATTGTAATATTTAGAGAATGATAAAAAAACGTTAGGTAATTCCTTACCTTAATCAATTTGTAATCTTACCTTTGCTAAACTATTATTTTTTTCTTTTATTCTAAGAGCTTATCGAAAAAAAAACCGTGAGTTTCGCTTGTGTTAACTTATATATTCTTTAAAAAAATTGTGTGAAACAAGAAAAAAATAACATTTAGCACTTAAAATAGCATAAACTAACAAATCATATATAAATATATTTCTATATAAAAAAAAAAATTTAAACGTACTAAAGAGGTATAGTTCCATCCAAAGCTATGAATTAATATTTAACTTTTACAGATATATCTAAAGAAATGTTGTGCACACTCGTGCATCGAATTTAACAATGTAACATATGAATGAAGAAAATGCGATTATCCTTAATATGTACAATATAGGAACTCCACTTCATGCAATTAATATTTTTCGAAATTTATAAAGTCAAGGAATTGCATTAAAATTTTGTAATTAAAAATAGATATAGCACTTAACTTTTTCAATAAACACATACATTTGTATGATAATTTTAAAATCGGAAAGGTGGAACTAGATCATGAAATTTATGCGAAAATGTGGCAACTTTCTCTATAATACCCTACGCCATTTATTGCAATAAATGAAGCATTCTTTAATAATATGCATAACTTGCTGAGCATTACAAGTTCTAATAGGAAATAATCGCTGTTAAACATTAAAATTGCATCCCTTTAACTCACTTCCCTAGTTTTGACATATAAGTTCCATAATAACGTTTTCGTATAGAGTGAAAATTGCGTTCAACCATATGTTTGCATAAAAGCCAATTATGTTAAAAATGTTCAGAGGAGTAGAAATGGTCTTTATTGAATAGCGGATGGTTATTTTTTTTTTCCTTTTAAATTTATCGATTGGTAACATTGTTTAATTGCTAAATTGATTAATGAATGAACCTAAAGTCAAGTACATTTAATGTTAATTTTGCAATCAATGCTTTCTTCATGTTGAAAGATCAGGCTTCAAATGAAAATTGTATAAATAAGAAAAAAAGGATTAACGTAAGAGAATATTGTCAGTTCGTTTTGAATTTACGTTTCGGATTCTGAAAAAGACTATTGTAAATGAAATATCTGAAAAGTAAAGATGAATTACTAAAGTAGCCATAAGCCTTTCCGTTCCCCATGCTCTTTCTTTTGCAGCGGAAGTGATGACCGAGGGTAAGTATGTCTTGAAGAGGGTTAGGTTTTAATAATCTGCGGATGATTGATTTCTATTCGGTTACGGTCCGCGGTACCCTTGTTTGCGCTCGTTTTTTCTTAGAGTAGGTTATTTTGGACTTGAGGTAGGTTAGCTTATTTTCTGGTGCCGCGTCGGTGATTCGGTAACGCGCCTATGGGATTTTGTAGCGTTTTTGATTTGAGATCTGTGGAGAGATCACATCCAGAATTAACGTAACGTAGGTTTCCCGTTCTGGATGAGTAGTTGTTGACGCGTTTGGAAATCGGGCATGTGAACCGGTGGCTGAGTTAAGTAACTCGGACTTAGTCTGCTCGCGTAAGACCCGCGACCGAAACTCCTCTCCGAACTAGCTAGCCCACAAGCAGCCACCACGGAGTAGACTAAGTGTGACCGGACTTGTTGACCTGAAGGGTACAGTCCGTTGTCATTTCCAAGACTGCACGTCTCGAACCGATGAGAGGTCGGTTCTGCTTGCGATCGAACGAGACGAAGTAGGAAATCATTACAACGTATTCTCATTGTTACAAGTATTCTGAATGTTACACCATTTTTTCTAGATTGTAAAGAATACGGACATGGTCCAAGAGACTGCAAAGTAAAATCTTCGAAATGAAACTCTAATGAGACTGCCAAAGAGTACAATGTGCGAATAAAATGATGCAGTAACCAAATGTGTTCAGCAAAAGAAACGGGAAGAAAAAACTAAGGAAAACGAACGGTAGTCGAGCCGGAAATCCCCGATTCGACTATAATTAACACCAATGGTAACTTTGACCAGAAAGAGATACTGAGGTTATTACATATGGGGTGTATAGGGTAACTATATAGAAGGCCATGACTATACGCCCTCGAACCCAAAATATAGTGAATATCCCACTGCGATTGACTGGGGAAATGCTTTGTTTGGCACAGGAGATTGATTAAGGAATTTTCCTTGCTAACTGCCTCATAAGTCCATCTGAAATATTTGTCGGTATTCTCAATTCAAGCAATTCTCCAATAAAACTGACAGATATTGAGCTGAAACTTGAAACAATTAGGGAATACCATATTGGCCAATTAAATGAAACAAATAATAACGATGAACAGCTTACAAACATCGCTAGAAATACAACATTTGAACACGTGAATTGCATTGCGTCACAAAAGAAAAAAAAATTGCAATCAAAAAAGCTATATATAAAAACGACTCAGTTAAAATAATGCGGAATGCACAATTAAAGCAAGCACTTTCATTATATGAGCACATAAATCCCGAAGAAAAGGCTGCTATAACAAAACTTTGTCAAGACTTTAATGACATTTTTCATTTACCGGGTGACGAACTGATTTATACAAAAGCTTTGTCCCATCAGATTCCCCTATTAACCAACTGAGCCCGTATCAATCAGAAGATGTATAGACTGAGTCAACCCCAAAGGCAGGCTATTAATGAGCAACTTAAAGAAATGTTGGAAAGCGACATTGTCCAACATAGCAAGTGTCCCTGGAACTCCCTTTTTCTAGTGGTGCCAAAGAAGGCTGGATTCGATGCAGAGAAAAAATGGCGACTAGTGATAGACTTCAGGAAACTGAACGAAAAAATTATTGGATATGTTTTTCGATTACCCCGAATAGAAGATATTGTGGACCAACTTGGGCATTCTCGTTATTTTAGTACATTGGATCTAGCCAATGTTTACCACCAGGTACTTGTTCAACCAAAGGACCGGTGCAAAATGGCGTTCACCACTAATTATGGACACTATGAGTTCAAGCGAATGATATTTGACTTGAAGGGTGCTCCCGCAACATTCCAAAGACTAATGAACTATATTTTAGGAGGTCTGCAAGGATTTGGCTGCATCGCTTATCTAGATGATATTGTGGCCTGTGGGAAAAATTTAGAAGACCACGTCAGCATATTACGAAAAATATTTTCCCCACTCAGGGAAAATAATTCAAAACTACAACCAGAAAAGTGCCAATTTTTACGACGTGAAGTTGTGTACTTAGGGCACATTTATACTCAAAGAGGAGCCCGCTTAGCCCACTAAAACAAGTTGTGTTCGTGATTTTCCTATGCCTACAACAGTTCTTTCTTGGGTTTAGCAAACTATTACCGCAAATTTATCCCCAATTTTTCTAAAATATCAAAATCACTTACTAATTAACTCCGAGAATATGTACGCTTCACATGGACGGAGAAATATAATGAAGCTTTCTAAAGATTAAAAAATTCTTTGATTGAACCACCTCTTTTGGCATACCCTGACTTCAGCAAACCATTTAATCTCATAACTGGTGCAAGTAATGAGGCGTTGGGTGCTTTTCTATCGCCAGCAGGAATAAGGAAGGATCAACTCATAGCATATGCTAGCAGAACTCTCAACAACGCAATTATTCTACCATCAAAAAAGAGCTCCTGGGAATAGTATGGACTACTAGAAACTTCTGATGCTTTTTGCAAGGCCGACCTTTTAAAGTCTATACTGACCATAAGCCCCTTGCAGGAATTTTCAATTCAAAGGACCCTATAACCCGTTTAGTCGGTTTTCATCATAAACTATGAGAATTTGACTCTGGGATAGAGCTCTAAGTAAACTACCACACCTCAATCCCAACAAAACTAGTAAAACCTCGCAATTCGATACAATTATTCGTGCACGGTTACAAAAGCAATTAAAAACAAATGGAAAATCTCCACCAGTGGAAAAACCACTTGAAGACCAACAAACTCCCGAAAAAAGAACATCCAAATCAATAAATTCTCGAGAAACTGGTTAAGTACCATAATTGTCAGATAACAACCATCACCAAAAATTGGCAGTTGATAACATTTCTGAAAATAACTCAATGAGGCCTTTTTTTGTGGTAGGGAGGTGAATGCTATTTTACACAGAGTGTGGGACTCCCTTGTGGGACTGGACTACCCACTAGATACCTCCCGTATCAACCTGAGAACCCAGCCTGGAACCGTAATGAGGCCTTTACCGATTCGAAATTCCACAAATAATTTGTCTAACATAATCATTCTGAACACTTCAGAAGAAATTCATGCAGTACTTTATGGCTTTCATACCCTGTTTGGTGGACATCAAGGAGTCACAAAAACATACAGCGAAATTCGGCACGCAATACCTAACATCGAAGCAGAAAAATTCTCAAAAGTTTTCTAACCCGGTACAAAATACCAAAACAGGTCGTAACAGACGAAGGAGCCAATTTTGTTAGCGAATTATTTAAAAAAATCCAAACCGGAGCCTACCATCCACAATCAGATGGTAATTTAAAACGAGCTCATAGGTGCTTAATTGAGTATCTTCGCACTACCGTTGACGATAACCTCCAAAATCGGGATCAGTTTCAACGTACAGCCACGTTCGTTTACAATAACAACGAATACGACAGCACAAATCTTACACCTATGGGCTGCCTTTATGGGTTTCCGGCAAACAACCTCTCAAATCTCAAAAAAGAGCCTACCCTAGTTTATAACCATGCAAACTTCTATTATTCGACTACAATAACAAGCCCGAGCCCATACCTTTTCAAATTGGTGATAAAATCTTGCTAAAAAATGAAAATAACAAACATAAACTGGTCCAAGTATGGGTAGGCCCATTTACAGTCGAACGGGTGACCTCCCCGGCAAATAAAAAATTGCGATAGGGAAGAGGCTGGTTACTGTTCACAATAATCGATTAAAACCATATTATGAGCAAACGCTACCAACATATTTTCTCCAAATCCCATTAGACATGAACCGCTTACGAATTATCTTCCTTCTAACCACTGCCACCAGAACATTCGATGCAGACATTGTCCCATACACTATTACCCCGATTGAAAACACAGGAGTCCTATTTGAGAACATCGGGAATCTTCTGCCTTACCCCAGTAGCTGAAGCATAGTTACCGAAATAAACCTGGGAGAACTAGCAACGCAAATTAATTGGCTGAATGTGCGGAAAATCTCTTGTAACTGCTTTGTTTAAACACAGGATGTTAAACTCAGCTTCACCATATACAAGCCGTTGTAGAAACCCTAAAGTGCCACACAAAAACTCTACACGAATCACTGACACCACGGACAGTGAAAAGATCATTCTTTAAAGGAATATGACGAGTGATGCATACACTGTTTGACACGATAGACGACCCAAATGAAAAATAACTATACAGCAGATTGGAGCAAGCAGAGCGTAAAGGACAAGAACTATTTAAATTGGAAAAATACAGGATCAGTAAAGTGAAAACATCCTTTGAAGAGCTCCGTATGTCCCTTATCAACATCACGACTAGACAACAAAAGCTAGCTACGAAAATCCATAACATTTCTAAAATAACAGATGCTTTAGTATTAGCGAAACACAAAAATATATTGACAGCTCTACTGACACAGCTTTTTGAAATCGAGTTCAGACAACGCACACTCATAGAAATTGTATCAGCAACCCAAACTAATACGGTCCATCTCCTTTTAATTTATGCAAAATTTATACAAAGCCCAGACATAAGTGTCCAAATGTTTGTCAACAAATTCTTTCACAAACAAGAGAGCTACAAAACTACAGGACGAAAGGGAAATTAGCAATAATTATAAAACTACCTCTATTTCAGCTACCACTGATGCAACTTCAACAAATCCACACACTTCCAAACAAAACATTTTTCCTTCTTCCTTCCATCGAGCTTTCGCATATAGCCAGTAGTATCGCATCACAACAATTTCTACTTTTGAGTCCTGAAAATCTACACATCCTGAAAATCTACACATCCTGAGCCTGGTGATTTATACGTGTGTTGACTTACCACTCCTATAATACATTCCCCACCAGTGGTGAACGAGATTATTCACCCACTCCATAACCCATTTAAGAGGAAAATTAACTACCCCCTCAGAATTGGCACACATCGCCAACACATTGATAAAACTTAACAAACTAAACAGTTGGGTGTATTTTCTAAGAGCTGAGACCCCTATTTACGTCCGATGTCATGAAAATTCAACCGCGCAAAGCCTCCTTGGCAAGGGTACTTTGACCCTCAACTTTCCGTGTGCTTTAAATATCAATGAGTTAATCAAACCCTATCAGGCAGAAAGCACAAACGATTTTAAAATACAACGGCCACAAGAGCTTATAGAAATTGATCCCCAATTACTCAACCTCGATCTATCAAGCTTGCCTTACACCCAGAGCAACGACTCATTACAACTAGTCTCAGACCATAATAGAAATAAAATTTTTGAAGCAAGTACCCATTCCCTAAATGAAATATATCCACAATAAAACCAAATCAAATATACGGGCACCACTAAAAGCTGTAATCACTTAACAACAACCTCCGTCAGCCTCACTATATCTGTCATTTCGATACTTTTAGTATCGTTGCAAAAAGAACTCTGGCAGGGAAATAAATCCTGTTATCAGCTTTGATCTCATGAAATTAAAAACACAGTGTGCTACTGCCTTCTCCACAACCAGCATGATCATTACAGCTGGTTTAAGAAATTCAAACATAAATTTAAAAAAAACTTGTTTTGAAAACAAAATAATTGTCGAGCCCTTAAACCAATTGTACAAAACAAAAACTTTAGAAGTAAAATAAATACTATGAAATACTATTGACAAAACTAAAAAAGGAACGAAATAGTTTCAAGTAAAAGATTTTATTTTACTAATGTATCCCATACAATTGACTATTCTTAACTTATTAAGACAAATAAGTTTATTCTTTCAATACGCAACAAAACAAGTAATATTTACGTCAATATTGTAGTTTCAATATAAATGCTCGTGAAATAATTGTAAGGCAAGTAAATATTGTCTAAGATAAATAAAAAAAAAAATATGTATCCTATAAGTAAAGATTCCTTTTCAATAGTCGTGAAACTAAAACTCGTCACGTAAAAAACTTATGAAAAAATCATACGAGACGATTTTAATTAGGAAATAAAATAAAATTAAAAATTAAATTTATCTCATACAATTGGCTTATTCTCAACTTAGTAAAACTAATAAGTTTATTCGACAGTTACAATTGTAAAATGAGCATATTTTCTTTCAAACCAAGTAATTTTTACTTCAATATTGTGGCTCTAATATTCACATGAAATAACTGTAAGATGAGTAGATACTCTCTAAGATAAATAAAAAAAATTATAAATATCTTATAAGTAAAGATTCCTCTTTAATTGTCGTGTAACTAAAACTCGTCACGTAAAAATCTTGTAAACAAATCATATGAAACGATTTTCATAGAGAAACCAAATTAAAGATTTAATTAAGTAACAAATTTTTGTGTACTAGGTAATAATAATATACAAATCATATTCACTAGAAAGTAACATTCTTAAGAAAGTATTTAAGAAACAAAATAAATTTTAGAATAGAAACTAGCCTAAGCACCAATAGCAAATAGCATAGAATTCAAGTTGATTTTCCGATTTTGCTTATAAAATACATGCAATACATAAAATGTAAGAAATATTGTATGAGAATAAGTTGGCTCATTCTACCCGTTTGCTATCGAAGAGAAATCTCATCCCACCACACGGCTAATTTGCTATCACAATCGCAACATGCCTCTCAGCTCAACATTTACCGCTACAAATTAATTGGATAAAATCCGATCGCATCTTGTCTCTCCTAGAAAGATCCAAACTTTGCAATATGGGAAGGAATTGTTACGATAGAAATTTCTCTAACGATTAGAAAACATTATTGATCCACTACAACAGAACTCTTCGAATATAAAAGAAAATAGAACAGCGGAAACAACAACCTCATATAAGTTTTCATAGAAAATTTAAAAGTGGAAACTACAACCTTGTACAAGTTCTCATAGAAAATATAACAGTGGAAACAACAACCTTGTACAAGTGTTCATAGAAAATATTACAGCTGAAACAACAACCTTGTACCAACTGTTCCAATGCAATGACCTTATTTCGAAACATTGAACTAAAATAAGGTTGATGCACATTAAGTATAGATGCCACTGGCAACGGCAAAGAGGTTCAAATTAATTCTTTTCCACGTGTTAGGGAAAGACAGCGAAGCAGACAAGGAAAATTCATGTGACTATCATTCGTTGCTGCATGCGGCTGGCTTCGCCCACACAGTCTATTTGGCCTTGCGCCTGGTTTTGTCTAGTTCACCTTTTGCCTAGACAGATTTCATCGAACCTTTCTGCTGGTTGGCTTTGCCTACCAGATTGTCTAAAATTCAGTTGGCCTTGCGCCTGGTTTAGTCTAGTTGTCCTTGCGCCTAGACAGATATCATTGAACCTTTCTAAGGGTTGGATTTGCCTAGCAGATTGTTTGAAAACCAGTTTGCCTTGCTCCTGGTTTAGTCTAGTTTGTCTTGCACCGAGACATATTTCATCGAACCATTCTGCTGGTTGGCTTTACCTAGCAGATTGTTTAAAAACCAATTCGCCTTGCACCTAGTTTAGTCTAGTTGGCCTTGCGCCTAGAAAGATTTGATCGAACTTTTCTGCTGGTTGACTTTGCCCAGCAGGATTGCCTTGAGGAAACCAGTTGGCCTTACGCCTGGTTAGGTTTAGTTGGCTTTAGTACCTAGATAGTTTCTGCTGTCTTCTTCCTGGTTGCCGCATATCTAGGTGCTCTGGTTAGCTATTTGCTTAGAGCCCTTAGATGCCGCCAGGACCAAGTTTGGCAGAGGCCATTGCAGCAAACTCCCGAGCTGGCCACAAACCGATCAGCATCGCTGAATACCGGGCCCGGTAAAGGAGCTTTAGTGACAGACTGGGACGGTCAAGGAATCCCAACCATGACACGAGGCAATAATCCTAGAAAAGCATAACGGCAATAGACTCCTACAACCTCGCAGTCCAATAGTTATTAAATTGAAATATAGTGAACTTAATTGTCAACTCAATACAAATTACATTTAATAAAAAATGAATGAAGTAGCAGATACCCAATCTTTAACTGAAGTCCAAAGAAGAGCCTGAGTAGAGAATAGATAAAGATGAGTGTGATGGAGTGAATAAAAAGGCTTTATGGCTCGAACAATAGGGTCATTAAAATAAAAACATAACACAACATAAACATTTTTTCCAGATAAGTATAAGTAGGTATGGAAAAAGTTCATTTTGACATATTTTATTTGTACAATGTGTAAAGTGATTGAATAATATAATGTAAGATATATGAAATTTTCAATGAAATATGAAACAGCAAAAATTGTTAAATTCATTCTATTATTTAACCTTATTAATTGAATAGTTTAAGCTTTTTGTGCTGTGATATTTGAAGAGTGCATTTAATAATTAATATAATTCAAGTATGGGGTATTCATAGAAAATATTATCATATTGCCACAATTAATTTAAGCATGATATCAGTACAATGTTTTCCTTAGAATCGTATTCAGATTATTATAAAACATTTAAAAATATTACCCAATCTTGCTTTTATGCTAATCTAGTTTTGTTAGTGCTTAATTTTAAAAGATTTAGTGCTTGAAGTTTTAGTTTCTTAAATCAGTGAAGTTTGTATGCGAACCAATCTGCAAAGGAAATTAGTTAAATAAATTTCATGTAAAATGTAAAGCATATAAAACATATTCTCTTGCTGACATAACATCCTTTCTCCCCGGTAAAATTGTTGGAACATTCACTACCGTATCCCAACATGACTCATCATGATGCTAAAATATATAAAAAATTGAAATTAATATATTTAAATAAATTCAGTTAACTCTTTCATTGAGCGGGAGTTTAATTATGATATGGAACATTCCTTTAATAACCAGTAACCGACTTGCTTGAATCCTTCTGATTTTATTAAACTACAATATCAAAGTTTTGATGCGTAAAGTAAAGTGTAAAAGTACATAAAACAGATACTCTCGCTAACATAACATAATTTTCCCCAGTAAATTGTTGAAGCATTCACTAACGTATTCTGGGATTGCTGATTTACGATGCTAAAATATAGAAAAAATAGAAATAAATTTATTTCAATAAATTAACTTGCTTCTTTCGTATGGCTGCATCCAGTAATTCAAATATATAGTTTGTAAAGAAAAATCAATCATGCCGAGCAAAATTCATAAACGAGTGAATGATTTTTAAAAAGTTTCTTGAATCCTATTAACTGCTGGAGCTAAATACAATATATTTAATTTTTACGAAGCCTCTGAAGTCGTTTCTGATGTTACCGCTGGTATAATATTATGTATTTGCTCCATTTGCTCCATTGCACTTGCACTTAGTCAGTACACCATTCTTATCCAGCTCGCGCAAGAAATATAGCACACCTGAAAATTTCTCATTATTCCCTAAACTATTAGCTTAGTTTTTCTCATCATGCCAGTTTAGTTTCAACTTTAAAATAGTCAACATCAGGAACAAGACGTTCAGGGCAGAGTACAGAACTACTTTTCGAAACAAGAGTTTCAGTGTTTTGGAAAATGGGAAGAGGTAAGAATAATTCAGCTACATAGTAAAATTTTCGAATTACGGCGACAAAAAATTATGGAAATTTCACGAATCATTGGCAAGAGCCGAAAGGTTGTGATGAATTAGATTGCGGATCCAGAGGATCACGGGATGAAGAAGTCACCACATCGAGCACGAGCAACGTCACAACGACGAAGGAGGCTTTGAATTCTGTTCTCACTGCAATGGAAATCTGCAGGCAAGCTGACATTCATACAGAGATATATATTACGTGAATCAAAAGTCACCACTTATTCAACGCCGGAAGCTAAAATGAAAACCACCCGTAACCCCTGTAGTAATCGAGCAGTCGCCTAAGCAAATTGCTTGACAACCGGCATAACACTGATCCAAATTTCAATCGCAGATTTAAAAAATTTAGTCATTCAAATTTATAGTTTCATAAATTATAAAATTTATAAAAAATATTTTGTTACAAATGGAAATTTTAAATTATTTTTTTTCCATATATTAAAGATAAATTTTTCCTTACGTTTATATACTTTATGATATTTATCTCTTTATAATTATTTAAATTTTTCTACATTATTATCTTATATTAATTTAATAATTTGAATCTGCAATCAAAATTCGGACATGGCAACAACTTTATTATGCAGCTCATCCACGAATTGCATTGCCGAATGCAATCTGCAGTGGATGAGCAAGAGGCTCGTCACAAACCACCGTTGCGGCATCCCAGCACGTTGGGCACCTGACAACTAAAGAAGCAGATCTACTTGGGTGGATCGTGGAGTCTGCTTTTGATCGCCACCACAAACACGTTGGAAGAACCGCGTGAGCAACCCAAACACCTGACTGTTACAGCAAATGAAAAAGTTATATTTTGGGCTCCACTATGATTTACAAAGCAATAATGAAGATTGCTCCTGGGTCGTTTTAAAACAATACGTGAGGGAATGCTCATTTACCTTGTACAGGTACAATATCATGTCCAAAGCGGGTGTTTTACCAAGTCACGAGCGGTGCGATTCGCAATAAATTCGAAAAGGAAAAGTGCTTGAACCCATGATATTTTGAAAAATAATTGCCTTGGGGCCGTGTTGGGATGAGGAAGACGATGGTAGTTTTGATGGGCCATTCGATGTAGGAGGGAACAACCCAGTAAATGAGAGCTTTGAATTTACTAGTGAAAGTCATGAGTCTGTGCGGCTTAGTGATTAGAGCAACGCGATTTAGTTCAGGGGATTTTTCGGACAGACTACGAGTGTTCACTCAGTGGTGATATGTACTGATTTAATCAGATCATATCATAGCTGAGCAAGCACACGGGAGCATGGTACTGACCAAACCAACTTCCGAAAAAATCAATACGGTCATGAAAATGAGATACTCTAACTATCTCTAAGCGAAGGCCCGAGAGGGGCTGTAGTGCTACAAAGAAGAAGAAGAAGTCATGAGGAGGTGTTAAATTATTAACTAGTATATCCAGTGAATCAAGCAGGAGGAAAAAGAAACTAGTTCCCAGTTGCAGAAACACCACGCAAATTTGGGTTTAGAGCGATTTCGTGTTTTGGTGGGTACAGTTCACTGTCCAAGGAGAAAAGCGTCGGTAAATGTGTGTCGCATTTTCAATGACAACAAAATAAAAGTGGTTGATTCTGTTTGTATTGATGCGCTCGGAGGTTAATACAATTATTTTTGATTTAAATTCTAACTGCAATCATTTAAGCAAGGAATCCGTAGATTTTACGCGATACGTAAATAGCTTACAGTTTTGGGGGTCTTATACATAATAGTAGAATGTTAATTGAAATAAACATTTTATTTACCATCGCGATTTGCTTGAAATCATTAAAAGTGAACTATCTTAAATTTATTTAGATATCAAGTAATCGTGAAGAAACTCTTGCCCCGATGAGGTTATATAGTAAAACGGGTGTCTTGACTTTTTTCTGTGGTAGCGCTAAGACTGAACATCAAGAAACTGGGCTGAACTGCCGGTGAAATACTTAGCTGGAAAAATTTGGTCAAAAACTGTTGGTAATCGTGTTGCCTTATAATTAATTATGTGCACAATCTATCGAAGAAAATGTCTGTGTGGCTGGAACTTGTGAACAGCATCAAACGAGATCGTAAGAAAAAGAAAAGATAAAATTATAGTAGCAGTTTTCTTTTTTTCCAAAACGCACGTCTAGTCATTTTAGCTACGAATCCTAGTCTGTCATCAAAAGTATAAAGTGTAGTGCTGAAAGTTTTCTTTCTCGGTTTTGACATATCGTATAAAGCCTGCTTATTTTTCAAACTCTCAAATCCGACGAGAAAAACCTGAGCGTTTCCGTGTCAAAAAAACAAAAAACCAAAGGGTATTAATCACATCATAAACGAATTTAGTCACGTAAATGTTACTGTAATGTTATTGCCAAATGACTTTCGAGCAGACTTAAGGATAAGAGTCGTTAAAAATTTTTCTTGCATCATCCACATCATCAGTGGGCGCCCGGTGGGGATGCTCCACTCTTATTTGGGGGCCATAAATATCGTCGGTAATGACGAAGTTCTTCTCAAGTCTGTCTGTTTTCTTCCAGCCCGGTTTGTCTTTTGCGTTAGCAATTTCCACTAGGAGGTTGCCTCGGCCTCTACACCTGTCGGTTTGCATTTGATCTTTCAATTCTTGAATGCAAAATTTTTTTGTTGTGGGTTTTATGCTGGGGAAAAGAAGCCGCCCCACGACACCACAATGCTAGCCGGCGAACGTATTCACGCGTCTTCAGACAAAGCCAATCTCGGCGAAAACCACCATCCTCTTTTGCGGAGGCTGTAAACTATCATTGCTATCCTTCACGGGCTTTTATCAACCCCATTTCACTACACCCCTCTTCGGTTCATGGGTTGATAGAGGAGGTGTTTAGTGGGGAGTTCAGTCACTTTCTTGCGAGCGTGGAAGTCCTACATTTTGTGAGTAAATAACATTCACCTCCACATTACAAACAGAAAATATTTAAAAGAAAACCCTTCCTTACAAACGGAAGCATCAGTATTTTACACGCACCATATTTAAAGGAACAAAAAGAAGGCTAGTGATATTTTCGGACGAAAAAATTCAATTTAAATGATCTAGATGGCTGGAAATATTATTTCGACGCGACCCGTAAGGTGGAATTAATTTTCAGCAAGCGGCAGCATGGTGATCGGTGATGATTTGGGGTGCGATCGGGTTTAACGATCGGTCGGGATTTGTGTTCACCAGTGGCAAAATGAACACTGTTCGATATGTACAGTTATTGAAACAACATATATCAAAATGTCTAATGGCTGTTGCAGATACTTCACCTATTTTTCAACAAGATAATGCATCTTTTCATACCACCAGAAAAGTGAACATTTTATCCAACTTCTTGATTGGCCAGCACAATCACCTATTCTGAACATCATCGAAAATTATTGATGATAGCAGGTTCGACTAGTTCATACCGTAGGAAAGCAGTATGCAACTGTGAACTAGTTAATAACAACAATAAATGAATGTTGGGGTGAAATTTCACTAAAATATATTAAAAATTATATAGAGGCCTTCCAAAAGGATGTACGAGGTAGTTAAAAGTAATGGAAGTTAAATTAAATATTCGTATTTACATAAAGGCTATATTACCTTACCTTTATTTTTTAGTTATTTCCTTGAAGTGTGCTATATCTTTTACACAGCTAGAAATCATTAAATTTGTTCAAAAGACTCAACTTTAGCTACAAAGTGGATTATTTCCAGTTTATAGAACATGTTACTGACCTGCGTCAAGTAGTTAGGAAATAATGAGAAGTTTTCATGTATTTTATTTGATAACTCCACTCCCTTCCACTCGTTCCATCACTTTTTCATGGTCGCACAACTGTAATAAATCAGCCTTACGCGACTAACAGCAATCAGCAGGTCACTATTGACGTCAACGATATGGTAGCAAAACTGACGTCAGATAGGAAGCCATATGACAGCAGCGCTTACTACCGCACACATAACCATTAGTAGGCCGACTTTGCTGGCTAACTTACACGGCGTTATATGAAGAATTGTGGAGGTACTAACGAAAATTCGAGGTTTTGTACGGTTTAGCGCACGATTTAGAAGACAATAGCGCTCCTAGTGAAGTGAAAATTATTTCAATTCTTATAGTCGTTTAATTTTTATAGCCTTCCAAAGTGAACGAAAAGAAGTTTGTTTAATTCTTATTGCTGGGCTATCAGTGGAAGGTGCAAAACATATGCTTCATTTGCTCGTCTTGAAAAGTTTAAGAGTACAATGGACAGTGCACGGTGAATTTTAAGCATGCACGGAGTGCGTTTCGTATGTTTTTATTCGGAAAATAGTATATAATACGGAAAATAAGCATTTGCTTATGCCGCAGTTGGCTGACAGCTCACGGAAGCTTGTCAATTAGTAGGCCGACTAATTCATATGCAAATTGCTACCATATGGTTTCCCATCTAACGTCAGTTTTGTTCGAGAGTGACACTTTAACAACTCACTGACACTGAATCTTAGGAAGGGACGAAAAGGAGTAAATTATAACCCAAAATCTCCCGAGTATCAGCTATGTATTTGTAAAGTTTCTCCGATTGTATTGGTAGTGGCAAGGTAAGATTCGGCAAAGCGAGGCAAAAGAAATCAAATGGCGGGAAGATTCAAATTACTAGCACCATGAGAAAAAAATATAATATTAATAATTTTACATATTTTTTTAGTTTCTCATTTAAGGTGTCAAGGGCAAATTTGATTATTAACTTAACTTTGGATCAAATGCAATCAATGGAAATGTATTTTTAGAGATTATTGATAAAAATCTAATAAGATGATGCAGAGCAACTGTTTAATTTTCCGACGAATATTTGAGTTGAAAGATTTAGACACAAACAACGTGAATCAAATATTGACACAAGTAAATCAGATGAAAAAATAACGTTGTGTGTATTTAATTTCGTTTCCAGGTCTAGAAGACAGTTTAGTATATAGCGACATTTTTTCCATGCAATAATATTTATGGCAATATTTTTTTCTATTAAATATAAATAATAAGTATAATAAATTGGTTTATTCAGTTTTTGGTGAATTGGACATCTTTCTGACTTTTTAGATATAAAATAATACCTGCTGTTGAGGAACTTTTTGATTATCAAACTTGAAAGGGAGCAATAGTGACCAGTTCCGATCACATGTTGTTTGTAGTCACTAAAAAACTCTTTTTCTAAAAAATACTTTTGGACCTCTATTATATTATTTAGAAAAAAAATATAACAAAAAAGATATATGCCAAATATTATCTTTTCTTATATATTTTTTTTTCTAAATAATACACCAAAGATTTATATGGCTTTGTTTTATTTTTTTTTTCTGTTAGACCAATAATTTACTTAAATGCTGGTAGATTGTTAGCTATACACTCTAACCTTTTTTACATGCTTCTATTTAGTATTTCTTTTGGACACAAAAATTGGATATTATGCTATTTTGATTAGCAGATTTTTTAGATAAGTTATTTTTATTATGGCTATGGTGGAGGATCTGTAATAGGGATACTCAGAGTCATCCCCTCAACGAAACCATTTATAAGGCACAAACAATTTCAATTTACCCCTGGGTATCCTCTACTCAGTGCTTCTCTTGAGGATTAAACATTAGAAAACGACAATGCGCTGTTCTGTTCCGTGTTACCCAAATTTCAATAGTGGCTCGGGCGGAAAGTCCTACTTTAGGTTGAAATTAATAGTTTCATTGATTTATAATCGTGAGAAAGTTTACAAAAAAATAACAAATCAAACATTTGTAGGACAAAAATGCTCTTTAACTTTGAAACGGGTTTAATCATCCATATTTTGAGATGTGAATACCAACAAAAATTTAAGCGACCATATTCAGTCTATGGATATTTGCCACCCAGTGTTGTTGTTGTGTCAATGTTTTTTGAATTGTGTCAATGTTTTTTGAATTTATCTAACTAAGCTTTTTGCAAGAATAGTGTATTTTTCAATTTTGACACAGTTTGTGGTGAGTAAATTATAAATATAATATTTTCTATAGTATTTTTATTGAAAACTTTGATTTTTTATTTTTCAAATATTTATTTGTAGGCTTCTTTCATGTTGTAGCTCAAAATTAACACGCGTTCTCGTACTCACCGTGTGTTTGAAGTAGGAGCGTTATATGAAGCAGCTAATATTTTTGACGATGAAGAGAGTGAAAGCGAGACCGAGTCGGTTTTAGAAGAGCATCATACGGAAACTGATTAAGACGAAAGCGAAGAGTAGCAGGTAGAAGCTGTTGAAAGCGAATCATCGAGCAATGAGTCCGAGCAAAACCCAAGTACATCAGGCAAGAGAAAACGTGGTCGACCAAGCTACTTGCGAGGGAAAAATAACTGTAAATGATCTTGGTGTGCTTTTCGATTGTAAGCTGAAGTTTGATCTCCACATTGCTCCAATTATTAATTAAGCCTCTCACTTAACTGGATTTATTTTACGATCCGCTACGTCATTTCAACATATCACATCCTGTATGTGTCTTTACTTCTCACTAGCACGTAGTCATTTGGGGTACTGCTCCCAAATTGGGAGTCCATACTACACGAAGCTCATCGATGCTGTTGAGTCAGCTCACCGCAGATTCACACGGTCTCTATTCTTCAAATTCAACCTTCCTTACTCCCCTTATGATTTCCGACTTCATACTTTGAACCTTCCTACCCTTGAGTCCAGACGATCTTTTCTTGACGAATGTCTTTTGTTCAAGCTTCATTATTGCCTTTTACCTCAAAATTTATGCAGGCAAATAAATATATTCGACGCGGCTCGTCCTAATAGATGCTCGCTTCATTTTCAGGGTCCGTTTGCACGTACTAACACCTTCTTCCACTCTCCTTTGCTACGCTTACCTCGTATGAACAACCAGCAAAGTCTTGGTCTTCTACCACAATCTCTTGGCGTATTCAAAACTTTTTTGAAAAATATTTCTATAAGTCTTAATTTTCAATATCGTATTGTGATCTTTTTTCTTTAATTTCTGCCATATTTACAATTCATTTGTTTATATTTATATATTATATTAATTGACTGGTAATAGGACTACTAGTCTGTAAATTGATTTCTGAAATAAATAAATAAACCAGTTAAGTACGGCCTCAAGGTTGTAACCTTGAATGATTCTACAACACACTATTTATTCAACGCTTTCCCTTATTGTGGAACTGTAGCTAATAAAGATCCCAATGAATCAGTGCACGATTTACAATACAGGTAGGAATAGAACATGTGATGGATGGTTTACATCTATTCCTATATGTGATAAACTATTAAATGAATATAATTTAACAATGGTTGGAACAATTCATAAAAATTAACAGGAAGTTCCAGATCATTTAAAACTGTCAAATCCAAAGAAGATAAAATTGGATTTGCAAATAATGACAGAAAAACTCTTGTTTGATTTAATCCTAAGGGTGAAAAAATTGTTTTATTATTGTCCACTTATCATCGTAGTGCTAAAATCAATCCAGAGACTGGAAAACCAGAAATTGTAACGTTTTATAATGCTACAAAAGGAGGTACTGACAGTTTTGATAAAAAATGCCATGACTTTACGACTGCTCGCAAAACCCTGAGATGGCCAATGCGTTATTTTTATGGAATGCTAGGCCAAGGTAATGTAAATTCTTTTATTATTTATAATTTAATAAGTAGTAATAAAACGATGACTCGGGACAATTATATTTTAGATTTATCTTTATCGCTTATTAAGCCATTTCTAATGATTAGGCTTAAACTACCTTCTTTACAAACGTCATTACGCTCACAAATAGAAGCTTTCTTAGATGTTAAAGATTCATCTCAAACCCAAGATTCTAGAGATTCAATGGCTGAGAATAAACTAGAAAACTATAAACGCTGTGGATATTGTCCAAGCTCATTAGATCGAAATACATCTTATAAGTGTTTAAGATGCGATAATCCTATGTGTAAAGAACATACTGCTAAAATTTGTATTGAATGTAGCACTCAATTGCCTTCTTAATATTTTGTAACATTGATACATTTGTAGTACATACATACATTACGTAAATTGCATTTCACTTTGAATATGCAAATACGCATTCTCATCATATGCAAATACAAACCCGTAGAACATTCAAAGTATTCCATAAAACATTCCATAAGCATTCTTAAGCTGACACAATTATCCACACAAAACATGTGCATGGATAATTACCAATGTCGCGCTTCATCCATTCTGGAGAGTATCGTATTTCACGTATACTCATTTACGGACTACACGTGGTGTGACTCAATGAATGAGGATACACGACCTACATGAATATTATGTCACTACATGTATCTGTTTACCCTATGGCACGAGTCTTCTCAAGTGGCATAGCGGCTAAACCAAAGCAAATACGAATGCATCATATGTGATTGCATTGTTTTCGATGTCGAATGAAAACAATGCAATAGTGACTAATGTCATGAGGTAATGAGGAATGAATATTGTGGTTGAATGTTTTGTTTTGGGTATTGAATATTTTGTAAATTGAGATATGTGACAGTTATTGCTTTTAGAATACTTTTAGAATGAGAACATGGAAAAAGGGTCACATCGTGTGTGACCATTTTTGTAATGTGAAAATTTGTATAAATAGTTTAGGAAAATGTAATAATGTCTCAGTCAAAAATATACAGCTTGCGAGTGCACTAGTAAGAGCACCGTAAGTATTGCTACGAACAAACTTTGACCTTTTATTTTAAATTACGGCTCAGCCTTTTGGGGCGAAGCCATTACATCGGCGTGAAAACGCTGGGTTAGGTTTTCCTCTAATTTTGATCTTCTTGTATTTCATCCTACTTCTCAACATGGCGATCCTGCCAGTCCGAAACCATGGACGAATTCGACAAGATTTTTGAGCGAGCAGTCGAATTATCGAGACAAGAATTCCGCAGGAAGCATCTAGCGCAGGCTCAGGAATACATACCGAGCGGACCAACAGCACCGGTGAAATACATACCCACACCTATAGCGGACTTGGAGAAAATTGGACCAAAGCCCCTGACGATCGAGGAATACCGTAAGCGAACAAAGAAGCAGCAACCATCAACCCCAGCACAGCCAACCATCAAAAGAAAGCGACGTGGAGGACGCAAGGCGAAACTGAGACGTGAGATCAAGGACGTCCACCGTTTGATTGCGATAACCGAAGGCGATCAGCAAAAACGACTGTTTAAAAAGTTACGAGAGCTAAAAGATGGGCAATAACTGCAGTGCGAATGTCAGCGAAACCTTCGTCGAAAAATACTCGCAAGGATTATCGACGGGTGCAGTCTTTGTAATAGTACTAGTTTTAGTTTATATCTATAATAAGCACCATACCAAATATGTTAAAAAGCAGCTAAGTAGGAATATTCCAGTATAAATAAAATTAAATGTTTAATAATCTATACAGTCTGAAATCTTATTTTTATAAATGAATAAATGAATAAGGCACGGGGTTTGGTAGAAGAAGTTGAAAAAATCTTGGTTAATTTGAAAAAGAAAGGCAAAAAATTGTATACAAAGGAATTTTTGCATGCAAGATTAAATAGATTAAACGAAGTTAGAGAGGAATTACGACAAATTTTCTCAATTACAGACAACGCAGATGATTTTGAATTAAAGGTTAAATTCAAGCGTTTAGCTGAACAAAATGAATCTCTGATTGAATTACAATTAAAACTATTAGCAGCAAACATGGCCGAGTTCAACTTGGAGACTGCCATGAAAAATATTCCACTTTTTGACGGAGATTATAAGAATTTGAATTCATTTTTGAAAATAGTACAAATAATTGAAAGAAGTTTAAAACCCGAAGCCAAAACAGAACTGATAGACTTTGTATATTATTGTAAACTATCAGCTAACGTACAGACTGTGATAACTAGTTCTGGAATACCTACAAGTTTTTCACAATTAGAAGCTAACTTAAGGCAAAGATATAAAAATGTGAACACGATCCCTCAACTACATACAACTCTGAGCAATTTGGTACAGAAGAAATTGAGTATTAGTACTTACAAAGAAAAAATTTTAACATTAGTGAATGAATTGAATGAACTCCAAATCGCAGATTTAGGTTCAAATGCGACGCAAGGTCAAAGGGAAGTAATCACGAAATTGAATGATACGTACGCCCTGACGGTTTTTAAAAATGGTTTAAACGACCAATTTAGGGGAACTATATTTGCAGCCAGGCCAAATACCCTCGCTGACGCAATCGATTTGGGACTCGAGCTCGAGAAGAGTGAAGCTGCTCAACCAGCGAATGTCTTTTACTATAAAGACAAAAAGAACTATAGGGATAGTAAGAACCAAAATGGTAATAGGAAATTTAGGAAAAATAGAAATAATGACGATAGCAACTATAATAGAAATAATGATAGAGATGGTAATTATAATAGAAATAATGATAGGAGTGATAGTAATAGAGGTCAGAATCAAAACAATTACCGAAAGAAAAATAAACGACAACGGGACAACCGCGATAGAAACGTCAACATTGCCCAGGATCAGGGAAACGCAGAGGCCTCCGGGTCGGAATAAGAGATCCCCCCGGAACAAAAATTTATAAAATATCGGATAACTGCGTAAACTATGTCGTTCTTTTTTGCGACAACGCAGGACACAATTTAAAATTTTTAGTAGATACTGGAGCTGATGTCTCTCTCTGTAAAAGAGGCAAAATCGAAGAAGATGGAACTTTTTCCATTAGGGATAAATGTAGCCTAACCGGTATAACCAAAGAGGTTATCTCGTCACAAGGTTCAATCAAACTCAGATTGAAAATAGGAACTTGTGATGTCGTCCACAAATTTTTTATGGTGGATGACAAATTCCCAATTTATACCGATGGTATTATTGGAAGGGACATGTTAGAACGATTTTTATGTAAAATCGATTATGAAACCTACACAGTAGCATTCTACATGGACCAAACCGAAGCCATTATCCCTATGGAATACAGTAATAGCGATGTCAAACACATTAAGATACCAGCTAGGTCAGAAGCAGTGGTACCGATTGACTTAAAAGTTGATAAAGACCATGTTGTCTTAAGCAAGCAAATACAGAAAAACGTATTTGTGAGTAACTCAATTATACCGGCAAAAGGTATAAAACATATCCGAATTCTGAATGCTTCTGATGCAAGCGTTACAATTGACAACGTGCAGAATCTTCTTGAGATTTCGCCGTTGGACAAGTATGAAATTAAACATTTCAAACGGAATCATCAGAGTACGGATTTGAGATTCAAGAAAATCCTTGAAAAAATTAACATTTCATCGAGTGATCAACTAGCTAAAGACAGTCTTCTAGATATTCTACAAGAATATCAAGATATCTTTCATTTAGATGACGAGAAACTAACATCCAACAACTTTTATAGGCAACATTTGGAAGTCACTGACAGTACACCCGTCTATATTAAGAACTATAGACTACCGCATTCTCAGAACGAGGAAATTTAAAGCCAGGTTCAGAAATTGCTGAATGATAAAATCATTGAACCGTCCTATAGCCCGTACAATTCACCCTTGGTTATCGTACCTAAGAAAAGCGATGGTAAGGACAAGAAGTGGCGTTTAGTGGTCGATTTTCGAAAACTAAACACCAAAATTGTCAATGACAAGTTCCCTCTAACAAGATTAGAAGATGTCATAGATAAATTGGGCAGGGCGAAGTATTTTTCAACTCTTGATATGACTAGTTCATTTCATCAGATTGAATTAGATAAGGAATCTAGGCCATTAACAGCATTTTCTGACAACCGTGGCCATTACCAATTTACCAGGCTACCTTTTGGATTGAAAGTATCCTCTAATAGTTTCCAGAGAATGTTAACGATTGCTTTGTGCGGTCTAGATTTTGAAGCTTTCCTTTATGTCGACGACATAATCATTTTTGGTTGTAGTATTAAACACCACAATCAAAATATGAGAAAGGTCTTCGAAAGGCTAAGACAATACAACCTGAAATTAAATCCCAAGAAATGTCAATTTCTCAAGCCTGAGGTTGTATACTTAGGCCACTTAATAACTAAAGATGGTATTAAGACTGACCCAGCAAAGTACAAAACTGTCAAAGACTATCCTATTCCGAAGAATGCAGATGAAGTGCGCAGATTCGTTGCATTTTGTAACTATTATCGGCGTTTCATCCCAAACTTCGCAGATATCGCAGAGTTTAAATGCATTATTAAAGAAAAATGCACCATTTTTATGGGACTCCTCATGCCAAGAAGCTTTTGATACTCTTAAGAACAAATTGATGAAACCACCAATTTTACAGAATCCAAATTTCGACAAACCTTTTATACTAACAACTGACGCATCGAGTTACGCGTTAGGAGCAGTTTTATCCCAAGGGGACATAGGCACTGATTTACCGATTTCCTATGCGAGTAAATCGTTAAACAAGCATGAGTTGAATAAACCAATAATCGAGAAAGAATTATTAGCGATCCATTGGGGAGTAAATTTTTTCAGACCATACCTTTATGGAAGAAAATTCATCGTGGTGACTGACCACAGACCATTGGTATCCTTGTTCACCCATAAAAATCCTTCTTCAAAGCTGACAAGGATACGCCTAGACCTGTCAGACTATGATTTTGAAATCATATACAAGAAAGGCAAAATTAATACTAATGCGGATGCATTATCCCGCATAGAACTTACCTCCGACATTTTAAAGGAGATGATCCCAAGAGAAAGGGACGAACAGGTTAAGAAAACTTTGGCAATAACTAGGGGCATGGCGCAAAACAGCAAAAATAATGACGTCAATATTAACAAGACTGATGACATCCATGATACCAATCTTCCAAAGAAGCCTGATCAACTTCATATTTGGGATTGCACATCTTTGGCTGATATCAGATCTGTTAGGACTTTAAAATTTGATATACCGCGGAATATAAATGAAAAACTCATGAGTAAAAACAAAAGAAATCTTTTTATTGAAATCGTACGTACGAAAAAGGAAGTGTTAGTAAATTGTTATAGCGATAAGTCTCCCAGAGAATCCGTTCCTGATGGAGAAAAGCCAACAATATTGACACGTAAGAGTCCTAGTGATAGAGCTTTCAGCGAATCCGTTCCTGATAAAGACAAACTAATGACCTTACATTACCAGTGTCGTAGTGATAGTCCTGATGAAATTTTCGAATTCATCATGGAAAAGCTACTTGATGCTACCCATTATTGGAATATAAATGAGCTAGCATTAGCCAATAATGATGGAATATTTAAGTGTATACACATAGCAGATTTCAAAGAAATGTTTAACAGGTTGCAACTGAAGAAAAGATACAACAAGCGCCCAAAACTACAAATATTGCTGTACACCCCGCCAAAAAGAATAAAAGACAAAATGACTCAGAATAAACTTATTATTGAGTATCATAACTCACCACATGGAGGACATTTAGGTGTTAGAAAAACTGTTCTGAAGCTCAAACAAAGATATTGCTGGAAAAACATGAGCAGTATGGTAAAACAATTTATAAGTAATTGTGAGATTTGTGCTAAAGGTAAACAAGTTAGGCATACCAAAGAAAGACCAGTACATACCAACACTCCTTCAACGACTTTTGAGGTAATACAAATAGATACGGTGGGACCTTTAAGACATTCGAACCACTATCGTTATATATTAACGATGCAGTGCGAACTTTCGAAATTTGTCGTTGCGTCACCAATTGAATCTAAAGATGCTAAAACGGTAGCACAAACCTTGGTGAATAGTTTCATATTGAAATATGGACAATTTAAAGTATTGAAATCGGATAGAGGTACAGAATTCACTAATGAATTAATGCAAGAAGTTTGTAAGTTATTAAAAATTGAACAAATTTTTTCCTCCCCTTACCATCATGAAACTCTTGGTATAGTTGAAAGAAATCATAGGGTACTGAACGAGTTTATGTTAGCCTTTGCTGAAGATCTCGAATGGGATACGTGGTTACCTTATTATACCTTTGCTTACAACACCTCACCTAATGTAGATACACAATATTCACCTTATGAATTGGTATTTGGAAAATTACCATACTTGCCAAATGATGAAGTTAATGTAAATAAAGATAAAATATATAATGTAGATAATTATGCTAATGAACTTAAATTAAGATTAAAAAGAACAATTGATAAAACTAGAAACATAATTAATAAAGTAAAAACAAATAGGTTAAGTAAAGTACAAGATATTGAAATAAATCCATTACACTTGTGTATCGGTGATAAAGTGTTAATAAAAGTAAACAATAGAAAGAAAAATCAAAAACCTTATCAAGGTCCTTACACTGTAATTAAATGTAATGGAGTAAACTCCATAATAGATGTTAATGGAAAATACAAAGAATACCATAACAACCAATTAAAAAAATGGAATTGTACATAAACATTAGAAATAAGTTAACTATATATTGTCATGTCAACACAAGTGAACTTTTTTTCCATGTCTCGATTTTGTAGTACAAACTCTCGACACTAAAACGGTGAGGGTGTAGTACATACATACATTACGTAAATTGCATTTCACTTTGAATATGCAAATACGCATTCTCATCATATGTAAATACAAACCCGTAGAACATTCATAGCATTCCATAAAACATTCCATAAGCATTCTTAAGCTGACACAATTATCCACACAAAACATGTGCATGGATAATTACCAATGTCGCGCTTCATCCATTCTGGAGAGTATCGTATTTCACGTATACTCATTTACGGACTACACGTGGTGTGACTCAATGAATGAGGATACACGACCTACATGAATATTATGTCACTACATGTATCTGTTTATCCTATGGCACGAGTCTTCTCAAGTGGCATAGCGGCTAAACCAAAGCAAATGCGAATGCATCATATGTGATTGCATTGTTTTCGATGTCGAATGAAAACAATGCAATAGTGACTAATGTCATGAGGTAATGAGGAATGAATATTGTGGTTGAATGTTTTGTTTTGGGTATTGAATATTTTGTAAATTGAGATATGTGACAGTTATTGCTTTTAGAATACTTTTAGAATGAGAACATGGAAAAAGGGTCACATCGTGTGTGACCATTTTTGTAATGTGAAAATTTGTATAAATAGTTTAGGAAAATGTAATAATGTCTCAGTCAAAAATATACAGCTTGCGAGTGCACTAGTAAGAGCACCGTAAGTATTGCTACGAACAAACTTTGACCTTTTATTTTAAATTACGGCTCAGCCTTTTGGGGCGAAGCCATTACATCGGCGTGAAAACGCTGGGTTAGGTTTTCCTCTAATTTTGATCTTCTTGTATTTCATCCTACTTCTCAACACATTCCTAATGTAAGTTTTGTAATGTAATTTAAGTGTTTGCATCAATAGAAAATTAATGACTTTATGTAGTTCACTAAGTGTTATTACTTTAATACCAGTGCACTTAACCTAACTAAATAAATATGTTTTTTTTTTTAATGAAGCTAAATTAAGTGATAAGTTTCTGAAACAAAATTATGTTTTCTTCTGAATGTCGTTGGAAGAAAGTTTTCATCTATTAATTTCGCCAAGATATGATAGTTTGAATAAAAAACCTCATTTGGACTTTTTTTTCTAATTTTTGCTACTTTTTTCATGAATATTAAGTATTCCGCTATATATCGCATGAAACTAGCCAAAGCAGTACGTATTACGTTCACCGCTACCGTTCTGAAGAAAATCGTGAAAAAATGATACTTTCCGCATATTGACAACGATGAATGAATGAAGCAGCAAACAAAATTTTGAAATTTATAATGATTTCCCCTTTCCTCGCAAAAACCGCCACTAAAAGCAAAATATCGGAATTCACATACAGGGATAGATTTAATCCTCTTCTCTCTCTCTCTTAACACTGAACTGCGTTTAACAGTTGTCAAGAAAAGGAATTTGGCAACCACGGAAAATATCTTCGGGATTTTCCCAAAGTACTGGTGCGGCTTTATAAAATTCACCTGAATTAATTGTTGAGGCATCGTTTTCGATAGTGTAGTTTGAGTTCAAGTTGTAGGTCTTATCCTTGCTTCAATTTGGCTATAGATCTTAAAGTTGTTTATTTTTGATTCAAGGCGCAACATAACATAGATCAGAGCGAAACTATCGGTAGAATAATTATGGCGTTTTCATGTGTACAGCATGGTCAAATAGTTATGTATAAAGGTGGCCGGGGACCGGTTTTAAGATCAAGTGACCGCGCCGCCCACAAAGCATTTTCATCAACGTCTACGTTATCGCCTTAAGTAGTGTGCAAGGAAGTTATTGCCCATGACTGTAATTCAAAGCTCATTTTCACTAAAAACGCGTATTTGTTACTTGCTTCACCCGAGAAACTGGTACAGTGATTAATCATCTGCATTTCTGGTGTAACTTATGGCGGCAAGACCAAACTCACAGCTGATTTGTAAAACTTTTTCACCACTAACCAAAATAATTGCGCACAGAACCTCATCGGAATCGCTTTGTGCGTAAAAAAAAATATTTATAAGATGATTTTATCCAAAAATTTTAGAGCGTCGTCATCACAACAGTCTAAAATGGTAAACTTTATCTCATTATCTTTTATAAGGACAGAATAATTTGTTACAATACTGTGTCGTTGATCTCATACTTGTATATTAAGAAAAAAAAGATTAATGATAATGATATCTCACATGCAAAAATAGCCAGTAGCAGTTCTATCTGTTTTGTATTTTCCATAATAATATCAAAACATTTAACAACATCAATCGCGATTAGTTTTTAACACACAAACATACGCAGCTACTGGAAAAATAGTCTAGAAAATCATGAGTCCATTATCATTTATTCATGCATATATTGTATTTCATGAAAATATGTTCAGACCTATTTTTTTTTGTTTTATTGATGTTTTTAAACATTTTCGCAAACATAAAGTTAAAAGGAAGATTTTCATTTTTCTAAAAAACGATTTTCTAAAATCATATTAAATATTAATCAGGAAGCAAAGGCCCGAGAAGGGTTGTGTTACATACCAGTATACGATGGCAGGTGGCGAGGCTCATGCTGATCAGCAAGGGGAAGGGGAATCCCGTCAGCATACCGCCCGTTATGCATGCTAGACACGGCTGGGAAAGTGCTAGAGAAACTCAAGGATAGACTCACTGACGCGATTCGCACCAAGCGACGGATCGTCCTGTTGGTGACACTCGACGTCACGAATGCCTTCAACTCCGCTAGATGGGTGGATATGCTGGACACACTGGAAAACTCTTTTCAAGTTCCAGAATATCTAATGCGGCTTTTGTGGAACTACCTTAAGGACCGAAGCCTGCTCTACGACACGACACAGGGCCAACGAAGGATGGAAATTACATCGGGTGTTGCCCAGGTATCTATCCTTGGACCTGTGGAACGTATCTTACGACGGGTTACTGAGTCTTGAGATGCTAGATGAGTCGCGCTTGGTCGGCTATGCGGATGATGTTGCGGCTCTCGTCGCTGCACGCACCGTTGAACAAGCGCAACTTAGGCTAGGTATGCTAATGCGCCGAGTGAGGGACTGAATGACTGCTCGTGGGCTGAGTTTTGCACTGGAGAAAACCGAAGTGGTCATCTTGACAAAAAAGAGAATCCTTAGAGTAAGGATGATCAGTATTGGAGACATACAAATCGAATCGGAGCCAGCGGTGAAGTACCTGGGGCTACTGATCGACTCGAAGATGAGTTTCTCTGAGCAAATCAGGGCAACGGCTGAGAAGGCTGCTTCGGGAATATCGGCCCTGAGTCGACTTATGGCCCACGTAGGGGATCCAGCCCATCAAGAAGACGCCTCGTGATGAGTTCTGTAGGGTCAGTGCTACTGCACGGAGCAGAGGTATGGGGCGACGCTCTCAGCAAGGAGGTATACCGAAAACGTTTGCCACAGGTACAAAGAAGATTAGCACTGAGAATTGCATCTTCGTATCCAACAGTTTCCGACTCGGCAGTGAGAGCGATTGCAGGCGTGATACCTGTCGCCCTCCTTGCTGGAGAGCGCCGCGGTATTTACATGCGCCGAAACGAGGGTGCGAGGGAGATAGTTGTCCGCGAGGAGAGACAGCGCTCGCTCAACGATTGGCAGCAGTCTTGGGTGAATTGCACGAAGGGAAGGTGGACTGCGCGGCTCATCCCCGATGTGGGACGGTGGCTAAATCGAAGGTATGGTGAGACTGACTTCTATCTGACCCAGCTTTTGAGCGGGCATGGGTGTTTACAGTCTTACATGCACAAGATCGGTAAATCACGATCTCGCGATTGTCGGTTTTGCCCTGGAGAGGAGGACAATACCTGTCACACATTTTTTGCGAGTACCAAATGGGTCAAGTTGCGAAGGGAAATTTACAGGGAGACGGGGGAGCTCACCCCGGATAATATAGTTGCGGTGATGCTCGAATCAGTTGACAAATGGAACCAGGTGACACATTATGCTCGGCCAGTCCTAAAATATAAAAGGGACTCACAGCAGCCGGGGGCGCTGGGGCTGGGGGATCCCTCTTCTGGCAATTCCTCTTCTCCTCTCCCCTCCCGCTAGGTAAGGGACTCCCCAGCTTGAAGGCGCCCCACGGCGTAACAGAACGAGACCTGGCCCGAAGTAATGTGTCAAACGGTTCCAGGCTGGGTTCTCAGGTTGACAGGGGATGTGTTTAGTGGGTAGTCCAGTCGCGCATGGGAGTCCCACACTCTGCGCATAAATAGCATTCACCTCCACCCCACAAAAAAAAGTACACCCTATAGTATGAGCTGGGAGCTCATTTGTTGTTTATCCAATATACATCATCAAGGCTCCCAAGGAGAAGACTCTCTGTAACACAACTTACCTGCTGCTCTTTCCATTTAAGCTAAACCAACAAAGACAAGAGTTAATTTGAACGCATTGCCTTTATTTTATTGTTCATCTTTTCAAAACATTTACATCACAACTGAATTTATTTTAATTTAGTTTACAACTGGATTTATCTACTATCAGCCAGCCTGAAGAGGGCAACATTTGGACGAGCTAATGGATCGGAGCGGCCATACGGCTTGAAACGCCAAAAGCCGATTGAGGACCACGGCACAAGCCAACGCCTCACGCGTCGCCATTTTATCGAATACTGGAGAGCATTTCGAACTCGAACTTGAGGCGCGTTATTGCACGTACGGTTAAACTATTGGGTAGCAGCACGCTCCCTTTTGGACTTGAATACCGACTGACTGAATGTGCTCCATAAAATCGCTGAGACGATGAGAACTTGAGTTCTCATTTACTGGAAACTTCTCCTCCCCGCTTCACGTTATCAATTTGTAGATGATAAGAGCCATTCTGCAATATTTACGATATTATCGTTGCCAGCTTGGGAGAAATACTTTGCATATGGGTGAGGAAAGCTTTTTGCCCCCATATTCGACGCAGCTCTCAGTTGGCTGGCGAAAGCTTTTACATGATCGCTATTCCATTAGCTTGCTCATACATAGAGTTTCTCGCTTGTGGTTACTCGCTGCCCTGTACGCGTCATCCATATGTTGGAGCTTCACAGCGGCATATTGGCTGCAACTTACATGGTTATCATGTACAAGCGTTTACCCATGCTAACTCCTAAGTTGTTTATTCACCGTAATGTACATCCATATGCTGAAGCTTCACAGTGGCATATTGGCCGCAATGTACATGGCTACCATGGTGATTTTTATCTGCTGTAACGTACATTGGCGTCATTGGCTGACGCTTTTAGCGCTAAACGGCAGGCGGGAGTTCCACTCGCTCGTTTGTAACAGTTGTAGTGCTACGAAAAAGAAGAAGAAATATTTATCAAGGTAATACAAGGATGACATATCGCAGAACAAGTTTCTAACCAAAATAACGATGAGGTCGACAATTTGAAAAGTCCAGATTAATCTACGCCTTGGACACAAATAATAGACTATAGCAAAGAGTTAGACTGATCTCCATTCATTTTAAATTTTGCTCTAGAATACTTGCCTATGTGGACGACATAGTCTACTTGAAGTTACTTCCAAGAAACCAAACTATTGATGACTATTGATGAAATCAAGAAAAATCGCCTTGAATTGATGTTCCATCATGATAATGCCAGATCTTTCACCTCTTTGATAACCCGTCAAAAATTAATGGAACTCAATTGGGAACTGATATCATACCCTCCCTATAGCCCTAACTTAGCACAATCAAACTGAAATTTGTTTCTCTCCCTTCAAAACTATTTGAATGGTAAAACTTTTGATTCCGACCAGGCTATTAAAAATGAGTTGAACCAGTTCTTTGCTTTTAAAAATTAAGGCTTCTTTGAACGTGGAATTTTTTAACTTACCGAAAGATAATAAATGCTCATCCAACAAAATGGTCAATATATCATTGATTAATGTTTGTTGTTAATATAAATAAACAAACTTTGGGAAAATGGAAAAAAACGTCATTGATTATCTAGCCACCCAATATTGTTAATAGTTTATCATATTCACATATTTTAGTGCTTACTTCTTGATTGTCAGAACAGCCTTACCCTTTAAAATAATTTTACCAGATCTTTCGTTTTTGTCTGAGGTTTTGATATAAATAGAGCGAGCCCTACTGTAGCTGAGGGGGGGGCACCTAAAATTTAATGGCTTCAAACTACTTGCTTCTGCGATTCTCGTCTGAAGTAAATATATAAGAACTAGTAAAAGAAGAGTATTTTCTTGTTCTAAACAATAATGGGGCAACCGATTTTAAAACGTTGCCTATTAGATTATACATTCACTTACTTGTGAAAAAAAACTCAAATTTTTTATGACATTATAATTGAAGTATTTTTCTGCGATAATTCAAATAAGTTCTGTTTAAATTGCGTGCTTATGAAGAACACACTTATACTTAACCTCGATTTTATTTTTAATTTCACTTGCATAAAGTAAAGTATTGTTATCTCTACAGAACATATATTTATTTTCTCTACAAAACATATATATCACAATTTATACTAACAATTTCTAGTCTGAATTCACTGTTTTAATCACTTAAAAAATTAACTTTCTCAGATATTTTAAAAGCAAATAAACTTGCTTCTCATAAAATACAAATTTTCAAATAAATGTCGTCAACTGTTTTTCAAATCAAAAATACCAGAAGTCAATTGTGGTCCTGCTTTGATAAGGTAAAAATTTGGACGGGAGGGGCGCGTATACGTACATGAAATTTTTTGAATCCGTTCATGGAGCGACGACACCTCGATTGTAAATTAAGTACTTTGTTCAGCTATGCAAAAGATGCCGTGGAATTCACCCTAAAAACAGGTCCATATTCTTAAATTTAATAAGGGTGGATAATAGATATAAATGCTAACAAAATCCTGAAAAACCAAAAAAGTTAACTAGCGCTTATATTTTATTTCTAGCGTGATTATATTGACAAAAATAAATGATTTATTTTCACTTCGATGACATAAGCGTCTTTAGTGGAGAAAATTGAATGTGACGCTACCTTTGTCGTCATTGCGTGGCAACAAAAGTATTTACAATTGAGAGCAATATAAAATTATGAGCATGCACCTGTTCACACTAATTGTTATAATGGTGATGTATTCATTGTTTATATCAGAGGGCAACTCGTTAGGCCCAAAAATATTGGTATAAGTTCGAAACTCACATTTAGCATCATTTTAAGCAATATACTTTAAATGCCTACATATTTGTATGAGAAACCTATTTAAAGCACAAATATTGAATTTATTATTTTCCATCTTAGTATCATAATATAGCAGCTTCATAACGTTCGAATACGAAAAAAATTAATGGATGTCATTTTTACTACTTGATAAATTTTTGTGATCCCACACAGTTTTGAATGAAAAGTTTAAACTAGAACTCACCTAATTATTGATTATTTACGTAAATTTTACTTGCGCTTTATTTCCTCCGAATATTTTTTAAGCTAGTTATTAATGAAAAAACGAGCCTTATGTAATTTATTTCTTTACCAAAATACCCACCTGGCCTTTGCTTGACACTAAGAGCTGCTATAACTCGTATGCACATGAAAAAAATCTTGTTTCGAACAAACAAAGTGTTACTAGTTAGATAATAACATTTGAATAGGCTATAATTCTTATGAACACAAACGAATTTATAATGAATGTAGCCAAAACATTTTATAAAATGTGAATTAATGCTTAATCATATATTTAAATTTAGGGGTTTTTATTACTATGCATATGAATTGTCTTTGATCAGGCTCCACCAATTAGAGCTGAACATACTATGAAAACTGTACTTTGTCTTTCTTATCCAAACGTTTGCATTTAATTCGGCAGAATAGAACAAAATAATAATTTTTGTCGTAACAGTGATTTAACATTTCCTGGTTTTAACCATTTATTGATTTCAATTTGTTTTGTCACATTGAAAGTAAGCAACTGCAATGAATTTGTAGGTGAAAAATTTGCTTGCAAATGTTCAGTTGTACATTACTTTCGGTCATAGGCAACAAAACATATGCTGGTGAAATTGATACATATGAGTCTTTAATAGCGGATTAAAAACCATGTTAAACTCAGTACCAAGTATGTGTAGTTATGTCTATAAAAATAGATAAAAATATAAATAAAATGTAAAGATTTAGTAATTGTATTTCTTAACATTGTTTAATACTAGATAGGAATCTGTTCTGCTCACCTAGAGACAGTATTAATTTTTATACAGGATGGACCAAATACAAGTTTCTTTTTAAAAATGCAATAAAATTACCAAATAAAAATTTTTTTCTTATATTTTGGCTTTATTTGCAAGAACAAACCTTCCCGTCAGTTGTGAAATACAATTTTATTCATATGGCTGTCACGGCTAGCATACCAGTAGGCTATCCTCTCAGCTCGATTTTCCAAGACATTTTTGATGGTTTCGGGCCGTATCTGAGCAATGGTTTGTTGAATATTCAATTTCAATGCTTAAATTGTTTGTGGATTTTTCACATAACATTGACCTTTTACAACGCGGCCAATTGAAATTACCAAGGCGGCTGATGACATCGATTCTTTGATGAACTGCATGGCATGATGTGTCATCCTGTTGAAACCAAAGGCCATTCAAATCCAAATCTTCAATCTCCTGCCATAAAAAGTCGGTTATCATGCCTCTGTAGCGTCCCTTGTTGACCGAAACAGCATTTCCAGCCTCGTTTTCAAAGAAAACGATCCAATGATGCCACCACTGCAGAATCCACACCACACTGTCACTCGCTGAGGATGCATTGGCTTTTCGGCAATCATGTGTGGGTTTCCTGAGCCCGAGATGCGGCAGTTTTGTTTGATCACAAAGCCGCCGAGATGAAAATGTGCCTGATCAGAAAAGATTATTTTTTGAGAAAAATCGGAATCCAGTTCGATTTCAATATTTCTCAAAATTGTTCAAGCGTAAATCGATTCATTTCGTTCCACAAAAGGTTAATACTGACTCATCAATATAGTTTTGAGCGGAATATAGCTGTCAGTGACAAAATAACATGTGATTTAAAAAGAAACTACTATATTGCCCACCCGGTATGTATAATAAATACAATAAACGTAGAAAAATGTTTACCCATGCTTGCTATGTAAAGAAAGCATTTAATCCACACCCAAATTCAAATGCCCTAAATAACATAAAACATTGATGAAGTTTACTTTCATGATAGAAAACAGTCTTTTTTCACCGAAATAGTTTACATTGCGAAATTCACTTCACTTTTTGAAGGAAAAAAATTATTCGAGATTTATTTTAGAAACTCTTATTAAAACTATGTAGGAAAATATAATCTAAAATAAACAACTAGTATTGAATTTGATCCAACCTCTTTTACATAAAAAGAGTCGAACGATTCTCCTGAGCTACCTGGACAACAAAAAACGGGGATACTTATGCAATGAACCATCCTTTAGAAATTGATTTCGTAATTGTCCTTGCGCTCAGTGAATTTTCTTCCAATCGAATAGGATAAATCTATAAACAACGGCTCTGACCTTAAAATTCATGAATTCCTAACAGAAAAATAAGAAAATATTAGGACTTTGAAGGCAAAAATTCGTACGCAAAGATTATGAGTCTAGCCACTATTTGAATGACTATTAAAACATTTCAGCCTCGCCTTTTAGTGATAAATCTGGTCTGAAAAATTTATTTTTTATCATTTTGTGTGTGCAATGGTGTATGGCTACCATGAAACGGCTTTACTCAAATGTGAGCTTCACCTGTCTTGCCTATATAATCTATAAGTTCCTGCTACATATACGCTCTTTCCGTTCATATGGATGTTGACTTCCATGAGCGAATTTGGAAAAAGGTTGAAAATAAATCCACGGAAGGTTCTGATGTCATTTTATGGAAATATTATTTCCTTTTATTTTTAGCAAAAAATTAATATATTTTAACGGATTGAATAAGCAAAATAAATAATTTTTACCCATTTATTTTACGTTGTAAATCCACAAATAACACAAACAATAAATTTATGTTATTTGACTGCCACCTATAGTTAATTTTTTTCAATTAGCGAAGTTTCTGTATATTTTGAATAGATGAAAGCTTCAAATCATTCTGTATATGGCTTTGATAAGGTAAAGTCAAAATCTAAGTCAGAAGCGCTTTATTCAATACAAATCGTTATAAGTATTAAAAGAATATAAAGCAAATTTCAAACAATAAAACACCTAAAATTTAATGGCCCAAATAGCTCTTTAGATTTAAGTGTTATCAATGAATAATATTCAATGTAAAATAAACAAAAACAATAGCAAAATCAAATTTACTAAAATTAATACATATTTTTTGATTCAATTGGAAAAAGGAGAAAAAACCAAACTGCATTATATGAAAATTACTTATATTACTAACACAACAGTGAACTTTTATCCTATGCCTAATTTGTTGTACCCTAATTCTAAATATATTCAATAAAAAATATCTCATACTGAAATCTGTCCCTAATTTATAAAACATATGAACAACAACGCTAGATGTAGCAATAATGAGATGAAACAAAAAATTAAGTAACGAAAAACACAAAAACAGAAAACAATCACGAATAATTTAGACATTGTCACTCATTCATCAATACCTAGATTGCTCCGTCGCAGCTCGACCAGACTCAATGAATCTAGCAAATGAGTATCTCCATTGGAATTGTGGGTCTCATGAACTCAAATTCGGAGGATATTTTATCTTTTTATCGGTGGCCCGTCGATATATGTGATATATGACTGGGACGCCGTCAGAATCAAAATCATATCGATTCAGGTCTAAATACACGAATACTTCTGAAGGAATGAAACCAGTAGCGAGGCAAGTCGCAATATACCCGTCTATAGGATGGAACAGCTGTAGAATCCAGTTTTCACTCCCAGTTACAGAAATTCTTCCAATTACGTTTTAAGTGTTGATTGGCCCTCTGCAGCGTACTTCTGGGCATTGATTTTCATTCGCCAATTGTCAGTGTACAGCTGCGCATTCTTGAACATTTTTGAAGATTTCTCTGAACTATTGTAGCTTTTCGGTCTGCTGTTTATATGGTAAGACCATCAGCAAACGCTGCAAATGACCGCGTTGGCGAGACATTAAAATCAAAGCCGTTCAATAGGTTGCGAATGAATATTGAGAAAAACAGAGGCGCAGTAACTGCTCCCTGCTGTACACCAGTCAAGACCTGGAAGTCGCACATTGTCATCAGATTTCCATTAGTTACAGCAAATGATTTCTCGTATAACATATTGCACATCATTTTGGCAAGGTTTCTGGGGAACCTTTCCTGAAGGAGGCTTTGATAAGGTACATACTGGATTGCAAGAATGCGTGTACATATCTGAGCCTTACTACAGGTTCACAAGCCATGTACCAGAAAGCCCTACTATCACATTTATAACCACATGTAGGCTGACTTTGCTCACTAGATTATAGGGTATCGAGGTTTTATACGGTTTCAAGATGGATTCCAATTGTAAAATCTTGGTGCTCCACGGAGAACATTTAGCGCACCTGCTGAAATCAACTTCGTTTCAGTTCATAGATCCATTCATGTTTTATTGATGTTTGAAACTAAAACAATAGAAATTTGTTTACGTCATCAAGCTAGTTGTCAGTAGAGGGAGTTGAACGTGTGTTTCATTTGGTTGTTGTAAATGGTGTTCGTGAAGAGTGGACAGTGAAGGTGAATTTTCAGCATGCAAGAATCTGATTTGCTCTTATTTCATGTGAGGCATAGAATATATTACGGTGCAGAAACATTTGCATTCTGCCGAAGTAGACTGACAGCTCATGCCAGCTGGCCAAAAGTAGGCTGACTACTCAAATGCAAACTTCGACTGGAAAGCTTGTTACATTTATGTAGGCGTTAGTACCAAAACTGACGTAAGATAGGAAGCCAAATGGTTGCAATTCGCATATGGATTAGTTAGCCTACTATTGGAGAAGTTTCCGTGAGCTGTCAGCCAACTGCGGCTATAGCAAATGCTTATATTTCGTAATATATACTATTTTCCGAACTAAAACGTACAAAACGCATTCCTTGCATGCTATAAATTCACCTTTCATAGCCCACTGTACTCCTAAACTTTTTAAGAGGTGCTCGATCGCTCAGGACATTGTTGATTAAAGTTCTCTGTGATCTTCCCTCCAAGTAACTGTTAACCAATTGCTTAGGACTACCCTGAATACCATGCGATTCAAGTTTACGAGGTCATGATCAACTGTATCAAATGCTTTTTTCAAATCCACAAAAATTGTGATGATATAATCACCTCTGTCAAGTCCTAGATTAATGAAACGTGTGATAGAATGTAGGGCATCTAAAGTACTCTGGTTCTTTTGTAAACCAAACTGATGTTGGCTTATGATAGAGTTTTCAACTAAGAATGATGTCAATCGATTGTTTAATGTTTTTTCAAATATCTTAATAAATCCCGTCAGCAGCTTAATCGGTTGATAGTCATCCGGGTCGAGATGATCACCACATTTAAATATACGAACTATTTTGCAAGTTTATATGTTGAATTTAATTATTTGCAGTCCGAGAATCCTGCTGTCAAAATATTCCAAGAACTTCTCGTTATGCAATAACCTTTTCCAGTGCAGAGGAAATGCTCGATCACAAGGATGAAGCATTGGAAATTGAGTAGGTGCTTACCAATCGGAAAACAAAAAAATGATTTCATCATATTGAGAACGAATTAAGCCACTCGACTGTCTTTGTGGGCTCTTTGACGGGAATACGATTCACTTCAGAGTTTGATACTCAAATGTTAGCGGAGCGTGAGTATTGTACCTTCATAAATGTTGAATTGGTTAATTAATTACTAATTTAATTATTTGCAGTCTGAAAATCCTACTGCCTAAACATTCCAAGAACTTCTCGGCAATCAGCTTTTCCGATGCAGAGGAAATACTCGATCGAATGAAGCATTGGAAATTGAAAAGGCGCTTGCCGATCGGAAAACAAAATAATGAGACATAGATGCCGAATTAAATGTTAACGGCGAAAAATTGTAAAGAGTGCTAGAAATGAAATATCTTGGTCTTATCATAGACCATCGTATGAACTGGTTACCACACATAAATAGCTTAAGTGGGCAATTAGCCCCAATAAGAAGAAAATAAGAGCTTTTCCCAATGCACATCAAGAAACTTGTTCTAAATGCATTTGTCCTGACGAAATTGCATTATGGAGTACTTATTTGGAGTCAATCAGCAAAGCAACATTTAAATAGCATATCCAGGCCGCTGACCGAATCGAAGCTAGTGATATTGAATTAGTTGTTTTTTTTCATATATTCATTTAATATGCAAAATATTGATTTCTTTGCAATTCATACTATTTTAAAATACATAAATTATTTATTCATCATTGACTAAAAATTTAATTGAGATTTTAAAATATTTTTCCAAAAAACAGACTGTCTGAACAAAATTAACAATATGGAATTCGATTTTTGTTCGCATTTTAATTTATGATATCAATTGTTGAGTGTTTTTTAATTCATAGCATTTGGAAGTATTGAATTTATTTATTCACAACTAACTGCAAAATGTTTTATAATTAATTTAATTAGGGCTTAAAACAATACTTTTTATCCAAAAGAAATTGGCAATATTGTGATGATTCATTCTTCATTAAATATTTATTTTTGTAAGACATAATTTTCTTTGTTTTTGAGATAAAAAATTATTAGTCTACATAAGTGTGAAGTTCACTTTTTTCAATTTCTTCGCTTCCTGCAAATAGCACCTCGGTCCATCAATCGCGTCCTCTAATTTTGAAATCCGAGCAGCAATGCGTTTCCTCGATTTCCCCACTAGTCTCCGGCCTTCGGTTCTCCCAACAAATACCTTTTTGGGTATCTGTTGTTCATCCATACGATTCATGTGGCCAGCCCATTGCAGCTTTCGCAGTCTTACAATCGTTGAGACCTCCGGCTCGTCAAACATTTCATACTCCGTCTAGCTTCGCTCCACTCATCCGCCTTAGGACCCGTCCCTTAAAGGCGTTCAATATGTTAGCGGCTGCTTGGGTAAGGGTCCATGTTTTTCAAATCCATAGCACAGGTCTTATCACAGATTTTTATACTTGGAGCTTTGTTTTCCTGTGTATGCAGCTGGTCTTTAATATCGTCAAAACTGAATACAATATTTATTTGCGGCTGTATTCGTCAGCGTATTTCTTCTCTTTCATTAACGTTCTCGTTATTTTGGTGCATAGATACACAAGTCCGCCCACATTTTCGGGGGTGTATTCGCCAAGTTCATTATTTTGTGTACTTGAGGTATTTTTCCTCGACTGCGTAGTGAGCTTTGTTTTATTCGCGTTGATTTGTAGCCCTACTAGTTTTGCTTTACTGTCGAGTTTCGGGAAAAGTTCTTTCACAGTTGTTAGCGACCGGGCCAAAATGTTGCTTTCATCTGCATAGGCTACCACTTGGCTTAACGCGTATAACAGCGTACCTCTTGTTTGGACAGGTAGCTTTCTAACCCAGTGCCAAATTGAATAGCAATGGGGCCAGCCCATCTCCCTGCTTTAGTGCGCTATTGCTATCAAAGGCGTCGGTGAGTTGGTTATTAATGCAGACTTGGGAGGTTGTCCACGTCATTTTGATAAGACGGACTAATTCATCACTGTCGTATGTTTGCTTTTCAATCTAGCTACATACAAAAAGAGAGCAAGTTTAATAGGAGTTTTTAACATGAAGTTATCCAGAACAGGAATGCACGCAATAATAGATTTAGCTATTATAGCAAAAAATAATTACCGCAGACTGTTTATCCACCTAGAAATTCTTAAATAACTTCAATAGTTAAATCAAGATAGAGTTCTCTGTTAACCTGCCAAAATTTTAAAATCTAAACAACTAAGATATTATTTCTTATCTGCTTCCCTCACTAGTTTAGATGCATATCCTTTTTCGTCTAAATCCACAGAAATCCTTAATCCCTTCCTAAAGTAGTTTGAAATAATATTTAACAGTTCATAATACTTGCTATAACTTTATGAATTTTTTAACATCATTACAGCATCCGTGGTTAAAAAAAACAGACGTTTCATAATCAGGATACAAGAATATTTAATGAGATTGATTCATTGCCAGCAGCGCGATCCACCAAATCGGAATTCAGCATCCACTAGCCATCTCGAATCATCACGGATCCACGCCTATACTCATTGTTACTGCATAAGATCTATAAAAAAATTTGTAAATTGATGTCATCAGCCTTGATAAATTATAAAATATATTGAAACATATACATAGCTTAATGATTTTATTTAAAATTTATTTTATTTTCAATTTTTCTATATACATAGCTTAATGATTTTATTTAAAATTTATTTTATTTTCAATTTTTCTATATATAATGAAAAGCAGATTAAGCTAAAAAGGTATTTTTAAAATAACGGCGAGGAAAACGTACACTTTCAGTTCTTGTTGAGCCACGATCGTATTCATTTCCTTATCCTCATTATCGGATGATTTTTTATGATGTTTAGTTCATGATTTTGTCGACTTAATTTCGGTGGTTCATCCTCTGAATCGTCTTCAGGTAAAACTCTGCTATTGCGATTTGTTTGTACTTGGCGTAGTTGAGGCGGATTTCGTCTATTGTTATTTCAGGAGTTATCGTTTCCTCGACATTTTGTTCTGATTTTGACGACGTCGTATCAGCTTCCGATGAGGTTTCCAAAAAAATTGATTGAAAACTTAGAAAATAAGGCAAACTAGGCATTTGATGATAATGCATTGGTTGTCTTGATCTATGAACCGCGCTAGCATTGCCATTGCGGTTTATAAATCAACACAACCATTGTGCCATCGTCAAATGACTAGTAGTTCCACAATTGGTGGCTCAGTAACACGAAAGCATGCAAATTCAGCAACTAGTGATGATGCTGTAGCCTCATCCTCATCTTCAGCAGTTGGAAGCCAAATCGTATACAAATTAGGATTGAATGACGATAATGTACAAGTATTTACTTATATTGCGAACAGGTCAGGCTCTTTGCTCAGTTAATGGTCGATTTTGTTGACTTAATGTCCATGGTTCATCCTCTGAATCGTCTTCAGGTTAAAACTCCGTTACTGCGATTCGTTCGTGCTTGGTGTAGTTGAGGCGGATTCGGTCTGTTTGTTATGACTTCAGGAGTTTTCGTTTCCTCGACTAACGAGGCCTGATTCTGACAATTTTTTCATCGTTTTAGCTTTCGATTAAGTTTCTGAAAAAATTGTGTGAAAATTGAAAAAATAAGGCAAATAATATCAATGTCACGATTACATACCTTTGTTCCTCATCTTCATCTTGTTTATCAGCAGTGTTTTGTATCTAGTGACGATTGGTGTATTTTGTTTCGCTACATGATTCCTCGTAACTATTGGCTGTAGATGCTCCTAGCCGAGCGCTCCTTCGACTTGGACTTGGTGCAAGCTCGGATGTTAAGAGAGTTGACAATGAAACGCCGTTGAACGCATTATTCCGGCGAGGAAAACATACACTTCGAGTTCTTGTTGAGCCACAATTATTTATGACGTATAGTCAATTTTCTACTCAAGCGTTTACTTCTTGGTATTGGCTTTATTGCTTCGTCTACGAACCGATTTGTAATTCTATAGAATGAGTTTGATATGACTTTCGAACAATGTACTTCAACGAAGTTTCAACGATCTGAAATTGAATGAAGTTGAGGTTAATGTTGATTAAAATATGTATGAAATACTTAACCAACTGCCTTGCAACTTCCTACATGACCACATAACTCACAACAAACAATTCAGGTTATCCTGCTGTACTTTTACTCAGGCAAAAAATTGCTGCCAATATCTTTTGCTCCCACAATTTGACAATAATCTGACACTTACTGGAGAAATTTCACGACAGCTAATAAAAAAAGCAAAAATGAAATGACGCCATTGAAGTAAAAACTGCTGATTGTCAGTTTTGCTTTTCACTGCATTATCAAACCTAGCAAGATGGTCAGGTTTAAGGAGTCAGTGATCGCACGCTTCAATAAATCTCTGTACCGAATCCATCCGAATACGGTCTATGGTTTGGTCAGAACTGAAATCACGAAGTTTCATCTAAAATTGCCTCGACCAATTTAGCTGGTTGAAGAACTTAACTGAGATATTCACCCAATACATCTTTCCTTAAAATTTCGTGAAAAGTAGAGCGAAATTATAACCTCTAGAATAATCACGAATTTTGTTACATCCTATATATATGTAATATAAATAAACAAGCATATATATCTACATATATGTATATGTATATATATATATATATATATATATATATATATATATATATATATATATACATATATATATATATATATATATATATATACATATATATATATATATATATATATATATATATATATATATATATATATATATATATGTATTACATGCATATATATATATATATATATATATATATATATGTATATATATATATATATATATATATATATATATATATATATATATATATATATATATATATATATATAAGGTACTCTACGCAATAGGTGAATTCCTCTTGAGAAATTCACCTAAAATTAAAAAAAAAACGATCCCAAGATAAAAAGGATGAATTAAATCTTATGAAAGCGCTGCTATATTCGTGATATTACATGGTGATTTAGTACCATCTCCATAAAATTCATTTCATCCTTTATAGGGCACTTTGAAGTCGACTTTCTTAGTTTTCCTTCAAATAAACGAAGATTTTCAAATTTAACCGTCATTTTTTCGAAAATAAGATTTAGAGGCCCCCTGATTACGTTGCACTGTGTTCAGATAAAAACACTTCAGACTGCAGTATTTTTCAATTTTCTCAATGAAATTTTATCATATCACCTTATCTGATTCTTTCCACAACTTCAAAACAACCTGCTTTTCAATATTCATAAACGTTACTTAAATTTTTCGTTGGACTCGACCCGTGAAATTAAAAAATTTCCTCGTTAACTTTCGCCGCAAACGCTTCAAATCAAAATGTTTACAAAAATAAATGCACTCTGGACAAAACGCAAACACGAAACCATAAAATGAATTGATTCAAAATTAATTTGATTGAAACATCACCGAATTCAATTTTTCACCAATTTATTCCACATATGTCAATGTTCAAGCAACGGACATGTAACGTATTTCTCTCGCGTATATCATCAAAATTTTTGGCGACACCATTTTTTTTAGAAGGCTCAAGGATAAAATACAGTCAAGTTTCACTTTGCTGTAATGAAATATCGCGTGGTTCTGGACTAACGTTATGTTTGGTTACACTTTGCTCACCTTGGACAAAGAAAACTACTATATGGCAGTTGTTTTTTCCTAAAAATAATGAAAAACTACGCACTTCACTTTGTAATTCACTTGCGTACTTCCGCATATTAAGTTTTTTATTTAAAATTTCCAATGCATAATTCAATGTTTACGAAGGATATAGCAACTGACAGCTTCAGACCAGATGATACTCCCGCTTCGAAAATAGGGGTGTCTACGAAATTTTATGGATCGAATACTTTTGAAAAAATGGTGCGAAGCACGATTTTGTTGATATTTGCTGAAAAGGGTGGAGGTTTGCGGATAAATAACGATGCCTTGTGTATCAAATAAGAAGTAATAACTCACGATGATATTTGAACGTGCTAACTAATGAATATGAATATGCCTTTTGAGATTGATTTCGACAGTTGAAAAATTTTACGCATCCCTTAAAATAGCAATGAATGTGTACGTATAAGAAGGTTTGATTGTATTAAGCAACTTCAACGATTTCAATAAGATTTGAAATCCCGCCGTCGCATGCATGTACCTCTTTGCTTAATACTAACATGCATTTCATGTTGAAAGCTTTTGGGCTTTCACGAATTAGCTTTAGTATGTTCGTCCAAACTTCACCACTGTTCGAAATTAATTTCGAAATAACAAAAAAGTACACTTTTTCTTACTTTAATTAGAATGGTCATATAGTATTCAATATATTAGACAATGTTTCCAAATATGATTTATCAAACTTCTTTCCTCTTCATAAAATTGATGAACAAAATACAAAGTGCACCATATTTAAAAAGTTGTCGATCGAAACTATCCCCAGTGAATGGCTTGCACCAGCGCCATCTTAATATAATGGCCGGATTTGTGAAATCGATGACGTATTGCATAAGAGCTAAGATGGCGGTGGTACATCAGCTGTGCAGTTTTGTCAGTAAAGTGACACTTCTTTGCATTTCGAACGTTTTAAATCGACAATTGGTATTAAAAATAGTTTTGTAAGACAAACTCATGCGGTTTGAACAGTTAAATTTCGGTGAACGTAGCTCGACAAATCGCTCCATTGAAAGTAATAGTTTGCACTTACCTGAATCGCTTGAAACATGAGAAATTACGTGATAAAGTTGGTGCCGTAAGTTCAAAAGTTTTCCAAAAAGGTGTCGCAGTCTCGCACAAAGTGAATTGTTAATAATTTTTAAGTGAAAACCGGTGGCGGAAATTTTAGTAAGACCCGAGCAACAATCATGTAAATCGAATGCACAAAGTTATATTTCACTTGGTTTGTTTTACTGGCCCCGAAAGAGTGTTTGATATATGTAAACAAACTTAGTGCGGATGTCAGTACAATCATTTAAGTTTATCTTTCCAATTTATGATCGCTGAAGTAGGAAATAATTACTGCTGTGCGACAAGTTCTCTGGAAATTTTCTAAGTGCCTATAGTATAACTTTCACCGTAGGTTTTTTAAGGTTTAGTATATTTCTACAAAGAGTTAAGTAACTGTAAGATCTAATAAGCCCTTCTCAGGGCCGCGAAATTCCCTTGATTATTTCAGCCGTTTCCTCCAGCTGGAAAAACGCCGAACCAGCTAAGTTTTCTAGGATGGAATTCGACTCAACAGGTGGACTCCCGACACGAGACTCTATATCTGTATGGTTGCATATTTGGGATGACGAACTATAAAAGGCCCTTTTTAGGGCCTTAAAAAAATAAACAAAGAGTAGATATCGTTTTTCACTAGTATGCAAAGCTGTTGCAGCTTAGTACAAGCAGGTCCCTTCGGAAGTAATAGCCCTTCGCTAGTATACAGTGAAAGCAGTTCCCTTGGATTTTAGCATGTAAAAACTCCGGACATGCTTAGATTCGTGGAACGGAATTCTATTCGATAATATGACTCGAGAGACTTTAAATCTATGTTGCTGCATATCCGGGATGGCGAACAATAAATCGCCCTTTTCAGGGCCCTAAATAAATAAACCAAGAGTAAAGCAGTGATCAAGTCCAATAAGCCCTTCTCCGGGCTAAAAATACCTTGCTTTCTTTTGAATCGTTTCAGGTCCCATCGCCTTCAGCTGGAAAGTCTCCGAACCTGCTTAGATTCATGGAACGAAATTGGATTCGATAGTATGACCCGAGAGACTTAAATCTATGACGCTGCATGTCCGGGATGGCGAACAATAAATGGCCCTTATCAGGGCTCCTGAGAAAATAAACAAAGGGTGAAACAGCGACCAAGTCCAATAAGTCCTTCTTAGAGCAAAAAAAAATAGCTTGTTTTGTTTTTGCTCATTTCAGGTCTCATCGTCTTCAGCTGGAAGGAAGCTGAATCAGATTAGTTTAATAATCAAGATATCGTCTTTCACTGGTATGAAATGCTGTTGAAGCTTAGTACAAGCAGGTCCCTTGGGAAGTAATAGCCCTTCGCTAGTATGCAGTGATAGCAGTTCTCTTGGATTTTAACATTTAAAATCTCCTTACCTGCTTATATTCGTGGAACGGAATTCGATTCGATAGTATGACCCGAGAGACTTTAAATCTATGTCGTTGTATATCCGGGATGGCGAACAATAAATTGCCCTTTTCAGGGCCCTAAATAAATAAACCAAGAGTAAAACAGCGACAAAGTCCAATAAGCCCTTCTTAGAGCTAAAAAAATAGCTTGTTTTGTTTTTGCTCATTTTGGGTCTCATCGCCTTCAGCTGGAAGGAAGCTGAATGAGATTAGTTTGATAATCAAGATATCGTCTTTCACTAGTATAAATGCTGTTGAAGCTTAGTACAAGCAGGTCCCTTCGGAAGTAATAGCCCTTCGGTAGCATGCAGTGAAAGCAGTTCCCCTTGGATTTTAGCATGTAATGTTGAGCTGCAATATTTTATTGAAAACAAGGTTTACTTAGTTTTAGTTTTCATTTACGTTTTAGGCTTCACTATAATGACAATGCGCTTATAATGAAGACGAAGATAAGATGACTTTATTGTCTTAGGCTTACGTTACAAATATTTAAATGATCAGGCTTTCAATTCTAAACCGATCAAGAATTAAACAAAGTGAATTATTTTTAAGATGTACATTACAAATTTATTTAAATCAATCACGAAGTTTTGATAGTTCTTACCTTTATCAAATTAACAATTGCTCACGCAATAGAGAAAGGAACAATTACTTATTTGATAAGTGTACGAAGTACCTGAAAGGCTCTCGTGATAAATTTAGCTAAACTTTTAGTCTGAATTATAAAAATCATTTATGGCTTTAGATTTTCGGTGTTTTACTAGATATGTAGATAGAACTATTGTTATCACCATATACTTTTGTGACGCATAAATTACTCCAGAACGTTTTTAAAAAACTTTGAATATTATATTGAGTATTAAGACATATAAAAGCTAATTAGTAATATGCTTTATTGAACTCATCCTGAACATTGAAAAGCAATATTATGTGAGTTTTAACAATAAATTTGAATTTAAACATATCCGAAAAATCAATTTTTATTTATTTTTCGTAAAAACTGCTTGAATATGTTCAAAAAGAAGAGCAGTCATAGGTTTCAAACCATTTTGCGCCAATTGGGGAACATATTTCACATCTATCTCATTTTGGCACCAAATAGATCTACATCGAATATCTACCGTTACATGTTGACATTCAGTAAAAGTCCAGTGCGTGATTGATTTCAAATCGTCGAGAAATTGAATTTATCGAAACTTGTGGTGTAATATACAGGTGAAGCACCTTTACCTTTTCTTCATATAGTGAAAATTATAAGTCGAAGCTGATGGTAAATTGGATTTACTTCGATTTTAGTTTTCGCAATATAAATTTTTTCGAATTAGTGAGTTCACTTTAAATCTATTTTGAGCTATCGAAGTTTTCGCCCGCGATTACCATTTGTCTAGTATAGTGTATTAAAGTGTTTTTAAGAAAAAAGAAAGCATTTCTCTTAATCTTGCGTTGATCGGAATCGATTTTCGACCATTATTGTTCTGTCATCCTCAGCGCTGAGGAGGACCGAATGATAACGGTCGAAAATTAATTACGATGAATAAATATATCACCGTCAAATTAAAAGGAAGGCTTTTCTTTTTATTTGCATCCAATTAGTCCACACCCCGACAAGAAAGTGGATTATGAATGGGATACCAAAATCACAATCATAGCACAGTTAAATTAAAATTGATATTTTTATCGTTAAATGCATTTTATTCAAACAAATGTCATACAAGTACTTTCAGGATAAAAATTTAACATAAACATTACCAATTAGCAGATATAATGAAGTTAGTAAAATTAAAACTAAAATAAGAAAAAGATGGAGTTTGCTTATTGTCAGTACTAAATAAAATTATGTGTATATTGTAAAATATCAAACTCTAAATTTTGACGCTTCCCTGACAATATTCTCTAGAAATGAAAAAATTACCATTAAAAAAGGGTGAAAAAAAGAAAACCGACTTCAAGATTTTGTAAAAACGATGCGATAAACTTGTAGTAATTGAAGAGGTCAGGAGTGTGAAGAGCGATTTATAAATGATCATCTTGATTTCCTCTATTCTGAATGCAAAGAAATGTTATCACAAGAGAAACGAAAAGATCTACGGAATATGTATGTCATCCTGAAACCCATACCAGATCGATTGCAGGATATGCTCAAACAAACGTTCCTCGATCATATCAAAAATGAGGGCATTGAAACAATATCTACGCTGAAAGGTGAAAATATTCACATTCAATTTGTCGAGAATATGTTGAAGGTGCATCAAAAATATCAAAAGTTGATAGCTGATGCTTTTGAGAATGACTCGCTATTTTTAAGTGCATTCGACACAGCATGCGCGAGTGTAGTAAATAACTGAATGCAACATTTTTTTCTGCACTTCAGAGCAGTAAATGAGGGAGTCTAGCGGGGAGTTGCTTCGAAAACGCAAGCACGGACGGATCGACGCGAGGATTGTCAAGCGGGACTCAGATTGTAAAGGTCGTGAACAGTAACCGGGGATTAGAGAAAAAGTTTTACTTGGCAAGCGTGAAAAACTGTTACTTGGCTGTATATAAGAAAACGAACATATCTTTGCGGATCGAATTGGATGAAATGTAATCGTTGTTGTGGATGGAGTTATAACAAAGATCATGATAAGAATATGAAAAAATGGAATGATTTGTGCTCACACTATTCTTTCTACCGCAAACTGGGAGATATACTCGTAGCCCTTGCATGCAGACGCGCAATATTAGTGATTAAATTATTTGTTCAGTTCATGATAACAAACGAAATGTTGGTGCTTTTGATCTAAAGTAAAAGATCAGATGTGAAAGTGTATAGATCGTGTATTCAAAAACCGGTTGGAAAATTCATGAAAGAAAATGCACTTGCAGTATTTGAAAGACTCCAACGTTTGCCTCGCACATTGTACCTAGCATTTATGAGAAAAGTATTTCGAGATTGTGATTTGATTCATGTGTGGAATTAAATTATCGCTTACGAGCGATGTGATGGTGCTAAATTTAAGAAGGGAGTGAGATAGGAGATTTTCGTGGAGGGAGTCTATTACGGCTCACCATACCGAGCTGACCCCGGAGAGAACCGCAACGGGATACGGAGATTGAGTTGCTACTTGTGCGATTTTTCGAACAGATTTTCCAATGAAAGAAGCCATTCTCGCGTTCTTGAAGAAAAAGCGGTTGGCCGTGTATGAAAAATGTTGGTATGGAGTTCGCTGTGGGTTTTGTGTTGCATCGTAGCTGGATGTACGTGTGTGATTGGAGCGTAGCTTTAAAATTTTGTTTTTCGTTCGTGTAGTGGCTAGCAATTATAGCTGGTGCGGATACGTAGAAGGAAAACTTAAGTTTTATTCTTCGTGAAAGGGGAGTGCGGTTAGAAAATGCACTTGGTTCAGGCTAATAATTACGTGAACATGTGAGTTTATTGAGTGTGAAGATCTTGCGGGCAAAACAAAGAAAGTAGATGGATAAGACTACTTAGGCAGAGGGAGCGATCGCATTTGGACAAGCTAAATGCTTAGACTTCGAAGTAAAATGATTGCGTGTTAGGTGGGAAAGAGATAGAAGAGCAGAAGGAATCTGCTCTGTTACGATTAATGAGGTTTGCTAAAGAGACAAGTGCCGTGTAAGATTAAAAGAGTGAATTGTGATAGGTTGCAAACTTTTTGCATATGAAAATTCGCCGAAGAAACGCCTTGATCGGGAATAAAATAATATATTGTGTTTCTTGGGCACCTCGGCGTTAGTTTTTCTGGTGTTTCTATAATTCAAATTTATTGAGCCGCGAGGGCAGTGACAAAAGCGGGAACATGAAACCAAGCGGAAAGTGATTGAGAACGAGTGAAATTGTTGCGGGGTTTCGCCGTGACTATCGAATTAACAAAATACAAATTCGAATGTGAAAAGGAGAGTAATTTGGTTTCTTGAAATTGCATTGAATACAACTCCACGCTTTTACAATAAATCTTGAAGATAGTAGAGTGAAATTAGGCATTGACAGTGGCTAGCAAGACAGTGGTGGCCGTGCTGCAAGAGCGAGAAGTCTTTGCGTTCATCTTCGATTTTTTTTTATCCTGTGAGTCATTGTTGATTATCTGCCGCTTTGCGGACAAAAAAATCCGATTTGGAGTGGACCAAGAGCAGCGACGAATGGAAAATTGTTCTGAGCAACTGTGTGACTACTGTCGTTGAAGCATCCGGAAGTATATGGAAGAATTGAGATCCAAAGAAAAACGTTTTAATTTGTATGAACTTCATTACCACGTGCGCGTTTTAGCATTTACCGAAAAAAAAAGTTGTATTACATTTCAGGGACATCTGCATCGTCGTCGAGCGCTCGGAGGACCATGCGGGTGAGTGCCCTTAATTTTGTTATATATATATACTTTTGATTACATTTATTTTACGTCTACGTTTTTTTTACATCTGTTTTTATCCATTTTTATATTTGAGTTTAAATTCTTTTTTTTCTAAATCAATCACTTCCGATATCCATTTAAATTTTTTTTTGCGTTAAATCTTTTTTTGTTTTGGTGTTTACCGTTCGAATTTCCTAAAATAATTATTAAATTTTAGTTTTTTTGAAAAATACAAATTACTGAAAAATTGAAAATTTATGAGTTGATTGATTAAATAAAAAAAAAAAAAAAAAAAAATGAAGTATTAACGTACCCGAGGGTCTTTCCTTTCCTTTATTTCTAATCGGGTATAGGACCCGGTACGGTGGCAGGCTTCCACCCCAAAACATGAGCCAGCCGCCGGGTACAATCTAATTCCTTCTTTTGTTTCAGGTGACATTATGAGTTGAGTGGCCTTTTTATGGCATGGACTTATGCAATCCAATTGTATAATTCTATGACATAAATTGGTCACCGGGGTACTCCCCTTCTGATGGGAAGGTTCATACAATTCAAGTTGTATGCGTTTTCCACTCAGAAGAGGAATACCTGGCCACTTCAACAAGCTATCAATGGATTTATTCCGGTTGGGTGGGTATGAAGGGGCTCCACCACCACCCGGTTGCCCCTCTTTCATTTGTGGGCCATGAACTTCGTTGGGTAATGACGAGGTCACCCCAAGTTCGCCTTCTTTCTCAGGATTCACTTGTTCTAGTAACAAGTACATCTCCTTCGGTGAGGTTATCTACTATTTTGCGACTTCGGTCGCCTGGTTGATCTGTAGTCCAATTCGTGAATGCGAAATTTTTTGTAGTGGGTCCTCGTGCTGGAGAAATGAACCCGCCCCACGACACCGCAATGCTAGCCTGCCAGCGCATTCACGCGTCTCCAGACGAGGGCATTCTCGGCAGAAACCGACACCTTCCTCTGCCGAGGCAGCAGAACATCGCTGCAGTACTTTACGGACATATGAAAACATGTAATTCACTACAAATGGCGCCCAACGTGGGGCCCGAAATGCCCGGCTGTATCATCAGTCGTGAGCACGAGACAGTCCATCGTCTCTAGGCGTCCCCACTAGGTGTTAGAATTATTGGCGGGTAGATAACTCCCGAGGGTGATTGCACTGATCGTGCCCCAGCAGCCTAATAACTTTCGAACGTGTGTTGTCTTTGGACATCAATATCTTTTGGTCCTGCTTTTGAATTATACCTTGGTGGTTTACCACCATTGTATAACTAGTAAGGCCAAATGCTGAAGCCGACACAGATCCCCAGCATCATCCAGGGATGGAATCTGCATTTCAGTGGGGAACCCAATACTATAACGGTGGAAGTCTTCATAAGTCAGGTGGAGTCGCTGATTGAGCAGATGCTAGCAGGAGACCGCACGGCGCTCGCAGGATACTTGCCAATGCTGCTTAGGGGAGCAGCACTTGAGACGTACTGGCGGATTCATTCGGCCCCACCATCAATACGCTGGACACGGCTGAAGGAGGTACTCCGCATGGAATACTCGACGGTCAACATGGATGAGAGTGTCCTGGACAAGATCCATGCCAGATGGCAACGTCCGGACGAGGCCTTTCATCAATATCGAACCGAATCCTTCGGTTGAATGACTAGTTGTCAGAGCCTATGTCTTCCACTCAACTGCTGTGGGTGTTGAAACGGAATCTAAAGCCGGAACTTCGTTGCCATGTTGTAAACTCGGACCCACAGAACATGGAAGCACTACTGAGGTTTGTGAGTCGATTGGAGAGGCTTGAAGAAGACCTCCAAGAACGGCCTTACCTACATGCGAGGTCGGGTCCGCGACGTGAAATTGCCGAAGTGGCACTAAATTGCAACAACCCAGATCGGAAAGAAGGCACTGAGTCAAACACCTGTGTTCCGGACTACCCAGATGATGCCACATCAAAAAACGGACGAACGAGTACCCTACCACCTCAGCGGTACTCGAAGCCCCCGCAGTAGCTTCTCAGCCAGCTGCTCACCCCTACAAACCTGACGTTAACCCACCAGCCATGACCTCTACGACTGCGGATGCTCACTCTCTTCCGGAGACCTCGCCAACGACAATATTGAAGCGACCATCGCAGTCACTGCCAAAAGAACCCCGGCAGCCTCAATTACGCACTCTAAAACCTTATCATGTTCGACTGCAGGAATATCGGGTGGCTCGAGAGCGAATATTTGCTTCTGAAGTAGTCACTTCCCGCCCGCGCACGACAAAATGGTCAACCTGTCGTTGGCGGAATTTCCGCAAGAGATTGCGCATCTGCCGTCAAACCTTAAACTCTTGTAACATCTCGGAGGTTGCTGAGAATGAGATCAGACCTTATCATCCAATTAAAGTGTTGGGCAAGACCGTGTTTGCATTGATCGACACGGGTGCCAGTATCAATTGTCTTGCCTCGAGCTTTGGCTCGAAGGTGCTCCAGGAATATCCCACCTTGATTAAATCCTGGCGCACTGAAATCAGTACAGCTGATGGCACCAAACACCCTATACGAGGTAAACTAACCACACCCGTGACGTTCAGGGGTCAGACGAAGGATATTACGTTCTACATTATCCCGTCTTTGACTCAGAATGTATACCTTGGCGTCGATTTCGTTCTTCGCTTTGGACTGGCCTCAGATTAATTCACCGATTTGTCTTTAAAAACCAGGTATGTCAACGAAATCACTTCTAGTCCCGATAGGCATGACCTGACGCCTAACCAACGGCAGCGCTTGGAAGCATCCATCGCTGCTTTCCCATCTTATGCTACCCAAGGTCTTGGCCGCACCACCCTAGTCTTACACGCCATCGACGTTGGCGATAGTAAACCGATTAAACAGAGACACTACGCCATCTCACCGGCCATGGAGAAATTGGTGTATGCGGAGCTAGATAGGATGCTCGAGTTGGGGGTCATAGAGGAGTCCCAAAGTGCCTGGTCATCACCGGTAACCTTGGTGGTGAAGCCAGGTAAAGTCCGCCTCTGTCTTGATGCCCGTAAGGTAAACGCGGTTACCATCAAGGACGCGTACCCTCTTCCACTCATCGATGGAATACTAGGGAGACTGCCGAAAGCCAATTATATCACCAGTCTCGACCTAAAAGACGCCTTCTGGCAAATTCCACTCGATGAGGGGTCGAGGGACAAGACCGCCTTCACAGTGCCTGGACGACCATTATATCAGTTCGTCACAATGCCCTTTGGCCTGTGTAACGCACCGCAAACGATGACTCGGCTGATGGACAAGGTCATCCCACCTCACCTGAAACACCAAGTGTTCGTGTATCTGGATGATCTGTTACTCATAACGGAAACGTTCGATCAACACCTCCTACTCTTACAAGAAGTAGCCCTGCACATCAGTAAGGCGGGACTCACCATCAACGTACAGAAAAGTAAGTTTGTCATGAAAGAAGTCCGATACCTAGGACATGTCATAGGATATGGCACTATCAAAACGGATCCAGACAAAACTCGTGCGATTGATGAGTTCCCCTTACCAAAAACAGTGAAGCAGCTACGACGTTTCCTTGGGGTGTGCGGTTGGTACCGAAGGTTTGTTCGGAATTACGCAACAGTTTCAGCGCCCCTGTCAGATATACTGCGGAAAGGGAAGTTTATTTGGACCGAACTCAGCCGAAAGGCATTTGAAGAGCTAAAACAAGCCCTCACATCAGCTCCTGTCTTGCACAGCCCCGACTTCACGAAGCCCTTCTCCATTCATTGTGACGCAAGTCAACATGGAGTAGGAGCCGTGTTGGTGCAATTGACCGATGAAGGAGAGGAAGCTCCCATCGCCTTCATGTCCAATAAGCTGAATTCGGCCCAAAGAAACTATACTGTGTCCAAGCAGGAATGTTTGGCAGCGGTAATGCCTGTGAAGAAATTCCGAGCTTATATCGAGGGCCACCCATTCGAGATCATCACGGACCACGCTTCACTACGATGGTTGATGAACCAGGCAGATTTACATGGACGCCTAGCAAGATGGGCTCTTAAACTGCAAGCGTTCAAGTTTTCCATCAAACATCGGAAAGGTACCCAGAACACCGTGCCCGACACTCTCTCACGGATGTTTTCCCCAGACGGAGCCGAATTGACAATAAATTACGAGGAACCCATCGAAATAGATTTGGACAGCCCACATTTCGAATCAGACAGCTACAAAGAGTTGAGGCAAACCATAGCGACCCAACAATCGCAGCTGCCTGATTTGAAGGTAATATACGGCTACGTGTATAGACGAAATGAATACGCCACTGGTGATCCATGGCAGGAAGAAGAGTCCTGGAAACTCTGGGTACCGGAGGAAATGACACAACATCTGATCTTCCGCGCACATGACCATCCTTTAAGTGCCCACGGAGGTTACGGTCGGACGTTACGGCGACTCAAGAAATACTTCTTTTGGCCTAAAATGTCATCGCAGGTCAAAGACCACGTGAGCGCCTGTGAGACCTGCAAAGGCACTAAAGCGCCCAACCAGCCTCTTTGACCTCCTATGGGTCAACTCAACGTTCCAGAACGCGTATTTCAACGTCTATACATCGATCTACTCGGTCCATATCCTCGGTCTTCCATGGGACACATCGGAGCTATAGTCGTTCTAGACCAGCTTTCAAAGTTCCCACTGGTGGAACCTATCCGTAAATTCACAACTCCATCGATCGTGAAATTCTTAGAGAACCGGGTATTTCATGTGTTCGGTGTTCCAGAGAGCGTGTACTCAGACAATGGAGTACAGTTCCGGTCCCGGCAGTTTAAGGGCCTACTTGAGCAGTATGGCGTTGAACACCAACTGACGCCCATATACTCTCCTCAGTCCAACGCATCAGAACGGTTGAACCGCACCCTATTGGCCGCGATCCATTCCTACGTCCACCCATCTCAAAAGGATTGGGATCGGCGATTGTCTGCCATCACATGCGCCCTGCGATCCTCGTATCATTCCGTCACCGGTGTCGTCCCTTACTTTGCCGCCTTTGGACAGCACATGATTTGCCACGGTAAATCATACCGGCTGTTACGGCAATTGAAGTGTTTGGGAGACCCCGTCGTTGCGCTGGAGCCCCACGAACGTTTAGGAGACCTCCGCCAACAAATCGGACGGAAGATTAAGGCCGCAGGAAGTGCAAATGAAGCGCAGTACAATCTCCGGTCACGATCTGCTAATTTCAAAGAAGGAGATGAAGTTTTCCGGCGAAATTTCCGCCAAAGTGACGCCGCGGGGCATTACAACGCCAAGCTGGACAGGCGACTCTTGAAAAGCCGCATAAAGAAGGTAATGGGACCTAACCGTTACCTGATAACAGATCCATCGGGAAAAGAAGTGGGGATATACCACGCGAAAGACCTGTGCCGATAGATAATTAGTCACGTCTGTTTTTCCGTCCGCATATATTTTCAAAAAACGCGCAGGGGTTGTATACTTCCGGGCAAACATAGACATAAGTCAGTCCGTCCGTCTGTCAAGTGTGTTTTTCTTTTATTGTCCGTCATCTCTAGTCCCGATGCCGGAGACAACCCATGGTGCACAGAAAGATCCTTCAGCTCCTTTTTTCGCAATCCGCATCGCCTTGGGATCGCGAGAAAATTAGCTGCCCTGTAGTAATTGAAGAGGTCAGGAGTGTGAAGAGCGATTTATAAATGATCATCTTGATTTCCTCTATTCTGAATGCAAAGAAATGGTATCACAAGAGAAACGAAAAGATCTACGGAATATGTATGTCATCCTGAAACCCATACCAGATCGATTGCAGGGTATGCTCAAACAAACGTTCCTCGATCATATCAAAAATGAGGGCATTGAAACAATATCTACGCTGAAAGGTGAAAATATTCACATTCAATTTGTCGAGAATATGTTGAAGGTGCATCAAAAATATCAAAAGTTGATAGCTGATGCTTTTGAGAATGACTCGCTATTTTTAAGTGCATTCGACACAGCATGCGCGAGTGTAGTAAATAACTGAATGCAACATTTTTTTCTGCACTTCAGAGCAGTAAATGAGGGAGTCTAGCGGGGAGTTGCTTCGAAAACGCAAGCACGGACGGATCGATGCGAGGATTGTCAAGCGGGACTCAGATTGTAAAGGTCGTGAACAGTAACCGGGGATTAGAGAAAAAGTTTTACTTGGCAAGCGTGAAAAACTGTTACTTGGCTGTATATAAGAAAACGAACATATCTTTGCGGATCGAATTGGATGAAATGTAATCGTTGTTGTGGATGGAGTTATAACAAAGATCATGATAAGAATATGAAAAAATGGAATGATTTGTGCTTACACTATTCTTTCTACCGCAAACTGGGAGATATACTCGTAGCCCTTGCATGCAGACGCGCAATATTAGTGATTAAATTATTTGTTCAGTTCATGATAACAAACGAAATGTTGGTGCTTTTGATCTAAAGTAAAAGATCAGATGTGAAAGTGTATAGATCGTGTATTCAAAAGCCGGTTGGAAAATTCATGAAAGAAAATGCACTTGCAGTATTTGAAAGACTCCAACGTTTGCCTCGCACATTGTACCTAGCATTTATGAGAAAAGTATTTCGAGATTGTGATTTGATTCATGTGTGGAATTAAATTATCGCTTACGAGCGATGTGATGGTGCTAAATTTAAGAAGGGAGTGAGATAGGAGATTTTCGTGGAGGGAGTCTATTACGGCTCACCATACCGAGCTGACCCCGGAGAGAACCGCAACGGGATACGGAGATTGAGTTGCTACTTGTGCGATTTTTCGAACAGATTTTCCGATGAAAGAAGCCATTCTCGCGTTCTTGAAGAAAAAGCGGTTGGCCGTGTATGAAAAATGTTGGTATGGAGTTCGCTGTGGGTTTTGTGTTGCATCGTAGCTGGATGTACGTGTGTGATTGGAGCGTAGCTTTAAAATTTTGTTTTTCGTTCGTGTAGTAGCTAGCAATTATAGCTGGTGCGGATACGTAGAAGGAAAACTTAAGTTTTATTCTTCGTGAAAGGGGAGTGCGGTTAGAAAATGGACTTGGTTCAGGCTAATAATTACGTGAACATGTGAGTTTATTGAGTGTGAAGATCTTGCGGGCAAAACAAAGAAAGTAGATGGATAAGACTACTTAGGCAGAGGGAGCGATCGCATTTGGACAAGCTAAATGCTTAGACTTCGAAGTAAAATGATTGCGTGTTAGGTGGGAAAGAGATAGAAGAGCAGAAGGAATCTGCTCTGTTACGATTAATGAAGTTTGCTAAAGAGACAAGTGCCGTGTAAGATTAAAAGAGTGAATTGTGATAGGTTGCAAACTTTTTGCATATGAAAATTCGCCGAAGAAACGCCTTGATCGGGAATAAAATAATATATTGTGTTTCTTGGGCACCTCGGCGTTAGTTTTTCTGGTGTTTCTATAATTCAAATTTATTGAGCCGCGAGGGCAGTGACAAAAGCGGGAACATGAAACCAAGCGGAAAGTGATTGAGAACGAGTGAAATTGTTGCGGGGTTTCGCCGTGACTATCGAATTAACAAAATACAAATTCGAATGTGAAAAGGAGAGTAATTTGGTTTCTTGAAATTGCATTGAATACAACTCCACGCTTTTACAATAAATCTTGAAGATAGTAGAGTGAAATTAGGCATTGACAGTGGCTAGCAAGACAGTGGTGGCCGTGCTGCAAGAGCGAGAAGTCTTTGCGTTCATCTTCGATTTTTTTTTTATCCTGTGAGTCATTGTTGATTATCTGCCGCTTTGCGGACAAAAAAATCCGATTTGGAGTGGACCAAGAGCAGCGACGAATGGAAAATTGTTCTGAGCAACTGTGTGACTACTGTCGTTGAAGCATCCGGAAGTATATGGAAGAATTGAGATCCAAAGAAAAACGTTTTAATTTGTATGAACTTCATTACCACGTGCGCGTTTTAGAATTTACCGAAAAAAAAAGTTGTATTACATTTCAGGGACATCTGCATCGTCGTCGAGCGCTCGGAGGACCATGCGGGTGAGTGCCCTTAATTTTGTTATATATATATACTTTTGGTTACATTTATTTTACGTCTACGTTTTTTTTACATCTGTTTTTATCCATTTTTATATTTGAGTTTAAATTCTTTTTTTTCTAAATCAATCACTTCCGATATCCATTTAAATTTTTTTTTGCGTTAAATCTTTTTTTGTTTTGGTGTTTACCGTTCGAATTTCCTAAAATAATTATTAAATTTTAGTTTTTTTGAAAAATACAAATTACTGAAAAATTGAAAATTTATGAGTTGATTGATTAAATAAAAAAAAAAAAAAAAAAAATGAAGTATTAACGTACCCGAGGGTCTTTCCTTTCCTTTATTTCTAATCGGGTATAGGACCCGGTACGGTGGCAGGCTTCCACCCCAAAACATGAGCCAGCCGCCGGGTACAATCTAATTCCTTCTTTTGTTTCAGGTGACATTATGGGTTGAGTGGCCTTTTTATGGCATGGACTTATGCAATCCAATTGTATAATTCTATGACATAAATTGGTCACCGGGGTACTCCCCTTCTGATGGGAAGGTTCATACAATTCAAGTTGTATGCGTTTTCCACTCAGAAGAGGAATACCTGGCCACTTCAACAAGCTATCAATGGATTTATTCCGGTTGGGTGGGTATGAAGGGGCTCCACCACCACCCGGTTGCCCCTCTTTCATTTGTGGGCCATGAACTTCGTTGGGTAACGACGGGGTCACCCCAAGTTCGCCTTTTTTCTCAGGATTCACCTGTTCTAGTAACAAGTACATCTCCTTCGGTGAGGTTATCTACTATTTTGCGACTTCGGTCGCCTGGTTGATCTGTAGTCCAATTCGTGAATGCGAAATTTTTTGTAGTGGGTCCTCGTGCTGGAGAAATGAACCCGCCCCACGACACCGCAATGCTAGCCTGCCAGCGCATTCACGCGTCTCCAGACGAGGGCATTCTCGGCAGAAACCGACACCTTCCTCTGCCGAGGCAGCAGAACATCGCTGCAGTACTTTACGGACATATGAAAACATGTAATTCACTACAAATGGCGCCCAACGTGGGGCCCGAAATGCCCGGCTGTATCATCAGTCGTGAGCACGAGACAGTCCATCGTCTCTAGGTGTCCCCAATAGGTGTTAGAATTATTGGCGGGTAGATAACTCCCGAGGGTGATTGCACTGATCGTGCCCCAGCAGCCTAATAACTTTCGAACGTGTGTTGTCTTTGGACATCAATATCTTTTGGTCCTGCTTTTGAATTATACCTTGGTGGTTTACCACCATTGTATAACTAGTAAGGCCAAATGATATTAGAGTCCCTTTTTGTGTTCAGAGGTTATTATCCCAACAACTTTTTGCGGAGGATTCTGATTCGCTCCCCAAACCAGCGGTGCCTAGGTGTCTTAAATTACATGGATTTTGATTTCATGTGATTAGCTGATTAGCTAATCCATGACTATCCATGACAAGACACGCGCTGCTTGTGGATTAGAATCCAACCCTGGGCTAACAAGTTGTAACTTGAGAAATTTGCTAATGAGGGATCACTTCTGAACCCTGATTTTCATGGTGCCACAAGAGAGTGTCCCTGAAACGTTTTAAAAGGATTGTGCCATGGTGTCCATACTTGGGAGGAAGGACGGAAAGGAAAGACCAGTTATATTTTTTTTGATAACGATTAAAACTTTTTCATACACTTTGTTTTTTTGTGAGGATTGAAAATAGTTCGCCACTTTCGGCCACTTTTATGTTTTTCCTTATTAATATTTAATTATTTCCTTTAAAGCGTTATTTTTGCCTTTGGTTACCTCTTTTAGCAATTTAGGTATTTATTTAGACAATTAAATTTCCTTTAGGATGTCGACCAAACGCACACCAGACAAGCGCAGGCGTGAAATGATGGAACGTCCGTACAAACGTTGGCGTGCGGACATGAATTTCATAAAGCCTGTGTGACCCAGCATTTATTGGTTAGCCGTACTTGCCCTTTATGCCGACAACCAGCCACCTCGGCGGATAGACCTTCGAGCCACCTAGAGCTTCCAGCTGCTCAAGGGGCGGTGCCCAAACCAAAGGACCGGCGGGAGCAGGTTCCAACAGCGGCTGATGAGCCTGACTTAATGGGCCGAGCTGAAGCAGTTCCGCCTGCGGAAGAGGCGACACCCACTGTGGCTGTGGAAGCGACAGTTTTACAAGACCTAATGGCGCTCATGCAGGACCTGTCCACCCGGGTAGCCTCGCTGGAAAGCCAGAAAGAGAATCCAGCACTACCTCGGCCAAGAACGCCTCCTATGTGGGATTCGGACCCAAATCCGTGGGATTTTCCGGTAGACTCGCGGCGCGATCCCGAACGAATCCGGCCAGGTGCAGCAATGAATCCGTTGGCTCCAGTGTACAGGCCCCGATTGAGCCAAGCACCGCCACCAAATCAGGCTCCAGTGATTCCGCCGGACCAACGCTTCCATCCACACGATATGTATCGGCTGAAGCCGACACAGATCCCCAGCATCATCCAGGGATGGAATCTGCATTTCAGTGGGGAACCCAATACTATAACGGTGGAAGTCTTCATAAGTCGGGTGGAGTCGCTGATTGAGCAGATGCTAGCAGGAGACCTCACGGCGCTCGCAGGATACTTGCCAATGCTGCTTAGGGGAGCAGCACTTGAGACGTACTGGCGGATTCATTCGGCCCCACCATCAATACGCTGGACACGGCTGAAGGAGGTACTCCGCATGGAATACTCGACGGTCAACATGGATGAGAGTGTCCTGGACAAGATCCATGCCAGATGGCAACGTCCGGACGAGGCCTTTCATCAATATCGAACCGAATTCTTCGGTTGAATGACTAGTTGTCAGAGCCTATGTCTTCCACTCAACTGCTGCGGGTGTTGAAACGGAATCTAAAGCCGGAACTTCGTTGCCATGTTGTAAACTCGGACCCACAGAACATGGAAGCACTACTGAGGTTCGTGAGTCGATTGGAGAGGCTTGAAGAAGACCTCCAAGAACGGCCTTACCTACATGCGAGGTCGGGTCCGCGACGTGAAATTGCCGAAGTGGCACTAAATTGCAACAACCCAGATCGGAAAGAAGGCACTGAGTCAAACACCTGTGTTCCGGACTACCCAGATGATGCCACATCAAAAAACGGACGAACGAGTACCCTACCACCTCAGCGGTACTCGAAGCCCCCGCAGTAGCTTCTCAGCCAGCTGCTCACCCCTACAAACCTGACGTTAACCCACCAGCCATGACCTCTACGACTGCGGATGCTCACTCTCTTCCGGAGACCTCGCCAACGACAATATTGAAGCGACCATCGCAGTCACTGCCAAAAGAACCCCGGCAGCCTCAATTACGCACTCTAAAACCTTATCATGTTCGACTGCAGGAATATCGGGTGGCTCGAGAGCGAATATTTGCTTCTGAAGTAGTCACTTCCCGCCCGCGCACGACAAAATGGTCAACCTGTCGTTGGCGGAATTTCCGCAAGAGATTGCGCATCTGCCGTCAAACCTTAAACTCTTGTAACATCTCGGAGGTTGCTGAGAATGAGATCAGACCTTATCATCCAATTAAAGTGTTGGGCAAGACCGTGTTTGCATTGATCGACACGGGTGCCAGTATCAGTTGTCTTGCCTCGAGCTTTGGCTCGAAGGTGCTCCAAGACTATCCAAACTTGATTAAATCCAGGCGCACTGAAATCAGTACAGCTGATGGCACCAAACACCCTATACGAGGTAAACTAACCACACCCGTGACGTTCAGGGGTCAGACGAAGGATATTACGTTCTACATTATCCCGTCTTTGACTCAGAATGTATACCTTGGCGCCGATTTCGTTCTTCGCTTTGGACTGGCCTCAGATTAATTCACCGATTTGTCTTTAAAAACCAGGTATGTCAACGAAATCACTTCTAGTCCCGATAGGCATGACCTGACGCCTAACCAACGGCAGCGCTTGGAAGCATCCATCGCTGCTTTCCCATCTTATGCTACCCAAGGTCTTGGCCGCACCACCCTAGTCTTACACGCCATCGACGTTGGCGATAGTAAACCGATTAAACAGAGACACTACGCCATCTCACCGGCCATGGAGAAATTGGTGTATGCGGAGCTAGATAGGATGCTCGAGTTGGGGGTCATAGAGGAGTCCCAAAGTGCCTGGTCATCACCGGTAACCTTGGTGGTGAAGCCAGGTAAAGTCCGCCTCTGTCTTGATGCCCGTAAGGTAAACGCGGTTACCATCAAGGACGCGTACCCTCTTCCACTCATCGATGGAATACTAGGGAGACTGCCGAAAGCCAATTATATCACCAGTCTCGACCTAAAAGACGCCTTCTGGCAAATTCCACTCGATGAGGGGTCGAGGGACAAGACCGCCTTCACAGTGCCTGGACGACCATTATATCAGTTCGTCACAATGCCCTTTGGCCTGTGTAACGCACCGCAAACGATGACTCGGCTGATGGACAAGGTCATCCCACCTCACCTGAAACACCAAGTGTTCGTGTATCTGGATGATCTGTTACTCATAACGGAAACGTTCGATCAACACCTCCTACTCTTACAAGAAGTAGCCCTGCACATCAGTAAGGCGGGACTCACCATCAACGTACAGAAAAGTAAGTTTGTCATGAAAGAAGTCCGATACCTAGGACATGTCATAGGATATGGCACTATCAAAACGGATCCAGACAAAACTCGTGCGATTGATGAGTTCCCCTTACCAAAAACAGTGAAGCAGCTACGACGTTTCCTTGGGGTGTGCGGTTGGTACCGAAGGTTTGTTCGGAATTACGCAACAGTTTCAGCGCCCCTGTCAGATATGCTGCGGAAAGGGAAGTTTATTTGGACCGAACTCAGCCGAAAGGCATTTGAAGAGCTAAAACAAGCCCTCACATCAGCTCCTGTCTTGCACAGCCCCGACTTCACGAAGCCCTTCTCCATTCATTGTGACGCAAGTCAACATGGAGTAGGAGCCGTGTTGGTGCAATTGACCGATGAAGGAGAGGAAGCTCCCATCGCCTTCATGTCCAATAAGCTGAATTCGGCCCAAAGAAACTATACTGTGTCCAAGCAGGAATGTTTGGCAGCGGTAATGCCTGTGAAGAAATTCCGAGCTTATATCGAGGGCCACCCATTCGAGATCATCACGGACCACGCTTCACTACGATGGTTGATGAACCAGGCAGATTTACATGGACGCCTAGCAAGATGGGCTCCTAAACTGCAAGCGTTCAAGTTTTCCATCAAACATCGGAAAGGTACACAGAACACCGTGCCCGACACTCTCTCACGGATGTTTTCCCCAGACGGAGCCGAATTGACAATAAATTACGAGGAACCCATCGAAATAGATTTGGACAGCCCACATTTCGAATCAGACAGCTACAAAGAGTTGAGGCAAACCATAGCGACCCAACAATCGCAGCTGCCTGATTTGAAGGTAATATACGGCTACGTGTATAGACGAAATGAATACGCCACTGGTGATCCATGGCAGGAAGAAGAGTCCTGGAAACTCTGGGTACCGGAGGAAATGACACAACATCTGATCCTCCGCGCACATGACCATCCTTTAAGTGCCCACGGAGGTTACGGTCGGACGTTACGGCGACTCAAGAAATACTTCTTTTGGCCTAAAATGTCATCGCAGGTCAAAGACTACGTGAGCGCCTGTGAGACCTGTAAAGGCACTAAAGCGCCCAACCAGCCTCTTCGACCTCCTATGGGTCAACTCAACGTTCCAGAACGCGTATTTCAACGTCTATACATCGATCTACTCGGTCCATATCCTCGGTCTTCCATGGGACACATCGGAGCTATAGTCGTTCTAGACCAGCTTTCAAAGTTCCCACTGGTGGAACCTATCCGTAAATTCACAACTCCATCGATCGTGAAATTCTTAGAGAACCGGGTATTTCATGTGTTCGGTGTTCCAGAGAGCGTGTACTCAGACAATGGAGTACAGTTCCGGTCCCGGCAGTTTAAGGGCCTACTTGAGCAGTATGGCGTTGAACACCAACTGACGCCCATATACTCTCCTCAGTCCAACGCATCAGAACGGTTGAACCGCACCCTATTGGCCGCGATCCATTCCTACGTCCACCCATCTCAAAAGGATTGGGATCGGCGATTGTCTGCCATCACATGCGCCCTGCGATCCTCGTATCATTCCGTCACCGGTGTCGCCCCTTACTTTGCCGCCTTTGGACAGCACATGATTTGCCACGGTAAATCATACCGGCTGTTACGGCAATTGAAGTGTTTGGGAGACCCCGTCGTTGCGCTGGAGCCCCACGAACGTTTAGGAGACCTCCGCCAACAAATCGGACGGAAGATTAAGCCCGCAGGAAGTGCAAATGAAGCGCAGTACAATCTCCGGTCACGATCTGCTAATTTCAAAGAAGGAGATGAAGTTTTCCGGCGAAATTTCCGCCAAAGTGACGCCGCGGGGCATTACAACGCCAAGCTGGACAGGCGACTCTTGAAAAGCCGCATAAAGAAGGTAATGGGACCTAACCGTTACCTGATAACAGATCCATCGGGAAAAGAAGTGGGGATATACCACGCGAAAGACCTGTGCCGATAGATAATTAGTCACGTCTGTTTGTCCGTCCGCATATATTTTCAAAAAACGCGCAGGGGTTGTATACTTCCGGGCAAACATAGACATAAGTCAGTCCGTCCGTCTGTCAAGTGTGTTTTTCTTTTATTGTCCGTCATCTCTAGTCCCGATGCCGGAGACAACCCATGGTGCACAGAAAGATCCTTCAGCTCCTTTTTTCGCAATCCGCATCGCCTTGGGATCGCGAGAAAATTAGCTGCCCTGTAGTAATTGAAGAGGTCAGGAGTGTGAAGAGCGATTTATAAATGATCATCTTGATTTCCTCTATTCTGAATGCAAAGAAATGTTATCACAAGAGAAACGAAAAGATCTACGGAATATGTATGTCATCCTGAAACCCATACCAGATCGATTGCAGGATATGCTCAAACAAACGTTCCTCGATCATATCAAAAATGAGGGCATTGAAACAATATCTACGCTGAAAGGTGAAAATATTCACATTCAATTTGTTGAGAATATGTTGAAGGTGCATCAAAAATATCAAAAGTTGATAGCTGATGCTTTTGAGAATGACTCGCTATTTTTAAGTGCATTTGACACAGCATGCGCGAGTGTAGTAAATAACTGAATGCAACATTTTTTTCTGCACTTCAGAGCAGTAAATGAGGGAGTCTAGCGGGGAGTTGCTTCGAAAACGCAAGCACGGACGGATCGACGCGAGGATTGTCAAGCGGGACTCAGATTGTAAAGGTCGTGAACAGTAACCGGGGATTAGAGAAAAAGTTTTACTTGGCAAGCGTGAAAAACTGTTACTTGGCTGTATATAAGAAAACGAACATATCTTTGCGGATCGAATTGGATGAAATGTAATCGTTGTTGTGGATGGAGTTATAACAAAGATCATGATAAGAATATGAAAAAATGGAATGATTTGTGCTTATACTATTCTTTCTACCGCAAACTGGGAGATATACTCGTAGCCCTTGCATGCAGACGCGCAATATTAGTGATTAAATTATTTGTTCAGTTCATGATAACAAACGAAATGTTGGTGCTTTTGATCTAAAGTAAAAGATCAGATGTGAAAGTGTATAGATCGTGTATTCAAAAGCCGGTTGGAAAATTCATGAAAGAAAATGCACTTGCAGTATTTGAAAGACTCCAACGTTTGCCTCGCACATTGTACCTAGCATTTATGAGAAAAGTATTTCGAGATTGTGATTTGATTCATGTGTGGAATTAAATTATCGCTTACGAGCGATGTGATGGTGCTAAATTTAAGAAGGGAGTGAGATAGGAGATTTTCGTGGAGGGAGTCTATTACGGCTCACCATACCGAGCTGACCCCGGAGAGAACCGCAACGGGATACGGAGATTGAGTTGCTACTTGTGCAATTTTTCGAACAGATTTTCCGATGAAAGAAGCCATTCTCGCGTTCTTGAAGAAAAAGCGGTTGGCCGTGTATGAAAAATGTTGGTATGGAGTTCGCTGTGGGTTTTGTGTTGCATCGTAGCTGGATGTACGTGTGTGATTGGAGCGTAGCTTTAAAATTTTGTTTTTCGTTCGTGTAGTGGCTAGCAATTATAGCTGGTGCGGATACGTAGAAGGAAAACTTAAGTTTTATTCTTCGTGAAAGGGGAGTGCGGTTAGAAAATGCACTTGGTTCAGGCTAATAATTACGTGAACATGTGAGTTTATTGAGTGTGAAGATCTTGCGGGCAAAACAAAGAAAGTAGATGGATAAGACTACTTAGGCAGAGGGAGCGATCGCATTTGGACAAGCTAAATGCTTAGACTTCGAAGTAAAATGATTGCGTGTTAGGTGGGAAAGAGATAGAAGAGCAGAAGGAATCTGCTCTGTTACGATTAATGAGGTTTGCTAAAGAGACAAGTGCCGTGTAAGATTAAAAGAGTGAATTGTGATAGGTTGCAAACATTTTGCATATGAAAATTCGCCGAAGAAACGCCTTGATCGGGAATAAAATAGTATATTGTGTTTCTTGGGCACCTCGGTGTTAGTTTTTCTGGTGTTTCTATAATTCAAATTTATTGAGCCGCGAGGGCAGTGACAAAAGCGGGAACATGAAACCAAGCGGAAAGTGATTGAGAACGAGTGAAATTGTTGCGGGGTTTCGCCGTGACTATCGAATTAACAAAATACAAATGCGAATGTGAAAAGGAGAGTAATTTGGTTTCTTGAAATTGCATTGAATACAACTCCACGCTTTTACAATAAATCTTGAAGATAGTAGAGTGAAATTAGGCATTGACAGTGGCTAGCAAGACAGTGGTGGCCGTGCTGCAAGAGCGAGAAGTCTTTGCGTTCATCTTCGATTTTTTTTTATCCTGTGAGTCATTGTTGATTATCTGCCGCTTTGCGGACAAAAAAATCCGATTTGGAGTGGACCAAGAGCAGCGACGAATGGAAAATTGTTCTGAGCAACTGTGTGACTACTGTCGTTGAAGCATCCGGAAGTATATGGAAGAATTGAGATCCAAAGAAAAACGTTTTAATTTGTATGAACTTCATTACCACGTGCGCGTTTTAGAATTTACCGAAAAAAAAAGTTGTATTACATTTCAGGGACATCTGCATCGTCGTCGAGCGCTCGGAGGACCATGCGGGTGAGTGCCCTTAATTTTGTTATATATATATACTTTTGATTACATTTATTTTACGTCTACGTTTTTTTTACATCTGTTTTTATCCATTTTTATATTTGAGTTTAAATTCTTTGTTTTCTAAATCAATCACTTCCGATATCCATTTAAATTTTTTTTTGCGTTAAATCTTTTTTTGTTTTGGTGTTTACCGTTCGAGTTTCCTAAAATAATTATTAAATTTTAGTTTTTTTGAAAAATACAAATTACTGAAAAATTGAAAATTTATGAGTTGATTGATTAAATAAAAAAAAAAAAAATGAAGTATTAACGTACCCGAGGGTCTTTCCTTTCCTTTATTTCTAATCGGGTATAGGACCCGGTACGGTGGCAGGCTTCCACCCCAAAACATGAGCCAGCCGCCGGGTACAATCTAATTCCTTCTTTTGTTTCAGGTGACATTATGGGTTGAGTGGCCCAAACAGAGTGCCTTTTTATGGCATAGATTTATGCAATCCAATTGTATAATTCTATGACATAAATTGGTCACCGGGGTACTCCCCTTCTGATGGGAAGGTTCATACAATTCAAGTTGTATGAGTTTTCTACTCAGAAGAGGAATACCTGGCCACTTCAACCAGCTATCAATGGATTTATTCCGGTTGGGTGGGTATGAAGGGGCTCCACCACCACCCGGTTGCCCCTCTTTCATTTGTGGGCCATGAACTTCGTTGGGTAACGACGAGGTCACCCCAAGTTCGCCTTCTTTCTCAGGATTCACTTGTTCTAGTAATAAGTACATCTCCTTCGGTGAGGTTATCTACTATTTTGCGACTTCGGTCGCCTGATTGATCTGTAGTCCAATTCGTGAATGCGAAATTTTTTGTAGTGGGTCCTCGTGCTGGAGAAATGAACCCGCCCCACGACACCGCAATGCTAGCCTGCCAGCGCATTCACGCGTCTCCAGACGAGGGCATTCTCGGCAGAAACCGACACCTTCCTCTGCCGAGGCAGCAGAACATCGCTGCAGTCCTTTACGGACATATGAAAACATGTAATTCACTACAAACTTTATGTAAGCGGTGCCAAGCAAATTTCTTCGTTGCAACTTAAAAGCTTCAAATATATATATGCACTATCATAAAATAAATGGGGTAAAACCTGATATGGCACCGCTTCATTGTTTTTATGACACTTTGAAGTCGGTTTTCTATTTTTTCCCAAACATTTTTTCAACTAACTATTATCTGTACAAGGAATTCTAAATAGTTGGGTGATTATTGAGCAAGTATTTTAGTTATGAACGCTAAAATGATTATCTTTATTAAGTATATCAATATTGGAGTCACTTACAACAATCAACAGCAATCAAATTTATATATTTTTGGTATAAACATTCTAAGTAATCCTGGTTTATAGCATAACATACTCGTATGTCCTCTAATGTTGCCTGCAACCCCTATAATCCATTCAACCTTCCAGTTTAAAGAATATGCTTTTTGCCACTAAAAATAATAAAACAAAACTTTTAAAGGAAAGAAAACAAGTTTCAAATTCTACTGAGTTTTGGAATCGGTGTGATTCATTAACTTCAGTTTTGATTGGTGCTAACTTCTTTTCCTGCTTCAAAACTATTGCATCCGTTACAAACTGATGTGATGCGGTACCGATTGTTAAAAGTCATCTTATCGTTTATACTGCATTCTGAAATCGGTTTTTCCTTTTTTAAAACGTCTACGTAAACTACTATACTGTGTCCAAGCAGGAATGTTTGGCAGCGGTAATGCCTGTGAAGAAATTCCGAGCTTATATCGAGGGCCACCCATTCGAGATCATCACGGACCACGCTTCACTACGATGGTTGATGAACCAGGCAGATTTACATGGACGCCTAGCAAGATGGGCTCTTAAACTGCAAGCGTTCAAGTTTTCCATCAAACATCGGAAAGGTACCCAGAACACCGTGCCCGACACTCTCTCACGGATGTTTTCCCCAGACGGAGCCGAATTGACAATAAATGACGAGGAACCCATCGAAATAGATTTGGACAGCCCACATTTCGAATCAGACAGCTACAAAGAGTTGAGGCAAACCATAGCGACCCAACAATCGCAGCTGCCTGATTTGAAGGTAATATACGGCTACGTGTATAGACGAAATGAATACGCCACTGGTGATCCATGGCAGGAAGAAGAGTCCTGGAAACTCTGGGTACCGGAGGAAATGACACAACATCTGATCCTCCGCGCACATGACCATCCTTTAAGTGCCCACGGAGGTTACGGTCGGACGTTACGGCGACTCAAGAAATACTTCTTTTGGCCTAAAATGTCATCGCAGGTCAAAGACTACGTGAGCGCCTGTGAGACCTGTAAAGGCACTAAAGCGCCCAACCAGCCTCTTCGACCTCCTATGGGTCAACTCAACGTTCCAGAACGCGTATTTCAACGTCTATACATCGATCTACTCGGTCCATATCCTCGGTCTTCCATGGGACACATCGGAGCTATAGTCGTTCTAGACCAGCTTTCAAAGTTCCCACTGGTGGAACCTATCCGTAAATTCACAACTCCATCGATCGTGAAATTCTTAGAGAACCGGGTATTTCATGTGTTCGGTGTTCCAGAGAGCGTGTACTCAGACAATGGAGTACAGTTCCGGTCCCGGCAGTTTAAGGGCCTACTTGAGCAGTATGGCGTTGAACACCAACTGACGCCCATATACTCTCCTCAGTCCAACGCATCAGAACGGTTGAACCGCACCCTATTGGCCGCGATCCATTCCTACGTCCACCCATCTCAAAAGGATTGGGATCGGCGATTGTCTGCCATCACATGCGCCCTGCGATCCTCGTATCATTCCGTCACCGGTGTCGCCCCTTACTTTGCCGCCTTTGGACAGCACATGATTTGCCACGGTAAATCATACCGGCTGTTACGGCAATTGAAGTGTTTGGGAGACCCCGTCGTTGCGCTGGAGCCCCACGAACGTTTAGGAGACCTCCGCCAACAAATCGGACGGAAGATTAAGCCCGCAGGAAGTGGAAATGAAGCGCAGTACAATCTCCGGTCACGATCTGCTAATTTCAAAGAAGGAGATGAAGTTTTCCGGCGAAATTTCCGCCAAAGTGACGCCGCGGGGCATTACAACGCCAAGCTGGACAGGCGACTCTTGAAAAGCCGCATAAAGAAGGTAATGGGACCTAACCGTTACCTGATAACAGATCCATCGGGAAAAGAAGTGGGGATATACCATGCGAAAGACCTGTGCCGATAGATAATTAGTCACGTCTGTTTGTCCGTCCGCATATATTTTCAAAAAACGCGCAGGGGTTGTATACTTCCGGGCAAACATAGACATAAGTCAGTCCGTCCGTCTGTCAAGTGTGTTTTTCTTTTATTGTCCGTCATCTCTAGTCCCGATGCCGGAGACAACCCATGGTGCACAGAAAGATCCTTCAGCTCCTTTTTTCGCAATCCGCATCGCCTTGGGATCGCGAGAACATTAGCTGCCCTGTAGTAATTGAAGAGGTCAGGAGTGTGAAGAGCGATTTATAAATGATCATCTTGATTTCCTCTATTCTGAATGCAAAGAAATGTTATCACAAGAGAAACGAAAAGATCTACGGAATATGTATGTCATCCTGAAACCCATACCAGATCGATTGCAGGATATGCTCAAACAAACGTTCCTCGATCATATCAAAAATGAGGGCATTGAAACAATATCTACGCTGAAAGGTGAAAATATTCACATTCAATTTGTTGAGAATATGTTGAAGGTGCATCAAAAATATCAAAAGTTGATAGCTGATGCTTTTGAGAATGACTCGCTATTTTTAAGTGCATTCGACACAGCATGCGCGAGTGTAGTAAATAACTGAATGCAACATTTTTTTCTGCACTCCAGAGCAGTAAATGAGGGAGTCTAGCGGGGAGTTGCTTCGAAAACGCAAGCACGGACGGATCGACGCGAGGATTGTCAAGCGGGACTCAGATTGTAAAGGTCGTGAACAGTAACCGGGGATTAGAGAAAAAGTTTTACTTGGCAAGCGTGAAAAACTGTTACTTGGCTGTATATAAGAAAACGAACATATCTTTGCGGATCGAATTGGATGAAATGTAATCGTTGTTGTGGATGGAGTTATAACAAAGATCATGATAAGAATATGAAAAAATGGAATGATTTGTGCTTACACTATTCTTTCTACCGCAAACTGGGAGATATACTCGTAGCCCTTGCATGCAGACGCGCAATATTAGTGATTAAATTATTTGTTCAGTTCATGATAACAAACGAAATGTTGGTGCTTTTGATCTAAAGTAAAAGATCAGATGTGAAAGTGTATAGATCGTGTATTCAAAAGCCGGTTGGAAAATTCATGAAAGAAAATGCACTTGCAGTATTTGAAAGACTCCAACGTTTGCCTCGCACATTGTACCTAGCATTTATGAGAAAAGTATTTCGAGATTGTGATTTGATTCATGTGTGGAATTAAATTATCGCTTACGAGCGATGTGATGGTGCTAAATTTAAGAAGGGAGTGAGATAGGAGATTTTCGTGGAGGGAGTCTATTACGGCTCACCATACCGAGCTGACCCCGGAGAGAACCGCGACGGGATACGGAGATTGAGTTGCTACTTGTGCAATTTTTCGAACAGATTTTCCGATGAAAGAAGCCATTCTCGCGTTCTTGAAGAAAAAGCGGTTGGCCGTGTATGAAAAATGTTGGTATGGAGTTCGCTGTGGGTTTTGTGTTGCATCGTAGCTGGATGTACGTGTGTGATTGGAGCGTAGCTTTAAAATTTTGTTTTTCGTTCGTGTAGTGGCTAGCAATTATAGCTGGTGCGGATACGTAGAAGGAAAACTTAAGTTTTATTCTTCGTGAAAGGGGAGTGCGGTTAGAAAATGCACTTGGTTCAGGCTAATAATTACGTGAACATGTGAGTTTATTGAGTGTGAAGATCTTGCGGGCAAAACAAAGAAAGTAGATGGATAAGACTACTTAGGCAGAGGGAGCGATCGCATTTGGACAAGCTAAATGCTTAGACTTCGAAGTAAAATGATTGCGTGTTAGGTGGGAAAGAGATAGAAGAGCAGAAGGAATCTGCTCTGTTACGATTAATGAGGTTTGCTAAAGAGACAAGTGCCGTGTAAGATTAAAAGAGTGAATTGTGATAGGTTGCAAACATTTTGCATATGAAAATTCGCCGAAGAAACGCCTTGATCGGGAATAAAATAGTATATTGTGTTTCTTGGGCACCTCGGCGTTAGTTTTTCTGGTGTTTCTATAATTCAAATTTATTGAGCCGCGAGGGCAGTGACAAAAGCGGGAACATGAAACCAAGCGGAAAGTGATTGAGAACGAGTGAAATTGTTGCGGGGTTTCGCCGTGACTATCGAATTAACAAAATACAAATGCGAATGTGAAAAGGAGAGTAATTTGGTTTCTTGAAATTGCATTGAATACAACTCCACGCTTTTACAATAAATCTTGAAGATAGTAGAGTGAAATTAGGCATTGACAGTGGCTAGCAAGACAGTGGTGGCCGTGCTGCAAGAGCGAGAAGTCTTTGCGTTCATCTTCGATTTTTTTTTATCCTGTGAGTCATTGTTGATTATCTGCCGCTTTGCGGACAAAAAAATCCGATTTGGAGTGGACCAAGAGCAGCGACGAATGGAAAATTGTTCTGAGCAACTGTGTGACTACTGTCGTTGAAGCATCCGGAAGTATATGGAAGAATTGAGATCCAAAGAAAAACGTTTTAATTTGTATGAACTTCATTACCACGTGCGCGTTTTAGAATTTACCGAAAAAAAAAGTTGTATTACATTTCAGGGACATCTGCATCGTCGTCGAGCGCTCGGAGGACCACGCGGGTGAGTGCCCTTAATTTTGTTATATATATATACTTTTGATTACATTTATTTTACGTCTACGTTTTTTTTACATCTGTTTTTATCCATTTTTATATTTGAGTTTAAATTCTTTTTTTTCTAAATCAATCACTTCCGATATCCATTTAAATTTTTTTTTGCGTTAAATCTTTTTTTGTTTTGGTGTTTACCGTTCGAGTTTCCTAAAATAATTATTAAATTTTAATTTTTTTGAAAAATACAAATTACTGAAAAATTGAAAATTTATGAGTTGATTGATTAAATAAAAAAAAAAAAAATGAAGTATTAACGTACCCGAGGGTCTTTCCTTTCCTTTATTTCTAATCGGGTATAGGACCCGGTACGGTGGCAGGCTTCCACCCCAAAACATGAGCCAGCCGCCGGGTACAATCTAATTCCTTCTTTTGTTTCAGGTGACATTATGGGTTGAGTGGCCCAAACAGAGTGCCTTTTTATGGCATAGATTTATGCAATCCAATTGTATAATTCTATGACATAAATTGGTCACCGGGGTACTCCCCTTCTGATGGGAAGGTTCATACAATTCAAGTTGTATGAGTTTTCCACTCAGAAGAGGAATACCTGGCCACTTCAACCAGCTATCAATGGATTTATTCCGGTTGGGTGGGTATGAAGGGGCTCCACCACCACCCGGTTGCCCCTCTTTCATTTGTGGGCCATGAACTTCGTTGGGTAACGACGAGGTCACCCCAAGTTCGCCTTCTTTCTCAGGATTCACTTGTTCTAGTAACAAGTACATCTCCTTCGGTGAGGTTATCTACTATTTTGCGACTTCGGTCGCCTGGTTGATCTGTAGTCCAATTCGTGAATGCGAAATTTTTTGTAGTGGGTCCTCGTGCTGGAGAAATGAACCCGCCCCACGACACCGCAATGCTAGCCTGCCAGCGCATTCACGCGTCTCCAGACGAGGGCGTTCTCGGCAGAAACCGACACCTTCCTCTGCCGAGGCAGCAGAACATCGCTGCAGTCCTTTACGGACATATGAAAACATGTAATTCACTACAAACTTTATGTAAGCGGTGCCAAGCAAATTTCTTCGTTGCAACTTAAAAGCTTCAAATATATATATGCACTATCATAAAATAAATGGGGTAAAACCTGATATGGCACCGCTTCATTGTTTTTATGACACTTTGAAGTCGGTTTTCTATTTTTTCCCAAACATTTTTTCAACTAACTATTATCTGTACAAGGAATTCTAAATAGTTGGGTGATTATTGAGCAAGTATTTTAATTATGAACGCTAAAATGATTATCTTTATTAAGTATATCAATATTGGAGTCACTTACAACAATCAACAACAATCAAATTTATATATTTTTGGTATAAACATTCTAAGTAATCCTGGTTTATAGCATAACATACTCGTATGTCCTCTAATGTTGCCTGCAACCCCTATAATCCATTCAACCTTCCAGTTTAAAGAATATGCTTTTTGCCACTAAAAATAATAAAACAAAACTTTTAAAGGAAAGAAAACAAGTTTCAAATTCTACTGAGTTTTGGAATCGGTGTGATTCATTAACTTCAGTTTTGATTGGTGCTAACTTCTTTTCCTGCTTCAAAACTATTGCATCCGTTACAAACTGATGTGATGCGGTACCGATTGTTAAAAGTCATCTTATCGTTTATACTGCATTCTGAAATCGGTTTTTCCTTTTTTAAAACGTCTACGTAAACTACAGAAGGAAACTACAATTATAAAATTAACCAACTATTCTCTATTTACAATAAGTATTAAATTCCGTGGCCAGAGTACTTAATAATCAAGATAACCTTTATCCTAACTCATTCCAAAATATTGTTCATTGTATATTAATTGTTTTAGAAGTAAGAATACAATAAATATGCCCTCTCACTTTTGCGTACCTGGCTGTCGGGCATCACATATGACCACAAATATGTTTCGTTTCCCGAAAAACGAATCTTTACGTCGTAAATGGATCTAAAATATCCCTCGTAAAGATTTGAAAGTAAGTAAAAATACTTTGGTTGGCAGTCTTCACTTTGATCCAAGTGAAGTTATCCGTGAGGATACTTTGCACTAAGATGGGTCGAAAGTCAAAAGAGGGATTCAGATACGAGACCTGTTATAGAAAACAAAGTTTTTGGAGATGGAGAGAAAACGTTTCGTCAAGAAGATGAAGTAAAATCTTTGCAAGAAATTATATAAAATATACATGAATTATCTGAATTTTCATGGTTCGTTTTCAATCAGAAATTTAAAAGTTTTTTCTTTCACATAGATTTCAACGGTAAAATTCCGGAAGTATATAAACCAATGTTAGGCCCTATGTTTAAATGTGATTCATTCTCAAAAATTAAAAGTTTGATGCCCTACTGAGAAAATTTTTATCCAAATATAATAAGCATTGAAGACGGTAGATAGTCCATGCATTTTACGAAAAGGTTCAAGAATTAATTGAAGGCGGGAAAATTGTAGAGGAAAATTTCAGACAGTAAAATTTTTGACTAAACAAATTAAAACATTATTTTAATCGCGCTTGCATTACGAGGCCGATGATATAGTGCTTTTTGGAATTTTTCACTCTTATTTAATATATAATATATATATAATATTTTGAAAATGTCCCATCCTCCTTATTTTAAAAGCCTAACCAGAGGTAATCTTTATTCTGGTATTTCAGCTACCTATCTAAAGGAAAAGTTTAAATTCTTGGAAGACAATGAGAAATTCATAAATGTGCTAATAGACGAAATTTATGTCAAGCCTCAAAAATCATTCAAAGGTAACAAAATAGAAGGAGTGGCCCAGAACACGGCATTTACAGAGAATATTTCGAATGTTCGCCTTGCTGCAATAGTGCGGGCATTTATGATAACATCCATATTATCTTCTAACGAAGGTGTTGTCGGTCTTTACCCTGTAAAGAACCACCAAGGAGCTTTTAACACTCCTTCATGAAATTGGTTTTGAAGTGGTTGCCATTATATCGGACAATAATAAAATTAACAGGAAACTTTACAAAGAATTTTCCCCCATACAAAATTTGCAACCTTTCATTAACTCTCCGTTTGAGTCTGCAAAGAAAATTTTCTTTCTTTTTCATTCAGTCCATTTGTTTAAAAGCTTGCGCAACAATTGGTTGAACCAGAAGGAGCAAACTTTTGTATTCCGAAGCATACATGATTTTTCTCAAACTAAAACGGGCAAATTTTGCTTATTAGAAAATATTTATGAACATGAAAAACTTTCTACTCTCAAACAAGCTCCTTCTCTTTCTTGGAAATCACTTTATCCTAACAATTTTTAACGGCAAAGTCTACCACTGGTCCTGAGAATATTTAACGATCCATCTGATCAGGGCAGTTCTGAGTTTATGCAAATTATATTAAAGTGGTGGAATATTGTTAACGTAAAACACCAATACAAGGGCCGCAACTTAAGGAATCCTTTCTAAGCGCCAATAACTGAAAGTAGTAATGAGCATTATAAATACCTATTCGTTTTCAATCAATGGTTGCGTCATTGGGAAAATAGCAGCAATTTCAAAAATGAATCATCCAAACATAACATCACCACAGAAACTTTTACAGCTCTACTTTATACCTCTACAGGTAGACTTTCTCTTTGTGATTACTTATTAAACGGGTTAAATTTTTCCTACGTTTTACTTGGTAAGTTCCGGACAGATTTGTTAGCAGATCATTTTCGCAAGTACCGGAAAACGTGTGGCCCAATTTCAATATATCCATACAGCAGATTCTAGAATCAGAAAAAAAAATTAAAATTACTAATATTATAAAATTGAAGTCTTTTCATCTGGGTGATATAAATCTAAAAGATTTTCTTCTTGAGGAAATGTTGACAACAAACCAAATTCTTTTGAAGTTTGCATTGTTCCAGAAGCAGATGACACTATCGAGCAATCTGAAAATGTGGCTGTCGATGAAGCTACACTTTTCGTAGCTGGATATGCTGGCTTAAAAGTTATTGCAGCAGTGAAATGCGATTTGTGCGACAATATCCTTCTCTCAAATGAGATCATAGAGACAATAGACCAAAAAAATTACTTTATAAAAGAGGCCTAAAGTATACATCTCAATTTTAATTACAAATGGGTACTTCCGCCTATCAAAATTTTCAAACAGTGATAGAGGATTTTGAAGATTTGTTTTTACAACTGAAAAATCATAGAAAATATCTTTTTTTTCTTATTTATAAATATATTGAAGACCGTACAGATGAAATTGATGTTTTTTGCTGCGGTAACAATAGTAAAGTCATTTTCCATGGTGCAAGATATTTATGAATAATTATTGCAAAAACCTCAACGATGAATTTCAATGTTTTAATGAGCTTAAAAGGCCACTTATAATTTGCCATCCCGGATTTGTAGCAACACTGCTCTAAAGTCTCTTGGCAGGAGTCCTACTATTGAATGGAGCATCTGATAGTTGACAAACAGAATAGACGAATTACATTCCTTAAATTAAGCTGATCCAGCTTTCTTCTATTCCGAGCGAACAAATAACACCTATATACTCACGCTTTGCCGATGAAACTGTACAAGCAAGCACATACGCCCATTGTTATCAAAGCATACACTTGTCGTCCAATGAGCATACGCAAAGATCAATCCGCGATTCACTTCATACGATCCATCATATTGTGAATGACGTACATGATGAGCATATTTGGCAAATTTCGGCAAAATATAGAACAAAAGCTCGTTTCACGACCATATATAAACACTTGATGGATTACTGAAGAGCTGTCTGTGTTCGAGTCCAGTAGGGTGCATGCTGCTGCCCAATTATTGTCTACATCGTTTAAAGTATTCGCGTTTTAAGTTCTAGACGGAGGTATTATATAGTTCCAGTAAAATGGTGAGGGGTGAGGTGTTTGCTTGCGCCGCGAACCGCAATCGGCTTTTTGGTGTTCCACGACGTGTGGCCTCCCCAAATCATTAGCACGTCAAGTTGATTCCCTCTACATGCTGGCGCTCACCTGTGAAGCGCGACAAGTGAAGTGGAAAGCGCTTGACTCAATATTGATAGAAGTTTAAAATAATTAAATAAATGAAAATGTAATGAATAAATTCAGTTGTAATATTAAAGTTAAAAAAAAAGAACAATAAAATCAAAATGTTTCATAAAGTCAACTCTCGCCTTTATTGTTCTGGTTTCGATGGATAGAGTAGCAGTTAAGTGTTATGCAGGAAGATCTCTCTCTCCCCAGGAGCCTTGGTGATGTATATAGGATACACATCAAATGAGCTCCCAGTTCATACCAGTATACGTAGGATATACTGGTTATGTAACAAAATTGGCACAGCCGGTAGGATATCGGTTTTGCAAAGACCACAGTGTAGTGCACTGTGTAGAAAATTTGAATGCACTACAAAATCCATTCACCCTGTATGAGACTATTGCTACCCCATACTGTCCATCAAACTAGATCAATCATCTTAAAAAATCAAATAATAATTTTAATTATTTAAATAACAAAAAAATAATAATATCAATATCCAAATATAATATCAATGCTATTCAAAAAGTCCATAAAACTTAATCAATCTTTGAAAGAGCCACTACTTTCCGGTTGCTCTATAGTCATCAATTTAATTGGAAAGATAAGAAATGTGTTTCCTTTTTGACTATACTTTTTATTTTCCTGTAGATATGTATTTCGACCGCAACATGCGGTTTTCTTCAGTGCACTAGCTTGAAATTTATTCTTTTTATCCAGCTTACATTTATTGTTTTATAATTACATTTTAATTACTTAAGTATACTTTCCATGTCTAAACGAGGCAGGCATGGATATGATTAAGGAGATCTAAGCAATAAGCAAGTTAGATACAGTCAAGAGCCTGGAAATTGGGAAAGTACCTGCTCATAAAAGGTTAAACTATGACCTAGGGAATAATTTTTCAAGATTAGTAGAAAGTATACTTAAATAATTAAAATATAATTATAAAAAATTAACGTAAGCTGAATAAAAAGAATAAATTAATAATTTCAACTTAGTGTACTGAAGAAGACCGCATGTTGCGGTCGAAATGCGTATCTACAGGAAAATAGAGAATATAGTCAAAAAGGAAACACATTTCTTATCTTACCAATTAGATCAATCTTCTTAAGAAAAAAAAATCAAATAATTATTTCAATCATTTAAATAACAAAAAGAAATTATTAATATCCAATTTTAATATTATTGATCAAACTAAACCAGTCATCTTAAAAAACTAAATAATCATGTTAATCGTTTAAATAACAAAAATATAATATCAGTTTAATGCTATTCATACTGATCATCTACCCATATCAGCCTTTAAAAGAAACAAATAATTATATTGATCATTTTAATAACTAAAACATATTATCAACATTCAAATATTGTATTATTTCTACTCATAATGTCCATCAAATAAGATCAGTCCTGAAATCAATAGTCATTTTGAACATTTAATTCCTCATTCATTCATAGTATATCTTAAATCTCATCTTACTTATCTGAAGGTCATTCAAACTAACTCGTAACTCATTCAAACCCAACGTACAATTTATAGAAGATATGAGACTTCAGTCAGCTAACATGCAAAACATTAAACATTACAAGTAAACATTAAGCACAAATAAGCAAAACGAAAAGTTAATAGAGAACAACCAAACGCGTGCCCATTGTTATCGAAATATAATACCATAACGCGTACAAGTTAACGACGAATTCCAGAAACTTGCGAAAATATGATACTTACCTGCACGAGCAGCAAAATGTGCAGAGTTGCATTTCCGATTTCAAGTACTTTCCCATGGGAAAGATCTACAGACATTGCATCAGCATATTTAGTTTATTTAAGCTAGAAATTGTAAACTTCTAATTGAGTTGTACTTTCAATTTTTGTGAATAAACATCAGGGGAACCGACCCTGTTAAAATTAAAAGATATTTTTGTTTTAAGTGTATTTCTCGTCGTAAAAGTTAACTGGCGCCCAACGTGGGGCTGCTTTCGCGCGTATACTTGTATTTTAGTTCAATATTGGAAGAAAAAAATTGGATTGATCAGGTTTTTTTGATCATTGATCAAAAAAATCAAGTAGCCAAAAGATCTTAACACCTTGCAGAGACTGGCAGGTGGTCCTTTTATCTTCCAAAGTCATCGATACATTTTAAATACTCGCGCAAATCTTCCGTACAAGGAATAACGTGGAGTGAATCAATCGAACGAACCGTAAAACGAACAAACTGAACGAGCCGTAAGAGAAACAAATCGAGCGATCCGTACAAGGAACAAATCTAGGAATCTGGTGCGAAAACCAAGCGCTTAAGGATACGTGCTGTTGAAATAGGCCCCTTAGTAGCAGATAGCAAACAAGACGTCCGTAAAGGGACCGCCTACTTTAACTCGAAAAGCAGTCACAAGTACCTGCAACCACAAATTAAAGCGGAACAACTCCCGACGAGGAAGAAACTAAAAACTCGAGAATGAAGCATACTACGATTTTATTAATGTAAGTCCTTTTTATTATTTTGTAAATCTGACAATTTTCTGTTACAAAATATTATTAATATCATTTCTTAAAATAAATCTGAAATTTTCGATAAATAATTATTGCTGATAATATTAGTGGGTTTTAAATAAATGACAAAGTGAAAGTGCTAAGTGATTTTGTTCATCTACTCTAAAAACTAAGTGAAAACACAAATATTTAAGTGGTTGTTGGTTGTTGTTTCGCGATCGATTTTTGCTTGGTCTTAAATAAATAAATTTGAGCATAATTCGCCTTTCCAGTGCTGCCGTTTTGAATCGTTTTTCTTTGGAAATTTTTTTTTTTTTGAATCGAATTTACTGCCTGACTATCTATCGCCGTTTCCATCTCGTTGTGATTGAAATTTTTGTATTTTTATGTAGAATTTTCTCCTAAAAAACGTTGTTTTATGTTGTGAAATCGATACCTCCACTATTTCTCGGCTCCACTTAAATTTTTCGCATCCCTTCTGTGTTTTGATTAGTGCAAAATTGATAACTTCACTACTTCTCTGCTCCACTAAATTTACCGCATCCCTTTACTGTGTTTTGATAAGTGCAAAGAATCTGGTTTTTGTACGGTATCTCTGCTCCACTAAATTTACCGCATCCCTTTACTGTATTTTGGTAAGTGCGAAGAATCCGGTTTTTGCACGGTTTTTTGTGTTTTCCGATCATTGAGTGGTTCTGAAACTTACAAATAGGCATGTCGAACCCGCATAATTTGCTCAGACCCAGTAGACTCAAGAATGTTGGTGCTGGTCCCTCCAATGCTCCAGCCGTCGAGCAGGGCCATGCTTCACCCAATAATCAAGGTAACGAAAATAACCGCGAGCTAACCCAACTTATCTCTCGACTCGTAACAGAAACCTTTGACCGACAGGGGCGAAATCTATTTGAATTATTGATAAATCCTGCTACGGATGAAAGCAATGAAATAGATGTCGCAATCAGAGTCGGAGACGACGGAAATCTATCTGAAATGGATAAAATTCCCGACGTAGTCAAGAGTCTGAGGGTATTTTCTGGAGAAGCAGGAGAGTTCAGCTCCTGGAAAAAAAGTGGAGCAAATCCTCAAAATTTACGACCACCTTAAAGGTACGCCCAAATATTACGGCATTCTGTCGGTTATTAGGAATAAAATCATCGGTCACGCCGATATTGCATTGGAGTCCTATAACACTCCTCTGAATTGGTCCAAAATCTCAAAGTGTCTCACCTTACATTACGCGGACAAGCGGGATCTTGGTACGCTAGAGTACCAAATGACCACCTTGGTACAGGGGGCAACTTCCATCCAAGAATTTTACCAGGGAGTCTACCAACATCTTTCGTTGATTTTAAACAAATTATCCTCAATGGAGCTGAGTACTGAGTCCGCAAACATCATGACTCAGGCATAGGGATAAAGCGCTGGACACGTTTATAAGAGGGCTACGTGGTGACCTCCCAAGACTTCTTAGCATCCGTGAGCCAGCTGATCTACCTCAGGCGCTGCACCTTTGCTTAAAGCTCCAAAATACGGACTACCGGGCGCAGCACGCAAACAACTGCCAAAATCTATTAAGAAGGACACAATACCAACAACCACCTCCAATTTCCCCTCGGAGGCACACTCCTTCTCAGCCAAGACCTGCACCGATTCCAGCCCCGAGGCAGACCTTCTATCCCGAACTGGCACATTTGCCACGAAATACACAACCCCCACAATTCAATCAGCAGCCTTTCTACCATAGACAGCCACAATTCTCTAATCCTAGACCACGTCCTCCTAAGCCATTGCCAAGACCTGAGCCGATGGACGTCGGCGTTTCCATGAGGACAAACGCGATAAACTATGCAAATAGACCCCGTAATCATCCTGATTACAAAAACGCCAACAACCACCTCAAAACCATGCACCACAAAAGTTACAAAGAATCTATCATACAGAAACCGATAATCCTAATGAGTGTCCTCAAGATGATTACGATACGACTCAACAAGACGAAGAACATGAGCAAACTCTTGACGAGTACATCGACGAAATAGACGAGGAAAATCTTGAGATCACTGAAGAAATGGAAGACATTTATTTTTTAGGATAAGGCGCTCTTCGCTCCCATACTTTGAATATAAATTAAAAAGCGGAGAGGCCGTCAAATTTTTAGTCGATACAGGATCAAATAACAACTATGTTCAACCAAAGCACATTAAGTACCCATTACCCAATCAGAAGAACTTCTACGCAAAATCCGTTGGCGGAAACGTCAAAATTACTCATCATTCGTATTTTCGGCCTTTTGGCAACTGCACAGAAAAATTAAAGTTCTTTATTCTACCATCTCTTATCTCTTTCGACGGAATCATTGAAAACGATAGCCTTAAAAGCCTCAAAGCCGTCATCCACACTGAAGATAACTATATGACAATAAATAACAGCATTTGCATCCCTCTTCAACAACAATCTTCTGACCAGGTGCACAACATAGCAATTAAAACAATCCATCTCAGTCAAGAACTCTCAGGGAAACTAGACGCCATTATTCGCAAACACTCATGCCTACTTTCAGATCCAGACGAAAAACTAACTTTTACCACTCAAGTCAAAGGCGACATTAAAACAACAACTTCCGATCCCGTCTACTCTCGATCTTATCTATACCCCATGGCATTGAAGGAAGAAGTAGACAAAGAAATCAGAAAGCTTTTAGAGGACGGCATTATTAGACCATCAAGATCTCCCTATAATTCACCCGTATGAATCGTGCCAAAAAATTGGACGCATCCGGAGAAAAAAAATTCCGTATGGTTATTGACTACCGGAAGCTGAACTCCGTAACCATACCCGATAAATATCCGATCCCAGAGATAAATGAAGTTCTTGCTAACCTTGGTAAGAACAAATATTTCTCCGTCTTGGATCTCAAGAGTGGCTTCCATTAGATACCACTTAGGGAGTCCGACATAGAGAAAACTGCCTTCTCCGTGAACAATGGAAAGTTTGAATTGACCCGCCTACCTTTTGGCCTAAAAAACGCACCCTCAATTTTTCAGCGGGCACTAGACGATATCCTGAGGGAACATATTGGGAAAAGATGCTATGTTTACATCGACGATATAATAATTTTCGAGAAAAATGAGGCTGAACATTTCCACAACTTGGATGAGATTTTTCAAACCCCAAAATCAGCTAACATGAAGATTCAAATCGATAAGTGCGATTTCCTAAAGGAATAAGTTGAATTCCTTGGTTACATCGTGAGCAAAGAAGGCATCAAAACCAACCCCAAAAAAGTTCAAGCTCTTATCGACTTCCCTGTGCCAAAGACTCTCAAAGACCTTCGATCCTTTTTGGGAATGTCAGGTTACTATAGGCGCGTTATCAAAGACTATGCTAAAATCGCCAAACCACTGACATCCCTCTTGAGAGGGGAGGATGGACGCGTGTCCAAGAATGTTTCCAAAAATACGCCGATTCATTTGGATTCATTAGCGCTTAAAGCTTTCGATACTCTCAAGAGCACCCTTGTTTCTAAAGACGTTACTCTTGCACACCCAAATTTTGACAAAGAGTTTGAATTGACCACTGATGCTTCCAACTACGCCATCGGAGCTGTCCTATCTCAGGAAAATAGACCCATTTCCTTCCTTTCGCGAACACTATCTAAAACGGAAGAAAGTTACGCAGCTAACGAGAAGGAGATGCTTGCCATCTTTTGGGCCTTGAACTCTTCAAGAAGTTACCTTTATGGGTCTCTGAAAGTAAAGATCTTTACTGACCATCAGACCCTTACTTATGCCCTTAGTAGTAAAAATACAAACAGCAAATTGAAAAGGTGGAAAGCTGCGCTCGAAGAATATAATTACGAGCTTAAATACAAGCATGGGAAGGCTAACGTGGTTGTTGACACACTCTCGAGGCTTTCACCAGCCACTCATGTAAATTCCATGACACCAACCGTTCATAGTGATGAAAGCTCATCTCACAACCTGATTCCAACTGTGGAAACACCTGTCAACGTGTTTCGCAATCAACTAATCCTGAAGACCGGAGACGAAGATAGCTATCAACTCCTGAGCCCTTTTGAAAAGTACAAACGATACAATTTTATAAAGCCAGAGTATTCAGAAATAGACCTAATCAACATATTTAAAAGGTATCTAAACCCAAACACAATAAATGGTCTCTGTACCAGCGAAGAGATAATGGGAAAGGTGCAGCAGATATATCCCGATCACTTTAGAGATTAAAGGATTCGGTTCAGCCAAAAGTTGGTCGAAGACATCCCCAGCGAGGTTGAACAAGCAGAAAGGATCCTTCAAGAACATAAGCGTGCCCATCGTAATACAGTGGAGAACAGACTGCAAATATTGAACAACTTCTACTTTCCCAAAATGGCAGCGAAGATTAAAAGGCTTGTCAGCCGTTGTAGAGTATGTAAGAAGAATAAGTGCGAAAGGCGCCCAAACAAAACATTTCTAAATCCTACACCTATTCCATCCTACCCTGGGCACACGGTTCATATAGATATATTTTCTACAGAAAAGAATCTAGTGTTAACTGCAATGGACAAGTTCACAAAATTTGCCGTGGCCAAAGTCATCGCGTCCAGGTCGATAGAAGACGTAAAGCAACCTTTGCTGGACATCCTTTATTTCTTTTGCATTCCTGAAAATGTGGTGGTCGATAACGAGGGTTCACTCACCTCAGCCTCAATCACTTCCCTACTGGAAGAAGATCTCAGAATCACAGTTTACAGGACATCACCTTATAAAAGCGAGGTGAATGGGCAAGTCGAACGATGGCATTCAACCATCATGGAAATAATGAGGTGTTTAAAGAGGGATGGCCCACAAAGAACATTCGAAAACCTTCTGCAGCATCCCATTAATGAATACAACCATACCATACAATGGCTCGCAGGTAGCCCCGATCACAAGGACGCAGTCACTATCACCCAAAAGTTGAATAACGCGCTGCAAAACAACAACAAACAGGTTATAATTAATCGTCTTGTGAAAGACAGGATGAACAATATTACTCGGATGGCAAACAAAATTCAAGAACTGATAAAAGAAAATAGTCAGATAAATAATAATTATCTATTTGATGTACACCTTAGACTAGCTTTGATTAAGAAAGATCTAAATAACATTGATTACGCCATACACTGGGCTAAGCTTGGAATTGTAAGTTCACTCATTTTATCAAAATCCGAAATTAAATTTGCCACAAATGTTCTAGATAATGACATGTTGCCCTATTCGACTATCGAAGAGGCCTTAGACTATGTAGAAATAAAGATAATAACCAATGGAAACCTAATTTTATACATTGTCAATATTCCATCAACTACTAAAGATTTGTTTCAGTCAATGATGATCAAACCAATCAAAAGAAACTCAGTAATTAACGAAATTCTATTCGGCTTCAAAGTAAAAATCGAAAATGTAATATTTGGTGTTAGAAAAGAATGTAAAAAAACAAATCAACTATCAATTTGTAAAGGAAAATATCCAGTAGACATAAGCAATAGTACATGTATTCCCAACCTTCTTGAAAGCCTACAGTCCACTAGTAATACAATTAGTAATAAAGACATATCATCAATTGAAGAAATTTCGACTGGAGTTGTTCTGCTGAACCAATTTATTGGAAAACTAAGCACCGAAGAAACATCGCACGAACTCAACGGTACATTTCTTATCAAATTCGAAAATACCAGCATTTCTATCAATAATAGAACTTTTGTCCCCCAAGAGTTAACTTCGCTTCAAGCCCTATCCGAAATACTTCAACCTGCTTCCGATGGCATGATAGGACTCCTTACTCAAAAACCTATGGAAGAATTGACCATCGATAATACAAATAGAATCGAACTATTACGATACGAGAGTAAGATTCATCAATACGCAACATCAACGCTTACGGCGATTTACCTGATCGCACTAATCCTACTTGCTTACCAGAAGTTTTGCTCAAAAAACGAAATCAATGCAGTCACCAACACTGAAAACCTGAAAACAACAGTTGCAGCTGCTAGTGTCTTGCCAGAAACAACATCCTATCCTGGCGCCGGAAAAAACAAACAGTCAAGTTCAATGACCTCCCCTTCTTCTAACAACAATCGAGGACAATTGTATTTAACAGGGAAAGAGTTAACGACGAATTCCAGAAACTTGCGAAAATATGATACTTACCTGCACGAGCAGCAAAATGTGCAGAGTTGCATTTCCGATTTCAAGTACTTTCCCATGGGAAAGATCTACAGACATTGCATCAGCATATTTAGTTTATTTAAGCTAGAAATTGTAAATTGTACTTTCAATTTTTGTGAATAAACATCAGGGGAGCCGACCCTGTTAAAATTAGAAGATAATTTTTTTTAGTGTATTTCTCGTCGTAAAAGTTAACTAACACACATGCATATTCAAATCTTATCTTTCGAATTTCCTGAGATGCAATTAAGAGAGCAAACAAAAACAAACATTGAACTACATAATTGAATAGGTAGACATCTGGACAATAATTTTAAATGCAATAACATTAAAGAGTAAACAAAATAAATAAACTGCACTAAACAAATATAATAATTTACATAAGAACGGCAATTTCTGAGCGCAAATAAACATGAAATGAAGTTGATTTCATGATATACTGAAACAATCTAAGAGTGTCAATATGAAACAACAGAATTTTTGTTATAAGAACAATGCATCAATGCGAGCAAATTTACCCAAATAACAATTGTCCCTTTCAAGTTTTGCCCTATTTCACTCTCAAATATACTCCCAGCACTAAATGTGTCATTTCATAATGCTAACAGAAAGGAAACGAAAAAAATGGCAGCTAAGCCGGTAAATCCCAGCAAGATTTTAAGCCAATAACATCAGCAGACACGCTTTTTCTATGTCTAAATTGCATGATCTCTGGAATAAAAACCAGTTCATTACACAACAGCCTCTGAGCCGTAAGCTGTCGGCAAACACGCTATTTTACGTTATAAGTCCCTAAGAAAACAAATAATAGCCTCTGAGCTGCCCAACTTCAACTTTCGGCAAACACGCCACATTTAGTATTAAGTCATATGCAAAAGCGACATCGATTTATCATCCAGTCGTAGCCTCTGAGCTGTTGATCCCAAATGGTTTGCGGACACGCTATCAACCAAGTATCCTTTAAACAAGCCGCTACGCTTCCTTGCACAATAAATGCATTATAACTGCTAACTACTAAAAAAAGTCATCAATAAACCTCCTGTGGAAAACGCAAGACAATTCAAAGGCCACCTATATCTCACTCTTTTACTTTACATACGGCAACGATATCAAATTGCATTTTAGAATTCTATCATACATACTTTAAGATTCTTTAAACAATCATTTTCTCGAGATTAAGAATCAAAAATTTTATAAACGGCTAATGAAGTGAGCTCGCGCGGCGCTCTACTATTTTACAGCAAGGTCTAGGACAGCATGACGCCAAACCAATTAGACACTTACTAGGGAGAAATTAGACGGAACAAATATAGAGTCTTAAATCAAGGCCGAAACTTTATGTTCCCAAGCCAATCATATAGTTATAGTGTCGCTTCGACTATCTTTTACAATAATTTTTCTCGCAAATTATTGTTGCATTTGATTCTATACAATAATGAAATAGTGTTACGTTTGGTTCTGCCGTAAACTACAGGATTATAAATTATTTCGTGTTACTGTAATGTTGAAGAATATACTGAACATATTTTCCGGTCCTAAATCGTTTTCTCTTGAGATTAAACTATTACATTTTTTTACATTTGGAAGGTGCAGGAAGTCAATTTTACTTTTAACCGGCATGAATTTACGTTAACAGTCAATGCCGACTTTCTTTTTGGAAGTTAATGATTTGCTTTCATCTCAAAACTATTTTTGATATTTTATTGTTACATATTTTGCGTTTCTTGTTTAATTTTCTTTTTTAATGCTGTAATTACAAATGAATTCCAAAGATAAAATTCGACATTTTGTTTGGTTAGTGGTTATTATTAGTGTGTTACTATTTGATTCAAACAGGTGCTAGTATATTATACACAATTAGCGTTAGTGAGGATTTAATGTGAACGACGATCAAAATAGTTTAAATGTACAAAGAAATTCGTTTGTTAATACCATTCATGATTTATTAATACTCTATTAAATTACTTTCTTTCGTGTTATTACAAAACTCTTTATGTAAGCTTTTGCTTATTGTGCAAATAGATTAGTAGGGAAGTTTTAAAAGTAAATATTAAAACTTTAGCGGTTATTTATTGGGAACGAGTTAATATTTAAATGGGGAATGAATATTTCACACGATCGTTACGTTCGGGAATTGATTCGCTTCGGAAGAAGTTTTGCCGAGAGGATTGCTTTCCATTAATGTAGCTTGGGAGTCGTTGTTGTTGTATTCCTAAGACTTTAGTATAAGCTATCTTGGCTTTATACGTGTAGGGTGTGAGATAATGGGTGTGATAAACAAGTTTCCCCTTAATATGTATGGTTAATGCTGTTAATGGGATTGGGCGTCATGGATTGAAGGTTTACGTGATTGTTTTTGTTCGCTGCTAACGAGCCTTGAAGATATGATTCGCATTACTTCTGCACTGACGCATGAAAAAATTGAATGAAGTGATATATTGTAGCTTTCACGTGCGCTAATTGCTAGGTAGTTTATTAAGTATATGATAAGCATGTACTAATTCGTGGTTGGCTGGTAATTGCCTTGAAGTGCAGCTGTTTCTTATTATGTCGGTTTAATGCATTTAGTAGTAGGCAGGGCTTTTAATCTATCTATGCTGTGGGATTGTTTAGTAGGAAGTGCTTTTAAGGTATATGCATTTCATTGACTTTTAATTGGCTTAAATTGTCTGTTACATACTTGTTTATCCATTTGTGGTGGTTAAAAGGGAGGGTTATTTGAAATGGAGGTTATTCTGCATAATGTTTGAACAGTTGTGGATTATTTATACATATATCGGAATCTACTATTTACTATGAATGTTTTTTATTAAGTATAGAAATGTTGAATGAGTTGTAAATGATGATGATCTGTTTTAGGAAATTTTAATTAAAATTGATTTTAGTGAACTGTTAAACAGAAGTACCGCGGTGAAAATATCTTGCGAGAAAAATTATTGTAAAAGATAGTCGAAGCGACACTATAACTATATGATGGGCTTGGGAACATATAGTTTCGGCCTTGATTCACGACCTTATATATGTTCCATCTAATTTCTCCCTAGTAAGTGTCTAATTTGTTTGGCATCATGCTGTCCTAGACCTTGCTGTAAAACAGTACAGTGCCGCGCGAGCTCAATTCATTAGCCGTTTATAAAATTTTTGATTCTTAATCTCGAGAAAACGATTGTTTAAAGAATCTTAAAGTATGTATGATAGAATTCTAAAATGCAATTTGATATCGTTGCCGTATGTAAAGTAAAAGAGTGAGATATAGGTGGCCTTTGAATTGTCTTGCGTTTTCCACAGGAGGTTTATTGATGACTTTTTTTAGTAGTTAGCAGTTATAATGCATTTATTGTGCAAGGAAGCGTAGCGGCTTGTTTAAAGGATACTTGGTTGATAGCGTGTCCGCAAACCATTTGGGATCAATAGCTCAGAGGCTACGACTGGATGATAAATCGATGTCGCTTTTGCATATGACTTAATACTAAATGTGGCGTGTTTGCCGAAAGTTGAAGTTGGGGAGCTCAGAGGCTATTATTTGTTTTCTTAGGGACTTATAACGTAAAATAGCGTGTTTGCCGACAGCTTACGGCTCAGAGGCTGTTGTGTAATGAACTGGTTTTTATTCCAGAGATCATGCAATTTAGACATAGAAAAAGCGTGTCTGCTGATGTTATTGGCTTGCAATCTTGCTGGGATTTACCGGCTTAGCTGCCATTTTTTTCGTTTCCTTTCTGTTAGCATTATGAAATGACACATTTAGTGCTGGAAGTATATTTGAGAGTGAAATAGGGCAAAACTTGAAAGGGACAATTGTTATTTGGGTAAATTTGCTCGCATTGATGCATTGTTCTTATAACAAAAATTCTGTTGTTTCATATTGACACTCTTAGATTGTTTCAGTATATCATGAAATCAACTTCATTTCATGTTTATTTGCGCTCAGAAATTGCCGTTCTCATGTAAATTATTATATTTGTTTAGTGCAGTTTATTTATTTTGTTTGCTCTTTAATGTTATTGCATTTAAAATTATTGCCCAGATGTCTACCTATTCAATTATGTAGTTCAATGTTTGTTTTTGTTTGCTCTCTTAATTGCATCTCAGGCGATTCGAAAGATAAGATTTGAATATGCATGTGTGTACGCGTTATGGTATTATATTTCGATAACAATGGGCACGCGCTTGCTTGTTCTCTATTAACTTTTCGTTTTGCTTATTTGTGCTTAATGTTTACTTGTAATGTTTAATGTTTTGCATGTTAGCTGACTGAAGTTTCATATCTTCTATAAATTGTACGTTAGGTTTGAATGAGTTACGAGTTAGTTTGAATGACCTTCAGATAAGTAAGATGAGATTTAAGATATACTATGAATGAAAGAGTAAATGAATGAGGAATTAAATGTTCAAAATGACCATTGATTTCAGGACTGATCTTATTTGATGGACAGTATGAGTAGAAATAATACAATATTTGAATGTTGATAATATGTTTTAGTTATTAAAATGATCAATATAATTATTTGTTTCTTTTAAAAGCTGATCTGGGTAGATAATCAGTATGAGTAGCATTAAACTGATATTATATTTTTGTTATTTAAGCGATTAAAATGATTATTTATTTTTTTAAGATGACTGGTTTAGTTTGATCAATAATACTATAATTGGATATTCATAATTTCTTTTTGTTATTCAAATGATTGAAATAATTATTTGATTTTTTTTTCTTAAGAAGATTGACCTAGTGTTATGGACTGTTTAAATAGCATTGATATTATATTTGGATATTGATATTATGTTTTTGTTATTCAAATAATAAAAATTATTATTTGATTTTTTAAGATGATTGATCTAGTTTGATGGACAGTATGGGTAGCAATAGTCTCAAGCAAGAGTTGAATGGTTTCGGATATTGGCTGGGTGAATGGATTTTGCAGCCCATTCAAATTTTCTACACAGTGCACTACACTATAGTCGTTGCAAAACCGATATCCTACCGGCTGCGCCAATTTTGTTACATAACCAGTATATCCTACGTATACTGGTATGAACTGGGACTTCATTTCATGTGTATCCTATATACATCATCAAGGCTCCTGGGGAGAGAGAGATCTTCCTGCATAACACTTAACTGCTACTCTATCCATCGAAACCAGAACAATAAAGGCGAGAGTTAACTTTATGAAACATTTTGATTTTATTGTTCTTTTTTTTAACTTTTATATTACAACTGAGTTTATTCATTACATTTTCATTTATTTAATTATTTTAAACTTCTATCAATATTGAGTCAAGCGCTTTCCACTTCACTTGTCGCGCTTCACAGGTGAGCGCCAGCCTGTAGAGGGAATCAACTTGACGTGCTAATGATTCGGGGAGGCCACACGTCATGGAACACCAAAAGGCCGATTGCTGTTCGCGGCGCAAGCAAACACCTCACCCCTCACCATTTTACTGGAACTATATACTTTAAACGATGTAGACAATTATTGGGCAGCAGCACGCTCCCTACTGGACTTGAACACAGACTGCTCTTCAGTAATCCATCAAGTGTTTATATATGGTCGTGAAACGAGCTTTTGTTCTATATTTTGCCGAAATTTGCCGAATATGCAGCACGTGAGCTCCCATTCCACGGAATTTCTTACTCTCCGTATCGTTTGTAGATTTTGACGACAAAATTGGGGAAATTGAACGAGGGAGAGCTTTTTTTCATCTTTTGAACGTTTTCTTTTCGGCTTTACTTCGCTGGTAGCACACCCTAAAGCGTATGTGCTTGATGGTAGTGAAGCTCATCATGTACGTCATTCACAATATGATGGATCGTATGAAGTGGATTGCGGATTGATCTTTGCGTATGCTCATTGGACGACAAGTGTATGCTTTGATAACAATGGGCATATGCGCTTGCTTGTATAGTTTCATCGGCAAAGCGTGAGTATGTGGGTGGTATTTGTTCACTTGGAACACTATCAGCTTAAGGCGGTGGGACCTGAAATGAGGAAAAACAATGTAAGGTATTTTTTAACCCTGAGCAGGGCTTATTTGACTTGAAGGTCTTTTTTACTATTCATTTTTTTTTAAGGCACTTAAAAGGGCCATTTATAGTTCGCCATCCCGGATATGTAGCAACATCCCTCTTAAGTCACTTGCCAGGAGCCCTACTATTGAATGGAATCCCAACCCATGAAAGAAAGCAAGTCCGGAGTCTATTCAGCTGGAGGCGATGGGACCTGGAACGACTATAAATAAAGCAAGGTATTTTTTAGCCCTGAAAACAGCTTTTGGTTTCAATAGTTGATTTTTCCTCTCTGTTTTATAGTTTTAAAGCCCTAATAAGGACCATTTACAAGTCATAAGCCTAAATATGAACCGAAGCGAGACCGAGCCTTGACAGCAGGATAAATATTTTCATCATCTAGTCGGATTAAAGTTTATTTATTTTTTTATAAGGGCCCTGAAAAGAGCCATTTTGCTACCAATTACAAATAAGTAGATTGAAATTAGAGCTTCAGTAATTAGAATAGAAATTGTATTTAGTTATGTATTAAAAGTTTCTGAAATAAAAATGGATAATATATACATATATTCACATATTTCTACTGAAGTTATTGCGCATCATCTATAAAGCTGTAAATGCGAAAGAATTGTGTTTTGTTCACTTTAAATTATCGCTTATTGTATAAATAAAGAAGACCTATTGACTTTCGTAGTAATAAGTTTATTTTACACACATTAAACATTCACTCGCGTCCATTGAAGCAAACTGATTGAGAAATCTGCTTTTGCATCCTATTTGTTGTGCGAGTCTGATTAAAATTTACTGAATATATTCGAATTTAAACATGGTTAAAAGTTTACTTTTTAAAGTTGCACGAGTCGCCGGCACTTCGTTTACCCACTATGGAATCAAAATTGCCACATTATATTGCGGTTTGGGGAAATGTACTAATGAAACACTTAAAGCTTTGCTTTTGCGTCCTATTGGGATGTATGTTGTGCGGGTCTAATTAAAATTTACTGCATATATTTGCACTTGAACATCATTATAAAATCACTTTTTTTAAAGTCGCACGAATCGCCGGCACTTCTTTTACGTACTATGGCACCAAAATTGGTAGTGGTCAATTCTACGAGTCGAATGATAACAAATTTATAGTGAGGGGTAAGTTGTGCAAAGTTTATAGATATTGATAGTTTTTTGTATTTTTCAGAACAAAATTCAAAAATAAAGTGCATTGTCTGCAAGTGCAAGCAGCAACGCGAGAGCGACACGCCGTATTTTTTATTATTTAAGTAAATAAAGTGCAGTGAATAAATAAGTTTGGTGTCCAGGTGTAATTTACGCAAAGTTTTGTTGTTCCGTCCTTGTTTTCCGTATGTTATGTGAATTAACAAATAATTTTGAACAATTCGCGAATCTTTGCAAGTAAAAACAAAGTGTGTGACGCGCGAGTTAAAAAAATTTCCACTAGTGAAATCGTTTTGATGCCGGTTATAACATAGGGATAACACGCGAATGAAATTTGCTTATCCTGTAAGTGTTTGTGCGTTTTGTTCTTACTTTTCTTCCGATAGGCCAAAACAAAACTTTATCTTGATTAAAGCTCCATTTCAATTGATTCAGATTGTTTTTATATGAAGATGCAGGCTATTAAAATAATATATTTTACTAATCCGAAGGTGGTTGTAAAAGTTTGTAATATTGAAGCTTTTGTTTTTATTGATAAAATGAAAAAGTAGACTTAAATACGGTGTTATGATCACAGTGCAGTACATGTCCAATATGGAGGCTATAGACGGTTGGGTTTTTAAATATTTATGTTTTTCTAGGATCCCAAAATCATGGCGAATGGACCGCAGTTGTTCGGAAAACATTTGGATGCTCCATAAACCTGAAAATTGATCAAGTCTGTGAGCGCCATTTCAAGAAAGGCAATATTGATTGGAATAAATCAAGACCCAAGTTATCCTGAACCGCTGTACGCGTGATTGGAAAGGAGAGTAATAGTTAATATTTTTAGGAATCGACTAATAAGACTTTTTTCAGGAGTTCCAGACATCGCATGTTTCGGCGGATTATGTGCAGCTGATAAATGAAGTGAGTATGCATTCATGGATGAAAACTCTGTACTAACAATTCTTAAATGATAATTTACTTTTCAAAATAAAATTATTTTATGTATTATAATGGCTTATTCAGAATCATCTTTTTTTATTAAATTGGCAGTTTTCAACATTTGAGAACAGAAGAAAGATCAGCGCGTTTGAATGAAGTAAGTTCTTTTCATAAATATCGATTCAATATTAAAAAAATTTCTTATTTCAGATTTTCGATTCAACCAATATCGAGGACAATCCCGGGGTGCGAACTGATACCTGAATGTAGTTAATTCAAGTTATTTAGTATTTAGTATTTATTTAGTTCCATTTATGTATTGATGAAAGTAGTAATCCTTTATTTGTTGATTTTGCATTAAAAAAAGGCTATTGATTGTTTTCTCGACATATATCGAGAGTAAGTTGCTCCCTTCTTCAATATCAGAGAGAAAATAATTAACACTGAAGAAGGGAGCATTTTTTTTTTAATTTGTACAAAATGCCATAAATTTTTTTTAATACATATTTTAGTTTTTAAATTTTTCTGAATTGTTTTTCAACGTTGATTTAACATAATTTAAAGTTAAATATAATTTTCATTCCTTTTTGGCGCTGGGTTTTTTATTCTTTCAATGGTATAACATCGTTTTTGACTGTTATTTTCAGCCTGCTTAGTAAACTATACTGAAGAAAATTATAAAAATAGTCAAAAAGGACGTCATACCATTGACGGAATAAAAAAATTCCATGTCAAAAAGAAAAGAAAACGGAATTTTACTTTGAATTAGATTAGGATAATATGGTTCTCAATACATTCCAAGACTAGGAATCAACTTGTTTCATTCCTCTGAAATTGGAATATTTATACAGAGGATCTGTATGTGCTGCTGACTTAAAGGATTCGAAAAGCATTCGTTTTGCGTTTTGATTTAATCTCATTTTGGCTTTAACACATGCTCCACCTTTTTTAGGTCTTTGTAAAAAATTTTTTTTACAAAGACCTACTAGTTTCCGTCTGTCCATCCGTCCGTCCGCTTGTCCGTCTCTCCGTGCGTCACAGCTGATTTGCTCAGAAAGTATAGAAGCTAAAATGCTCAAACTTTGTGAAAAGGTCAGAAGTGATGGTCTCTCAAAAGCTTAGGTCTTACCAAAAATTTAAAAAAATTTTAAGGGGGGTCTCCCCATGCAACGAATTGGCCCTTAAAAAATTTTTTTTATCAAAGGTAGTCGAGTGGGGTATCAAATTAAAGTTCTTGATTAGAACTTTTAGAATCTGAAATAAAAAAAAATCATTTTAAAAATTAAGGGGGTCCAGGGGAAAGCACCAAAAAATGGTTGATACATATTTCAAATTGACCTAGGGACTTCTTTTTCTTTCAGTTTTCATAGAAATTTTAGGAATAGTGTTCAACTTGAACATGTTCAACCGGTCGAGCATTCAGGAGAATCATTTAAGCTAGAATAAAATGGCGGCTGCACTGTGCTTATGGAAGAAATTGTGCATCTTTTGTATAAATTTGAACGATTTCATATCCAAGTATTGGATGATTAGTCCAAGTTATCGATTCACGCTATTAGAAAACATGTTTCTGACCCTAGGATGCTCACAAAGACCTTCTGGTAGGAGCACTCTCCTGTTGGCATGGATTTCATTACATTCGTAGATGTTTTCCATGGTATCCATGCTGCTGTGTTTGTATATTAGGTAGTCGACCATAATCTCATGAGTTTTCTTCACATATGCTATGAAATGTGGATATTTTAATTAAGGGCGTGAGAAAATTACCAACATGGTTATATTTGCTATGAATAAAAATACATATTCTTAGCTAATACCACCCAACATACATAAATTATATTAAAGCGAACGGATTTGGTTTCATCGGCGATTACTTTCCGAATCTTTCGAATAATTGGTATGAAAAGATTCCTCAATAAAAATATTTGACCAGGCACTTGAAACAAATTTTTAATATGGGGAAGGTATCTTTTAGATGGACCCATATTCTCATCGCGTATTAATTTATGGGACTTGAATGTATTTCGTAGATGCAAAAACTAATTAAATTTACATGGAATCAAAATCGGAATACATTCTACCACTTCCCGTGTTCCCATCAGTTGATGCAAAACTCATAAGCTAATACCAAATGAGAATATGGGAGCAGTAGATAGAGAATACCAGTTCTAAATCAAATTTTCCATACAAACTTCAAATGTAGTCGAGGGTGTGTGTCTTGGGTGTGTGGTTGCGTGTATTAGGGTGGTATAGGCAGGTGCCTGAGATAAGAAGGTGTGTGTCCGAAATAGGTGTGGATGTCATGTATGGTTGCAGCGAGGGTTTGTGTCTAGGGTATGTGGATATGTGTATCAGATGATTAGTGTAGATGTGAGCCTTAGGTATACGGATGCTAAATATTCCCATGATATTTTTTTATCAATTTCCCAAGTCCATGTGGTAAAAAGGTCAAGATATTCGAATCCTTAAATCATTTACATGGCTGTCTATATTCTACAGACGATCCTCTACAATCTCAAGTTCCTTCCGCAGCGTTTTTTCTTATCGCATGCACTTGCGTGCATCCATATGTGGCATATATTCTTCAGGATGTTTTTCACACGTGATATGGAGTGAGTTGATCTTTTCATATTAGGGAAAGGCTATTAGTACTAGTGGTGAAATTGTATTAGGTGAGAATTTGGCATTGCTTCTAGTGATCTTATTGATGAGAATAGTAGCTAGCCAAGTGAGATAAGCGCATGGTGATAACGGGTGCATGATTTATGAGGTGTCGCTTGTGGTAATCCCTATGATGGGAACATTGGGAAGTGTATGACATATGTGGAAATTTGGGTATGAGAATTATGGATATTAGAAACAATGTATGTATGGAATGTGTTAAGAAATAAGAACATTATGGATGATAGTTTATGGAGCACTTTGGTTTTTTTGTAGCCGTTGATGTTTTAGGCGTATGGAAAAGAGCATTGTGTATATGATCCAGGGTGTATGATAATTTTTTTGGTGAGAATTTATGATGTTTCGTCTGCAGTGATGTTTGAGGATGGGATTAGAAATTCTAGGTTGCCATTTAATCGTGTCAGGAGCATGCTATTAATTTATAATTTATGGCTTTGGAAAAGTATAAAAGGGAAGCTGAAGGATTATTGAAATCAATTCTGATCTAGCTCATCTCTGCGACTGAATAACGCTTGAGTTTAGATCGGAATTAAGTTTGCGAAGTTAGCTTTGCAACTATAGTAATTGCGGCGTAGTGAACACGAAAAATTTTTGGTCCTCGCCACTCTATCTGCGGACTATCCGCTTGGTTAGGAAATTTTACTGAAAAACAGCGATTTTATGGAAAATATAAAGCAATCACGGCGTAGTGGACACGAATAATTTTTGGGCTTCGCAACTCTATCTGCGGACTATTCGCTTACGTAGGAAATTTAACTGAAAAAGAATATTCAAAATTTTTATTAGGCTCCTTATACTACGCCACCATCTTCGGAAGAAGAGTATGGTTCACACATTTTTGTCAGCTTCAACACACTTCTATGCAGGAGCAATAAAGTATTTGGACAACAGATCTCCAGTTTAAAGATTTCTATCGACTTAAAGCAACCACCCTCCAAGTCAAAACTTTTTTTGACAGCTTCAAAGGAGCAGAAAGTCTACTTTAACACACTTCTATGCAGGAGCAATAAAGTATTTGGACAACAAATCCCCAGTTTGAAGATTTCTATCAATTTAGGACAACCATCCTCCTTTTATCAGCTTCATAGGATTAAAAAGTCAGATTCAACACATTTCTACGCAGGAGCGAAATAGTATTTGGAGCAAAAAATCTCAAGTTTGCAGCATTTCTATTCAATCAAGACATTTTTTGATAATCAACGTAAATTATATTCAGGAAGACAATTCCCCTAACCGAATATTTGTATACGAGTACATCATAGCCAATCTTGGACCACGTCGGGAGTTGGTTAAGAATTCTTTAAATTATAAAGTTTTCACTGTTTCATTTGATAAAGTTAGTTAAGTATAAGGAGTAAGATGTCTGTATCCATACATAAACCCTTGAAAAGAATATAAAATAAAACTCTAAATAAACTACACTGCCACATTTGCGATGTTGAAGTTAGTCAACAATTTTTCAAGAGCCATTTGAGGAGTAATGAGCATAAAAAAAATGCATCCCAAATCAAAAGTGATGATCAGGGAAAAGTGAAGGAAATTTCACAAGCATTTCCTACTCGAATAGCAACGTACCAAATTATTAACGAAAATGAGAAATTAAGTATTGAAGAGTTTTTAAAAAATGAGAGCTTTTGTTTCAAAGATCTTATTAGTGCTCAACTTCAAGAGCTCACAGCTATAAAAGTCAATTTAGAACTTTTTGCTGTTTTTATAAAATTTGATTTAAGTAGCCAGAATGATATAAGCGATTTAAAACCATTTAATACGAAGAATGCAATCATTACTAGGGGTTACGACCTTGAGTGTGTTATCTTGAAAACAAGTTGAGTAAGCAGGAGAGTGCCTGCTCCTACCAGAAGGTCTTTGTAAACATCCTAGGGTTAGAAACAAGTTTTCTAATAGCGTGAATCGATAACTTGAATTATTCATCCAATACTTGGATATGAAATCGTTCAAATTTATACAAAAGACGCACAGTTTCTTTCATAAGCACATTGCAGCCGCCATTTCAATCCCGCTTAAATGATTTTTCTGAATGCTTGGCCGATTGAACATGTTCAAGTTAAACACTATTCCTTAAATTTTCATGAAAATTGAAAGAAAATAAAAGTGCCTAAGTCACTTCTAAATATATATAGGGTTCTCCAATAAGAGGTGTTATTTTGAATAGATCTTGTGATTTAACACCTTGCGACTTCTTCCTTTGGAGCCACGTGATAACGATGGCCTGCGCCAATAGCCCAGCGTCGATTCAAGATCTCAAAGATTAAATTCGTGAGGCTATCGAGGACAAAGGGCAGCCACTTTGCGATTTGGTTATGAAAAATTTCATAAAGAGGCTATGGTCTTGTAAGCGTGTCGTAGTAGTTATTTGCCTAATGTTAGTTTTTACTATTAACGGCATACCTTCTTCTTTATAATGAAATAAACATCCGATCGTTTGTATTGAAAAATGGCATTTTTCTTTTAATATAAAAATAACACCTCTTATTGGGAAAAACTATATCAACCATAAACACGTGTTATTGTTGTTGTAATTCCATATAATTGAAATGGCTATAATTCACTCGAATATGATTCGATCTCAATTAAATTTTGTGAACGTATATTTCTTATGTCAGTTTATATAATTGCCAAATTTCAAAAAGTTTTAAGGTACCGTTTTGATTTTATGGGCAAAAATGCAAAATCTACAAATCATACTATTATTAACAAAGTTGAGTGAATTTCGATTTCGATGGTATTTGTTGCCCTTGTACTCGTAAAGGCCCACGTTCGTGATAATTTTCAGATTTTTCGGCTCAAAGGTGTCCAATCGCGAGGGGGGGAGACGAATTTCGGGTACATTTTGCCTTCCCCTTGACCCCCTAATTCAGAAAATGATTTTTTTATTTCAGATTTTAAAAGTTCTAGTTAAGACCTTTCATTTGGTACCCCACTCAACTGCCTTTGATTAAAAAGAATTCGTTATTAGGGGGGACTCCCTTACAAATTTTTCAAATTTTTGTTAAGGCCTTAACTTTTGAGAGACCATCACTTCTGACCTTTTCACAAAGTTTGAGCATTCTAGCTTCTATAGTTTATGAGGAAACTAGCTGTGACGCACGGACAGACGGAGAGTTGGACGGACGGACAGACGGACAGACAGGTCGCGAAACTAGTAGGTCTTTGTATAACAATTTTTTACAAAGACCTAAAAAGTGAGGAATTTCAAGAGAGGGATAGCGGATGGGAATTGCAACAAGTCCTTTATTTACAGTTTAACATAAATAGGTATACACCCTTTCATGGAGGATCTTATTTACCTCTGCCAAAAGTGATAATGTTGAAAACGGCATGCATGAATGTAAAAAATTCCGATGATGCAAATTTTGCTTGGGCTATCGTTTCTGCTCTACATCCTGCTGAATATAATACTGATAGGGTCAGCGCTTACCCCCATTACTCAACTATTTTAAACTTGGAAGGCATTACGTTCCCTATATCTTTCAAAGAGATTCCCATTTTCGAGGAAAAAAATAATGTGAGCGTTAATGTTTATGGTTGAAAAAAAGGGTCCTTTGAGGGCCCATTTTATTTTTCTAAAAACAGACAAGCCTCTAGAAAACATATAAACTTACTTTATGTGGAAAATGAAAGAGGAACCATTGGACATTATTGCTAGATAAAAAATTTAAGTCGACTTGTGAATAGTGCAATGAGTAAAGATGGTCACATATCTTACCTCTGTGATAGGTGCCTTATTAAATTTACCAGCCTTGAGCGATACAATGAGCATATCAAACATAATAATAAGATCCATACAATTTTACCGTCAGAAAAGGAAAAATGTTTGAAGTTTAAAAATGTGGGCAAGCAGACCAAAGTACCATTTACAGTCTATGCCGATTTTATTTTATTTTATTTTATTTTATTTTATAAAACATGCTATTAATTTATAATTTATGGCTTTGGAAAAGTATAAAAGGGAAGCTGAAGGATTATTGAAATCAATTCTGATCTAGCTCATCTCTGCGACTGAATAACGCTTGAGTTTGGATCGGAATTAAGTTTGCGAAGTTAGCTTTGCAACTATAGTAATTGCGGCGTAGTGAACACGAAAAATTTTTGGTCCTCGCCACTCTATCTGCGGACTATCCGCTTGGTTAGGAAATTTTACTGAAAAACAGCGATTTTATGGAAAATATAAAGCAATCACGGCGTAGTGGACACGAATAATTTTTGGCCTTCGCAACTCTATCTGCGGACTATCCGCTTACGTAGGAAATTTAACTGAAAAAGAATATTCAAAATTTTTATTAGGCTCCTTATACTACGCCACCATCTTCGGAAGAAAAGGAAAAATGTTTGAAGTTTAAAAATGTGGGCAAGCAGACCAAAGTACCATTTACAATCTATGCCGATTTTGAGGCATTACTGCAACCAATAGAGTCCTGTTCTCCAGACCCTCGGAGTTCATTTATAGAAACTACTCACATTCATGTAGCATATAGCATTGCATATTATATAAAGTGCAGCTATGATCCATCCTTGAATAAATTAGAAATTTTGAGAGGCAGCGGTTGCCCTAAGTAGGTTGCAGGAAGACGTAAAACGTATATTTAGGATGTTAAAAGTGAACAAGCTCATGCAATTGTCCGATGAGGAAGAAGAGGAGTTTTTAAGCGAAGCATTTTGCCATACTTGTGGTGGAAAGTTTGACTCAGAAACCCGGAAAGTAAGATTTCATTGTCATTTGACAGGAGTCTTTAGAGGTGCAGCTTGTAGCAAATGTAATATTCTATATAGAGTTCCCAATTTTATACCTATAGTCTTCCATAATCTCAGTGGATATGATGCTCATTTCATATTTCAGAACTTTGGAGGAGATTCTGATAACATTGAAGTTATTCCTAAAAACAAGAAAAAATATATTGGATTTTCCAAATACATGAGGGTTGATGATGACACAATATTAAGATTTATTGATTCTTATCGTTTTATGACTGGTGTTGGTGTTCTTCTCCAACTTGTCCTCATCATGTCAGTTGCTGGCTCCGCTCCACGCGATGCGAGGTAACGTCCTGGAAATAACAAAACCCCACAAAGCATCGGACTTATTGTGTAAACAAGATATACTTATCTGATGTTGAAGTTGTTGTTGATCTCCTGCACGAGAATAAAACTAGAATTATCGCATTAACACTTCACTTGGCAATGACCATTTGACGTCTGTCTACAATGTTTTTGAAGTGACAATGTCAAAAATGTCACAGGGTGCCCGTAAACTATTAATATCGCAGAATCACGTAATTGTTTAGAATTAAAGATTGTAAATACAAAGTTAAAAAATTAAACTAGAGTTTTATCGTGAAACATTTTTCTTTTGGTTTATCGTGAAACATTTTTGGTCCGTCGAGCCGGATATAGTTCCGGATAATTTTAAATGGTGTGTCAGTTAAGATTTAATTTTGTTGATTTAAGTGCAGTGAAAAAGCGCTTAAAGATCGGTTCGCGCGGGTTAATAAAGTGAGCAATTGAGCAAGGCAAGGTCTGGTGAGTTCCATATTTTAGTCCTTTCCTTCCTAATTTCACAATCGACATCATCTTTAATTCTTTATTGCTTAAATTTGGTGCACAATTGCAAGTCTCATTTACTTTTTAAAAAAACGAACCGTATCTCAAATCCGCACTACATTGGATGAATATTGCGGTTGAATTTATTGGTCACACATCAACTTTATTTGCTAAAAGTTGGTGCACAATTGCAAGGTTAATTTATTTTGGGAAGAGCGAACCGTATCTCAAATCCGCACTACATCGGATGAGTATTGCGGTGGAATTTATTGGTCAGACACTGTATCGGTGTCAAATTGGTATCAAATTTAGAATTTTATGGACAATTGCTATTGTTCGTGCATTTAAGAGTGCGAACCACACATCAAGTTTGCACTGCATCGGCTCATTGTTGCAGAGAAATTTAGTTGCTTGCTGTTGATTTGGGAAAAGGTTAAATAATTCGAAACTTGGTTTAGATTTGGATCCTTGTTGCGGTGCTTAGGTAACGGTACTTACTGGACATTGGGCGGAATTTGTGAACCGTCATTCAAACTTGAGTAAGTTCGAATCCTGTGCCGTGCCGCTTACTTAATAGTAACAAATAGACTTTCGTGCGACTGTTTATTACATTATTTGTTAAACTTCGATTTGATTAAATTTAATAGTTTGGAATTTCGTATTGGAATCACGTCCTGCGACCTCACGAACGATGGATGGTTTAGTGGCACAACAAAGTGTACTAAGTGAGCAGCTAAGCAAAATGGTCACGAATTTCCGAAAGGACCCTAAGGCACGGAAAACAACCGCGTACGCTACAAAACTACTGGAACGGGTGCAACAAACTCGTCGGTCCTTCACGGAGAATCATCATCAGATTCTTGAATTGGTAGATGGAAAGAAGATCCTTGAAGCAGATTATTTTAAACAGAACGTATATCTGGCGTTTGAGGAGGCAGAATTGAATTTCGAGGTAGAATTGGAAGAGTTGCGAGTGGAGCAAGTGGCACATGGAGCGCAAAGTTGTAAAGAAGGAGCGAGTCCGTCACCGAAAGCAATGGATGATACAGACTTTCGGCTCCCACGGATCAACCTGCTAAAATTCAATGGAAAATATGACGAATGGGCATTGTTTAAAGATCTGTTCACGTCTCTGATCCATAAAAAAGCCAATTTACCGAAAGTGGAGAAGCTTCATTATCTAAAATGCAGTCTGTCAGGAGAAGCAGAACAATTATTGAAGCACTATTCGATTACCGAAGCAAACTATGAATCAGCGTGGAAAATGCTCGTGGAACGGTACGACGATAAAAGTGTGTTGTTGAAAACGCAGTTCAACCATTTACTCCATATAAGCAATGCAAATGAAACCGCATCGTCGATCAAAATGCTGTTAGACAAAACAGTTGATTGCGTGCAGGCCATAGACAATCTAAAGGTAGGAAACATATGGGATGCAATATAAGTGCATTTGACGGCACAGCGGTTACCAGCCGAAACACGACAGATGTGGGAGCAACAGCAAGCTAAGGTTTCGGAGATATCATCGTTTCAACAACTGAAAGAGTTTCTACAATGCAGGTTCAGAGCGTTAGAAGCTGCTGGGGTAGAAAGGCATAAACCCATTCGCACATCACACAACGTATTTGTGACAAAGGAGGCGCAACAAATCGTGTGTATTCTTCGCAAAGGACCACATTATTTGAGACAATGCTCGAGCTTCCTGAAGTTAGAATATCCTAAAAGATTCGAAATGGCAAAGGAAAATGGTTTGTGCCTCAATTGTCTAAACAAAGGACATTTTGTCGGGAAATGCCCTAGTAAATCGAGGTGTTTTCACTGTAAGAAGGCCCACCATACGCTCCTACATAGACCGAATGCCTCAATTATCGGAAAGGAGTCCCATCAATTGCCGCCCCCGTTTATCCCTAATAGTCAGTCACCGCAACTAACAGCGCAGAATAATCAACCTTGGACACCTGCGCTAAGACAACAATCGCCAACATTCGGGTCATACAATGGACAACCGTCTACTTTGTCTTCAGCTGATCATCGATTTCCAACGGCAGGCTCAGCAGTCGCCAAAGTTAACTCATCGACCATCAATGCTCCAAAAGCGGTATTGTTAGCGACAGCACTGGTGACAGTGGAATCTCCAATCGGGTTCGTGACGCTTCGTGCCTTGATGGACCAAGGATCACAGGCGTCCATCATTACGGAGAGCGCAGCTCAAGGACTCGGGATCAAAAGAGGTTGCACGAACATATCTGTAACTGGAATTGGGAAGACGAGAGGAATTCAAACCAATGGGACTTTGAAACTTAGACTGCGTACCAAGACAAATGAATGCTTAGTAGTGGACGTACTCATTTTGAACAAGCTAACTAGCTTTGTTCCATCGCAGTTGGTTTCCACGTCGATTAGGGATCAGATAGGAAACATTGATTTGGCTGACCCGTACTTCGATCATCCGAGCAAAATTGACGTCATTCTGGGAGCAGATATATACGCTCAAGTAATTCTCAGCGAGATTAAAAAATTGACTTTAGGTCCAGTGTTACAGCACACCAAGCTAGGCTGGATAGTATCTGGGAGTGTGAACATTGGTCAGCAGCAAGTCCTTCATTCATTCAAAGTTGAACTGAACGAAAATGTGGAAATAAGCGAACAGTTAAAACGATTTTGGGAAATGGAGGAAGTTGATGGGGATAGAACTAGAACGCAAGATGAGGATGCCTGTGAACATCATTATGTTACCCATGTAAAGCGGGAATCAGATGGTCGGTATCAAGTAAGATTACCATTTAAAGACTCGGAAAGTCGAAATTCCTTAGGGCTTTCGAGGTCAAGTACAATTGCAAGCTTATTGCACCTAGAGAAACGTTTTGCCAGTACTGAAGGTCTCCGAGAGGAATATGCAGCTGTACTACGAGAATATTTAGATTTAGGACATATGTATGAGGTGCCTCATTGCAACGAATGGGCAATGGAAAACGGTCGACAGGTGATTACATCTAACTTCCTTCCGCACCACGCAGTATACAAGGAAAGCACATCGACGAAAGTACGAGTGGTGTTCGACGCTTCCCGGAAAACAAGTTCTGGTGTATCTCTGAATGATACCTTGTTGACCGGACCAACTCTTCAGTGCAGCATGACAGCAATTGTAATGAAGTGGAGGCTAAAGCAGGACGCTATGATGGCTGACATAGCCAAGATGTACTGACAAGTAAACATGCATCGAGAAGATTCCAATTACCAAAAGATCGTTTGGCGGCCCGAACCAAATGGCCCAATTAAAGATTACGCCCTCAATACTGTGACGTTTGGAACTAGCTCAGCACCATTTTTGGCTATTAGAACTTTACACCAGCTTGCATATGACGAAAGGGAAACGTACCCTGAGGCAAGTAAATCGCTCTTGGAGGAATTTTATGTGGATGACCTATTATCTGGAGGTGATAGCGTGCAAGAAAGCGTCATTAAAAGAGATCAGCTGATTAAGCTCTTGAAGTCTGGCGGATTCCAATTGAGGAAATGGTTAGCCAATGACAATCAAATTTTGGTAGGTCTTCCAACGGAAGATGTGGAAATGAATAACTGCGTTAAGTTTGAAATGGACCATGGATATAAATCATTAGGAATACTGTGGTACCCAATCGGTGATTATTTTACATTTCGTCTCAAAAGCCATGAAAGATTAGAAACTTATACAAAACGATCAGTACTATCGACAATAGCACGTTTGTACGACCCATTAGGATGGTTAGCACCCTTCACGATAAGGGCTAAAATATTGCTGCAAGGTTTATGGTTGTCAGGTCAAGATTGGGACGAACCGATACCCAATGTTTTGAATGGAGAATGGAGTGCTTGGTTAAAACAGTTACCTGAAATTGAAAATATACAAATACCACGATGGGTAGCATACCAGAAGGATTCGGAGGTATCACTCCACGGGTTTTGCGATGCATCTCAACGAGCATATGCGGCAGTTATTTATTTGACGGTGCGATCAGGTTCCACAGTTGCAAGTCAGTTGTTAGTGGCCAAAACTAAGGTGGCGCCGGTGAAGCCAATTACGATTCCGCGTTTGGAACTTTGCGGAGCTGTTTTGTTGGCCCGATTGCTAAAAGAAGTAAAGGCAGCATTAAAGTTTGATCAAATACCTACGTGGTTGTGGACCGATTCCGAGGTCGTTTTGGCTTGGTTGAAAGGATTGCCGACACGATGGACTGTCTTTGTCAGTAACCGAACAGCTCACATCTTAGACGTCACCGGTAACATACCGTGGAGATATGTACCTTCGAAGGATAATCCAGCAGATGCAGCGTCTAGAGGAATAAAGCCCGGCGATTTACTCGATAGTCAGCTGTGGTGGCATGGGCCAAGCTGGTTAACTAAAGATGTCAATGATTGGCCTAAAAATAAAACCATTCAGTTAACTGACATAGAAAAACGAAAATCCATGATGGTCAATGTGGGATTAAAGACAGAGTATTTCTTGGATGAATTGTTGAAAAAATATTCTAGCTTAATGAAATTAATTAGAGTCACGGCATATTGTTTCCGTTTTCTTAGAAAGAAGTCCACACAACCCAATTTGCCAAAGTATCTAACTAGCGACGAATTACGGTACGCTTCGGAGTTTTGGATCAGGCATGTTCAACAAGATGCATCTCCGGAAGAAATCTGTGAGCTTCAAAAGGGTACGTCCGTCGGAAAGAAAAGCCGGTTGGTCAATTTGAACCCGTTTATTGATAACAAGGGAATAATGCGGGTCGGTGGACGGCTCGAGCACGCGCCTTTAACATTTGATGCAAGACACCCGATGATTTTACCGCGAAATGGTGTATCCACCGAATTATTATTACAAGAAGTCCATCAAGCTACTTTACACGGACAGACGCAACTGATGTTGAATACCTTAAGAAGGAAATTTTGGGTAATTGATGGGCGCAACCGGGCTAAACAATCTATCCATAAATGCGTTCGTTGTTTTCGCGCAAAGGCAAAGGAAGCCAGCCAGTTGATGGGCAATTTGCCAGAAGCTCGGGTAACTATGTCGCGTCCATTCACACACACCGGCGTCGATTTTTGTGGCCCGTTTGAAATTAAAGATAGACGAGGAAGAGGCAGCAGGACGACAAAGGGTTATGTGGCTATTTTCATTTGTTTAGCTGTAAAAGCCATACACATTGAAATCGTTAGTGACTTGTCCACGCCTGCACTCCTAGCAGCATTACGGCGGTTCATGGGAAGACGAGGATTCAGCAGTCATATATATTCGGACTGTGGTACCAATTTTGTTTGCGCAGCTGCTGAGTTGCAGCGGATCACAAAAATTAGTAATGAAGCGGCGGAGATTGTTGCAAATGAAGGCGTAACTTGGCATTTCAATCCACCAGCATCACCTCACTTTGGCGGACTTTGGGAGGCTGGTGTGAAATCTATTAAGGCACATTTACCTCGGGTTGCTGGACACGTGTCTCTAGCATATGAGGAACTATCCACAGTGTTGATTAGAATCGAAGCCTGTCTCAACTCCCGGCCTCTCTGCCCTCTCAACGATGACCCGATGGATACCGCTGCACTCACGCCAGCTCATTTCCTGATTGGCGACGTAATGATAGCACTACCTGAAGCTGAATTGGAAAATGTCAACGTTAACTACCTTGATAGATGGCAGATGACTCAGAAGATCGCACAAGATTTTTGGAGACGTTGGAAGACAGAATACTTGAATCGTTTGCAACGTAGACCAAAATGGCTTAAATACGAAACTAACATAAAGGTGGGAGATTTGTGTATCCTCAAGGATGAAAAACTTCCTTCCTACCGGTGGCCATTAGCGAGGATCATTCAAGTACACCCCGGAAGGGATAATTCAGTTCGTGTCGTGACTGTGTGGACAAACGGCAAAAGCTATACAAGACCAATTACGAAAATTGCGCTGCTGCCAACGCAGGAATCCACACATTAATGTTTATATATATATGTATATATATTTGTCGCACCATCCTTACTTCCCCTATCCTATCTTTCACTCAAACCTTGCGTCGAACAAACATTAATATCATACTGCGATTGAAGTCAATTTTGCTTTAACCTGACAATTTGGAGGTGGTTTGCAGTATAGGTGGAGGTGGACGCCCAGCATAGGTGGGACAACTTCATCACACCTAACTCAATAGATAAGATTAATCCAGCCGAAGTCAACTGAAGATAAAGCGTAGCGCAGCAAAGAATCGATTGGAAATGAAACGACACCAAAGGTATTCTAAATTGCAAAACTAAATAATTACTAGTTTACTTACAGGTCATTGTTGCTGCTGAGGCGTTGCACCCCTCAGCCGGGGGAGTATGTTGGGTACTCACTGTTCTGCCGATTCTTCTCCAACTTGTCCTCATCATGTCAGTTGCTGGCTCCGCTCCACGCGATGCGAGGTAACGTCCTGGAAATAATAAAACCCCAAAAAGCAACGGACTTATTATGTAAACAAGATATACTTATCTGATGTTGAAGTTGTTGTTGATCTCCTGCACGAGAATAAAACTAGAATTATCGCATTAACACTTCACTTGGCAATGACCATTTGACGTCTGTCTACAATGTTTTTGAAGTGACAATGTCAAAAATGTCACAGGGTGCCCGTAAACTATTAATATCGCAGAATCACGTAATTGTTTAGAATATTATGAATTTAGTATAAGATTAATTTTACGCGGGAAAAATGTACCGAAATTTTCATAAACGGGAAACTCTTTGAAAGAGATTTTCCATTGTTCAGTTTTGCATTGTCCGTTCGCAAGATAATTTGTTCGCAATAAAGTGGAATTAGTTTACAAGTTTTTCAAGTCGGAAAGTAAGATAGTGTTTTATGGAAATAAAGATTGTAAATACAAAGTAAAAAAATTAAACTAGAGTTTTACCGTGAAACATTTTTCTTTTGGTTTATCGTGAAACAACTGGAGTTTAGATAAGCTAGCTAAGAACTTAAGTTCCGATAAATTTCTCGAGACTAAAAAGTATCATTCTGACGATAGTTTGTTCAACCTCGCGGTAAGAAAGGGGGTTTTCCCATACGAGTGTATAGATTCTCCTTCACCAAATTTGATGAAAAATGCTTGCCCGCCAAATCTTTCTTTCATAGTACACTACAAAATAGTGGTATCAGTGATGAAGCGTATAAGCATGCTTAAAATGTATGGAAAAAATTCAATTGTCAGACACTGGGTCAGTACTCTGAAGTTTACTTAATAACAGATGTGCTCCTATTAACAGATATATTTGAAGAATTTAGAAATGTATGCCAGAAAATCTATGGACTAGATCCAGGTCATTATTTTACGGCCCCTTCACTCAGCTGGGATAGCATGCTCAAAAGCACTAAAGTTGAGCTCGAATTGCTAAAAGATATAGATATGTACAAATTAGAGGAGGACTCTGTCAATGTACTCAAAGATATTCAAAGGTAAACAATAAATATATAACTTCATACAACCCTGATCTTGAGAGTAACTATATTCTGTATATTGATGCAAATAACCTATACGGTTGGGCAATGAGTCAATATTTACCCATCAATGGCTTTCGCTGGCTAAGCAATGAGGAAATCCAATGTTTAGATGTTCTGAATGTTGAGGACACTGCTTTTAAGGGGTTAATTTTATCCGTTGATTTGGATTATCAGAAGACCTCCATGAGCTACACAATGATCTTCCATTTTGCCCCGAAAGTCGGATCCCACCTCTTGAAACATCTAAATGTAAGAAACTGATCGCAACCGAATCAAATAAACGTAATTACACTATCCACTATAGAAGTTTAAAACAGTGTTTACGTCCAGGACTGAAATTAGCTAAAATACATCGTGCAATAGAGTTTAGTAAATCATCATGGTTAAAAAAATATATAGACTTAAATACTGAAATGCGTACTAAGGCCACAAATGATTTTGAAAAAGATTTCTGCAAATTAATGAACAAAAGTGTATTTGGAAAAACCATGGAAAATGTAGATGTTTATGTAAGTACATGAATTATGGGCTCTTGAAAATTATAACGATTTAATAAAGATTTTGACACCTTTTCCCTTCAATACTTTGTCCACTAGGAAATCGTTCTAATATTTGGTCCTAATCAGTTCCTAGTGGTCTGTTTAGCTGTCGCTTTTGCTCATGAGCTGTCTATCTTATGGGTAATGCTTTCTGTTGAGCAGCGTTTTCAGTTAGAACCCGGTTTGTTTAGCTGCTGTGCTGTCATTTGAGCAACCCGTCTAGCTGATAAATCCGTCTATTTACCAGGTAAGCTGTCTATGTAGCTATCTTTTTAGCTGATGCCCTGTCTATTTAGATGGTATGCAGTCTGTTGAGCTAACCGTTTAGCCAATAAAGCCGATTATTTAGCTGGTATGCTGTCTCTGTAGCTGTCTTTTAAGCGGATGTCCTATCCGTTTTAGTTGAAATGCTTTCTCTTGAGCAATCTGTGTAGGGGTCTTTAGTTGACAAGTTGAGCGTTTGACCTAACGTGCTATCTTTCATTCGGTAAATGTATGCGTTGGTTGGTAAGTATTTATTTATGAGAAAATTCTTCTTACTTTCCATACAGTTACAGTCAGCATTTTTATACCTTACTTCAAATGTTATATGCTCGCTACAATTTGCTGTAAGCCTACTGATTACCAAGACTGCATGGTCATCATCTCCCAAGTTATTTGTAGGCATACGTAGATCAGACAAGAATATTCACGTCTAAGTTGCTTTTATGGTAAACAAATCTTGATTAGGAGGAAGCCATTGTTACTTGCTCGAGAGTTAATTGATCCTATTCCATGTTGATATATTCCTCATAAAATTGATTTGATACACCCTTCTTTTTTCATGTACATTAGTTTTTCTCTTGACTTCTGGCCATCTAATATATAGGAATCCCTTTGTACAGTAATTTAAGCGCATTTTTTCTGTCTTTTCATGTCTTCATAAGACTTGCGCTCCGTCATTATTTTTGAAGTTAATAATGCTTGAGACTCTTATCGCCCACTATGATGTTTCGTTGCGTTGAAATCATGCTGCTACACTTTTGAACTCATTCAAAATGCTCAAAAATTGTATGATCCCATTGATCAGCCATTTTAATCATTTTGTAAAGCACAAACATACTGAATCAATCTCCGCTTTTCAGAAGAGTTTTGAATGGTTTTGATGACTTAAGGCTGCATCATTACTTACAACCTGTGAAATGATGAAACATCACGGGCAAATGCCTAAAGGCATGTATATTATAATAGCTATCAAATGTCGATGTATTAGTATCATATGATCGACTGGTCTCTTTATCATGTAAAGAGAGTTATCCACAATCACCGATTAGTTGAACCGTCTGCTAGGGTCATGAGTGGTCTGTTCAGCAACTGGACAATGATCAACTTCCCACCAATATGTTTTCTCTTTTTCACCCACTAACCCAATTGCATGGCAAACAAAGCAGCTTTCTCTTTCACGCCTACCTACCGAGTTGACTGGTAGGCAAAAGCTGGCTAAGGGCCTCAGAGAGATGCTGGATAGCATTCCACCCAGCCTACCCCTCGCCATGCATGCATGATGACCCATCATAATGCATTCTGACGCATCATAACCCATGATGACCGGTCATTGATGCACATGAACTCAATTTTATGAGGAATATATTAGCATGAAATACGATCAATTAACTCTCGAGTAACTAACAATGGATTCCTCCTAAGCAAGATTTGTTTACCAGAACAGCAACTTAGACGTGAATATTCTTGTCTGATCTACGTATGCCTACAAATAACTTGGGAGATGATGACCATGCAGTCTTGGTAATTAGTAGGCTTACAGCAAATTGTAATTCTAACAGCTGATTCTAACTGTATGGAAAGTAAGAAGAATTTTCTCATAAATAAATACTTACCAACCAACGCATACATTTACCGAATGAAAGAACGCACGTTAGGTCAAACGCTCAACTTGTCAACTAAAGACCCCTACACAGATCGCTCAAGAGAAAGCATTTCAACCAAAACGGATAGAACATCCGCTTAAAAGACAGCTACAGAGACAGCATACCAGCTAAATAATTGGCTTTATTGGCTAAACGGTTAGCTCAACAGACTGCATACCATCTAAATAGACAGGGCATCAGCTAAAAAGATAGCTACATAGACAGCTTACCTGGTAAATAGACGGGTTTATCAGCTAGATGGATTGCTCAAATGACAGCACAACAGCTAGACAAACCGGGTATCAGCTGAAAAATTGCTCAACAGAAAGCATGACCCATAAGAGAGACAGCTCATGAGCAAAAGCGACAGCTAAACAGACCACTAGGAACTGATTAGGACCAAATATTCGAATGATTTCGTAGAAGACAAGGTATTGAAGACAAAAGGTGTCAAAATCTTTGTTAAATCGTTATAATTTTAAAGAGACCATAATTCATGTATTAACAAAATTGATTTATTATACAGACATGGTATAATAAAATGACTTACTTGATAACATATTGTGTGTTTTCTTATGAACTAAAATTATGAATTTATCATATGATTGCCCCAAGCTAAAGTATTATAAGAACTCGGAATCAGGAAACGCTTATCATCATCTCCTGAAAGACTTATTTTATTAACTAACCTAGTATAAATAAGGTACTTATCACATCTAAATGCATACATTTTACTAAATAATTTTAATTTCGTTTCCGCTACACATTTTATAAAATCTGATGGCTTAATTTTATTATTTACAACAGATTTTTTTATGCCTTTAATTTTTTTTATACATGACTTATCTGTAATAATACAATATGACTTTGCTTTTGTTCCAATAAACTCTGCTATGGGATCTATGGGGCTTTCATCTTTAAATTTACCCAATACTTTTTTATTCACTTGAGGAATATTATGTACATTATTTTTAGGGTAATTGCTGGTATCAAATAAATTTACATTATTTTTAATATCATCATAAATGTTCTCAGTTTTTACATTATACATAAAAGAATCTGTATCCATATATAAAAGTTGAGCCTGACTTTTGTACTTATTTTTGATAAAACTATAATGAAAATCATACATCAGCGTTTTTGACACATCAAGAATTGCCATGCCGATATAAATTGGCTTATCATATTTAACATTGATTCGATCCATTTGAATAAGAACTAAATCTTCGTTAATTACTTTACAACTATGAAAATTAGGTCGACTAACGTAGTAATGAGCTCCTTTCTTTTTTCCGACATAATCCCAATGGGTTGAGACCTTAACACTTACATAATTATCTACATTTTCCATGGTTTTTCCAAATACACTTTTGTTCATTAATTTGCAGAAATCTTTTTCAAAATCATTTGTGGCCTTAGTACGCATTTCAGTATTTAAGTCTATATATTTTTTTAACCATGGTGATTGACTAAGCTCTATTGCACGATGTATTTTAACCAATTTGAGCCCTGCACGTAAACACTGTTTTAAATTTCTATAGTGGATAATGTAATAACGTTATTTGATTCGGTTGCGATCAGTTTCTTACATTTAGATGTTTCAAGAGGTGGGATCCGACTTTCGGGGCAAAATGGAAGATCATTGTGTAGCTCATGGAGGTCTTCTGGATAGTCTAAATCAACGGATAAAATTAACCCCTTAAAAGCAGTGTCCTCAACATTCAGAACATCTAAACATTGGATTTCCTCATTGCTTAGCCAGCGAAAACCATTGATGGGTAAATATTGACTCATTGCCCAACCGTATAGGTTATTTGCATCAATATACAGAATATAGTTACTCTCAAGATCAGGGTTGTATGAAGTTATATATTTATTGTTTACCTTTGAATATCTTTGAGTACATTGACAGAGTCCTCCTCTAATTTGTACATATCTATATCTATTAGCAATTCGAGCTCAACTTTAGTGCTTTTGAGCATGCTATCCCAGCTGAGTGAAGGGGCCGTAAAATAATGACCTGGATCTAGTCCATAGATTTTCTGGCATACATTTCTAAATTCTTCAAATATATCTGTTAATAGGAGCACATCTGTTATTAAGTAAACTTCAGAGTACTGACCCAGTGCCTGACAATTGAATTTTTTCCATACATTTTAAGCATGCTTATACTCTTCATCACTGATACCACTATTTTGTAGTGTACTATGAAAGAATGATTTGGCGGGCAAGCATGTTTCATCAAATTTGGTGAAGGAATCTATACACTCGTATGGGAAAACCCCCTTTCTTACCGCGAGGTTGAACAAACTATCGTCAGAATGATACCTTTTAGTCTCGAGAAATTTATCGGAGCTTAAGTTCTTAGCTAGCTTATCTAAACTCCAGTCATAAAACGATAAGAATCAATAAATCTTAATATTGTGTCATCATCAACCCTCATGTATTTGGAAAATCCAATATATTTTTCTTGTTTTTAGGAATAACTTCAATGTTATCAGAATCTCCTCCAAAGTTCTGAAATATGAAATGGGCATCATATCCACTGAGATTATGGAAGACTATAGGTATAAAATTGGGAACTCTATATAGAATATTACATTTGCTACAAGCTGCACCTCTAAAGACTCCTGTCAAATGACAATGAAATCTTACTTTCCGGGTTTCTGAGTCAAACTTTCCACCACAAGTATGGCAAAATGCTTCGCTTAAAAACTCCTCTTCTTCCTCATCGGACAATTGCATGAGCTTGTTCACTTTTAACATCCTAAATATACGTTTTACGTCTTCCTGCAACCTACTTAGGGCAACCGCTGCCTCTCAAAATTTCTAATTTATTCAAGGATGGATCATAGCTGCACTATATATAATATGCAACGCTATATGCTACATGAATGTGAGTAGTTTCTATAAATAAACTCCGAGGGTCTGGAGAACAGGACTCTATTGGTTGCAGTAATGCCTCAAAATCGGCATAGACTGTAAATGGTACTTTGGTCTGCTTGCCCACATTTTTAAACTTCAAACATTTTTCCTTTTCTGATGGTAAAATTGTATGGATCTTATTATTATGTTTGATATGCTCATTGTATCGCTCAAGGCTGGTAAATTTAATAAGGCACCTATCACAGAGGTAAGATATGTGACCATCTTTACTCATTGCACTATTCACAAGTCGACTTAAATTTTTTATCTAGCAATAATGTCCAATGGTTCCTCTTTCATTTTCCACATAAAGTAAGTTTATATGTTTTCTAGAGGCTTGTCTGTTTTAAGAAAAATAAAATGGGCCCTCAAAGGACCCTTTTTTTCAACCATAAACATTAACGCTCACATTATTTTTTTCCTCGAAAATGGGAATCTCTTTGAAAGATATAGGGAACGTAATGCCTTCCAAGTTTAAAATAGTTGAGTAATGGGGGTAAGCGCTGACCCTATCAGTATTATATTCAGCAGGATGTAGAGCAGAAACGATAGCCCAAGCAAAATCTGCATCATCGGAATTTTTTACATTCATGCATGCCGTTTTCAACATTATCACTTTTGGCAGAGGTAAATAAGATCCTCCATGAAAGGGTGTATACTTATTTATGTTAAACTGTAAATAAATGACTTGTTGCAATTCCCATCCGCTATCCCTCTCTTGAAATGCCTCACTTTTTTTCAAGATAACAACACAAAAATCTTTGTAAACCCACTCAAGGTCGGGACCCCTAGTAATGATTAAATTCTTCGTTTTGAATGATTTTAAATCGCTTATATCATTCTGGATACTTAAATCAAATTTTATAAAAACAGCAAAAAGTTCTTAATTGACTTTTATAGCTGTGAGCTCTTGAAGTTGAGCACTAATAAGATGGCTCTCATTTTTTAAAAACTCTTCAATACTAGACGCTTTAAACTAGATTCTTTAGTAACCGAAATTTCATAGACATAAAACTGAATTTACAATTGAAAAAAAAATGTGTTTCAATGACATGAAAAAAAATACAAAGTATTCAAGAAATAATAAAATTTACTGAAACAAAACACAAGTTATTCTCGTTATAAATAAATAAATAATTCATTTAAAAAAACATTATACAGTGTAATATAGTTTAGTAATAAGTGGTATAGTTATAAGTAGTATTAGTAATAATAATATAGTATGGGGTAGTATAAAAAACATTATATAAATAATTGCGTCCAATATCATTGCAGGTAACAATGAAATTTCTGAATCATGTCAGGAGACACCACGAAATTATTCTCAATATATTGCGTCAACATTTTCTTTGAAACTTCTACATTTTTATAAATGCCCCAAAAAGAAGTTCTTCAAATCAAATTAGTTTATGAACTTCCACGGCTCTTTCACCGGATTTCGAAGAGGCTTTAATCTCTCGTATGTGAGATTTGAATGTTGCCATAAGCGAATTTTTTTGTCCTTCAACACTTCGATATGTACATCAGTTTTTTCATAAATCATAATCCACGCATCGTGCACCTGTTTCCTGTCTTTATGAAACTGATGAGTCGGTTTCCATAATATTGGTTTGGTTTGGTAAATTTCCAGGAAATTTAGCTCCTCCTCATTACTCCATATTTTCCACTTTCAACACTTCACTTTGCACGTTCATCACTTGTTCTAGATGTACGTCCGAGAATGTATATGATCACTCTCGCGATGCCTCACAAGGAACTTTTGCGCACAATTTATCTAGGTGAGGTGAGACATAACGAGACAAAGCAATTGCCTCGCTGTGCCTCGGCAAGAGTGTACAGGTGGCATAAAATAAAGGGAATTTGCTCACCCCCCAAGCTAGCTGTCAGTGGAAGAAGTCAAACGTGTATTTCATTTGGTTCTTCTAAATGGTATAGATGTACAGTGGACAGTGCAAGGTGAATGTTCAGCATGCGATGTGATTTGTACATTTTTCCTACGAAACATTGAATATATTATACCATACAACATTGGCATTCTGCTAAAGGAGGCTCCGCAGGGGGAATCTCCGCAGGGGGAATGCCGGTCGACAAGACTACTCTTGAAGGCTAGCATTCTTTGGGGAGTTCCGCCCCCACGTACTCGATGAAATTCCCGCAGGGAAAAAGCCGGTCGACAAGAACATTCTTGGAGGCTAGCATTCTTTGGGGAGTGCCGCCCCCACGGACCCGAGGATATGAGGGGTGCCGTGAGGTTCCCTCCTGGGATGACAGGTAACGACTCTGATTGTATCGGGACCACGCTTTGGACAACGAACTGGAATTGACGCTTTGGGCTGGTGGATTTGATGGTTTGGACCTAGTTGCTTTGCACAGTAGCGCCGAGGTGAAACTCGTGTGTGAACGGCTCCAATTCAACTATCATACCGTCTCCGTCCCGGTAAAACCTTGGCAGGCCTCGGAGTACGTTCGAAGTTCGCACCATTGGGTTGGTGGTGTAGGTTCGGTTGAGACGGACTCCCGATTAGCGCTGGTCTAGCTCTGAGCACTTGTCCCCATAAGGGCTTGTGCCAACCCTCTCATGGCCTCCCTGCTCTGTAAAGATAACCATGTGACCAAAAAGGCGACTACACACACGAACGGAGATAGCGGCTCCGAGGGGGGACCCAACAAAACTGGAGCAATTAAAAGACCAAAAAAATCCAAAAAAGGAAATAAAAAATAATAGCAACGACGACGCAACCAGCGGTTGCAGTCACGATGTCAACAGTACATCGAGAGCTGTACTAGCCACGAAAAAAACGAAGACTAACACGACGACAGTGACGGTAGACGAAAAACGGAGAACAGCAGACAGTCTGGTGCATACTGAGATTCCTGCGGCGTTTGGGCGCAGCAAAAAATTATGCGAACGCCCGAGCTCCTATTAAGGAGAAGCGGGAGATTCGGCAGGATGCTTCAGGTGTTCGAGCAGTGGAAGATAGCATAAAGAGCACCGAAAATTCGATTGTCACCGCTGCGATCATTACTAAAGCGACCGATGCAAGGGTCACAAACCCCGACATTGCAACGAACAATCCAGAAGCAAACGAGGAGATTACGGCACTAAAAGCAAAGAGTGACCAGACACCGCGTGATTGTACCGCCAACGATGAAAATGTGGCGGAAGTACTGCACTCGGAAACGGAACGCGAAAACCTCTCCCAAGGATGGTTGCAGGGTACAATTGCGGCCCACCAATACGAAGAAGCAAGACTATTTCGAAAAGTGGGAGATGTTCTGAAAAGAATACAAGCTGCACGCGACTCCTCAAAAATAAGCAAAGTAGCAAAGGCAGGGCTCCTTGAACTAGAGGAGCTCCTAGATCGCATAGGGCACTATCGGAGGAGCTGGTTAAGGGCCGGAGATGAACAGAAGGCTAAAGAGACGCTTGGGGCAAAATCTAAAGGCGACATGCAGATAGCTCCATCATTAAAAGTCAATAAAAGAATAGCGTCTAGCCCAATCGAAGGAGATCGGGATAAAAGAAGGAAGGAAGAGGCACTTGACGGGCGTGGAGCATCAGATCAGGGGTTCCAGACATTGCTTACAAAAGGAGCGAAGAAAGCGGCAAAGAAACTCCTTCAAAAAAAGCCAGAAAATAAAATTCGCACGGACGGCCAATCAGAAAAAGGAGCTGATGTACAACAGGAGAGGCAGAAGCCCCAACGAAGACCCCGGCAGCAGGCACTGCTTGTAGAGCCCCAAGATGGCCGATCCTATGTGGAGGTGCTGCGGGACATCAGGGAAAACGTAAGGCCCTTCGGGCCTTACGTTTTCGGGCCACTAATACTACCATTAACGTAGTACGACCAACGCGGTCGGGCGACATACTGGTCGAATTTGGAGCAGAGGCCGGCAATAAAGAAGCATTCTGTGACGCAGTAAAGAAAGTCCTCGGCAAAAGTGCAACTATAGCCGCGCTTGAACCAATGGCAACGATCGAAATACGGGACATTGACTGCGTTACGGATCTGGCCGAGGTAGAAGAGGCCATCGAAAGGGAGTTCCCTAGCGTGGGAAGGATCAAAGCGAGACTGATACCAGAAAACAACAGGGGACAACGCATGGCCATAGTTGACTTGACCGAAAAGGACGCCGAACGATTCCTGAACAAGGGCAAAGTACGAATAGGGTGGGTTGTCTGTATGATACGGCGAAGAGCAACGCCTCTTCAATGTTTCGAATGCCTTGGTTATGGTCAACCACACAAGTATGCAAAGGATCCGATAGGAGTTCCCTATGTTACAAATGCGGTGAAATGGGACATAAAAGAAAAGAGTGTACGAAAGAGGCACACTGTATTCTTTGCAAGGATGCTGATCCAAAACCTGATTTTGGACACGTCTTGGGATCAGGAAAATGCCGGGTGTTCCAGGAAGCCCTAACCAAGGCCAAATCAGAGCTTCGATGACCCGCATCCTGCTAGAGTGCTAGAGAAACCTACACCGCAGTTCAACCGCCCAAAATCTGCTTGAGCAGTTTGCGAGGGACATGAAAGCCGACTTTTTGCTGCTGAGTGAGCAACATCATAATAAAAGTCCTGCATTATGGTACTCTGATGAAACTGGTACTGCCGCTATCTGGGTTCGGAACAGTGACTTTCAAGCGGAGAGTTGTGGGAGGGGGGATGGTTTCGTGTGGGTTCGGTGCTCAGGGGTCACCTTATTTAGTGTGTAACTAACGCCTAACGAGTCGATATCATCTTTCCAAGCCAAGCTTAATGCTTTGGAGGGCACTGTCTTGAACGCAGAGGGCAAAGTGCTGGTCGGGGGCGACTTCAATGCTAAAGCGATCGAATGGGGCATGCCTCAGATGGATCCGCGGGGAAAACGAATCCTGGAAATGGCGGCCAGGACGGCCCTCGTCGTACTAAACTCCGGAAATACGCCGACTTTCCGCCGTATTGGCTGTGAGGGAACCATACCGGACGTGACATTCGCCTCGGAGTCCTTAGTACGAAGGATACACAACTGGAAAGTATTAGACTACTCAGCCAGTGATCATCAGTGCATTCTGCTTGAGATAAGTGATGCTGTCTCCCGACGTCCGTGCTCTCGGCCTTCCACAACTGGATGGAACATCGGAAGGATGGACGTCAAGATGTTCGTCAAGGCTCTCACAGCAGGTGAGCCGCTGCAGGGAGCTTCGGAGGGGACGGAAGAACGGGCAGCTGAAGACGTGGTGAACTCTACTTAGGCTAGGTATGCTAATGCGCCGAGTGAGGGACTGGATGACTGCTCGCGAGCTGAGTTTAGCACTGGAGAAAACCGAAGTGGTCATCTTGACAAAAAAGAGAATCCCTAGAGTAAGGATAATCAGTATTGGAGACATACAAATCCAATCGTAGCCAGCGATGAAGTACCTGGGGCTACTGATCGACTCAAAGATGAGTTTCTCTGAGCAAATCAGGGCAACGGCTGAGAAGCCTGCTTCGGGAGTATCGACTCTGAGTCGACTTATGGCCAACGTAAGGGGGCCCAGTCCACCAAGAAGACGCCTCTTGATGAGTGCTGTGGGGTCAGTGCTACTGTACGGAGCAGAGGTATGGGGTGACGCTCTCAGCAAGGAGGTATATCGGAAACGTTTAGCACGGGTGCAGAGAAGAGGAGCACTGAGAATTGCATCTTCGTATCCAACAGTCTCTGACTCGGCCGTGAGAGTGATTGCAGGCGTGATACCTATCGCCCTCCTTGCTAGAGGGCGCCACGCTATTTACCTGCGCCGAAACGAGGATGCGAGGGAGATAGTTGTCCGCGAAGAGAGACAGCGCTCACTCAACGATTGGCAGCAGTCTTGGGTGAATTGCACGAAGGGAAGGTGGACTGCGCGCCTCATCCCGGATGTGAGACCGTGGCTAAATCGAAGGCATGGTGAGACTGACTTCTATCTGTCCCAGCTTTTGAGTGGGCACGGTAAGTCACGGTCTCGCGATTGTCGGTTTTGCCCAGGAGAGGAGGACAATACCTGTCACACATTTTTTGCGTGTACAAAATGGGTCAGGCTGCGAAGGGAAATTTACAGGGAGACGGGGGAGCTCACCCCGGATAATATAGTTGCAGTGATGCTCGAATCGGTTGACAAATGGAACCAGGTGGCACATTATGCTCGGGCAGTCCTAAAATATAAAAGGGGCTCACAGCAGCCGGGGGCGCTGGGGCTGGGGGATCCCTCTTCTGGCAATTCCTCTTCCCCTCTCCCCTCCCGCTAGGAAAGGGATTCCCCAGCTTCAAGGCGCTCCACGGCGTAACAAAACGAGACCTGGCCCGAAGTAATGTGTCAAACGGTTCCAGGCTGGGTTCTCAGGTTGACAGGGGATGTGTTTAGTGGGTAGTCCAGTCGCACATGGGAGTCCCACACTCTGCGCATAAATAGCATTCACCTCCCTACCACAAAAAAAAGTAGGCTGGCAGCTCATGCCACAAATGCTAAGTTCTACTGGAAGGCATGTTACACTCACGTTGGTGTTGATGATAGCTCAAAAACTTTAAAGCATAGGTTGTCGCAGCAGAAGAGGAGGCAAACTTAATCACATGGCGGGAAAACTCAAATTGATAGCAACATGATAAAATATGTAGCCAAAGTAAATTATATGTTTTGTTAGTTTCTCGTGTAAGTTTCTTAATATAAATTCGATAAGAAACTAAACTTTGGATCAAAGTGCTATCAATGAAGATGTGTTTTTGGAGATTATTGAAAAAAATCAAACAAGGAAATGAAAAGCAACTGTTTAGTTCTCTGAGGTATACTTTTCAACAGACTCCAATCGCTTTCATGCTAATTGTTGAACATTAAACTGATCATAACTTATTAATGTCACTCAGGCTACATTTGTAACCAGCCCACCTATTCTTTAGCCAAATCAAAATGCTATGTAAGATATTTTGTTAAAATAATAATATCCATGGCCATTTTATTTTCTTTATATTTTCTTCTTCCGGTGAAAAGAACATTTTTTGACTTTTTTTCAGACATAAAATGATTCTTTTTGATGAACACATTTAAATGGGAGTAATCATATGTTGTTTGTAGTCACTGAATAGCACCTTTTCTAAAAATGTTTGGATCCTCACTGAATCAATCGTTGATTGATGTGTATTAGTCTTTTTGGAAAAAATGTAGCATTTAATTACCACTCTAATTGAAAAGAAAAAGTTACTCACAACACTCACGAGGCATACTTTGTTAGTCTTAAACAAGCGAAAAAATTCTTTACCCTAAAAGAAGAAACTCAAATCCTGTAACAAGGTTTTCTTGCATTTTTTTAAGCTGGAAAGTGAATCCTAACTCTTAGATAAAATCGATCTTTCATCATTTTGATTAAATTACTTATTTGAAATGAAAGGCGAAATGGTACTTTCAACTTCTTTATTTTTGTTTATGGTATTCAAATTTAAGGTAATACATTTAAATTAACATTAATACTGAAAGCCGTATGAACCAATTACTGTTGATTTTTTTCGTTTTGAAGCCTGAATAAAAAATGCCATTGTTGATTATCAAAACTTACACTTTCGAGGCCACCCATAGAAATCGCTGCAGCTGAAGCGCTTGAATCAACAGGAATCTATAACTGGAAAATTAATAATGATGACATTATGCAAAAGATTGTAAACCACCACCTCGAAAATAACTTCAGCTATCGTGGGTTTCAGCAAAAGCATATTCTAAAGTATAGAGGATTAAAATTTGCATTAAAATTTAGTATAAGAATTTCATACGTTCTCCAAAATCAGTTCAGATTCAGCTAAAATATTTAGACGACTATTGTTGGTGACTTCATTGTCTCCGGTCCAAGAGTCTTGAAATCAAAGGTTCTTAATATAAAGTTCAAGTGACTGAATAAAATTTACGCTATCCAGGACAATAAACTTATTTGCCGAAACTGAAGGAATCGTTTGATAACCACACTAAAATTAGCTTAGCAACAAATATGATGAATGCACGTAATCTCACATATACTGGATTAAATTCTGAATTTAAATTCTAAGTTTAAATATATTTTAACTGGCATTTCAAGCAAATAGGAAATATACTTACATCACCAAAAATAGATGCTGTTAAAATTCCACAAAAACATTCTTTCCCACGAAAACTTTCCGTAAAATCTTACACTGTAAATTCCAAACAATTAATTCCCACAACACGTTTTTAGCATAATAACTCTAGCCAAAATGATATGAATCATTCATATTTTCATTGTGCTCCCACGATCCACGGTGTTCACTTTACACACTGGCGGATATTCTAAACCGTATACAAGTGCATTCTCAGATATGCAATTCCATGACTTTGGAAATTATTCAGCTCACATTTCACGGTAGCCCATGGGGAATTTAAATTGTAAAATATGCAAGTAAACAAAATTCATGCATAAAACTAACTAGAAATAATAAAGGCATTCATTTCACCTCGAAAACTGTGACTGATTATTTTATCTAAATTTCGGAACGAAACTATGACAGGTCTCTAAGATGTTAGAACTCATCAGCAGACAGCAATATCTAGGAGATAAAATTGAGCGGATGGTGCGAATGTGGTGATACTGGCACTTGAGAGACCCCAGCCATTGTCCTGTGGCGACATTTTGTTCATTTTTATATTTCTTCTATTAGCTTCATTTAAAGTTTCCTTCTTTAAAATTAATTTTTGCGGGTAAAAACGCTCGCGTTACGCAGAACAAATGCAAGCGTAAAACGCCTTCCAATTCGTTTCCGATATAGAGAATTATTATTTTCGTATTTTTATATTTTGTTTTCTAGATGTTTTAATTATTCGCGAAATTGTAGGATGCAGACACAAGCGTGTAATGCCTTCCAACCTGCATCTACTTAAACGAAGGAGGAACCCCATGCGAGCGTTTTCACGCCCTTAGCAAAGGATATTTATACTTACAAAACAAAGGAAACTCCAGCGTATACAGGAGAAATGAGAGGCTTTATTGAAGTTCTTTCCGCCTTATATCCTAACTTAACCTAACAGTACATTATTTTCACTTAGTATTTAATTTGCTAACATTTTTGTATTAATTTATACTGCTGAATTAAATTAAGGCAATGCTTAATTTATGGCAATGCTTAATAATTTTAAATTATGGTAATGCTGAATTTATGGCAATGCTTAATAATTTTAAATTATGGTAATGCTTAATTTAGCACAAGAGTCCGCCATATTGAATGAGGTTTGACAGTCATCTGATTGTTATGCTGTCATATTACACCCTCACCGCAAAGTTAAAAATTATTAAATTTGATTTAATTTTAAAATTTTTGAGTACTGATTGTTTTCTTCTAATAATATGTTTTTGGTTTTTTTTATATACATATAAATTTAGCTTTCAGTAACGAAAAATTTAAGTTAATGATATGTATCTAGTGAGTTCGATATTTATTTCAAAATATTAAGTACAATTCTATTTTTCATTTGTATGGTTTCTCTGATGTACAAATAATAATAAATATTTTCGTTGTTTATTTGCTTTATATATTTCTTAGCATACTAATTCTGTTTTTTTTTTGTTTGTTGAATTTCGAAATCTGTTAAATTACATTGATTCGTTTAATTATTTTTTTGTGTACAGAGCTTAATCTACATTTTATTCTTATTTTGGAAATTTCTTTGAGTAAACATTTGTTTGATTTATTGTTATTATATGTGTATATATATATATATTTTTTGCAATTTGTAATGTTTTGTGTGGTTTAATGCACACTGTATGCAAATATATATTTTTGAAAAAAACTGATTTTTTCAATGATTGTATTTTTTAATGAATTATTGTGATATGTTTTTTCTTTATCTTTGATCAATACTGTTGAGTTACGTTATTGGCTTTTATAACTTTGTATGGTCCGAGGTATGGATATGGTAACTTTTTTCTATTCAAATTTCTAACTACTACCAGATCTCCTGGTCGAAACTTCGAAGGGTGGGTTACTGTTTGCTTTTCTTGTCTAATCTGTTTTGCTTTACCAATCAATTTTAATGAAACCGTATTTTAAAATAATTTGTTCGACTAGTGTTTTAGCAATAGTTTCAGCATCTTTGCTCTCCATAGGATGAGCTATTATATATTTAGAGAGATCGCATTGTACTGTCAGTATATACCTGAAGTTGTTGGATATTCTTAGGGGGCCTACTGTATCTATAGAGATAACTTCAAACGTTGTCTTTGGCGTATCAGTTAGAGTTAGTCGTTCTTTGATGTGTTTTGTTTGTTTGTTTTTAAGGCATGAATCACAGTTTGATATATAATTTTTTACCATTTTATGCATGTTTTTCCAAATATATTTTTGTTTTAATTTTAGGAGTGTTTTTCGTACACCTTAATGTCCTGAGTATGGTTTATGTGATACTCTTTTATTAATTTATTTTGTATTCTCTTTTCAGTTATCGTTTCAGGGTTTTTGTATAAGACTATTTTCATTGGTACCATATTTTTCTTCATTAATTTCTCTTGTATTTTATTATGAATATCTATAAATTTTTCAATCATGCACGTTTTGAATATGTCATCTGCTCTTTCTAAAGCTATTTCAATTATATTTCTATTGGACATTTCTGAAGTCAGTTTCTCCATGTTCGAAACTAATTTCGAAGGATTGTCACTGAATCTTATACGAATGTGTCCATTTTTACTATCTTCTTTAATATTGAACTGTTGATTCTTTTCTATTCGAAATTTGACTTTTTGAATATTTTTTATGTCTGATAAGGATGTAGAGTCCCACATATATGTTTTTACTCTTTTAGTAGGAATATAGGACATTTTTGTTTCTTTAGGAGTTTGCTTCTTTGTTACACTCCGAGTAATGGTAAATATTGTTTGTTGGTCTTCATCGCATTTGGGAATCAAGTCTTTCAATGTTTTTGGATCTAGTTTGATTCTTGACAACGCGTCTGCATTTGCATTTATTTTGCCTTTTTTGTATATAATGTCGAAGTGATAGTCTGATAAGTCTAGTCGTATGCGTGTCATTTTGGATGATGGGTTTTTGTGAGTGAATAGTGATATTAGAGGTCTGTGGTCTGTCACGACAATGAATTTTTTTCCAAATAAATATGGTCTAGAAAAGTTGATCGCCCAGTGTATAGCCAAAAGCTCTTTTTCAATTATCAGTTTGTTTATCTCACGTTTGGTTAAAGTCCTACTTGCATATGATATTGGTAAGTCTTCCCCAATTTCGCCTTGTGATAAGATGGCACCCAGAGTATAGTCTGATGCATCTGTCGTGACAATAAACGGCTTGTCGAAATTTGGATATTGTAATATGGGGGAGTTCTGTTTTAATGATTCGAAGGCTTCTTGGCATTCCTTATTCCAATTAAATTTCACATTTTTCCTTAAGAGGTCATTGAGACATTTCGGGATTTTTGCAAAATCAGTGATGAAGCGTCTATAATAGTTAAAAAATGCTACGAAGCGTCTTACCCCGTCTGCATCTTTAGGTACTGAAAATTATTGTATCGTTTTATATTTTGTAGGGCCTATGCGGATACCTTCTTTAGTGATTAAGTGACCGAGGAATACTACTTCACTTCTGAGGAAATTACATTTACTAGGGTTTAGTTTTAAGTTATACTTTTCTAAGCGACTGAATATTTTTATGAGATTTTGGTTATGGTGATCTAGGCTACATCTGAATACGGTGATGTCATCCACATACAAGAATGCGGCAGAATCTAGTCCACAAAGGGCACTGGTCAGCATCCTTTGGAAACTGTTTGATGACATCTTTAGGCCAAAAAGTAGTCTTTTGAACTGGTTCTGACCATTTTTCGTTGAAAAGGCTGTTAGTGGTTTCGATTCTTCGTTTAATTCTATCTGGTGGAATAAACTTGTCATGTCCAATGTTGAAAAATACTTTGCTCGGCCTAATTTATCCAGGACATCCTCTAGTCTGGTCAGAGGGAATTTATCAAACTATTTTCTTGTTTAGTTGTCAAAAATCAACAGCAAGTCTCCACTTTATATTTCCATCTTCACTTTTCCTTGGGGCTAATAAAAGGGGGGAGTTATAAGGACTAATGGAATTCTCAATAATGTCGTCTTGCAAAAACGTTTGTACTTGTTGGTTGACCTTTGCTTATGGTGAGTGGGGCAGTCGGTAGTTTTTTTATATACGTTGGGGTATTGTCTATGGTTTGGATGTTTTGAAAATAAAAATTATTACTTGTCAATGGTTCATACTCAAGATGGAAAATGCTTTGATATCGACAAATGATGCTCAATAACGAATGTTTGTCTTTTTGTTCTGTTATTCAAATTTAGATTTTTAAGTAGTTCAATCTTACAGAGATTACTTGTCAGGAAATCACGACCTAAAATTCCATCTGTATTAATAGGGAAGTCAGATGAAACTACATAGAAGTCATGGTTGACGTCGTGTCCTGCAATCCTTAAGTTAATGTTGTTGTCCCTATCGAAGAAATTTCTTCATCAGTGATCCTTGTGAATCTAGATATTTCATTTTTACTAATATTGAGGTTTTCATCGAGTAAATTTTCTTTGCAGATCGATATATCTGCGCCTGTATCAATTAATAGGGTAAGACATCTTCCTGTGGTTTTACAGTTCACTTGGACGTGATTTTTTAGACCATCATTGATTTTATATATTCTTTTATGATCCCCGGGGACTAATTTATTTGACTTTTGTTCAACCGTTTTACCTCCGGGGTTTCATGGTTTCCCTAGTAGGCATCGCGGTTGTAGTTTCTATTATTTTGGATATTCCAACTACACCCTGACATTTGGTTATGCTGTTCATCTGTCTTGTATGGTTGTAATTTTGGCCAGTATTATTATTGTTATGTCGTGTATAGTTTGACCTTTGATTTTGGTTCCTTCTTTAAAATTAATTTTTGGTCATTAATGCATGCTTGGTTGTAGTTTCGTGTTGTATTGTCATAACTGAAATAATCTCGTCTTCTACAATGTTGATATTGATTGCTTTGTTGCTTTTGGTTATAACTTTGTCTTGGGGCATAATTGTTTCTGATATTGTAGCTCATAATATTTCGGTTCTTGAAATTCAAGGGGTTCTTTTTTATGTAGTATATACTATTCGTTTCGGAGGTTTTTTCTAATTCAAGGGCTAGGTTAACCGCTTCCGAAAGGGTTTTTGTCTGTGCTGCATATACTGTCTGTTTATATTTGTTATCTAAAGCTTCTTTGAAAATATTTAGAGCATATGATTCATTCACTTTTTTTATTACTTCTTTTTCGGCTTCTGTGGGCTTAACTAGGCTCTTTATTTGTAAATCATTCAGTTTTGAAATTATTTCAATTAGTTTATCTTTATAATTTAGCACAGAACCTTTCTGACGGAATTTAGACAATTCAGAGTAAATTTGTTGGGCAGTTCTAGTGCTTTTGAAATTATTGTTAATATTTTTTTTCTGAATCTATAAAGTTATTAATTGTAAGACTGTCTAAGATTGTTCTTACATTTGGAGTTAATTTAACATTAATGACGAAATTTAGTAGTAACTTTTGGCCAGTTTCGGTTAAAGTATCATGCAAAATTTTGACAATGGCCAAGGATGGGGTGATATCTTTATGATTGCCATTAAAGGTAGGGATCGCTTTAAGTGCTAATTCGATATTAAAATCTGACATTTTTGGTCTTTGTTCCATTCTGCTTAAAAGAAACTCCTTTGCCAGATTCTGGTAATAAAAAAATTTACTAGAAACGTCCCTCCAATTTTCCGAGAAAATTATTTTGAGACCTGAGGTATTTTGAAATACTTCTTTTAAATTTTTAATGTATTTTAATTTTTCTCTTAAGGTTTCTTGTTTATATTTTCTAGCATGTGCTTTTTTTTAGTTTGAATATATTCTTTCTATTTTATTCCATTCAAACATATCACGATAATTCGAAAAACTTGTTGTTTGTATGTTACAATTAATCTTATTTATTAAAAGTTTCATAATATTAAGTAATTCATTAAAATTTAATTTAACAATTTAAAATAGATTATTTAAAATTTTATTCAGAAAGTGGACTTCGACTGACTCCTAATTTGTTAGCGTTCCCTTTGCAAATCTTCAATTAGAGACTGAATACGATTGTTATTTTCCAAAGCTGGTGTATTGTTGCCTTGAAGAATTGATTTTAATAATTGTATCCTCCTTCTCAACTTGGCCTGACGTCCTCTTTGTTTTTTCTTTTTCGGAATGTCGATTTTGGGAATGCTTGTAATCAATTCGTCTACTCGTTGTTGTTTTTTTTTTTCTTAGATATTCCATCGTTATGGGCATTGGATCTTGAATTGGAACATTGCAGTTCAACGTATTTTTATTTGCGTTCAATGTTTGGTCAGCAGAATCGCCATGTGGTGATACTGGCACTTGAGAGACCCCAGCCATTGTCCTGTGGCGACATTTTGTTCATTTTTATATTTCTTCTATTAGTTTCATTTGAAGTTTCATTCTTTAAAATTAATTTTTGCGGGTAAAAACGCTTGCGTTACGCAGAACAAATACAAGCGTAAAACGCCTTCCAATTGAAGTTCTTTCCGCCTAACCTAACAGTACATTATTTTATCTTGCTGAATGAAACTATGGCAATGTTTAATTTATGGCAATGCTTAATAATTTTAAATTATGGTAATGCTGAATTTATAGCAATGCTTAATATCTTTAAATTATGGTAATGCTTAATTTAGCACAAGCATTGAGTAATTAAATAATACTGGACTGGATAACCACGACACAAGGTGGTCGCAACAACCCCTGCGACCACTTTTCCTACTGCTACTCTCTTGTTTACAACCTAGAGAGAGCCAAATTGCACAGGCAAACATGGCTGCTGCTCAATGAAAATAAATTTTCATGCTATCCTAAAAATACAAAATATTAACACATGCTTAAGTTATCTGTGAATGGCAACACTTACAGATCCCTTTCGAATATAATTTTTACACGAAGACACTACACATTTCACTTTGAAATTGCAAAGTAATTTCACAGTGTCACACGTTAAAGTTACTTGAATCACAAACTACAATCGAATCTTTAAACACTTGGAACGAATTTAGATCGCGAACACTTTCCACAGCTTTAATATCGGAGGTTTAAAGGACCAACTTTCCTGTTACAGCCTTTACTAAACAAAACAACTATAAACGTAGAGCTTGTGGTTGAATTTCCTGAACTACAAAAGCAAAAAATGGTATTGATTGCTATTCATACCCGCCTATCATCAGTCACTTGGAACATATAGCATAATGAAAATTTTCAGAGATTGCAAGAAGTAACAGCCTTCATGCGAATTATTGAAAATTGCAAACTGCCGGAAGAAAAGTGTAACTCTGGCTGTAAACCAAACCCCGAAGAAATGAAATGTGTATTACGAATAAATTTCTCTGTAATACAGCAGGTTGATTTCACAGATGACGTCAAACATCTCATGAAGAACAGTCCCGTTGCCCCTAATAGCAATTTAGGAATAGTCTGCTTCCGTTCAATGTGAAGCATCCAATGCTGATCTCATCCAGCCATGAATTCACTCCACTAATTTTCAATCATCTTCATCATAAGCACTTGCATGCAGACCACAAGCTCTTCTATATAACCCACGGCAAACATTCTGGTGAATCAACGGGAAGGGGATGGCCAACAAAACAGTCCGACAATACAAGCTATGTGCTCGAGTATAACCCAAAAATCTGACGCAACTAATGGAAAATTTGCCTGCAGAAAGAGTTCTACAGTCAAAACTGTTTCTACATACTGGAGTCGATTTTTGCGGGCCCACCCATATCCACTCAAAAGTACGTAGTAAACGATCGTCCAAAGCGTACGCAGCAGTTTTTATATACTTTTCGTCGAAAGCATTACAACTCGAGCTTGCTATGGACTTAACCTCAGCAGTCTTCACTGGTTGTTTCAAGCGCTTTATTCCCAGACAGGGCCAACCTTCCAAACTATTCAGTGACTACACTACAAACTTCATTGGAGCAAGCTCAGAACTATATTCACTACTCAATTGAAGAAGCATGCACTAGTGAAGGAGTGGAATGGTTGCGCATGCCACCAAAATCTCCTCACTTTGGCGAACTCCGGTAGATTGCTATCAAATCAGCAAAATACCGCTTAAAAACGCGTGGTTGGGAGTGCTTCACTCACTTATCAAGAGCTCAACGAATAACAACGATCAATTAGGGATTAGATGGCAGAGTAAAGGTGGTGGGAATAAAAACGGCAACAAGCAAAACTTCTCGGGCAATTGACATCAACAGTCCTTTGCCATGTACAGGAGAAGCTATCCACAGACCTCTAGGCAAGACGAAGCCAAAAGCACAGAAACAAACCATCCTCTTACACAAAATTAAGCCACAAGCACAAACACAAATTGCCCAAAAAAAGCCCGTGTAGCTTCTGGCCTAATAGAAGCAGCCCAAAATAAGTCCCGAATGAGAACAGAAGGCAAAGACTCGGTATCAACGCCCCAACGAGGAAGAACTTCCCTCCTCCAAATATTACTCTGCATTTTGTTGGTTGGACGAAAGAGTAACGCAACAACAATCAATCGCAGAAATAATCCTATTCAAAAATAACCCTGGTATTTATTTCGAAGAAGTTAACTAAATTAAATTAACAGACAATACTTGCAAAATTGTAGCTTACTACGACTTGACAAATTATTGGACAGTATACGAGGGTCTTGCAATTCACATAACTAAGCTTTTTGCCATTTGCTTGGCACAGGATAAACTATTCAATATTTGGCCAGTATTGTAGCACGCTGACATCACAATTTGTTCAATTACATAGAAAAATTCAGCACAAAAATAAGCTATTACATCAACACCACGGAAGATCTCGAAGGTCTCCTTTAAAGATTGATGGTTCAGAATCTGCTAGCCAATATGAGGAGGATATCAAAAAAATTAAGCAAAATATAGGCTTTCCAATAAATTTAATAAGAATCAAACGATGATACTGGAATGCACAACAAATATTTTAGAAAAGGAAAATACGCCCATTAATCAACAATTTAGATTTATTGCGACCCATTATGAGCACTTGGCCAACACAACACACGAAATGGAAGCACCATCCAGCATCTTCAGTTCCTTATCAGTATAAACTACAATTCAGGTCCTCAACTGCAACAACATACAAGATATACTGATGCAAGTAATCACCAACACGTACCACGGCAAAATAAACCCATTATTGATAAAACCAACACAATTATGAAAACAATTGCAAATAATACAGGAACACTGCCAAAAAATCAAATGCCCCCTGTTTCTCCAGATGCCTTCCAAATTCACTTTTCAATATTCGGATGTACATAAACTCGCAAATCAAGTTGTCCAACCAAATCATAATATTCTTTGCCTTTTTGCCATTGTTTCATGGCTATACACCCACATAAGTAGAATCACACATTACCTTTCTTAATTCGAACGTCATTTTAAGATTATCTTTAATTATTTAGGTAGGCATTTTAATTTTTCTTTAAAAATCATTCTTCGCGCCACATAGCCTAGTGATGAGCGACCAATAAACTATGGAGGATTGTGCTCGATTTCGTTTTCTGCTTGCTTATTGTCCATCATAATATTCCGTTTTACTGCTGACACCATGTAAAACATCTTCCCAAGCAAGTCAACAAAATCAATGAGTTTTTCACAATTGGCCGTATTACTGTCATGGGTAATTGGCAGTGCAACAAAGCGGATATTTATTTCGCTCCAACATATCCCAACCTGACCCTCATGCTGTTGTTATTATTACCGCTATTATCATTCACTACTTTATTAATATTTACATTTTCTGAGTTAGCGTTATAATTTTTCTTAACATCATTATTCGTTACACTATATTCGTACCATAGTTCGTTAATTTACCTTCTTTAACTTATTTGTTGCCAGTATTATTCGCAAAATTATTAGTTAGCACTTCAGTTGCGGTTGATGAAGGGAACGTGGATAAGTTTTACACACAACCGTGCGTATTCCTCAACAGAACGCGACTTAGTCCGCTCGTTGCTTAAAACAAGAATCCCGCTTATCTCGACGAGCCTCCTCATGGTGGTATCAGAGGAAACTAAATGATAAAGAATGTGTTGGAGCATGTCTCATTGATATGGAGAAAGCCTTCGATACGGTGTGGGTAGATGGACTAGTTTTTAAACTCCTTCAGGACAAGTTCCCCAGACACCTTGGAAACCGTTTGTTGTAGCCGATGGAAATCTGACAACAATGCGTGAATTCAAGGTCTTGAATGGTCTACAGCAGGGAAAAGTTACTGCACCTCTGCTTTTCTCAATATTCATTCGCAACCTATTGAACGGCTTTGATTTTAACGTCTCGCCAACGTGATCATTGGTAGCGTTTGCTGATGATCTGATCATCTATACGGCAGACCGAAAAGCTACAATAGTTCAGAGAAATCTCCAAAAAATGTTCACTGGTGTACAGCTGTACACTGACAATTGGCGAATGAAAATCAATGCGCAGAAGTGTGAAATAATCTTGTTTCGGACAACGCTGCAGGGGGTCAGTCAAGACCTGAAACGTAATTGGAAAGATTTCCACATCATTGCTGGCGAGGGTAGTTCAGAACGAGTTCCACATAAATCCTATGTTCGAAACCTCGGTGTTCATCTCGATCAGTATGTGTACTATACTGAAAATGTCAAAATCATGCTCAGTAAGGCATTAAAAGTAGTCATGGTCCTACGAAGACTCTTTCATTCCAAATACATTGATCAAAAGGTCAAAATTATCTGTTACAAGACATATGGATGTCAGATCTGGTACAACCGGAACGCTAGCACTATGGAAAAACTAAGAGTTTTCGAAACGATATGTCTTCGTGTGTGTACTGGGTTGTGCATAAAGCCTGGGACGGATTGGGAACATTATGTATCGAATAGAAGAATTTATCAAACTGTTCAAGTGACAAGAGTCGATATCTTCATATTGAAACTTCTTCGGAATCATATCGCAAGATCTGTAAATGTGAGTGAAAACCCTTGAATTTCACAGCCGTTTCGCCCTACAGACGGGTATATTGTGACTTGCCTCGCTATTGGCTTCGTTCCTCCAGAAGCATTCGTGTATTTGGACATGAATCAATATGTTTTTGATTCTGACGGCGTCCCAGTCATATATCACATATATAGACGGGCCACCGATAAGAAGATAAAATATCCTCCAAGTTTGAGCTCACGAGACCAACAATTCCAATGGAGATACTCATTTGGTAGATTCGTTGAAGCTGATCGAGCTGAGATGGCGCAGTCTAGGTATTGGTGGCTAAATGGCAATGTCTAAATTATTCGTGTTTATTTTGAGTTTTGGTGTTTTTCATTACTTAGTTTTTGAGTTTCAGCTCATTATTGCTACATTTAGTAGTGTTGTTTATTTGTGTTAAGAATTAGGGGTAGGTTAGGTATAAGCTATGTTTATTTTATCATGTTAGAGTTAAGATTAAATGCGTAGGTTAAGAATATCGTGATAGATTTTTTTATTATAAGATTAAGTTTTTGATTGAATTTTTATTAGAATTATGTTATAACATATAAGTTGTACGATCAAAGTTCACTGTTGTGGTGGAATTATAAATAATTTTAGGATAGTGTTGGTTGGTTTTTCTTCTTTTTCCAATTAAATTATAATAAATGTAATAATCTTAATTAATTTGAATTGGCTATCGTTTTTTTTTTTATGAAATGTATTTAAAGGTTAACGTATAAATTTAGAAAGCCATTCGGGTCATTAAGTTTTTGTATTGTTATTGTTCGGAATTTGTTTTATATTACTTGAAAATTTATACCAATTAGTATCGAATACACCGCCCTTCTTAGATCAACACGCGATTATACAAGTAGGTGGTCAACTGAGGAATAGTCTGCTTCCGTTCAATGTGAAGCATCCAATGCTGATCTCATCCAGCCATGAATTCACTCCACTAATTTTCAATCATCTTCATCATTAGCACTTGCATGCAGACCACAAGCTCTTCTATATAACCCACGGCAAACATTCTGGTGAATCAACGGGAAGGGGATGGCCAACAAAACAGTCTGACAATACAAGCTATGTGCTCGAGTATAACCCAAAAATCTGACACAACTAATGGAAAATTTGCCTGCAGAAAGAGTTCTACAGTCAAAACTGTTTCTACATACTGGAGTCGATTTTTGCGGGCCCACCGATATCCACTCAAAAGTACGTAGTAAACGATCGTCCAAAGCGTACGCAGCAGTTTTTATATACTTTTCGTCGAAAGCATTACAACTCGAGCTTGCTATGGACTTAACCTCAGCAGCCTTCACTGGTTGTTTCAAGCGCTTTATTCCAGAGAGGGCCAACCTTCCAAACTATTCAGTGACTACACTACAAACTTCATTGGAGCAAGCTCAGAACTATATTCACTACTCAATTGAAGAAGCATGCACTAGTGAAGGAGTGGAATGGTTGCGCATGCCACCAAAATCTCCTCACTTTGGTGAACTCCGGTAGATTGCTATCAAATCAGCAAAATACCGCTTAAAAACGCGTGGTTGGAAGTGCTTCACTCACTTATCAAGAGCTCAACGAATAACAACGATCAATTAGGGATTAGATGGCAGAGTAAAGGTGGTGGGAATAAAAACGGCAACAAGCAAAACTTCTCGGGCAATTGACATCAACAGTCCTTTGCCATGTACAGGAGAAGCTATCCACAGACCTCTAGGCAAGACGAAGCCAAAAGCACAGAAACAAACCATCCTCTTACACAAAATTAAGCCACAAGCACAAACACAAATTGCCCAAAAAAAGCCCGTGTAGCTTCTGGCCTAATAGAAGCAGCCCAAAATAAGTCCCGAATGAGAACAGAAGGCAAAGACTCGGTATCAACGCCCCAACGAGGAAGAACTTCCCTCCTCCAAATATTACTCTGCATTTTGTTGGTTGGACGAAAGAGTAACGCAACAACAATCAATCGCAGAAATAATCCTATTCAAAAATAACCCTGGTATTTATTTCGAAGAAGTTAACTAAATTAAATTAACAGACAATACTTGCAAAATTGTAGCTTACTACGACTTGACAAATTATTGGACAGTATACGAGGGTCTTGCAATTCACATAACTAAGCTTTTTGCCATTTGCTTGGCACAGGATAAACTATTCAATATTTGGCCAGTATTGTAGCACGCTGACATCACAATTTGTTCAATTAAATAGAAAAATTCAGCACAAAAATGACCTATTACATCAACACCACGGAAGATCTCGAAGGTCTCCTTTAAACATTGATGGTTCAGAATCTGCTAGCCAATATGAGGAGGATATCAAAAAAATTAAGCAAAATGAAGGCTTTCCAATAAATTTAATAAGAATCAAACGATGATACTGGAATGCACAACAAATATTTTAGAAAAGGAAAATACGCCCATTAATCAACAATTTAGATTTATTGCGACCCATTATGAGCACTTGGCCAACACAACACACGAAATGGAAGCACCATCCAGCATCTTCAGTTCCTTATCAGTATAAACTACAATTCAGGTCCTCAACTGCAACAACATACAAGATATACTGATGCAAGTAATCACCAACACGTACCACGGCAAAATAAACCCATTATTGATAAAACCAACACAATTATGAAAACAATTGCAAATAATACAGGAACACTGCCAAAAAATCAAATGCCCCCTGTTTCTCCAGATGCCTTCCAAATTCACTTTTCATTATTCGGATGTACATAAATTCGCAAATCAAGTTGTCCAACCAAATCATAATATTCTTTGCCTTTTTGCCATTGTTTCATGGCTATACACCCACATAAGTAGAATCACACATTACCTTTCTTAATTCGAACGTCATTTTAAGATTATCTTTAATTATTTAGGTAGGCATTTTAATTTTTCTTTAAAAATCATTCTTCGCGCCACATAGCCTAGTGATGAGCGACCAATAAACTATGGAGGATTGTGCTCGATTTCGTTTTCTGCTTGCTTATTGTCCATCATAATATTCCGTTTTACTGCTGACACCATGTAAAACATCTTCCCAAGCAAGTCAACAAAATCAATGAGTTTTTCACAATTGGCCGTATTACTGTCATGGGTAATTGGCAGTGCAACAAAGCGGATATTTATTTCGCTCCAACATATCCCAACCTGACCCTCATGCTGTTGTTATTATTACCGCTATTATCATTCACTACTTTATTAATATTTGGCCGTATTACTGTCATGGGTAATTGGCAGTGCAACAAAGCGGATATTTATTTCGCTCCAACATATCCCAACCTGACCCTCATGCTGTTGTTATTATTACCGCTATTATCATTCACTACTTTATTAATATTTACATTTTCTGAGTTAGCGTTATAATTTTTCTTAACATCATTATTCGTTACTCTATATTCGTACCATAATTCGTTAATTTACCTTCTTTAACTTTTTTGTTGCCAGTATTATTCGCAAAATTATTAGTTAGCACTTCAGTTGCGGTTGATGAAGGGAACGTGGATAAGTTTTACACACAACCGTGCGTATTCCTCAACAGAACGCGACTTAATCCGCTCGTTGCTTAAAACAAGAATCCCGCTTATCTCGACGAGCCTCCTCATGGTGGTATCAGAGGAAACTAAATGATAAAGAATGTGTTGGAGCATGTCTCATTGATATGGAGAAAGCCTTCGATACGGTGTGGGTAGATGGACTAGTTTTTAAACTCCTTCAGGACAAGTTCCCCAGACACCTTGTCGCCATGATGTTCAATATGTCATACGGGAAACCGTTTGTTGTAGCCGATGGAAATCTGACAACAATGCGTGAATTCAAGGTCTTGAATGGTCTATAGCAGGGAAAAGTTACTGCACCTCTGCTTTTCTCAATATTCATTCGCAACCTATTGAACGGCTTTGATTTTAACGTCTCGCCAACGTGATCATTGGTAGCGTTTGCTGATGATCTGATCATCTATACGGCAGACCGAAAAGCTACAATAGTTCAGAGAAATCTCCAAAAAATGTTCAATGATGTACAGCTGTACACTGACAATTGGCGAATGAAAATCAATGCGCAGAAGTGTGAAATAATCTTGTTTCGGACAACGCTGCAGGGGGTCAGTCAAGACCTGAAACGTAATTGGAAAGATTTCCACATCATTGCTGGCGAGGGTAGTTCAGAACGAGTTCCACATAAACCCTTTGTTCGAAACCTCGGTGTTCATCTCGATCAGTATGTGTACTATACCGAAAATGTCAAAATCATGCTCAGTAAGGCATTAAAAGTAGTCATGGTCCTACGAAGACTCTTTCATTCCAAATACATTGATCAAAAGGTCAAAATTATCTGTTACAAGACATATGGATGTCAGATCTGGTACAACCAGAATGCTAGAACTATGGAAAAATTAAGAGTTTTCGAAAGGATATGTCTTCGTGTGTGTACTGGTTTGTGCATAAAGCCTGGGACGGATTGGAAACATTTTATATCGAATTGAAGAATTTATCAAACTGTTCAAGTGACAAGAATCGATATCTTCATATTGAAACTTCTTCGGAATCATATCGCAAGATCTGTAAATGTGAGTGAAAACCCTTGAATTTCACAGCCGTTTCGCCCTACAGACGGGTATATTGTGACTTGCCTCGCTACTGGCTTCGTTCCTCCAGAAGCATTCGTGTATTTGGACATGAATCGATATGTTTTTGATTCTGACGGCGTCCCAGTCATATATCACATATATCGACGGGCCACCGATCAGAAGATAAAATATCCTCCAAGTTTGAGCTCACGAGACCAACAATTCCAATGGAGATACTCATTTGGTGGATTCGTTGAAGCTGATCGAGCTGAGATGGCGCAGTCTAGGTATTGGTGGCTAAATGACAATGTCTAAATTATTCGTGTTTATTTTGAGCTTGGTGTTTTTCATTACTTAGTTTTTGAGTTTCAGCTCATTATTGCTGCATTTAGTATTGTTGTTTATTTTTGTTAAAAATTAGGGGTAGGTTAGGTATAAGCTATGTTTATTTTATCATGTTAGAGTTAAGATTAAATGCGTAGGTTAAGAATATCGTGATAGATTTTTTTATTATAAGATTAAGTTTTTGATTGAATTTTTATTAAATTATGTTATAACATATAAGTTGTACGATCAAAGTTCACTGTTGTGGTTGAATTATAAATAATTTTAGGATAGTGTTGGCTGGTTTTTTCTTCTTTTTCCAATTAAATTATAATAAATGTAATAATCTTAATTAATTTGAATTGGCTATCGTTTTTTTTAATGAAATGTATTTAAAGGTTAACGTATAAATTTAGAAAGCCATTTGGGTCATTAAGTTTTTGTATTGTTTTTGTTTGGAATTTGCTTTATATTACTTGAAAATTTATACCGATTAGTATCGAATAAACCGCTTTTGGCTTTGAGGTTTTTCTCCACGAGATAAACTGCAATTCTTTTCTGAATTCCGTCGCAAGGTGTTGCCGTCATCAACTTCTTTTTATTCGTTTTTGTAATTTTTATTTAATTCTTCAATTGTTTTATTGAGAAGCAATTTTTCTTGTAATGTTAGTGATGGCAGTTGTGGTTTTTATACGGGAAATGGTGTTATTTTTCGATCAGTTTACCTAAGTGACTGCTCGATTATTACGAGGTGATTAATTTTCTCGCGATGTCGGAAAGGCAAGGATTGCAAAAGATGAGCTGAGGCATCTCCAGATGGAAAACCGATTGTTTTTGGAGCAGGAATAAGAAGCAAGGGCAACAAAAAAAATGATTTGTCGATGGACAGACTGACGCAAGTACTTTCGACTTGCTGTAAATGGGGAAACCAAAGTATGTGATCGAAACTAAATACTGACGGACAAAACAGACATGTATGCTTAACTAACGACGTAGGTCTTTTGCGTGGTATACACTCACTTCTCTCTCAGACAGATCCATAAGGAGATACATCTTATGTACACAGCTTTTTAAAAACCGACGATCCAACGATCCCCTTCTCTAAACTCGGAAGATCTGAATCTTAGATTATAGTGCGCCTCCCTCATCTTCCGTCCGATTTGTTGCCGGAGATCGCCTAATCTTGCATCGGGCTCCAGCGCAACGACCGGATCTCCCAAACATTTTAATTGCCACAATAGCTTCACGACCACCGGGGTGTCATTTGCACTTGCTGCGAGAGGACCATCAGACAATGTAAATAAAATAAAATAAGTAAGTGGCAATAATGGGCTGCTCCTTAAAATTTATCAGCAATTAAATTCCTTATCGGAGAGAATCGATAAACATTCGAAAATTTACATTGTTTTTCAGCGTTTAGGGCTTTCAAATGCCTCAAAATAAGTTGTCATCCAGTCACATTCGCATGTATAGGATTCATCTCATCTCGATCAACGTCAACCCCATTGTGAGTCTACATCGACGTGACTGTCTCCTGCAGTTCCTTGTCAAGCAAAAGCCTGACATCATGCTTCGTACTGAAACCCACCTCAATTCATGGTACTCACAAGACATTCAAGGACTTTTAATTCGTAAGAAACGATGAGATTATAGGTGTTGGGGGAGGTGGCACCGGGATATTGGTTCGAAAGCCTATTGTTTCCAAAATATTGAAAAAGTCGAATTCAAAAGCTTTGAATCTCTTGAAGATTCCGTTATCACAATTTCACTGCCAGGTATGAATAACTTCTTTGTTATCTCTGCCTATGCAACCCGTGGAACTGTCCTCAAGCTCAAGGAGGAACTCAATTCCTTGTTTAAAATACTCGAATTGAACAGACTGCATAATTATTATCGGCTGAACACCACCAATAATGCAAGAGGTGTCTTCCTGAAATCGTGGATAACAGAGAACCAAATTGAATACAGGTGCAATCTATTTGGGTTGGAGTTCCCAACATACCCTAGGTCAAATTCATATTTGGACCTCTGCATTGCAGACGCAAGACTTGGATTTAGCTTTGATAGTCCTCAACGGAAACTGCAGGTGCTTCCTTATGGTAGCGACCATAACCCAATTGTAATGGAAACCAATCATCAAAGGGATGATTTCTTCCTCATTCCAGTTCAACATGGAAATTATCGGTGGAATTTCATAAAAACAGACTCGGGAAAGTTTAAAAAGGAGTTTAATCGGGAGTACCAGAAGCAATGTCCCCCTTTTGATGATGGCAACTCTTGCTCAAAGGTTCCTAATGACAGGAATCTAGCTAACGATGAAATATATCTCTATTTGTTGAAGTTCGAGAAGCTGACGTTGGGAACGATTCAGGAAGTAGCTCCCAAGATTAAACATCGAAACAATATGGAAGGATATGAAACGCCAACCATCGCAAGGTTGAAAAGATTGAAAAGCCTTCTTCTCACAGGCGTCAACAGTATTTATCGATGATTTTGGACTACAACCATCCCTCGTTGGCCTTGCTGAAATTACATCTGAAGAATCGTTTCTTGTAACTGATCATTGGTAGCGTTTGCTGATGATCTGAGCATCTATACGGCAGACCGAAAAGCTACAATAGTTCAGAGCAATCTCCAAAAAATGATCAATGATGTTCAGTTGTACACGGACAATTGGCGAATGAAAATCAATACGCAGAAGTTACAAACAATCTTGTTTTGGACAGCGCTGTAGGGGGTCAGTCAAGACCTGAAACGTAATTGGAAAGATTTCCACATCATGGCTCGCGAGGGTAGTTCAGAACGAGCTCCACATAAATCCTTTGTTCAATACCTCGGTGTTCATCTCGATCAGTATGTGTGCTATACTGAACATGTCAAAATCATGTGCAGTAAGGCATTAAAAGTAGTCATGGCCCTACGAAGACTCTTTCATTCCAAAAACATTGATCAAAAGGTCAAAATTATCTGTTACAAGCCCTGGTTAGACCAGTTTTGACATATGGATGTCAGATCTGGTACAACCAGAGTATTAGCTCCATGGAAAAATTAACAGTTTTCAAAAGAAATGTCTTCGTGCATGTACTGGTTTGTACAGAAAGCCTGAGACGGATTGGAAACATTATATATCGAATAGAAGAATTTATCAAACTGCTCAAGTGACAAGAGTCGATATCTTCATATTGAAACTTCTTTGGAATCATATCGCAAGATCTGTAACTGTGAGTGAAAACCCTTGGGTTTCAAAGCCATTCCACCCTACAGACGGGTATATTGTGACTTGCCTCGCTACTGGCTTCGTTCCTCCAGAAGCATTCATGTATTTGGACATGAATCGATATGTTTTTGATTCTGATGGCGTCCCAGTCATATATCACAAATAAAGACGGGCCACCGATAAGAAGATAAAATATCCTCCGAGTTTGAGTTCACGAGATCAACAATTCTAGTGGAGATACTCATTTGTTAAATTCGTTGAAGCTGATCGAGCTGAGACGGCGCAATCTAGGTATTGGTGGCTAAATGACGATGCCTAAATTTTTTCGTTTTTCTTCACTTAGTTTTTGAGCTTTAGCTCATTATTGCTACATTCAGTATTGTTGTTTATTTGTGTTAAAAATTTGGGATAGGTTAGGTATAAGCTATGTTTATTATTTTAGGTTAGAGATAAGATTAAACGCGTAGTTTAGGAATATCGTAATAGAATTTTTTAGTATAAGATTGAGTTTTTGATTGAATTTCATTAGAATTAAGTTAAAACATATCAATTGTAGGATCAAAGTTCACTGTTGTGGTTAAATTATAAATAATTTTAGAATAGTGTTGGTTGGTTTTCTCTCCTTTTTCCAATTGAATATTAAATATGTAATAATCTTAATTAATTGAATTTGCTAAAGTTTTTTTTGAGAAAATGTGTTTAATAATAACGTATAAATTTAGAGAGCCATTTGGGCCATTAAGTTTTTGTATTGTTATTGTTTGGAATTTGCTTGATATTCTTTGAAAATTTGTACCGATTATTATTGAATAAAGCGCTTTTAACTTCGAATTTAGCTTGACGACCGCAGAGTGCAGGTAATGACGGACAATCTGCGGTCCCAAACCTTCTGAGTTGGATGGACAAAGGAACGTATCGCAGCTAACCTGGTGCGTTTCAAATATTCTGATGAGTTAAATTGAGGAAAGTATATTTGCGTCAGTTTGTGCTCGGCACCGTACAGTTTGAGTAGACTCTTAAACTGCCAAGATCATAACTGTACTTCGTGATTCAAGGGCACGCTTTCTGGAACACCAAACACATGAAATACTCAGCTCTCTAAAAATTTCACAATACGTGAATTTGCGAAAGGGGTCCCACAAGCGGGAACTTAGTTATTTGATCTAGAACAACGATAGTCTCAATATGTTGTAGTGTTATTATATTGTTCAATAAGTCCGTAAAGGACCGCAGCGATGTTCTGCTGCCCCGGCAGAAGAAGATGGAGGTATCTGCTGAGAATGCCCTCGTCTGGAGACGCGTGAACGCGCTGGCAGGCTAGCATTGCGGTGTCGTGGGGCGTGTTCATTTCCCCAGCACGAGGACCCACTACAAAGAAAATTTCGCATTCACGAATTGGACTGCTGGAGATCAAGAGGCGACCGAAGTCGCAAAAAGTGTAGATAACTACACCGAGGGAATTAGAGCTTGTTACGAGAACAAGTGGAACCTGAAAAGAAAGGCGGACTTGGGGTGACCTCTTCATTACCCGACGAAGTTCATGGCCCACAAATGAAAGAGGGGCAAACGGGTGATGGTGGAGCCCCTTCACACCCACCCAACTGGAATAAATCCATATATATTCTGTTGCAGTGGCCAGGTATTCCTCTTCTGAGTGGAAAACTCATACAACCTGAATTGCATGAACTTTCCCATCAGAAGGGGAGTACCCCGGTGACCAATTTATGCCATAGAATTATACAATTTGAATGCATAACTCTATGCCATAAAGAGGCACTCTGCTTGGGCCACTCAACCCACGACGTCACCTGAAACAAAAGAAGGATTAATGAGTACCCGGTGGCTGGCTCATGTTTTGAGGTGGAAGGCTGCCACCGTACCGAGTCCTATACCCGGTTAGAACTTTCGGAAAGGAAAGACCAATTTTTAAATTTACTAAACCGACATTATTATTTCCATCTTTCACTACTTAAAAATAACATATCTTCCAATCTGATTATTATATAAGCAAAAATTATATAAGCATAACTCGACAATAAATAATCTTCTTCAAAGCAATTCTCAATCAGGCCTTAAATAACTTCGTCTTCAATGCACGATTAATTATCGGTTCCAACAGTACAAATCCTATATGCAATGATCGTTTTGCTTGTTTTCATACTCGTTGTTCAAAGAAATTACATTGAAAAAGAAATATGTTACGGTTTAATTTTATTTTTAGTTCACATTCGCAAATTATCAAATTTTGTTTTGCATATCCTCTGGGATATTTCACCTTCATTTAAATTTTTAATATAAAACCAATGCATATAAACAAATATATATAAGTAATAAAAACAAAAGGGTAACAAAAAGGACACTTACCCGCAGGGTCCTCCGAGCGCTCGATGACAAATGCGGGGGGGGGGGGCCCACTGAAACGTACATTAATTTGAATTCTCAGATAATTATTGATACAGTTGAGTCTATACGAGTATATTCAATCATGCCACTTTTATTATGTATCTTTCATACTCTACATACTCTTAGATTCAAATGAAGCATGTTCTAATTCAGATATTTTGCTCTCTAATATTGCACAGATGTTGAATTCCCAGAAAGTATCTGCTGATTACTACAAAATATTTGTTGTATACTTAGAAATTATTTCAATTTCTTTATTTCTATATCCATGGAGCATTGCGTATAAATAGTTTCCGTTGGCTCAATAAGTTTTCCAGTGGATAAAATTTGATTCTATGTTCTTGGCTCCTTATCAATTCACAGAGGTGGTGAAAATATACATTGCATCTATTTCTTTTTCTGTTTCAAAACCTTAATTCAAGTAGGATCGAGTGAGTCGATATTTACAGCAGTTATATTATGTTCAATAGGATTCTATGTCTAGAATTCGTTGCGTATTAATCACTCCAATACTTGCTCGCAATGACTACACTTATCGACATCAACTGCAAGCCACAAATTGAGCACAGGTACTGTTTTTCATGCACATGCGTTTCAGAATGTTCTGTCGCGAAAGCTTTCATATCAAACGTTTCTAGGCAAAATTTCCATTTCCATTCACGTTCAGAATGAATCCTCATACAATCTGAATCGGTAAATGTTTTGCTGCTGTAAATCCTTTGTTTCACATATGCCAAAATTCAGTTTTTGCATTACACGATCCGCCAGAATGCCTTAACTCATCGTGTTGAGTTAAATGTTCGCTACGCATAAACCCGCGACCACAAAGCGAGCAAACGAATGGTTTTAGAGCACAATTTAAGCATGATGGATGATCGACAAACAGATTTTACCCTGCTATGGGCTGTATTGAGTAAAATCAATGCAGTTGCCTATAACTAACGATTAAAACACTGTATCTAAAAATTTAACTTTCACATTCAGATGCACTGATCGTGTACCAAAAGTCGAGGAGAAGGTTGCAAATCACACTTTCTTTATGGGTAACTTTCGAAAGGTATCCGCTACAGATAACCGAATTATGGCAAATTCACACATGAACTCCTTAGAAGTCAAAATATTCCGATTCAAAGCAACACACACAGCTACACAAAATGATTTTGTTTTTTTGGACTTGTGTGGTCACAGTCATCCTAGCATCAACATGAAGTGGACTGCTTACACGTAATGGTGCTTCGTTGAAGCCGGTACTTAATGGATTGTTTGAAGATGTTTTCGAAACAGAGCTGAATGCGAAGCTATCATTTACGTGGTCGTTTGATTTATTGTGCAAGTGTTCATTCGAATAAGTTTTGAATGCCGAAACTGGAGTTGCGCGTAAATTGAGTGCTGATGAAGTTAGGGTATTCTTACTGATTAAAGATATAGGACTGAATGATCCATTACTACTATAACTACTTGTACTTAGATTTAGACTATTGTTAATTAATTTACTGTTATTTTTAACATCAGGTGTATTTTCCGGTATACAATCGTCAGAATTGATGCAATGAAAGCTGTTTATGGTAGTATTTAATATTTGTTGTAATTCATTCGTTTTGCTGAATGTTGGCAGGGATATAACAAGGAGAAGAGAAGATGTTAAAATCTTAAACACAGCATATTCCGGTGAAGTATCTTCATTTGGTAAATAACTATATCCGCTCCATAATGCCAATAAATAAGTTTTCTTTGTCACCTTAAAACCTTCCCAAAAGTGCGAATCAAATGCTAAAAACATGCACACAAAAGGTATGCCACTATGAAGCAACCCACTTGATAAATACTTCAAATTGGAAAACAAATCAAAGCCCAAACTGTATGTTACAAGGATGAATAATGTTCGAACAAATAACAATGTCTTCTCAACTAAATATATACTTAACAGGTTATTCAAGTATTTCATTATAACTTTTGTAAATGTTGCCAAATGTGAAAGAATAAAAAAATAGAATGGAAGTAGTGATTGGATCAAAAATTGTCAGAAAATTATCACGCTTCAACGTTGCTCCATTTATTATATTCATCCAATTGGTAAGGGCTAGTAGCAGTAAAACTGTGTTGGTTAGACTCTTGAGAAATTTAATCGAAGAGGATGTATGAACGTGTATAGGTTTAATGAATGTTTTGGTTTGATTGTAAGCTTTCATGGCACCTTTCTGTGCTAAGTGCAATCCTAGCACCATTTTCTTTTTTATCGGCAAGCACTTTTTGACGGTTTTCTCGCAGCGGTGACATAATCGATAGGTATCTTCAAGTGATTCGCGGAAATTTTTAAGTCCTCACTAAACGTATTCTTACTTTGTGGCTCAAAACTTGCCAATTTCTCTACTTTCGTCAACTGATTGTCATTGCATCGCTGGCACAGCCTAATGTCCTTGTTGTATTCAAGTGTTGGACTTATCTTCCGATTGAATTGCACATAATTTTGAATGTGTTGATTACTAATTTCTCTGTTATAATCCCCGTCCTCTGTAAATCCATTATATTGCCCGCAATTTGGACAATCCCAGCTGTTGTAGTTTTCATATTGCACTCTAGTGTTTTGGTTGCAGAACCAGCAATTGACCAGCACATTAAATTGAGATCGGATTTTAAGGTATAACTTCACTAGAAACAATGTTGCTACGAAACTAATAAATCCAAATGATAAGACGCTTGTCCATGATGCGTAAAGATGATCCAACAAACTATCAACAAACATCTTATACGGGAAAAATCTTAACAGAACCTAACCATACCTAACCCTATTGACTGAGTTTTCTGTAGAACATTCGGTTCCTCGGAATGTGAGGGCGACGATGGCGATGATTCTCCAGTTGCTCGGGGTGCTATGGCTCCGTTTGGCTGCATGAATTTTTCTGATGAATCACATAAACTGTCCACCTTCCTCGGTTACTACAGTGTCCCATAGAAAAACGAGCGTATGAATCCAGTAGACGTTGAAATACGTACTCTTAAACGTTGAGCTGGCTCATGGGAGTCCGAAAAGGCCGGTTGTGAGCTTTAGTGTTTGTACAGATCTCATAGGCACCTACATACTCCTTGTTCTGAGATGACACTTTAGGCCCAAATAGTCACCGCGGTCATTCAGGGGATGGTCATGCGTACAAAGGATCAGATCGGGAGTCATCTTCTCTAGCATTCAATGCTTCCAAGACTCTTCTTCCTGCAACAAGTCACCAGCTATGTATTCATAACGTCGGTAAATAAAGCCATCAACCACTTTCAAATCAGGCAACTATGTTTGTTGATTTACGATGGTTTGTCTCAACACGTTGTAGTTGTTTAAATTGAAATGCGGGCTGTCCAAATCTATCTCCATGGGGTTATTGTTATTTAAGGCCAAATCCGTTCCCTCGGGTAAAAACATTCGCGAGAATGTGGATCTCCTGCTGATTCTTCTGTCGGTTGCATTAGCACAGCTTCAAGTCCATGTTGACTTGCGTCTTAACGGAGATAAACTCGATTTCTGGTGCTGCTTCCTTGAGAAAAGAAATCTTCATGCCTCAAAAGCTATCGCCCCATCAGTTTGCTGCGTAACATCAGCAAGGTGTTTGAAGTGACACTCAACAGAGCATTAAACGCCCAAGTTGAGGAATATGAAAAATTAAGAGTTTTCAAAAGAAATGTCTTCATGCATGTACTGGTTTGTACAGAAAGCCTGAGACGGATTGGAAACATTATATATCGAATAGAAGAATTTATCAAACTGCTCAATTGACAAGAGTCGATATCTTCATATTGAAACTTCTTCGGAATCATATCGCAAGATCTGTGACTGTGGGTGAAAACCCTTGAATTTCAAAGCCATTCTACCCTACAGGCGGGTATATTGCGACTTGCCTCGCTACTGGCTTCGTTCCTCCAGAAGCATTCGTGTATTTGGACATGAATCGATATGTTTTTGATTCTGATGGCGTCCCAGTCATATATCACTAATAAAAATGGACCACCGATAAGAAGATAAAATATCCTCCGAGTTTGAGTTCACGAGACCAACAATTCCAATGGAGATACTCATTTGCTAGAAGCTGATCGAGCTGAGATGGAGCAATCTAGGTATTGGTGGCTAAATGACGATGTCTTAATTATTCGTGTTTATTTCCAGTTTTTGTGTTTTTCATTACTAAGTTTTTGAGTTTCAGCTCATTATTGCTACATTCAGTATTGTTGTTTATTTGCGTTAAAATTAGGGGTAGGTTAGGTATATGCTATGTTTATTATATTAGGTTAGAGATAAGATTAAACGCATAGGTTAGGAATATAGTGATAGAATTTTTTAGTATAAGATTGAGTTTTTGATTGAATTTCATTAGAATTACGTTAAAACATATTAAGTGCACGAGCAAAGTGCACTGTTGTGGTTAAATTATAAATAATTTTAGGATAGTATTGGTTGGTTTTTTCTCCATTTTCAAAGTGAATTTCAAACTGTAATAATCTTAAATAAATGAATTTGCTATACTTTTTTTTGATGAAATGTTTTTAATGATAACGCATAAATTTAGGGAGCCATTTGGGCCATTAAGTCTTTGTATTGTTATTGTTTGGAATTTGTTTTAAATTCTTTGAAAATTTGTTAGTATTGAATAAAGCGCTTTTGACTTTGACTTCGTTGACTTGCGTCGCAATGAATGGAGACCGGTTTCTGGAGTTAAGGGCTGTGCAAGACTAGGGCAGATGTCAAAACTTGCTTGAGTTCTTTGAGCGCTTTTCGACATATCTGACAGAGGCACTTAAATCGTCACAATATTCCTAATGAACATTCGGCACTAATTACACACTCCTAGGAAACGTCGTAACTGCTTACCAGTCTTCCGTAAGGGAAACTTATCAATTGCCTGAGTTTTGTCCGGATCAGTTTTGATAGTACCATGTCTGATGACATGTCTTAGATATTGGACGTCGGTCGTGACAAATTCCTAGACATTGATGATGAGTCCCGCTTTGCTTATATGCAGGGTTACTCCTTGCAGCAGTAGAAGATGTTGGTCAAACGTCTCTGTGATGAGTAGAAGGTCATCCTGGTAAACAAACACGGAGTTTTAGATGAAATGGGATAACTTTGTCCATCAGCTTGGTCATCCTTTGCAGAGTATTACACAGGCCAAAACGCAATGTGAGTTCGTCACATATAGTGGTCGTCCAGGCGCTGTGAAAGTGGTTTTATTCGGCAGTATTTTCAATATTCTTTCGATGAGCGGAAGAGAATACGCGTCTTTAACGGTCACTGCGTTGTTTTTCCGGGTATCTAGACACAGGCGCACAGTACCTGGCCTCACTACCATGGCTGCTGGCACTTTGAAATTCCTGAATAGCCCCAAACTCTAACATCCTGTCCAACTCTGCATACACTAGCTATGCCATGGCTGGCAAGATGGCACAGTGTCTCTGATCTATTGGCTGGCTTCTTCCAACGTCAATAACATGTGAGACCAGAGTAGTGCAGCCAAGAACTTGTGTCGCAAGAGATGAAAAAGCAGCGATAGATGCTTCCGAACATCGTCATTGGTTACGAGTTGATTCGTGGCAGTTGGGTAAGTAAGTTGATGGATGTGTCTAGTGTTACATGTGGATTCACGAATAGATCTGGGGCTGTTACGTGTAAGCAACCACCCTGCCTATGCTGGCATGATGATTGCACCTCACCACACACTATCACAATCCTTGATAACGAGAGGGGAGGGGCCTGCCCCTTAAAAATAAGAACCTTTTTTCCATCGAAATACAAAAAATCTTTATTCTTGTTTGACAGTTTGTTATTTGCACACACAAATGCTTTGGTTAGTGCTGCATCTCACATCTTTGTCACAAAGGTGTCATTTACGGAACTCCTAATTACGAACTATTATATTTGCATTAATAATAAAGATACATTCTAAAGAAATTAATTCAAAACAATCTTCACTTGAAAATTATTGGTGTTGAACTTGGAATAAAGAATTGATGAATAAATTTAACTCCATTTTAGTGCAATCACAAAAATTGACAATGAGGTCATTGCAGTAGAGCTTGTGTAAATCATTGATCAGAATAAATTACGATTGAAATTACTTAAACTAGAGTTTCATCGGCATAGGCCTAAAGAAACTCTTGACGATGCCTCCTAATACTCACGTATTGAATTATCTCCCCTCGAAAGCAAACTTCAATATAAACGTCAACCGCAATTGTTTCTGACAGACTCTCCGCAAGACTTGTGGTTATGCTGGCTCCCTTGTCGAATTCGCCAGTAGCTTAAACACAAGCGAATTGCTTGCACTACAAGTGGCAGTCGTAGACCTTCATTCCAGTTAACAGCAAACTGGTGAGCTTGTTAACGTGCTAGTCCCCCGTAGTTTGCTTTACAAAGTCATTCCTCTCCCGTTCCTCGGGAACAATCTTGTTGCATGAAAAGGAACGCCAGATCCAATCCTATTTTTCGCTCTTTTGTCCTCGAATATCTGAATATTCGATGACATCTCCTCATATGATTTCTGCGTTGGTTGTTGCAACAGCGCGTGCGCAGCAAATTGATACTCAGTTGAGCGGATTGCGCATGGTAGACACATTCAATTGTGTTCGTGTTCCCCATGTGCTCTCAATATGGTAATTGTATGGACTACCATGTATGCGTGTAGAATTCGCCGGGGAGCCAACTCAGTAACTTGACCAATGAAACGTAAGATATAAGGTTCTTATATATGTGTACAATAAATTGCGATTATGTATCCTGTGTAGGGTGTTGCCGTTTCCTAAATATGAGCGATGAAGCAACCATTGCTTGTCGGTTGGCAGAAATATGCTACGTGCGGCGAGCGAGTCTTGGGGAGCGTGATCAACTGTTATTCGATTCCAAGCAATTAGTATTCATATATGTTCATAAATGTTGTCGTATCGTGCCGTAAGCGAGGCATGGGGAGCGTGACCAATTGTTATAGGATTCCAAGCAATTAGTATTCACATATGCTAATGAATGTTGTTGAAACGTGACATAAGTGAGGCATGGGGAGCATGATCAACTGTTATAGGATTCCGAGCAATTAGTATTATCATCGGTTAATGAATGTTATCGTGACATTACTTCCGCTGTTGAAAAAAGGGATCCAATTCCTGGGAGAGGAATTGGATAGCGTAGTTTTTGCGGATTTATGTTTACGGCAACTGTTAACTTCGACGCCTCCTCTGCTATAATGAACTAAACATACATGTTCAATCGGCCGAGCATTCAGAAAAATCATTTAAACTAGATTAAAATGGCGGCTGCACTATCCTTATGAAAGAAACTGTGCATCTTTTGTATAAATTTGAACGATTTCATATCTAAGTATTGGATGAATAATTCAAGTTTTCGATTCACGCCATTATAAAACTTGCTTCTAACCCTAGGATGTTTACAAAGACCTTCGGGTAGGAGCACTCTCCTGCTTACTCAACTTGTTTTGTGTTAAATGCAGTTTTACAATCAGACAAACTCATAGTGGCTCTCCTATTTTTATTCGTGGATTCCTTTTTGTATGTTATACATATATTTTTTAATTTATTAGTGAACAAATTCTTCATCGCTTATTTAAGTATGATTTAGAATTACAAACGACTATATATTCCTTAAATTTTTAACTTTTGTGATTCTTGTTTTGTCCTTTTTTGTCTCATCTTCCGTGATTTTTATTTTTATTTATTTTTCTTTGCTTTCGCGTTTATTCTCGTTTGGTGTGCTATTTTATTATCTAAAGTCACAGTTGAAGTCAAAAGTGCTTCATTGAATACTGACTCTTATAAATATTAAAAGAATATAAAACTAATTCCAAAGAATAACAATACAAAAAACTTAATGGCCCAAATGGCTCTCTAAATTTATACGTTATTATTAAACACATTTTATCAAAAAAAACTATAGCAAATTCAAATTCATTAAGATTATTACATATATAATGACTTGATTGGAAAGAGGAGAAAAACCAACATACACTATTCCAAAATTATTTATAATTCAAACACAACAGTGAACTTTGATCCTACACGTAATATGTTATAACCTAATTCTAATAAAAATTCAATCAAAAACTTAATCTTATACTAAAAAATTCTATCACAATATTCTTAACCTAAGCGTTTAATCTTATCTCTAACCTTATAAAATAAACATAACATATACCTAACCTATCCCTAATTTTTAACACAAATAAATTCGGAGGATATTTTATCTTCTTATAGGTCGCCCGTTGATATATATGATATATGACTGGGACACCGTCAGAATCAAAAACATATCGATTCATGTCCAAATACACGAGTGCTTTTGGAGGAACAAAGCCAGTGGCAAGGCAAGTCGTAATATACCCGTCTGTAGGGTGAAACGGCTGTGAAATTCAAGGGTTTTCACTCACATTTACAGATCTTGCGATATGATTCCGAAGAAGTTTCAATATGAAGATATCGACTCTTGCCACTTGAGCTGTTTGATAAATTCTTCTATTCGATATATAATGTTTCCAATACGTCTCAGGCTTTCTGTACAAACCAGTACATGCACGAAGACATTTCCTTCCGAAAACCCATAATTTTTCCATAGTGCTAGCACTCTGGTTGTACCAGATCTGACATCCATATGTCAAAACTGGTTTAACCAGGGTCTTGTAACAGATAATTTTGACCTTTTGATCAATGTTTTTGGAATGAAAGAGTCTTCGTAAGGCCATGACTACTTTTAATGCCTTACTGCACATGATTTTGACATGTTCAGTATAGTACACATACTGATCGAGATGAACGCCGAGGTATCTAATACAGGATTTATGTGGAACTCGTTCTGAACTACCCTCACCAGCAATGATGTGGAAATCGCTCCAATTACGTTTCTGGTCTTGACTGACCCCCTGCAGCGTTGTCCGAAACAAGATTGTTTTACACTTCTGCGCATTGATTTTCATTCGCCAACTGTCCGTGTACAACTGCACATCAATGAGCATTTTTTGGAGATCGCTCTGAACTATTGTAGCTTTTCGGTCTGCCGTATAGATGCTCAGATCATCAGCAAACGCTACCAATGATCAGTTACAACAAACGATTTTCCGTATGACATATTGCACAACATGGGACAAGGTATCTGGGAACTTTTCCTGAAGGAGTTTAAAATCTAGTCCATCTAACCACACCGTATCGAAGGCTTTCTCCATATCAAAGAGACGTGCTCCAACACATTGTTTATCATTTAGTTTCCAACAGATGTGTGAGTTTACTTTCGTTATTGCATGTGTGGTCGAATGCCTGGCAAGAAGATCAAACTGGCGATTCGGCATCAACTCATATTCCTCAATGTGGGCGTTTAATGCTCTATTGAAGATCACTTCAAACACCTTGCTGATATTAGGGAGCAAGCTGATTGGGCGACAGCTTTTAGGGCATGAAGATTCTATGCCTTTCTTCAAGACCGGAAATACCTTAGTCTTTTTCCTCCCATTTGGAAAATATGAATTGCTCAACATGTTGTTGAATAATATGCAATAATTCCTAATAGCAAGCTCAGGCAAATGTCGGAGGAGTAAATTTGGAATACCATCAGTACCACATGTTGTTTGTTCTGCGAAATATGAAACACAAATCTTCATAGCTGACAAATAATCAGTAAGATTCAGGCTGAGTATGAGGTCAGATGTTCATCTTTCATTGAATTGATTGGCTGTTCAGGCTTGATTTGAAGTCGGAAACTTTTGCTTCAACGACCTCTGAAAAAATTTCGTTCCCTCTCTCAGGGTTTGGTAGATGAAACCAATTCAAAATGTGTTCCAATCAGGGTAAGTTTATGCAATCCCTCACAAATAACCCTGTTTCCATTTCTATACGGAGTTGTACTATCAATTTCCATACCAGCCCTATCGAGAAGATTTATCTCATCACTAGTGAGTTCAAGATTCGATACCTTCACTCGAGACTTCTTGCGGAATATGCTATTCACTTTCGTGAGCACGCCGTCTGGGTCCTGTGGACTAGTACCCCTCAATTTTTCCGCCCATTGATTGCTGACCTCACTCCTGAAGTATGAATGGATTGAGTTCTGGACATTCTTTAGAAGTAATTTCAACAAGGCTCCAAAAATCGTCGATAAATATTGTTGACGCCTGTGAGAAGAAGGCTTTTCAATCTTTTCAACCTTGCGATGGTTGGTGTTTCATATCCTTCCATATTGTTTCGATGTTTAATCTTGGAAACTACTTCCTGAATCGTTCCCAACGTCAGCTTCTCTCACTTCGGCAAATATAGATATATTTCATCGTTAGCTTGATTTCTGTCATTAGGAACCTTTAAGCAAGAGTTGCCATCATCAGAAGGGGGACATTGCTTCCGGAACTCCCAATTAAACTTCTTTCCCTAGTCTGTTTTTATGAAATTCAACCGAAAATTGCCATGTTGAACTGGAATGAGGAAGAAATCATCCTTTTTATGATTGATTTAAATTACAATTGGATTATGGTCGCTTTCATAAGGAAGCACCTGCAGTTTCCGTTGAGGACTATTAAAGCTGAATTCAAGTCTTGCGTCAGCAATGCAAAGGTCCAAATATGAATTTGTCCTAGGGTATGTCGGGAACTCCAACCCAAATAGATTGCACCTGTATTCAATTTGGTTCTCTGTTATCCACGATTTCAGGAAGACACCTCTTGCATTATTGGTGGTGTTCAGCCATGATGTATGCTTGGCGTTCAGGTCACCAGCATATATTTTTTTAATGCTTTTTGGGAGTATTTTATTAGCTTACAAGTTTTTTTTTGCTTCGACTTTCTGTTAGTTAGACTAATTGGAAAGGTCGGGTGGGATTGCTAGTAAAGGAGGGTGCAATGCCTTGATTAGTCGCTGGGAGTCGAGTTTCAGGAGATCTTTCGGGTTGGGTTTCGTTAACTGTAAGGACGGGAACGTACCGTTGGTCTTTTTGACGACTATTTATTTGCTGCTGGCGTCGGGATTTTAGCAGTCACCAACCCACAATTTGAAAATTATTGAGCTAGAGATTGCAGTTAAGCTAATTGAGGCTGTGGAAAGGTGTGAATGCTTTTTGAAAGACTCATTGAATTTTATTTGCTCAAGGTGGGTATAGCCAGTCAGCCCCCGTGCACTAGCTCGGAAGTGATATTCTTTCCTTTAGTTGTTACAAGCTGCAATATATTGGTTTTTGGGCTTACACTGAGGGTAGCGAGATCTAAGTCCAATACCCGTGCGTCTTTGTTCGGAAAGTAATGAGGCTGAATAACGTCAATCTTGTGAGTGCTCTCCGCTTCGTAATGTATGAACATTTCGTTGATTTGAATAGTACAGGGGGTATTAAGAGTTATGATACCCTGACCAACCAGCTTGATGTGGAGAGGAAGTTTACTCCGTAATTTGAGAGCGTTGTTCAAAAGAAAGATTACATCATTCGTAGCCGGTGGGGATTGGAATATTGGTGTGGACAAAGGTGCTACGTACAGACCACCTGATTGGGGCTGTTTTATTTTCTTGTGATTCGAAGCATCTATCAGGAGCAAGAATAGTTGGGTGCTAATATTACAAGCGATGTAAGTATCAGCAGGAGTGAATTGTTTGCTTTGATGAGAAAAAGATGGATTTTGTAGACCTTCATCACTGGCAATTCGAATAGTGGCAGTTTGATGACAACCACCAGTTTAGTTTTAATTTTGAAATGATGCAGAACTGCAGTTTCTGAAAGGATTTGCTCACAAACACCAGGGCATTTATTGCCCGGTTTGATGTGTTTGGTCATCTTGAATAGAAATTTGGTCATCTTGAATAGAAATGACTACAACGATGATTGCCCGTTGGCGAGCATAAATTTCTAAAAGTTGTGCCAACAAAGAGGTTCGAACCAAAAACCTGCGTTCCGCTGCAAGAAGCTTGTCGGTCGTTATTGAAATGTCCTTGATCTGCATTCCTAGCTCTGTTTGCCTGCTTAGTACATCGGCCAGTGCTTTGTGGATCTCTTCCAAAGAACTGTTTACTATGCTGATCCTTTCTTTTTCCAATTTAACCAATTCGTTCTCCCCATCCTTTAAGGTATCCTCCTGAGCTCCTTCTCATTTTCATCGTCCATCGTGCCAAACAGAGCATGCAGAAGCCTGCCCACTCCATCAAAAAATGATCTCTTTGACCTCTTTTTCACAAGAGAGTCGAGTAGCGCTTGCGAACGAATTTTGAGATTCTCGATCAGGCTATGGACATGTCTTAGTTGCTCAGCGCAACCTTGGTTTCTACCAATAAACAGTGCTTTAAAAGGGTGTTTGGCACGCTTTGCTGCATTCATCTGATCCTGAATCTCGCCTAAATTGAGCTCCATCAGAATATTCCAAGAACTGTGGCAGCTTTAAAGTTCGTCGATGTTTTCAAACAGGATCGCTTGGTTGTCTAGTCTCTCAACGGAGTATGGGTGTTGATCCGCGATGGCCTTTGGTAAAACACTGTTCAGGGATAAAATGATGAAAAGAGTGGCCATTGCTAAAAGCGGGGGAGAGGGGAAAAAAGAAATTAATACCGTTTACTCGAAGTAGTGCTTAAGTCTATTGTTAAGGACATTGACAATTTTTTTTCCAATCGCAATATTTATATTCACCGGAGAAGCCACGCTCTTAACCTCATATGGACCAATTCATACTTGTACTAGCTTGTGCTTACGATTTTCATTCTTTAGCAAAACATTGTCGCCGACATGGAAACTAACAGATTTTTTTATTACCGTAGTTAGCTTTGGATTTAATTTTACTTTCTTATGTATTCTGTCATGTTAAAGCGTACATCTTCTGTAGTTTGTGCTTCAATAGTAAGTAGTAGTTTTCATGGTTGTACAAGAGTGTGGGTTCCCTTTTTAAACTTGACGGAAGGTCAGAAGTGAAACCGTAAAGACAGTCCATTGGCAAAAGTTTTGTGCTGTCATGCTCACTGTTGTTGTACACAAAACCAGCAGTACGCAGGTATTGATCCCAAGCCTGCAGCTTGTCATCGAAGGTACTCTATAAGGGGTCTGTGAACTCTTTCCAACGCTCCATTAGATTGGGGATGGTACGCTGTGGTCTGCATTTTTTTTATGTTAAGCAGCTTGCATTTTCCCACGAAACTAGTATCCTGATCCGTTACAAGATATTTAGGTATTCCATACCTCATCACTATCTCGTCAAAGAATATCTTGGCCACGGTGAGGTGGTCTTCATATTTTAACATTTCTTGCAAGTTTTGATATGTTTTTTTATATCTGCCAGCATATTTTCCTCTTATAAACTCTCCGAATTCTCCTGTAGGTCTTCGTGACTCCCTGATGTCCACCGAAAGGAGAATCATGAAATTCGGCGAGTGCAGCCTTTATATCTTCCGGCCTGGTGAGAGTCATGATCCCCGGTAATCTGCTCCCTTGTGGGGACTCAATGCTTAAATTCTTTACTGTGTTGTTTACAGTTTCCTCATTGTCTGTCTGACAGCCAAATCCCGTCCTTTCTGTGCCCGCGTCACCGCATTGCATTGATACTTGCCGTCCAATTGTTCATCGGTATCTTGGGGAATCCTACTCAGGGCGTCAGCATTTTTATTGTGCTTGCCTGGTTTGTATTCAATGTGATTATCGAATTCGGATAATGTATGGTGAAATTTTACCAACCATGTAGTGGGACCCTTCACATGAATACGCCTTTAAGGGGTTTATGATCCACGTAGATCGTAAATTGCCTCCCCCGTAGATAACGTCGAAAGTTTTTTACTGCCCACACCATAGCAAGTAGCAAGTAATTCCCTTTCGATAGTAGAGTAGTTGCGCTCGGCCTTGCTCAGATTCGGCTAGCATAAGCTATTGGCTGGTCTTTGCCAATTTCTCCTTGGGACAAAACAGCTCCCAAAGCTTCACTACTCGCGTCAGTCATGAGATTACATGGCTTAGAGAAATTCGGAAAGGCTAGCAAAGGAGGTTCTACCAAAGAATTTTTGAACGCTTCCATGCATTTGTCGGTCCAAATATACTACTTCAGGACGGATGAATTGACACTTCTCGCTGAAGCTTTAAATTGTTCAGCTTTAGTCTTTCAAAAATCTTTCTTAGCTTACAAATGTGGCTCTGTAAGTTTTTACCATACACAACAATGTCATCTAAGTACACAAAGTAATCGAAACCTTGTAAGCCCGTTAGGGTGTAGTTCGTCAGTCTGTGAAATGTAGCGGGTGCTCCCTTCAAACCAAAAGGCATCTGCTTGAACTCATAGTGTCCATAATTCATGTTGAATGCTGTTTTTCGTCGATTCTTTGGTTTGACTAGACCTTGAGTGACCAAGCTGGTCAAGTATATCTTCTATGCGAGGCAATGGGAAAGCGTCACCCATTGTTTTTTCGTTCAGTTTCCTGAAATCAACAACTACTCGCCACATTTTTATTCCATCGGCTCCTGCCTTCTTGGGTACGATCAAAAGGGGGAGTTCCAGGGGCTCTTTCTTGGTTGGACGATATCACTTTCCAACATTACCTTCAGTTATTCGTTGATTATGTCCTTCTGTGGCTGACTCAGTCGGTAATTTTTTTGGTTTATCGGGGCCTGGTTAGTCAATAACGAGTTTCGTGGGTGATTGCTTTCGTACAACTCAGCTAGTCGCCAGAAAGAAAAAAATATCGTTAAACTCCTGGCACAACTGAGTTATGATCTTTCTTTCCTCAGGATTACTTTGTTTGAATTTTGTGAGCTCCTGCTCCAACAACGAATTGCGCATCACATTACCTAGAGAGTCGGAGTATAAGAACTTAGAAGCTTCTCTCTCCAAGTGATTGTTTGATGGACCAACTATTGTCTCCGATGCTACATAGCCTACATGTTTAACCATATAGTCTAAACTGAATTTAGGCTGATGTTCTACCCCGCGCGAAACCTCTAACCTACTCATGGAGTATCTGTTCAACTTCTCTAGCTTCAAACTAAGTTGGCTTAGTGTGAACGGAGTCTCACCTGAATTCAGTTTACCCACCACTGGCCTCATTGGGTCAAGAAGAGCGTTTGCCAGGAATATACCCTCAGCTAATGAATCCGCTGCACACAACATTCCCTGACCCAGCTCAATAGGAACTACCACTACGTTTTGTGTTCGTGGAGGTAATGTAACAGCTTCTTTAAAAATGACTTCATAGGTTTCATCAGTGGCTTTTGTAACCCTAGAATCCTCTTTGGCAGGATTACTAGTCACCACATGATTTTGATCTGTTAAAAATGTCCCGTTCTGTGTCGCTCCAAAGGACAACACGTCGTCGTTCTCAGACAGCTCAGCAAAAACCTATACGTGATGGGGATCTTCCGCCTCTACTTCGCTCTCATTAGGGATCAAGAAATCATTACTATTTACTTCCGTGCGAGGAAACGTGAGTGATTTACTTGGGCCTTCGACATTACAGTTCCTTAAGAGGAAGTCGTTTCCCAAAAGACCATCATTAAATAGTCCCTGAATATTCTCGACCACTTGGAGAGTACATGGAAGCCTAGTAGGGAGTTCAAAATCGCCTTCCATTGTACCAAGGGTTTCACCTTCCCCAAACGGGCTTTGCAAAGTGAGCTTACGCTGAACATTTATTGGGCACGTATCCCTAATGGCTGACTTATTTATAATACTGGCTTCAGCCCCCATATTTATAGTAAATGTGCTCTTCTCTTGTATCCCTATATCTAAAGGCAGTGCAGCTGATGCCAGACTAGTAGCGCGATAAGTGTTTCCTTTATTTTTTTGATTGTCCATTTCCAGGAGAAAGAGTTTCCGATTTATTTTTAGGGGTAAAAAGAGTTCTTCCACTTCGAAGCATGAGACCGCTGTTTTTTCCGGAGTTGATTGATGCACCGCCCTGGTTTTCTGACGTTCGTCGTTCATTCGTTCAAGCAACTAACGAATTCCTTATTACTTGTTTTTTTTACTGCACCTACACCCTCCTTCAAGACACGGATATTTCAAGGATAGCCTACCAAGTACAATGTTAATCTAAAGAACGACCTTCCAGGTATCAAATCGTGTTAGTGAAACACCAATTATTCTATTCTGAAACACCAATTATTCTATTCAATAACTGATCGCTCCACAACACGTCCGTTGTACTGGAGCTGTTCAGAATCAAAAACTGGCTGCGCCAATTGTTACGCGTAAGCAACCACCCTGCCTATGCTGGCGTGATGATTGCACCTCACCACACACTATCACAATTCTTGATACCTAGAGGAGAAGGGAGCTGTCCCTTAAAAATAAGAACCTTTCTTCCATCGAAATACAAAAGATCTTTATTCTCGTTTGACAATTTGTTATTTGCACACACGAATGCTTTGGTTAGTGCTGTGTTTCACATCTTTGTCACAAAGGTGTCATTTAAGGGATTCCTTATTACGAACTATTATATTTGCATTAATAATAAAGATACATTCTAAAGAAATTAATTCAAAACAATCTTCACTTGAAAATTATTGGTGTTGAACTTGGAATAAAGAATTGATGAATAAATTTAACTCCATTTTAGTGCAATCACAAAAATTGACAAGAAGATCATTGCAGTAGAGCTTGTGTAAATCATTGATCAGAATAAATTACAATTGAAATGACTTAGACTAGAGTTTCATCAGCATAGGCCTAAAGAAACTCTATTTCAACTCCTGACGATGCCTCCTAATACTCACGTATTGAATTATCTCCCCTTGATAGCAAACTTGAATATAAACGTCAACCGCAATTGTCTCCGACAGACTCTGCTCAAGACCTGTGATTATGCCGGCTCCCTTGTCAAGTTCGCCGGTAGCTTAAACACAAGCGAATTGTTTGCATTACTAGTGGCAGTCATAGACCTTCACTCCAGTTAGCAGCAAAATGGTGAGCTTGTTAACGTGCTAGTTCCCCGTAATTTGCTTTACTAAGTCATTCTTCTCCCGTTCCTCGGGATCAATCTTGTTGCATGAAAAGGAACGCCAGATCCAATCTTATTTTTTCGCTCTTTTTGTCTTCATATATCTGAATATTTGACGACTTCTCCTCATATGAGCGTGCGCAGCGGATTGATACTCAGTTGAGCGGATTGTGCATGGTAGACACATTCAATTGTGTTCGTGTTCCCCATATGCTCTCAATATGGTAATTGTATGGACTACCATGTATGCGTGTAGAATTCGCCGGGGAGCCAACTCAGTAACTTGACCAATGAAACGTAAGATATAAGGTTCTTATATATGTGTACAATAAATTGCGATTATATATTCTATGTAGGGTGTTGCCATTTCCTAAATATGGGCGATGAAGCATACATTGCTTGTTGGTTCACAGAAATATGCTACGTGCGGCCATTGAGGCATGGGGAGCGTGATCAACTGTTATTCGATTCCGAGCAATAAGTATTCACATATGTTCATAAATGTTGTCGTAACGTGTCGTAAGCGAGGCATGGGGAGCGTGACCAACTGTAATAGGATTCCCAGCAATTAGTATTCACATATGTTAATGAATGTTGTCGTAAGTGAGGCATGGGAGCGTAATCAACTGTTGTAGGATTCCAAGCAATTAGTATTCACAAATGTTAATGAATGTTGTCGTAACAGAGCCAAAATGAATTGTAGAATGAAATCGACGCCAAGGCACCAGTCTTGAGTCAATGAGGGGATGATGAAAAATGTGATATCCTTAGTTTAAATTCTAAACATGACGGGTGTTGTCAATCTACCCTTGATAAGATGTTTGGTGCCATAAGTGGTACTGATGTCAGAGTGCCATGGTTTTACCAGCATAGGATGTTGATGGAGTACCTTTGAGCCGAGGCTGGAGGCAAACCAAGACTCGCACCCGCGTCGATTAATGTGATGACAATGTCGCCCAATACTTTGATTGGTGCGTATGGTCTGATGTCATTCTAAGAAACCTCCAAGATGTTGCATATGTTCAGGATTTGACGGTACGTGGGCACACTCTCACGGATGCTCCGCCAACGACGAGTGGATCATTTAATTTCGTATGAGTGAGATATGACCTCTTCTGATGCAAAGAACGTGGTATGGCTTCAGTACACGCTCCGATGGCGGCCTGGCTTCAACTGTTGCTTGATGTGGTGGTTACTTCAAAATCGTCTTTAGGGAAGCCTCCGAGTGAGAGGAAACCCCCGCAGTCATCGTTGTTGATGTCGGTGTAGTGTTGTCATGTTTGATATTCGCAGTAGGCTGATAATCTACGGTTGAACTTTGGAGTACCACTGAGGTGGTCGGTTTTTTGAAATGGTGCTATTCAGACAATCTGAAGACTTAGTATTAGGTTTACCCCATCCGTAGCAGAAAACCGTGCCCTCTCTTCGACATGCAAAAATCCGATGTCTGATTTGTCCCCAGTTCCAGCAAGTCATGAGGCTCTCCAGCGAGGCTACCGCTAACTGGCCTGGCGAACGGATGGTGTCTTCCACATGAAAAGTGCTTGTCTCCTGAGTGTCTTCCGAAATCCGTTACCACGGACCAGGTCTCGCCAATAGGTATGATGGTTCCCACAGGTCCTCTTCAAGTCTTTCTGTCTACTGTCGACTTGCAAAAGCGACGCCTTCTCCTAAGGCTTAACACCCACATCAATTGGCTTCTAGTCGGGAAGTCCGTCAGTTGGTCATTGAGCCGTAAAATGTTGGCTCTAAGTTTGCTGAATGGTTCATCCGGATGTTGCCATCTGACGTAAATTTTGTCCAGTATCCTCTCATTTATATTGACAGTAGGATACTCCATACGTAGTGTTTCCTTCAGCCGTGACCAACGGTAGGATGGAAGGGGCATGTATGCACAAGTAGCTTCGAGCGCTATTCCTCACAACAACATCGGCAAGTAGCCGGCCAGCGCTGTGTGGTCTCCCGCAATCATCTGGTCAATTAGTGACCCAACTTGAGCAACAAAGATTTTTACTGTGATGGAGTGTGGTTTTCGACTAAAATGGAGATTCCATCCTTGTATGATGCTGGAAATTTGAGTCGGCTTCAATCTATATGGTAAATGTTGAGATCCACGTTGCTCCAGAGGAGCCACAGGGCCTAATGTAGATGGTTGAACCAGGCTGACTCTCGACTGGTATAGACGAGCTAGGAATATTTTACGTCTAGCACTCGTTGCGTGTAGACGTGTTTTTAATCGCTCCTGTCATTAATTATAAAAATTAATTAATTTTTCACAAAAGTCAGTTTCAAATAATTGAATTAATTTTGTATGAGTCAGTCAAAAGCAAGTTTTGATTTTATAGGGGAAGAATTAATCGTCGAAGGCATCGAACAACCATACCAATAAATCAAGAAAAGGCAACAAACCAAAGACAACTCGGGACTGCTGTATGGAGGAGCCCGACGGCTTCCCTCCGTTGGTGGGCCCAGAGGAGAGTGACGGTGTGAAACTGGTGGCAAGTGTCAACAAGCGGAGACACACGAGCACCCAGGATACCGCAGATGGCGGCCGCAAGACACAAGTGCTCGAGGATAGACAGGAGGTGTGTCACCTTCGAAGTGAAATCGAAGAGTTACAAGCAAGAATTCAAACGTACTCTTCAAGACGGAAAAAAAAGTTCAAGAGCGTGAACCGATACGAAAAACAGATAAGCACGCAAAACAGAAGAAAGCTGCAAATTCAATAATCACTGAAGAAGTATTAAGTGCTGGTGGCACCAACGAAAGCCAGAACTACTTTGCAGCGCTGGATGGACTCCAACAGGATATGGATGTAGACGAAGGTAATAAAGATGATAATTTTATAATTTATTTAAAAAATAAAAATAATGAAAATAGAAAAAAGGAGAAGAAACCAGCCCGTAGTTCTGCTGGTCCTCCTCAAAAAGTAGCGAAGAATACCGAGAAAGTTCCGCCAATTAATGTCTTCGGTCAAAGCGGAAAAGACATGGTTCGGCTGTTGGCAGCCGAAAACAAATTGAAAAATTTCGAAATCAAACGAATAAATTCCGAGAAGCTGTCAATTAGAACGAAATCACTGGTTGATTTCAAATCAGCGAAAGATGCTTTGAATTCTGGGGAGGTTCCGTACTTCACTTATACCCCCAAAAGCGAGAAGAACCAGACGTTCTTGCTGAAGGGCTTGGACTGCGGAGAAGATAACGTCGATCTTCTTCAGGTTCTCAAGGAAACAGCAACACAAATCGAGTTTATCTCAGTTAAAACATTCGCGACAAGAAGGTTGACGGTAGAAAAAAAAAATTTACCACTTTATTTAGTACAAATAACAAATAAGGGCAGTCCAAGCGCTCTTCAGCAAATAAGATATTTAAATTTTCGAGTGGTGAGGTGGGAACGCCTCCAGAAACGAGAAATCAACCAGTGCTATCGCTGCCAACGATTTGGGCATTCGGCTGCCAACTGCACCATGCATTACCGATGCGTTAATTGCAAAGACGTGCATGCTCCCGGTGAGTGCAAATTTGCTCAGACGGAGCCAAAAGAGAAATTGTATTGTGTGAACTGCGGTGTTTTTGGTCACCCGGCATCATATCGAGGATGCTCCCGATATCAGGATGCAAGATTGAAATCTGCCCCAAAGCAAACACAAATACACCGCAGTGCCTTAGCTCCAAACTTCGTCAAGCCCGGAGTATCATTTGCACAAGCCTCTGGAGGACCAGCAGAAAATGCGGAAAATAGTGTAAATAATGTAAGTGGCAATAATGAGCTGCTTCTTAAAATTTTACATCAATTAAATTCTCTATCGGAAAGAATCGATAAGCAAGATACAAAAATTAATCTTGTTTTTCATCATCTAGGGGTTTCAAATGCCTCAAAATAATTTGTCATCCAGTCACATTCCCATGGATAGGATTCGTCTCATCTCAATCAACGTCAACTCCATTGTTACTATACATCAGCGTGATTATCTCCTTGAATTCATTGCCAGACAAAAGCCTGACATCCTGCTTCTAACCGAAACCCACCTCATTTCATGGCACTCCATGACATTCAAGGATTTCGAATTCGTAAGAAACGATAGGGTAATAGGTGATGGGGGAGGTGGCACCGGGATATTGGTTCGAAGACCCTATCGTTTCCAAAATATTGAAAAAGTCGAATTCAAAAGCTTTGAATCTCTTGAAGTGTCCGTTATCAAAATCTCACTGCCAAGTGGGGATAACCTCTTCGTTATCTCTGCCTATGCAACTGGTGGGACTGTTCTCAAGCTCAAGGAGGAACTCAATTGCTTGTTCGAAATACTCGAATTGAACAGGCTGCATAACTATTATATTCTTGCTGGTGACCTGAACCCCAAGCATACATCATGGCTGAACGCCACCAATAATCCAAGAGGTGTATTCCTGAAATCGTGGATAACAGAGAACCAAATTGAATACAGGTGCAATCTATATGGGTCGGAGTTCCCAACATACCCTAGGACAAATTCATATTTGGACCTTTGCATTGCTGACGCAAGACTTGAATTCAGCTTTAATAGTCCTCAACGGAAACTGCAGGTGCTTCCTTATGATAGCGACCATAACGCAATCGTAATGGAAATCAATCATCACAGGGATGATTTCTTCCTCATTCCAGTTCAACATGAAAATCATCGGTTGAATTTCAAAAAAACAGACTGGGGAAAGTTTCAAAAGAAGTTTAATCGCGAGTACCAGAAGCAATGTCCCCCTTCTGATGGTGGCAACTCTTGTTCAATGGTTCCTAATGACAGGAATCTAACTAACGATGAAATAGATGTCTATTTGTCGAAGTTAGAGAAGCTGACGTTGGAAACGATTGAGAAAGTAGTTCCAAAGATTAAACATCGAAACAATATGGAAGGATATGAAACACCAACCATCGCAAGGTTGAAAAGATTGAAAAGCCTCCTTCTCACACGCGTCAACAATATTAATCGACGATTTTTGGACTACAACCATCCCTCGTTGTCTTTGTTGAAATTACATCTGAAGAATGTCCGGAACTTAATCCGGTCATACTTCAGGAGTGAGGTCAGCAATCAATGGGCGGAAAAATTGAGGGGTACTAGCCCACAGGACCCAGACGGCGTGTTCGCGAAAGTGAATAGCATATTCCGCAAGAAGTCTCGAGTGAAGGTATCGAATCTTGAAGTCACTAGTGATGAGATAAATCTTCTCGATAGGGCTGGTATCGAAATTTATAGTACGACTCCGGATAGAAATGGAAATAGGATTATTTGTGAAGGATTGGATAAACTTGCCCTGATTGGAACACATTTTGAATTGGTTCATCTACCAAACCCTGAGAGAGGGAACGAAATTTTTTCAGAGGTCGTTGAAGCAAAAGTTTCCGACTTCAAATCAAGCCTGAACGGCCAATCAATTCTTCATTTCAATGAAACATTAACATCTGACCTCATACCGGGCTTGAATCTTATTGATTATTTTGTCAGCTATGAAGACTTATGTTTCATATTTCGCAAGATAAACAACAAGAAATCATGTGGTACTGATGGTATTCCAAATGTAGTTCTCCGACATTTGCCTGAGGTTGCTATTAGGAACTATTGCATATTGTTCAACAACATGTTGAGCAATTCATATTCCCCAAATGAGTGGAAAAAAGCTAAGGTATTTCCGATCTTGAAGAAAGGAAAAGAATCTTCATGCCCCAAAAGCTATCGCCCAATCAGCTTGCTGCCTAACATCAGCAAGGTGTTTGAAGTGATACTCAACAGAGCATTAAACGCCCACATTGAGGAAAATGAGTTGATGCCGAATCGCGAATTTGGTTTTCGTGCCAGGCATTCGACCACACATGCAATAACGAAAGTAACCTCACACATCTGTTGGAAACTAAATGATAGACAATGTGTTGGAGCATGTCTCATTGATATGGAGGAAGCCTTTGATACGGTATGGTTAGATGGACTAATTTTTAAACTCCTTCAGGACAAGTTCCCCAGACACCTTGTCGCCATGATGTGTAATATGTTATACGGGAAATTGTTTGTTGTAACTGATAGAAATCTGACAACAATGCGCGAGTTCAAGGTCTTGAATGGTTTACAGCAGGGAACAGTTACTGCGCCTCTGCTCTTTTCAATCTTCATTCGCAAGCTATTGAACGGCTTTGATTGTATCGTCTCGCCAACGCGATCATTGGTAGCGTTTGCTGATGATCTGATCATCTATACGGCAGACCGAAAAGCTTCAATAGTTCAGAGAAATCTCCGAAAAATGTTCAATGATGTACAGCTGTACACTGACAATTGGCGAATGAAAATCAATGCGCAGAAGTGTGAAACAATCTTGTTTCGGACAACGCTGCAGGGAGTCAGTCAAGACCTGAAGCGTAATTGGAAAGATTTCCGCATCATGGCTGGTGAGAGTAGTGTAGAACGGGTTCCACATAAATCCTGTGTTCGATATCTCGGTGTTTATCTCGACAAATATCTGTACTATACTGAACATGTGAAAATCATACTCAGTAAGGCATTAAAAGTAGTCATGGCCCTTCGAAACTCTTTCATTCCAAAAGCATTGATTAAAAGGTCAAAATTATCTGTTACAAGACACTGGTTAGACCAGTTTTGACATATAGATTGTTACGTACAAAATCAAGCCGTTCACGGCGCGACCTCAGGGATGTTGCCGGCCAACTCGCGGAGACGAGTCGTGGTGACGCCACGCGCTTACTTTGTGTATCCCTGGGGCCAACTGGTCGCTTAAAGCGCGAACCCTGGACCAGAGCCGTTGCTCCTTGTTTGAATACCCTGGGGAGCTAGGTTTTCACAGGATGTGCTATTCGTTGCGTTAGCCCCCGTCGCGGCACACTCGAAAGTCTCCTCCTAACACCGTAACAAAGTCTTTGCCTAAAACCCGCTGAAAGAAAACTTTGCCTAGTCACACAAAAGGAATCTTCGCCTAGAACCACACTTCCTGCAGAGCCACCGGCACTACGTTCCGCCACCATACACTTTGTGGCCACTTCCTTTTAGGCAACAACCTTCACTTTCGCGATTAGCGAGGAAAGAAAGAACACCGATAATTGAAGGAAAGAAACAGCGGCTCCAATCCGTTACACAATTCATATATTTTTTTCCACTGATAGAACAAAACAAAAAAAACCTAACCTCCTGGATCACTTACATTTCAGCATTTACACATTAATTAAAATATATTTGATTTGTATCGAATGTGGTAATTTATATCTTAAAGGCACTCTTACTCGCTCACCTACAATTTCCCTAACCGATGGGGGCCGCTTTCTGCGTCCTTCGTACTCGAACGGCTCCTTAGAGGAGGATTCCGCCAACCGACACAATCCGCACCGCGAATTATTGTTCCTTTATGTCACAAATTTAACGCTCGTCAACAATGATCACCCTTAATAACTTTTATTTCGCAACTTCGACACCAGTAATCACTTCAGCACCTCCGTCCACAGCAAAAAAACAGAGGGAAAAGAACAAAGAGATCCAAGCGCGCCAAATCTCCTCCTTATATATCCTCTCCACCCCAAAATAACGGCAGGACCACTTTCCCGGTTTTTTTTCCTCCCCGGTTCACCAACTTTGCCCACATTCCACCGTTCTTCCGAGAATCGTCCCAGTTCGGGTTAGTTCGCTCCATTTCCCATGTTCCATGTTCACGCCGTCCCACTGAAATCATATGGGATGGATTATCCGAGTTGTTCCGAAACGTCAATCGCAATTGTTTATGTTTGGCAATGGTCGCCGTGCGGGTGCTATTTTCGTTGGTTTTTGCGCGATTATGAGTGCTCGAGTCGCGTGAAGTGAATTCCTCAATCCTGGTAGGTGTTTATGTGTTGCAATGGTCGCCGCGCGGGTGCTATTTTCAGTAGTTTTGCGCGATTATGAGTGCTCGAGTCGCGAAAAGTGGATTCCTCAATCCTGGTAGGTTGTGGCTTGCTACTTTCCCCCTAGAATTATTAGTTTTGTGGTTGTTCAGAGTGTTGTCGCGGCCGCCGCGCGGTTATTATGGAAACTCGTGTGATAATTGGGCCTAGGCTTCCCTAGTAGGTTTCCACTTAGCATTTCCCCCCTAAAATAATTAGGTTTGAGGTTGGTTGCAGAGTTTCCGCGGCCGCCGCGCAGATATTATGGAAACTCGTGTGACAATTCGTGTAATGGGGCGAAATGGGGCGATCGACATCAGGTGTTGAATTACCCACCACGACGTTTCGGTTCGATTCTTCCCTATTGCCACTGGTGCATCCTTTTCTGTCTTCTTCTTTTCGATGTGTCCTCCATCGAGTGGGTGGCGGTTAGCGATTACTTGGTTGGTTGTGCCGTGCAGTTTAGCTGCCCTGTTTTGGTCCTTGCGGTGGCAATTCGCTTTAGCTTTAGTTCGATTAAGTGGCGGATTGTCATCATGTAGCGCACAAATTGTATATCGTTGACGCTGCTGCGACGGTTGACATAGCCTCGTAGTAGTTGATGTAATGCGCTCTAATAATATGCCTGGTATCTAGTTAATCTAATAGTGCCTGGTGGTTAGTTAAATTATTGCTACAGGTAAATAGTGCCTTCTATTCAATAAAATAAAATGTGATCCTGGTTACATTTTTCTATTCTCCTGACCTGAAAACGGATTGGAGCCTGTTCACCCTTGAGTGATTGTCGGTCACGGTTCGAATACATCTCGCGAGGGCGGAAGTGTATGGTGGTTACTTGGCCCCGATTATCTCGTGGTGACATTTCCCCCATCGCCTGAAGAGGATTTCTCCGAAATCCGTGTTTGGCCTGTTTAATATTTAACGTTCCAACCTGACTCAGCTTTAAACCGCCGACCATTGCCAACTTAAGTACCGAGCTGCTACTCTAAGAATATCTATCTACAAACGTATCTAACCAAGAAAAGCAATCCCCTTCTTAAAAAAAAAATCCTAGCCTACCCAGCACCTCTGAAATTTTGTAAAATTCCTATCTACTCTACCTAATAATTTCATTAACTAATCTAACTAAAATCAACAGATGATTGTAAAATTTAACTAATAGTGACCTAACATCTATCCGCGACCACCCCCCGTGGAAGTATTTTAATGTGTAAGAATTATTTCTTTTAGTTTCTTTTCCTGGCTCTTTGTGTTCATTTCAATATTATTTTTATAATATTTTTTTTTCTTTACGCTACGTTTATTTTTTTGTTTGTTCTATTTATAGGAATCCAAATTTTTTTTTTTTTTTTTTTAAATGAGCTTTCAAAATTCATTTCTTAGCCTAGTCCTAAATAAATCTAACTTGACCTTATTTGTATTTATATAATTTTCCCTCTAATACTACATTCAAAACTGATTCTGTAGACTAACCGCAACCTTACACCTATCTAAACGAACCTATCCTAAACATTTTTGCTACTTTTTCTTTTAGCCTGTTGTAATACTCATCAAATGAAAAAAAAAAAACTGAAGTGGAGGAGGAAATTACAAAAGAAAACAAAAGGGGAAAATAAAGGAGGGGGAAGGGAAAAATTAAGCGGAATCTACCAGTCGCTATGCGCCAGCTACGAGGAAAAGGGGAAAAAAAACGTAAAGGTTATCAAGCTGATAGCAGCCAGGATACGCAGGTAGATCTAAATAAATTTTATCGATGTATCCTTGTATCGTATCTATCTTGTTGGAGTCGTCTATCCCTATTATCGTTGCCTGTCCCAGCGTATTCCTGGAGGAAAAGTGGGTTAAACTACCTTCCCATTACTAACGTTCCTAATTAAAGGAAAATCCTTATCTAATTTAAGCTAAACTATTTTAGGTGGGCCGGAGTTAAACAGACCAATGCGAAAGAATAAAGGAAACAAGGAAAGTAAACTTAAACGAAGTGCGAAGGGAAAAAAAACACAAAAAACGTCTAACAACGCAGGAAGGAGAAAAAAAAACAACGACGCCCCGCCAAGCTACAACCGTCACCTGGACCGGCTTATGGTAACATTTTCTTTTACTTTTCAAAAATTTTTAATGTTTGCCGTCCATTTAGCTTTCTTCATTTTATTACTCACGTCCTTGTTTCCCTTGGTTTGTTGTTTGTTTTTCTTTTTTTTTTTGTTGGAACCTCCCTACGATGGTATTGCTACTCAACGTAGCGTTTTAAATCCTTCGCGTGCCAGACGCCTGCATTTCGACCGCCTATATCCGTCAAGGTGAAAGAAGATGCGGACTCGCGGTTTGCGATTCGATATGGCCCCAGATATTCGGGTGCCAGCTTTGCCGAATAGAATTGAGCCGCATCTGACAGGGCATAGTTCCGCCTCCATACCAAGTCACCGATTTTAAATGGTGGAGGTCTATTCCTTAAATTGTATCGCTGCGTACTCTTGCCTGCAGCTTCCTTGAGGTGTTTCAGTACCTCATCCCGGACCATCCTTAGCTTCTCGGCCCTTTTCAAGGGATCCCTCAAAGTATTCTCTTCCGTTGGCTGAACTGGCCTCTTCCGGGAGACTACCATCTCTCGACCGAAGTTGACGAAATAAGGCGTGCTCCCCATAACTTCATGTGTGTATGTACGTAATGCACATCCGATTCGCCCTAAGTCTCGGTCCCACTTGCGATGGTTTTCTCCCACATAGGCCCGCAGCATCCGCTTAATGTTTTGATTGATCCTTTCCGCTGGATTAGCCTGAGGGTAATAGAACGCGGTATATTGCACATCCGTACCATAGGCTGACAGCAGCGCTTGCAGCTCCTTTGACTTGAACTGCACGCCGTTGTCACATACCACTATTGCAGGCACTCCGAACAGCAAAAATACTCTATCTTCTAGAATCTTCGACATTTGTGCCGCCGTGGCCTGCCGTAATGGAAAAATCAAAGAGAATTTGGAAAAATAATCCACAACGGTCAGGATATGAGTATGCCCCTGCGTTGACCGAGGCAAAGGTCCCACCAGATCGATGCAAACAGTTTCCCAGGGCTCCCTTGCTTGACCAGCTCGCGTGGCCATTGTTCCAAAGGGTCGCTGTCGCTCCACCTTAGTAGACTGACACACCTTACATCTTGAGACATACCGTTGAACATCCGAACGCATCTTGGGCCAAAAGAATCTCTGAGCAATTCGGTCGTAGGTACGACTTACGCCCATGTGGCCGGCAGTGGGATCGTCGTGGCACTCTTGGAGGACTTTACTTCTATCCGACTTTGGCACTACCTGCTTCCAGAAATTCCCACTGAGTTCCGCATGTCGGTTGGGGATTCTTTTCCATAGGACATCTCTCTCCACACGCCAGTCTGCAAATTGGTCTGGATTGCCTCGTACTTTGTCCATCATCCCCTGTATCCATTTGTCGTTTGGTGGACTGTCGCTTTCAATGGTCCCTACCTCCGGGACTGATCTTGAGAGCGCGTCCGGCACCAAATGCTCTTTCCCTTTTCGATGTATCACATCAAAATCGAACAGCTGGAGCCGCACGGCCCACCGGGTCAGCCGACCCGTGGGGTCCTTTAGATTGTGCAGCCAAACCAGGGAATGGTGATCCGTGATCACGTTGAATTTCGTTCCTTCGATATAGGGCCGAAGCTTTTCTACTGCCCAAAGGACGGCTAGGCACTCTTTTTCCATCGTGGAATATTTCCTCTCAGCGACCGGCTTAAATAGCAGATTACCCGCTCTCCCTCTGGGAAGGCCTGGCTCAATACCACCCCCAGTCCGACATCTGATGCGTCTGTCTGTACGTTAAAAGGCAAACTGAAGTCGGGACAAGACAATATTGGGGCTGACGCTAATTTCAACTTACACCTGTTGAACGCTAATTCGCACTCCGGAGACCATTGCATTTTTTTATCCTTGCGCAGGAGCCCTGTTAAAGGCGCTACCAGAGAGGCATGGTCTGGGATAAACCGACGGTACCACGATACCATACCCAGGAACTGCCGAATCTGCTTCACGCTTTGTGGCCTGGGGATATTCATAACACTTTCAACCTTTTCAGGGTCTGCGCTCAATCCGTTCCCATCGACTACATACCCTAGGTAGCGCAATTGCGATCGACAGAAATAGCACTTGTCCCGCGAGAGTTTCAGCCCGGCGTCCCTCAGACGCCTAAACACTTCCTTCAAAATCTCCAAGTGTTTCTCGAAGGTCTGCGTCACGATGATTATGTCGTCGAGGTATGTGAAGACATAGGGCTCTAACTCCGGGCCTAAAACACGGTCGATCAAGCGCTGCCAGGTAGCCGGTGCATTTGACAGTCCAAAAGGCATTCTACAGAACTGGAATAATCCCCTTCCGGGTATGGTGAAAGCAGTGAACTGTCGAGACTCCTTCTGCACTGGCACCTGCCAGTACGCTGATTTAATGTCTAGCGTAGACAAGTACCTGGCATCCCGCAGTTTGTCCAGGGTGGCTGATATATAGGGAAGGGGGTAGGCGTCTTTTTCGGTCACTTTATTAACCTTTCGGAAATCCACACAAAATCGGTAACTTCCATCCTTCTTCTTTACCATTAGAATAGGCGAGGACCACGCGCTGGAAGAAGGCTCGACCACCCCCAGACTCAACATTTCCTCCAATTCCGCGTTGATGTGCTTTTGGAGGGCTGGTGAGACCAGATAATATCTCTGCTTGATGGGCATTGCATCCGTCTTAATGACGTGCTCCACCAAGGAGGTACACCCCAGCCCTTCTCCCATACGCGAGAACTCGCCCTTCACCATCTCCTCCAAACGCAATTCGTCTGGGTGAGGGAGGATGGACCTGCTATGCAAGTGGCCTGCCGTTGGGGTGACTTCACTAACGAAATCCCATCGCTCATGCCGGAGATTAAGGGTAATTCCGAATTCCCTCAAAAAGTCTACCCCCAAAATCAGACCATGGGGTAGCGAAGGGACCACCAACATCTCTAGCCACCTTGTCCTCCTCTGCAATTTAATCGGGACTAAAACTTTTCCCAACACCTTACACTGCCCCTCATCTGCTAAGCGAACTGCCTCTTGTGCCGTTGACCCCAGCTCTACCCCTATCTCTTGTAAACGGAGCCATCCTTCCTTACCTGCAATAGTAGTGGAGGCACCTGAGTCCACCAAGCCGGTAAACTTATTCCCCATAATATCCACGGAGAGATGAGGGCGCACATCTCCTGACTCCTGAGTGAATACATAGGATATCCTTCCGCTTGCAGCCTTTCTTTTACTGGTAGAGGTGGTACCCAGTACGCCACCTACTGGGCACCGCGACCGTTTCCCGATGACGTGGCAAGAGGTTGGCTTACTGGCTGCCGAGTAGTCGCCGCACTTGGTGAACAGTTCGGACACCTTGTCTTAACTACCCCCCTTCTTCCGCAGCCAAAACATCTTCGAGGCTCTTGACACTCTCGCGCAAAATGGCCTGTCCCACCACATGTCCAACAAGCGCCACGCTGTAAATTGCTGGCAGGAGCCACCGCATCCAGAGGATGAGCCTCCACGTAGGCCAAGTCTGGTTCTAGCAGTCTAGCCGTCCGTCCATCCGGAGGAGGCACGAAGGCTTCTACCGTCGCCCGAGTTTCCTCCAGCTCTCGTCCCAGGGTAATCAACTCGGAGACCGTGGCAACTTTCCTCAGGGATAATCGTGTCTGGTAAAAGGGGCTTATGTTTTTACGTAAAATCTTCATTTTCTCTACCTCCGTATATGGCTCGTTCAACCGTCTAAACAACCCATCCATGACAGCCACGTACACACCGATTGATTCGTCTCTACCTTGGGTGCGATGACGAATTTCCTCCAACAACTGGTCTTCATAGTTTGGTGGTAGAAACTCCTCCTTGAGTTCTCGACATAGCTCCTCCCAGTTTGCAACCCGATCCTTGGCTGACCTAAACCACACCAAGGCTTTGCCCTCGAAGAGTTCCGCTGCCATTCGGAAAAGTTGGTCCTGAGATACTCCTTTGGCCACTCGGATCTCCTCTACCCTCTCCAAAAAGGCGTTTACTGACCCTGGAGAGTCACTGGAGAACCGAATACCCCATTTGGCTATGTCTGGTGGCTTCCTCAGATCCTGTTCCACCCGCGGGGTAGAATATACGGGTCCACGCCGCAGTTCCGGGGTTCGAGGTTCCAGTTCCTCGGTGATAGCCGACAAATTCCTCCTTTCGGGTTCCTCCTGCTCCATCCTCCTGGACGGTCCGGCCACGCTGGTTAGTGGTGGTTGCTTGCGCTCCCTTTCCACTGGTTCTGCTGACCCCTGAGCTAGTGTTGTACACTCTTTCCCTTCGCCACCCTCACCTTCAGCCTTGTCTATCAGGTCCCCTAACGCCATCAACAACCCCCGCTTTATTTTCTTTGCCTGTCCTGCAAGGTCAGGATCCGTAGTGGGTACGTACTCCCAACGGCGCAACGCATACCCGATTTTGTTCCTAATTTTTAGGAAGTCGGAGCCTTCCTTGTTCCCTTTGAAATTCCTAGTCAGGGTCAGGATTTCCTCTAATTTATTCGAAACCGCTTCAATATCCTCTGCTGGAGTGAATGGGTAGGCCTGTAAATCCACGAAGCTCTCATCGGCATCTTGTTCTGACTTCAAAGCCTTCCTTAGACGGCGCCTCATGTCGTCGACCGTTCCTTCTGGCTCCTCCCGGATTGCCAGCTCATACACCAACTCATCCTTCGCGAGCCTATCCACCAGGATTTTTATCGTTTTCGCCATCCTTCTGGTGTGTGCTGGAAAATAAATCTAATTTTAGCACTTATTCTAATATTCCAAACAATTATTTGCTTCAAAAGTTCTGTTTTATTTATAGAGTTTTGTTTACACAATCTTAAACTAATTGCATCCACTCACACAATTTTCCACACAAAACAAACAATCAATCTACTCACATAACCTTAAGCAAGCACTCTAAGTCATCCACACAACCCACAAACAGAATCACTTAATTCAGTCACCAACTCACGCAATTTCACTCACCACCTTACCCACCACTCAACATACGACTCACTATCCACAGTCACCCTCTATCGCACTATCTCCTCAAACACTCTAAATTCAGACTCGTTCGCACTTCTATTCCAAAAAAACCGCACTTTTCACTTAAAATTGAAACCACAAACACCCGCCAATTCACACTTAGCTCGCACAATCACTCTTTCCACCCTTTACTTCACACTCCCGCAAATTAACACTTCACTTGCACTCGCACTACACCACTGACCCACTATTTCTCACTCTTTCACTTTACAATTTGAACACTATCACTTTCACCACTTGACTTACGGCCCCACGTTGGGCGCCAAAACTGTTACGTACAAAATCAAGCCGTTCACGGCGCGACCTCAGGGATGTTGCCGGCCAACTCGCGGAGACGAGTCGTGGTGACGCCACGCGCTTACTTTGTGTATCCCTGGGGCCAACTGGTCGCTTGAAGCGCGAACCCTGGACCAGAGCCGTTGCTCCTTGTTCGAATACCCTGAGGAGCTAGGTTTTCACAGGATGTGCTATTCGTTGCGTTAGCCCCCGTCGCGGCACACTCGAAAGTCTCCTCCTAACACCGTAACAAAGTCTTTGCCTAAAACCCGCTGAAAGAAAACTTTGCCTAGTCACACAAAAGGAATCTTCGCCTAGAACCACACTTCCTGCAGAGCCACCGGCACTACGTTCCTCCACCATACACTTTGTGGCCACTTCCTTTTAGGCAACAACCTTCACTTTCGCGATTAGCGAGGAAAGAAAGAACACCGATAATTGAAGGAAAAAAACAGCGGCTCCAATCCGTTACACAATTCATATATTTTTTTCCACTAATAGAACAAAACAAAAACAACCTAACCTCCTGGATCACTTACATTTCAGCATTTACACATTAATTAAAATATATTTGATTTGTATCGAATGTGGTAATTTATATCTTAAAGGCACTCTTACTCGCTCACCTACAATTTCCCTAACCGATGGGGGCCGCTTTCTGCGTCCTTCGTACTCGAACGGCTCCTTAGAGGAGGATTCCGCCAACCGACACAATCCGCACCGCGAATTATTGTTCCTTTATGTCACAAATTTAACGCTCGTCAACAATGATCACCCTTAATAACTTTTATTTCGCAACTTCGACACCAGTAATCACTTCAGCACCTCCGTCCACAGCAAAAAAACAGAGGGAAAAGAACAAAGAGATCCGAGCGCGCCAAATCTCCTCCTTATATATCCTCTCCACCCCAAAATAACGGCAGGACCACTTTCCCGGTTTTTTTTCCTCCCCGGTTCACCAACTTTGCCCACATTCCACCGTTCTTCCGAGAATCGTCCCAGTTCGGGTTAGTTCGCTCCATTTCCCATGTTCCATGTTCACGCCGTCCCACTGAAATCATATGGGATGGATTATCCGAGTTGTTCCGAAACGTCAATCGCAATTGTTTATGTTTGGCAATGGTCGCCGTGCGGGTGCTATTTTCGTTGGTTTTTGCGCGATTATGAGTGCTCGAGTCGCGTGAAGTGAATTCCTCAATCCTGGTAGGTGTTTATGTGTTGCAATGGTCGCCGCGCGGGTGCTATTTTCAGTGGTTTTGCGCGATTATGAGTGCTCGAGTCGCGAAAAGTGGATTCCTCAATCCTGGTAGGTTGTGGCTTGCTACTTTCCCCCTAGAATTATTAGTTTTGTGGTTGTTCAGAGTGTTGTCGCGGCCGCCGCGCGGTTATTATGGAAACTCGTGTGATAATTGGGCCTAGGCTTCCCTAGTAGGTTTCCACTTAGCATTTCCCCCCTAAAATAATTAGGTTTGAGGTTGGTTGCAGAGTTTCCGCGGCCACCGCGCAGATATTATGGAAACTCGTGTGACAATTCGTGTAATGGGGCGAAATGGGGCGATCGACATCAGGTGTTGAATTACCCACCACGACGTTTCGGTTCGATTCTTCCCTATTGCCACTGGTGCATCCTTTTCTGTCTTCTTCTTTTCGATGTGTCCTCCATCGAGTGGGTGGCGGTTAGCGATTACTTGGTTGGTTGTGCCGTGCAGTTTAGCTGCCCTGTTTTGGTCCTTGCGGTGGCAATTCGCTTTAGCTTTAGTTCGATTAAGTGGCGGATTGTCATCATGTAGCGCACAAATTGTATATCGTTGACGCTGCTGCGACGGTTGACATAGCCTCGTAGTAGTTGATGTAATGCGCTCTAATAATATGCCTGGTATCTAGTTAATCTAATAGTGCCTGGTGGTTAGTTAAATTATTGCTACAGGTAAATAGTGCCTTCTATTCAATAAAATAAAATGTGATCCTGGTTACATTTTTCTATTCTCCTGACCTGAAAACGGATTGGAGCCTGTTCACCCTTGAGTGATTGTCGGTCATGGTTCGAATACATCTCGCGAGGGCGGAAGTGTATGGTGGTTACTTGGCCCCGATTATCTCGTGGTGACAAGATGTCAGATCTGGTACAACCAGAGCGCTAGTACTATGGAAAAACTAAGAGTTTTCGAAAAGAAATGTCCGTGCATGTACTGGTTTGTATAGAAAGCCTGAGACGGATTGGAAACATTATATATCGAATTGAAGAATTTATCAAACTGCTGAAGTGACGAGGGTCGATATCTTCATATTGAAACTTCTTCGGAATCATATCGCAAGATCTGTGACTGTGAGTGAAAACCCTTGGATTTCACAGCCGTTCCACCCTAAAGTCAAAGTCAAAAGCGCTTTATTTAATACTAATCGTTATAAATTTTAAAAGAATATAAAGCAAATTCCAAACAATAACAATCAAAAAACTTAATGGCCCAAATGGCTCTCTAAATTTGTACGTTATCGTTAACTTATATCATCAAAAAAAACTATAGCAAATTCAATTAATTACGATTATTACATATTTTTAAAATTTAATTGGAAAAAGGAGAAAAAACCAACCAACACTATCCTAAAATTATTTATAATCAAAACACAACAGTGAAACTTTGATCCTACACCTAATATGTTGTAACATATTTCTAATAAAATACAATCAAAAACTTTAACTTATACTAAAAAAATCAATAACAATGTTCCTAACCTAAGTGTTTAATCTTATCTCTAACGGAATATAGTAAACATTACATATACCTAACCTATACCTAATTTTTAACAAAAATAAACAACATCACTAAATGTAGCAATAATGAGCTGAAACTCGAAAAAACGAAATAACGAAAAACACCAGAACTGAAAAATAAACACGAATAATTTAGACATTGTCATTCAGCCACCAATACCTGCATTGCGCCGTCTCGACTCAATCAGCTTCAACGAATCTAGCAAATGAGTATCTCCATTGAAATCGTTGGTCTCGTGAACTCAAATTAGGAGGATATTTTATCTTCTTATCGGTGGCCCGTCGATATATGTGATATATGACTGGGACGCCGTCAGAATCAAAAACATATCGATTCATGTCCAAATACACGAATGCTTCTGGAGGAATTAAGCCAGTAGCGAGGCAAGTCACTATATACCCGTCTGTAGGGTGGAACGGCTGTGAAATCCAAGGGTTTTCACTCACAGTCACAGATCTTGCGATATGATTCCGAAGAAGTTTCAATATGAAGATATCGACCCTCGTCACTTCAGCAGTTTGATAAATTCTTCTATTCGATACATAATGTTTCCAATCCGTCTCAGGCTTTCTGTACAAACCAGTACATGCACGAAGACATTTCCTTTCGAAAACTCTTAATTTTTCCATAGTACTAGCGCTCTGGTTGTACCAGATCTGACATCCATATGTCAAAACTGGTCTAACCAGTGTCTTGTAACAGATAATTTTGACCTTTTGATCAATGTATCTGGAATGAAAGAGCTTTCGAAGGGCCATGACTACTTTAAGTGCCATACTGAGCATGATTTTCACATGTTCAGTATAGTACAGATACTGATCGAGATGAACACCGAGGTATCGAACACAGGATTTATGTGGAACCCGTTCTACACTACTCTCACCAGCCATGATGTGGAAATCTTTCCAATTACGTTTCAGGTCTTGACTGACCCCCTGCAGCGTTGTCCGAAACAAGATTGTTTCACACTTCTGCGCATTGATTTTCATTCGCCAATTGTCAGTGTACAGCTGTACATCATTGAACATTTTTTGGAGATTGCTCTGAACTATTGTAGCTTTTCGGTCTGCCGTATAGATGATCAGATCATCAGCAAACGCTGCCAATGATCGCGTTGGCGAGACGTTAAAATCAAAGCCGTTCAATAGCTTGCGAATGAAGATTGAAAAGAGCAGAGGCGCAGTAACTGTTCCCTGCTGTAGACCATTCAAGACCTTGAACTCGCGCATTGTTGTCAGATTTCCATCAGTTACACAAACGATTTCCCGTATAACATATTACACATCATGGCGACAAGGTGTCTGAGGAACTTGTCCGGAAGGAGTTTAAAAACTAGTCCATCTAACCATACCGTATCAAAGGCTTTCTCCATATCAATGAGACATGCTCCAACACATTGTCTATCATTTAGTTTCCAACAGATGTCTGAGGTTACTTTCGTTATTGCATGTGTGGTCGAATGCCTGGCACGAAAACCAAATTGGCAATTCGGCATCAACTCATTTTCCTCAATATGGGCGTTTAATGCTCTGTTGAGTATCACTTCAAACACCTTGCTGATGTTAGGCAGCAAGCTGATTGGGCGATAGCTTTTGGGGCATGAAGATTCTTTTCCTTTCTTCAAGATCGGAAATACCTTAGCTTTTTTCCACTCATTTGGGGAATATGAATTGCTCAACATGTTGTTGAACAATATGCAATAGTTCCTAATAGCAACCTCAGGCAAATGTCGGAGAACTACATTTGGAATACCATCAGTACCACATGATTTCTTGTTGTTTATCTTGCGAAATATGAAACATAAGTCTTCATAGCTGACAAAATAATCAATAAGATTCAAGCCCGGTATGAGGTCAGATGTTAATGTTTCATTGAAATGAAGAATTGATTGGCCGTTCAGGCTTGATTTGAAGTCGGAAACTTTTGCTTCAACGACCTCTGAGAAAATTTCGTTCCCTCTCTCAGGGTTTGGTAGATGAACCAATTCAAAATGTGTTCCAATCAGGGCAAGTGTTTCCATTTCCATTTCTATCCGGAGTCGTACTATAAATTTCGATACCAGCCCTATCGAGAAGATTTATCTCATCACTAGTGACTTCAAGATTCGATACCTTCACTCGAGACTTCTTGCGGAATATGCTATTCACTTTCGCGAACACGCCGTCTGGGTCCTGTGGGCTAGTACCCCTCAATTTTTCCGCCCATTGATTGCTGACCTCACTCCTGAAGTATGACCGGATTAAGTTCCGGACATTCTTCAGATGTAATTTCAACAAAGACAACGAGGGATGGTTGTAGTCCAAAAATCGTCGATAAATATTGTTGACGCGTGTGAGAAGGAGGCTTTTCAATCTTTTCAACCTTGCGATGGTTGGTGTTTCATATCCTTCCATATTGTTTCGATGTTTAATCTTTGGAACTACTTTCTCAATCGTTTCCAACGTCAGCTTCTCTAACTTCGACAAATAGACATCTATTTCATCGTTAGTTAGATTCCTGTCATTAGGAACCATTGAACAAGAGTTGCCACCATCAGAAGGGGGACATTGCTTCTGGTACTCGCGATTAAACTTCTTTTGAAACTTTCCCCAGTCTGTTTTTTTGAAATTCAACCGATGATTTTCATGTTGAACTGGAATGAGGAAGAAATCATCCCTGTGATGATTGATTTCCATTACGATTGCGTTATGGTCGCTATCATAAGGAAGCACCTGCAGTTTCCGTTGAGGACTATTAAAGCTGAATTCAAGTCTTGCGTCAGCAATGCAAAGGTCCAAATATGAATTTGTCCTAGGGTATGTTGGGAACTCCGACCCATATAGATTGCACCTGTATTCAATTTGGTTCTCTGTTATCCACGATTTCAGGAATACACCTCTTGGATTATTGGTGGCGTTCAGCCATGATGTATGCTTGGGGTTCAGGTCACCAGCAAGAATATAATAGTTATGCAGCCTGTTCAATTCGAGTATTTCGAACAAGCAATTGAGTTCCTCCTTGAGCTTGAGAACAGTCCCACCAGTTGCATAGGCAGAGATAACGAAGAGGTTATCCCCACTTGGCAGTGAGATTTTGATAACGGACACTTCAAGAGATTCAAAGCTTTTGAATTCGACTTTTTCAATATTTTGGAAACGATAGGGTCTTCGAACCAATATCCCGGTGCCACCTCCCCCATCACCTATTACCCTATCGTTTCTTACGAATTCGAAATCCTTGAATGTCATGGAGTGCCATGAAATGAGGTGGGTTTCGGTTAGAAGCAGGATGTCAGGCTTTTGTCTGGCAATGAATTCAAGGAGATAATCACGCCGATGTATAGTAACAATGGAATTGACGTTGATTGAGATGAGACGAATCCTATCCATGGGAATGTGGCTGGATGACAAATTATTTTGAGGCATTTGAAACCCCTAGACGATGAAAAACAAGATTAATTTTTGTATCTTGCTTATCGATTCTTTCCGATAGCGAATTAAGGTGCTGTAAAATTTTGAGAAGCAGCTCATTATTGCCACTTACATTATTTACACTATTTTCCGCATTTTCTGCTGGTCCTCTAGCGGCTTGTGCAAATGGTACTCCGGGCTTGACGAAGTTCGGAGCTAAGACACTGCGGTGTATTTGTGTTCGCTTTGGGGCAGATTTCAATCTTGCATCCTGATATCGGGAGCATCCTCGATATGATGCCGGGTGACCAAAAACACCGCAGTTCACACAATACAATTTCTCTTTTGGCTCCGTCTGAGCCAATTTGCACTCACCGGGAGCATGCACGTCTTTGCATTTAACGCATCGGTAATGCATGGCGCAGTTGGCAGCCGAATGCCCAAATCGTTGGCAGCGATAGCACTGGTTGATTTCTCGTTTCTGGAGGCGTTCCCACCTCACCACTCGAAAATTTAAATACCTGATTTGCTGAAGAGCGCTTGGACTGCTCTTATTTGTTATTTGTACCAAATAAAGTGGTAAATTTTTTTTTTCTACCGTCGACCTTCTTGTTGCGAATGTTTTAACTGAGATAAACTCGATTTGTGGTGCTGTTTCCTTGAGAACCTGAAGAAGATCGACGGTATCTTCTCCGCAGTCCAAGCCCTTCAGCAAGAACGTCTGGTTCTTCTCGCTTTTGGGGGTATAAGTGAAGTGCGGAACCTCCCCAGAATTCAAAGCATCTTTCGCTGATTTGAAATCAACCAGTGATTTCGTTCTAATTGACAGCTTCTCGGAATTTATTCGTTTGATTTCGAAATTTTTCAATTTGTTTTCGGCTGCCAACAGCCGAACCATGTCTTTTCCGCTTTGACCGAAGACATTAATTGGCGGAACTTTCTCGGTATTCTTCGCTACTTTTTGAGGAGGACCAGCAGAACTACGGGCTGGTTTCTTCTCCCTATTTCTACTTTCATTATTTTTATTTTTTAAATATAAGATAAAATTATCATCTTTATTACCTTCGTCTACATCCATCTCCTGTTGGAGTCCATCCAGCGCCGCAAAGTAGTTCTGGCTTTCGTTGGTGCCACCAGCACTTAATACCTCATCAGTTATTATTTGATTTGCAGCTTTCTTCTGTTTTTCGATTTTTCGTATCGGATCACTCTCTTGAACTTTTTTTGCCGTCTTGAACATTTCTTCGTACGTTTGAATTCTTGCCTTTAGCTCTTCGATTTCACTTCGAAGGCGACACACCTCCTGTCTATCCTCGAGCACTTGTTTTGCGAGCGGCATCTGCGGTATCCTGGGTGCTCGTGTGTCTCCGCTTGTTGGCACTTGCCAATTTCACACCGTTACTTTCCCCGGGGCCCCCCAACGGAGGGAAGCCGTCGGGCTCCTTGGTTTAAGGATACGGTTGTTCGATGCCTTCGACGATAAATTCTTCCCCAATAAAATCAAAACTTGCTTTTGACTGGCTTGTAAAAAATTATTTCAATATTTTGAAACTGACTTTTGTGAAAAATTAATTAATTTTTATAATTAATGACAGGAGCGATTAAAAACACGTCTACACGCAACGAGTGCTAGACGTAGTAATATTAAAAACACGTCTACACGCAACGAGTGCTAGAGCCGTTCCACCCTACAGACGGGTATATTGTGACTTGCCTCGCTACTGGCTTCATTCTCCAGAAGCATTCGTGTATTTGGACATGAATCGATATGTTTTTGATTCTGACGGCGTCCCAGTCATATATCACATATATCGACGGGCCACCGATAAGAAGATAAAATATCCTCCTAATTTGAGTTCATGAGACCAACGATTTTAATGGAGATACTCATTTGCTAGATTCGTTGAAGCTGATTGAGTCGAGACGGCGCAATGCAGGTATTGGTGGCTGAATGACAATGTCTAAATTATTCGTGTTTATTTTTCAGTTCTGGTGTTTTTCGTTATTTCGTTTTTTCGAGTTTCAGCTCATTATTGCTACATTTAGTGTTGTTGTTTATTTTTGTTAAAAATTAGGTGTAGGTTAGGTATATGTAATGTTTACTATATTCCGTTAGAGATAAGATTAAACACTTAGGTTAGGAACATTGTTACAGATTTTTTTAAGTATAAGATAAAGTTTTTGATTCTATTTTATTAGAAATAAGTTACAACATATTAGGTGTAGGATCAAAGTTTCACTGTTGTGTCTTAATTATAAATAATTTTAGGATGATGTTGGTTGGTTTTTTCTCCTTTTTCCAATTAAATTTTAAAAATATGTAATAATCGTAATTAATTGAATTTGCTATAGTTTTTTTGATGAAATGAGTTAATGATAACGTATAAATTTAGAGAGCCATTTGGGCCATTAAGTTTTTGATTGTTATTGTTATGAATCTGCTTTATATTCTTTTAAAATTTATAACGATTAGTATTAAATAAAGCTTTTTTGACTTTGACTTTGACGAGCTAGGAATGTATTGCTTGGACTCGTCTCGGACCCACTGGGAATTCCAAAGGATTTGGGTCCAACCTCCACAGCGAAGCTGTGCGGGGACGTGCTTGGAGAGGGCTCTCCTTCTTACTCTCCAGAGTGGCTATTCGGGTGGTCAAGCCCTGCAGTAATGCCTTCAATTCTTGCAAGACTGTCGTATCTACAGATACGTAAGTCCTCTGTGTAGCGTATTCTACATTACTTATAAATTAAATTCCACATTTTCATAAAAACCACCCAAACAGAAATAGTAGGCGTAGATAAATTGTCAATTGTCAAGTGAGAAAAAATAAAATTATTTTTCAGATAATAAAACGAGGTCGTTGGAATTTAAATTGATTCTTAGAAAGTCGAATTGATGTATATGTTGTGATAAGTATTGATATTTGAGTTGATTCATAGAAATCAGAGTTGATATATATGTTGTGATAAATATTGATATTTTTGTAAGGTGTGAATTGAATAAAGAAGAAGCATTTTCGATTTGCTATCTTCTCAACATTCTGGTGACCCTCAATTGAACACGGAAATTTCCAGTTCTTCAGCGGCTGCTGCACTATCTGCAACTTTAACCCGAACCTTTACCACAACTGAGACAAAGCCTGCAGTTTCATCCCACCGACAACAGAAAAGAAACGTTTCCAAAGCCAATTTTTTCTGAATCATCAGCAATCAACTGCTGCGAAAAAAGAAGAGTCAGATTCGAGTAGCGAAGAAGAAGACACCAGGAAATTTTTCCTGCCTTAAACGAATAATAGTAAAGTTGCTTGCGCAAGTTTCTGCAGCTCGACCGTTGTAAAGCAGGTTCAGAGCTCCGAGTATTTCGAAGACATCTTATATCAAGCGTGTGGAAAATCATTGCTTGAAATAACGTTTGCCTTTGACCAATACGTAATTTGTCATCTAAATTTCATCAAACCAGAAACAAGTAAGCGATAACACCACAATCAACAATTATATAGTAAGTAATTATTAAAAATATTAAATTGTAATTCTGTTTGTGTGGTTTTCCACTAAAATTATCATTTATTTTTATTTACAATTAAATATATATACTTAAAAATAAAATTCCTTCCCAGCAAAAAAAAAATTGAAAATTTGAATCCATGGTACATGGTTCAAATAAATTAATTCAATTTTGAATATTATATTTGCCATTTAAAACCTTCACACACAAGTCTTTTCCCCTTTGGGAATTATTAATAATTTTATTAATTTACAACAATAATAATATTTTTAATATATATATAATAAAAATTTTGTTTAAGATGGCGAATGAACCAGCTTCTGTCATTAACCCTGAACTTGGTAATGGTGATTTCTCTCTTTCAAATCATCTAATACCCAATTCTATTAGTGCTTAAAATTACCACCATTTTGGAGTCAATTGCCGGCCCAATGATTTATATATGTGGAATCATATTTTTCAATCAGGAATATAACTCGGGAGATGACTAAATTTAAATATGTCATTTCATCACTTCCTCCTGAAATGATAGATTATGTAAGCGATATTATTCAAAATGCGTCTACTAATTCTACTTCTGCGTATACCATAATTTAAAAAGCGTCGATTGATAGGTATTCTCTTTCAGAAAATGAACGACTTGAAAAACTACATTCTGGAACTATGATTGGGGATTTAAAACCATCAGAATTTTATAGGAAATTGAAACAATTAGTAGGAGAATCCGCAATTGTGTCTGATGAACTAATTTTAAAAATGCCTACATCTATTCAGGCAATTCTTAAATCACAACCAAATACAAACCCAGGAGATTTAACAAAATCGGCAGATGATATCCTAGAAATCCATCATTTTCGAAATTCTTCAATTAATTCAATCTCTTCTAGTACATCTAGCTCAACCGATTTCACATTGGCTAGAATAATAACAGAAAATCAGCAAATGAAAAACGAAATTGCTGAATTGAAAAATATGATCAAAGATCTAAGTTTGAATTTACAGGAATCTTACAATTATAAATATAGTAATCGTTTTAACTCTAGAAGCAGAAGTAGAAGGAGAAATCATAGCTACAATAACAATAAAAGTTATCCAAGCGGCAGATAACGGATTAAAAAAATTAAATCTAGCCGCTTATTTATAAAAGATACTTTAATCAACATTTTTAATTGATTCTGGATCTGATGTTTCCGTTTTACCCATCACCGGTGTGTATCTAAGTGTGATGGCCTGAGGAGAATTAGTGCACACGTCGAAACCACCTTCTTCTAACATTTTTCTTCTCTAATAATTTTTCAGAAAAATTATTATTCAAAATATGCAACTCATTTATATGTAGCTGCAAACAATTTCATAAAAAGTAATTTAAAAAGCTATCGGAGCAATCCGAAAGAGTGATCGATATCCACGCGACGTTAGATAAAGCTTCAAATGTAGAGCAAATTTGTCGTATAGATTTACATTAAATTGATGTGAAAAGGGTGAAATGATCCAATTAAAAAAAAAAGTTTAGCTAATACAAATACTTACAAGAGAAATTTACCTTGAATATAACTTGCAGATACAAAAACATATTGAGTTTGCATAAGTAGAAAAATTAAAAATTAACTCCCTCACCTCTGAGCATGGTGGTCGCCATCACCGGTGTGTTTCTAAGTGTGATGGCCTGAGGAGAATTAGTGCACACGTCGAAACCACCTTCTTCTAACATTTTTCTTCTCTAATAATTTTTCAGAAAAATTATTATTCAAAATATGCAACTCATTTATATGTAGCTGCAAACAATTCCATAAAAAGTAATTTAAAAAGCTATCGGAGCCATCCGAAAGACTGATTAATATCCGCGCGACGTTAGATAAAGCTTCAAATGTAGAGCAAATTTGTCGTATAGATTTACATTAAATTGATGTGAAAAGGGTGAAATAATCCAATTAAAAAAAAAAGTTTAGCTAATACAAATACTTACAAGAGAAATTTACCTTGAATATAACTTGCAGATACAAAAACATATTGAGTTTGCATAAGTAGAAAAATTAAAAATTAACTCCCTCACCTCTGAGCATGGTGGTCGCCATCACCGGTGTGTTTCTAAGTGTGATGGCCTGAGGAGAATTAGTGCACACGTCGAAACCACCTTCTTCTAACATTTTTCTTCTCTAATAATTTTTCAGAAAAATTATTATTCAAAATATGCAACTCATTTATATGTAGCTGCAAACAATTCCATAAAAAGTAATTTAAAAAGCTATCGGAGCCATCCGAAAGCGTGATCGATATCCGCGCGACGTTAGATAAAGCTTCAAATGTAGAGCAAATTTGTCGTATAGATTTACATTAAATTGATGTGAAAAGGGTGAAATGATCCAATTAAAAAAACAAGTTTAGCTAATACAAATACTTACAAGAGAAATTTACCTTGAATATAACTTGCAGATACAAAAACATATTGAGTTTGCATAAGTAGAAAAATTAAAAATTAACTCCCTCACCTCTGAGCATGGTGGTCGCCATCACCGGTGTGTTTCTAAGTGTGATGACCTGAGGAGAATTAGTGCACACGTCGAAACCACCTTCTTCTAACATTTTTCTTCTCTAATAATTTTTCAGAAAAATTATTATTCAAAATATGCAACTCATTTATATGTAGCTGCAAACAATTCCATAAAAAGTAATTTAAAAAGCTATCGGAGCCATCCGAAAGAGTGATCGATATCCGCGCGACGTTAGATAAAGCTTCAAATGTAGAGCAAATTTGTCGTATAGATTTACATTAAATTGATGTGAAAAGGGTGAAATGATCCAATTAAAAAAAAAAGTTTAGCTAATACAAATACTTACAAGAGAAATTTACCTTGAATATAACTTGCAGATACAAAAACATATTGAGTTTGCATAAGTAGAAAAATTAAAAATTAACTCCCTCACCTCTGAGCATGGTGGTTGCCATCACCGGTGTGTATCTAAGTGTGATGGCCTGAGGAGAATTAGTGCACACGTCGAAACCACCTTCTTCTAACATTTTTCTTCTCTAATGATTTTTCAGAAAAATTATTATTCAAAATATGCAACTCATTTATATGTAGCTGCAAACAATTCCATAAAAAGTAATTTAAAAAGCTATCGGAGCCATCCGAAAGAGTGATCGATATCCGCGCGACGTTAGATAAAGCTTCAAATGTAGAGCAAATTTGTCGTATAGATTTACATTAAATTGATGTGGAAAGGGTGAAATGATCCAATTAAAATAAAAGTTTAGCTTTGATTAGTGTTTTTAAATCAAAATCTGAAAAGAATCCCCATCAGGAGAGATACATTGATTATATTTCTCAATTTACGACGCATATTCGATACACCAAAGGATCAGCTAATACAGTACCAGATACTTTATCTCGTTCAGACACAGACGCTATTCATTTAAAAGAAATCAACGTAAAATTTTCAGCAGAGGAGCAACAAAAGGATCCAGAACTTAAAATCTTCCTAGAAGATCCTTCTAAATTTAATTCTAAAATTAAATTAGTTCAAATTAAAATTTCTTATAAGACATCAAGTCTATGGTGTAATAAAAATTTCGACACGTTTAGACCTTTTGTTCCTATTAATTTACGACGTACTATATTCAACTCATATCATAACCTTTCACATCCTGGTATAAACTCCACCAGAAAAACTATCACAAAAGATTACTTTTAGCCTAAAATGAATAAAGACATTAACAATTAGATACAATCGTGTGACGCTCGTCAAAAGAACAAAATACATAAATACAATAAAACACAAATAGACCAAAAACCGATAGCTCTTAAAAAGATTTCAACATATTTATTTAGATATTGTAGGGCCATAAGCCCCTTCTCAAGGATATTCCTATCTTCTTACAGTTCTTGATCGTTTCTCACGATGGCCAGAATGCTATCCATTGAAAGATATATGAACAAAAACAATTGTAATTACTTTATGGCGTGAATATTTTTTGAGATTTTGTTCATCATTGGTAATTACGACCGATCAAGGTGCTCAATTCGAGTCAAATTTATTCAAAGAATTGTTACAGCTTCTGAGTTCACATAGAATTTATACATCAGCGTATCATCCACAAGCAAAAGGAATGATTGAAAGATTTCATCGAACATTAAAAACGGCAAGCGGCTCGTGATAGTGTTAATTGGTTCAATGAATTCCCTATCATTCTTTTAGGGATTAGATCCTCATAGAAGGAATCAATCAACGCTACCCCTGCTGAGATACTATATGGTGAAAATATTAAAATTACAGCCAATTTCTTTAACCAAGATACGAAACCAAAAATTTAGATTCAGATATTTTTTATTGATTCTCAAAGACCATTTTAAAACATTAACTAGTAAAGAAACGAAAGTGAAAAAAGTCAAAATTAAACCCCTTGATGATTGCGAAAGAGTTGTATTAAAGAAGTTAGTAAAAAATCATCTTTGTCTTCACCTTATCAAGGACCTTATAAAGTTATTAAAAGGAGCCCTAAGAATTTTCTTATTCAAATTAACGGAGAATCAAAAACTATTCCTATTGATTGAATCAAACCAGAGTTCAGAGTTAATAACAATTTAATAAATAATAACGATTAAATATAACATTATTTTTCTTTCACAACGCTAACGCGGGGAAAGGAGTATTGTAGCATATTCTACATTACTTATAAATTAAATTCCACATTTTCAGAAAACCTACACAAAAAGAAACAGTAGCCGTAGATAAAATGTCGATTGTCAAGTAAGAAAAAATAAAAATATTTTTTAAGTTAATAAAACTAGGTCGTTTGAATTTAAATTGATTCTTAGAAAGTCGAATTGATGTATGTGTTGTGATAAGTATTGATATTTGAGTTTAAATATAAATATACATATATATAGATATATATATATATATATATATATATATATATATATATATATATATATATATATATATATATATATATATATATATATATATATATATATATATATATATATATATATATATATATATATATGTTGTGATAAATATTGATATTTGTGTGAACGTGTGAATTGAATAAAGAAGAAGCATTTCCGATTTACTATCTTCTTTACACTCTGCCCTCCAACAGACGGTATTGCTCCAGCTCCTTCTCTGTCATTAAGGTCGCCTGATAGTGGCAAACCTCGGTCCCTGCGATCATTGTGTTTGGGCACCGTCCATTGTGTGGCTGGTGTCTCATCAAGTCCGGTTGGTGGTATGGCAGAAGTTGCCGGTTGTCGACAAAGTACGGTTGTTGTGTAAATGTTGAGTCGAGCAGGTTTCATGAAACTGATGGCCAGACGGTAGCGTTCGCACCGGCGTGCAATCATTTCTTGTCTGTTGGCAAATCACTCATAGCACCGTCGGTTTCGCATATGAACATAAGCGACGTTTGTCTAGCGTGCCATATTAATGAAGTGCACTGCGCTTCATTAATATGGTTCTTGAATAACGAATTTATCCCTAATGTGTATATTTATGGATACATAAGTAATGCAAAAAAAAATAAGAAAACAGAAATTATATAGTGGCCAAAAGTGGCGAACTATTTGTGAACCTACCAAAACAAAATATAAGAAAACAATGTATTTCCAAAATTTTACAGAAATTAAATAGTGGCCAAAAGTGGCGAACTATTTCTGCACATACCAAAAAAAATTTATATAGCTCATAAAAATTCGGTCTTTTCATTTACTCTCCCCCTTTGCAGGCAGGGACACCAATGGTGAGCTCTTCTTACACATCACAGGTATTACCCTCTTGACGCACCGAAAATATTGGAGTTCAGAAATGATCCCTTGTACGCTTGCTACAACCAAGTACAGTTTGTCGGCCCAGGGTTGATTCCGACCCGCAAGCAGCATGTGTCATATCATGCATAGTCACGGAATTACTAAGCAGCCAATCACGTGAAATGAAGAATCCATACACTGTAAGATACTTAGGCACCGCTTAGTTTGGGGTGCAGTCATCCGCCGCGAAATGATGTTGACTAACAGCTTCCGAGTACGAAGGACTCTAATATTATTTAGCCTCGCTAGTCATACAATGGTGGTGAGCCACCAATGTAGAAATCAAAAGCAGGTCTAAACGGTATTGATATCCAAGGACAACACAAAGTCTGGAAGTTTTTGAGGATGCTGGGGCACGCTTAGTGCAATATCCTTCAGTAGCTTCCTACCCGCCAAAGTTTGGACACCTAGTAGGGAAACCTAGAGAATTTGGTCTGTCACAGGCTCTCGACTGTTGATACAGCCGAGCTTTTTGGGCCCCGTTCCGGTACCGTAGGGCGAGTTTCGTTCCCCAACACAAGGGTCCATTACAAAAAAATTTCTCATTCACGAATTAATTGATTGTAGTACTCGGTTTGACAGTGTCGAGGCCGAGATAACCTACTGAAGGGATGTATTGCCAAAGCGAAACCACAGACTGGGCCTGGCGAACATAGGCGAGACTTGAGAGGATCTTGCCTTTGCCATGTACGAGTAGTAAGAGTGGTGCCCCCTTACACCCCTCCATCTGGATCAAGCTCAATTGTTGACTTGGCCACATAATTTCCATTTAAATGAAAGACTCATACAAACATAATTTGCATGAATTTTGCCTTTAAATGAAAAATATGAACGTTTCAAATTTATTTTAAAGTCTCATATGATGGAATCACATAGCACTTTAGCATAAATAGAAAACTCAGGTGGATGGTGACTCTACCTTGCTAGAGCACCTGCAATGCAAAGAGAAGGGGTGAGCTCATCCGATGGCTTGCTCATGAGTGGAGAGGCCAGCTACCATGACGGGTCCCATACCTGGTCAAAGGTCCAGCGAAATAGAAAGATCGAGTGTTTCTTTTCTTTATCAATTCATTCGCTTGTTTTTATTATTATATAAAAAAATCAGAAGATACAAAGGTTATGTGTAATATTGTGAAAAAAAGGAATAAAAATTGCAGGTAATAATATGCAAAAACAGAACAAATTTTGTATAGAATAATGTGCGAAAAAAGAACAAAAGTTATGAGTTATGATATGCAAAAAAAAGAACAAAATTATATTTAATGTTTTCAAAAAAAAGACAAAAGTTGTAGGTAATAATATAATAATATAAAAAAATAAACAATAAAGTAAAATAAAATGATAATATATTAATGAAAACAAAATTTCTATGCAATAATACACACAAAAAAGAAAATTTGTAAGTAATAATGCGCAAAAAAAGAAACCAAAAGGGTACTTACCCAGTCCTCCTCCAACGAGCGCTCGTTGATAGGGTGGGTAAGGCTGATTAATTTCTATTCACACGAGATTTTTTTTCTTCGAAATTAACTTTCCAATATATGGATATAAATAAGTTAGCAAATCTAGTTGTTCAACCAAATCATAATATTCTTTGCCTTTGTGCCATTGTTCCATTGTTATACATGCACGCAACAAGAATCACACATTAGCTTTTTTAATTCGAGCGTTATTTTAACATTTTCCTTAATTATTTAGGTAGGCCTTTTTATTTTTCATTAAAAATCATTCCTCATGCGAGTTATGTATAAAGTTCAGATTCATCGCTGACTTACCTGACACCTAATTGTCTAGACAGATCATATTCTAAATTCTTCATATCATCTTAATTATGTCTCACGTTGTTCTTGCACATGCTGTTTAATCAGCATTATTTAAATTACATTTTTGCATTACTTGAATTAATTTATTTGCATTGTTTAACGTAAATGAGTTCAGTCCGTGATTATCTTTTGCTTCGGAAACAACTAAGTATTCGAATAAATAATTTAAAAGAACAAAACCTTTGTTTTTTTTTATAAAACGGATGTAAAGGTTTTATAACTGGCGCAGCCTTACGGATTTTTTGCGACATTTTAACATTTTCTCGGTAGCAAACGCGAGTAGTTAAAAGTGCGAAAACGAACCAAGTGATTTCGAATACCAAGGGAGTAACGGTGAACCCCGAAGGAATATCGAGTAGTACCTTGAAATTACAGGAAACCGGCCACAAGGATAATCTTAGAAGGATCGTCGAATATGACGGACCGCATCTTTATTTTAGCCACGTAAGTCAAAGTTGTTGAATACTTTCCTATACTTCCTTCATCCTTTCTTTTATTATATAAATTGATTTTACTTTTAACATATTAGTGTTATTGAAGTTTGAAAATTAGTGTTTTATTGAAATTGATTTTAATTTTAACATATTAGTGTTATTGAAGTTTGAAAATTTGTGTTTTATTGAAATTGATTTCACTTTTAACATATTAGTGTTACTGAAGATTGAAAACTAGTGTTTTATTGAAAAAAAAAATCTAAATTGACAAAGTGCGGTTAACTTAACGAAAAGTGAATTTAAGAACCACATTTCTTTTATCCCTTATGCCACTTTTCAATAGAAATCACAACAACCCTTATCCGCGCTCAAGAAATATTAACAATTTAAGAAGAGTGCCACTTGAGAATAGAAGTGTTGAACATATTATGAAAGTGAGATAAATTTGGGTGATTTGTCCGACGCAAACGTAAATATTTCGGAAAATAGTGAGTTATCGGATCGTTCTGCCCCTTTGTTAGACTTAACGATTGATCCGACAATGGCGACCATAACGGATGTTTTTAACTCCTTAAGAGTCCCTGATGCGGTAAAGCATCTACCGAAAAAAAATCTCCAAGTAAATGTTCCTCTAACTTTTCCAGAAAAACGCAAATATTGTAAATTTAATGCTAAACAAATATATATTTCGGGGGTAAGAGTTCCTCCTTCTTTAGTGTTTTTTTTTTTTTTGTTATGGTTTAATTCCAAATAGTATCCGCTTTTTATATCCCTTACATTAATTACATTTTACCTATTTTTGTCTTTGAGACCTATCAATTAACCTATATCCTTAATTACATTTTATTATCCCTGGTTAAGAGGTATCATTTATTGCTTTTCCCTCATTTATTGCTTTTCCCTGCTATTATAATTCGTTTATTATATTTTAAATATTATTTAGATTTAATTAGATCTAGTATCCTTGAGTAACCGTTGCCCACATCTTCATTGAGCCGTGCGTTTTCCGGTTGTCGAATAATCCAAAGGCTCTCATATGCGTCCAATTTCCGATTGTTGCTCACGTCTTGTATTACTTCTAGATCATCCCAATTGATTGCGTGATTAGTTTCTACAATATGCTTGGCAACGGCGGACTTAGCTGTATCACCAGGTGCTTTCCTTGACTTTAGCTTCTCTGCTTCCTTGATATGCTCGCTGAACCTTGTTTTGACTGATCGCTTAGTTTGTCCGATGTACGATATCTGGCATGTCTGGCAGGTAATTTTATATATGCCACATTTTTCATCCTTTTGCTTCCTATCCTTCGGTGTGCCTACTCTGGATCCTATTTTGAATTTCCGGCTCGTGGGTATCGCTGTTATGTCGACTTTCTTCAGGATTTTCCCGATCTTCCCAAAGATCTTTGAATACGTTATTGCTGCTCTTTGATTTTGTTCCAGGTTCCGGTTTTGTTCATGGAGAGTGGTTAGCGATGCCACTTTTATTCTTGTTTCCATTCTCCTTTGTATTGACAAGATTTCGCTTTCCTTGTATCCGTTCATCTTCACTGTCCTCAAAATAAACGTCTTCTCTCGCTCATATCGCTGTTTCGTTAACGGAGTCGTCAGCATTCGGTATATCCAACTGTTGAACGTTGCCATCTTTGTTTGGTACGAGTGGTGTGATGTGGCTGGTATCGTCCTCTGTGTATTCGTGGGTTTCCTGAAAATATCAAACTCTAAAACATTATTACTTCTTATTATTTTAATGTCTAGAAAAGGTATTTCGTTGTTATTCTCCACTTCTATTGTGAAGGTGATATTTTTATGTATTTCATTCATTTTCTTTAATGTCTCTTCAATTTTATCCCTCTTCACTATCGCGAGAACGTCGTCAACATAACGGATCCACATTCTTGGGAAGACGCCCTCTTCAGCTATTCTTTGTTCTACCCATCCCCCTTCACTCAAGAGGGGGGACAATGGGTTCCCCATTGCCACGCCGGATTTTTGCTTGAAATATCTTCCTCTGAAGGTAAAATAGGTCTCTGACATGCAAAGAGTTGCCAATTTGTAGAAACATCTTAATCGCTTCTTTGATGTTTTGAAATCAGTCTGGCTAGTTAGCCAATCCTCGAACAACGCCAACGCCTGTTTTACTGGGACACTTGGGAAAAGTGCTTTCACGTCAAAAGACACTAGTATTTCGTCTGCTTCGATGCGCTTTGCTGTCATTAACTTCTCGATCAATTCCCCTCTGTTTTTTTACTGAGTAGTAGAAGGACATCTACCGAAATTTAATGGTTATTCCAGACTTCTTCGAGGTTTCATCGACAATGTCGAGGAAATGCACATTTATTTCTCCATCCTCACCCGCCTATGGCAGGATCTTGTGAGGGCAATTCGTAATAAAATTGAGGGTCCTGCCAAAAAGGTTCTTAATATATACGGAACGTCGTTGGACTGGTCGGAAATCAAGAAAAACCTCACGTTTCACTGCAATGATAAACGTAACGAAACCTCCTTAATTCGCGATTTACACAATGCACGACAAAGCGAAAAATCAGTCGAGAAATTTTACAGTGAGATAAAAGAGCTCCTTTCCACGATGATCAACCATGTTTTGATCCACGAAACGGATGAAAATGTAATTAAAGCTAAAAGAGAACTACTTTAGGAAATGTGTCTCTTGGTGCAACGATTAGGGCCATGAGGCCAGATTCACTCGCAACTGCTCTCTTGTACTGTATTCAGGGCCAGAACATTTTCTATACAAAACACGATTGCTCGAATTTTTTTTTTTTTTTTTTAATTACCTCCATTCCCTACCACTCTCTCCATCACTCTTTCTTCGTCGCACAACGCTCGTGCGATCTGCATTCACATTACGTCGGTTGGTCCTTTGTGCCACCCAGACAATGTTTAACACATCGGTATAAGGGGGCACACAATATAATGTGATCTAGTCCTTTTCGTGAACATCTAGTCCAAAAAAATCATGATCAGCTCTCAGAGATAAAAAAAATTCAATATAATACGGCGCATTCAAAAAAAACTCTGAGTAACTGTCACTTCAGTATCTCGCCGATAGGGTCAAAAAGAACGCCCTAAGATACTGGGCTCATGAAAGCAGAATTACAGGTCCACGCTTCAATCAGTGCTCATTAAATGCTCCCTTAGTCTTTTCTTAAATACCAAAAGGGAGTTTGCTTCCTTAACAATTTCTGGTATACGCAGAGCATCATTCGTTGCATCGTTCTTTAGTCGATCTGTTCTGGCAAAAGGTATTACGAGTTGATCTGCATTCCTCGCATTATATGGGTTGATCTGTGATACCTTAATTAATGGCGCTCGTTCCGATCCATTAGTTTTTAAATTTCTGTAGATAAACTTCGCTTTCTCCATAATAATAATTTGACTAAAGGTTAATGATTTTGCCAATTGGTAAACCAAACTAGTTTGAGTAAGCATTGGCAGCTTCAGAATGTTTTTAAACGCTTTGGTCAGCAGCCTGGATATATTGTTTAAATGTTGCTTCGCTGATTGACTCCAAATAAGTACTCCATAATGCAATTTCGCCAGAACAAACGCATTTAGAACAAGTTTCTTGATGTGCATTGGAAAATCCTCATATCTTCTTAACAATCCTATTATTGGGCCTAATTGCCTTCTTAAGCTATTTATGTGTGGTAACCAGGTCATACGATGGTCTATGATAAGGCCAAGATATTTCATTTCTAACACTCTTTGCAATTTTCCGCCGTTAATATTTAGTTCGACATCTATGTCTCCTTTGTTCTTTTGCATAAAAACAATATATTTTGTCTTTGATGTGTTCAATACTAGTTTGTTTCCAATTAACCACTGATGGAATTTTCCTAGATCGTCGTTGATAGTGTTCTCAATGGCAGTTTTGTCTCGTCCTGAATAAAGTAGAACTGTGTCATCAGCATATAATGTGTGATATCCCGTCAGCCCACATGTATTTAGATTATTTGTGTATAGCAGGAACAAAGTTGGGCCCAGTATTGAGCCTTGGGGAACTCCTGTTTCCGTAGGTGCATGGTCGCTCAGGACATTGTTGATTAAAGTTCTCTGCGATCTTCCCTCCAAATAACTCTTAAACAACTGCTTAGGACTACCCTGAACACGGTACGATTCAAGTTTACGAAGCAAGAGATCATGATCAACTGTATCAAATGCTTTTTTCAAATCCACAAAAATTGCGATGACATAATCACCTCTGTCAAATCCTAGATTGATGAAACGTGTGACAGAATGTAGGGCATCCAAAGTACTCTTGTTCTTTTGAAAACCAAACTGATGTTGGCTTTTGATAGAGTTTTCAACTAAGAATGATGTTAATCGATTGTTTAGTATTTTTTCAAATATCTTACTAAATCCCGTCAGCAGTGCAATCGGGCGATAGTTATTCGGGTCAAGATGATCACCACCCTTAAATATAGGAACTATTTTTGCAAGTTTTTCTTCTTCCGGAAAAGTTCCATTCCTAATATGCACTTTTATAAAATTTGCTATAATCTGGGCTATGTCCTCCTTTATTATACTAATCTCATTCATCGTGATGCTATCAATGCCTGGCGCCGTATTCTTTTTCAATTCATTGATTACATTTAAGACTTCCCTTTTATTTGTTTGATGAATGTGAAAGATGGAATTTATTGCGATATTTGTATTATTTACATTGCCTACTGAACTGGCAACGATTTCTTTAGTGATTCTTCCACCAATTGTTGAAAAAAAGTTATTCAATGAGTTCGCCGCGTCACGTGGACACGATGTGTTAGAGAGCCCATCAGGATTCAGTTGAAAGTTTTGTGATATACCCTGGGTTGAAGAGTTATCCTTTACCTCATTTATTATTTTCCATATTTCGCGGGAGTTGTCAGCCGCTGTTTCCATTCTTCTTGAGAAATATAAGAATTTAGCCTCTTTCACCAGTCGTCTCGATTCTTTTTTCGCTTGCATATACACAAACTTGTAGGCCCGGTTTCCACTGTTCTTCCTGTAATCCATGTATGCCTTCCTTTTTTTAATACTTGCATCAATTACTTTTTTCGTTATCCAAGTCCGTTGTCGACACCTGATTTTTTTCTCAATTGTAGAACTTTGCTTAGCAGATATGATGATATTTTTGAGTTCAATAATACTATTTGGTTTCCGCTTTTCCAGTAACTCTCGTATGTTTGATTTAAAGAGCTCCTTGTCTAGAAATCTGAACGTTTTGTAGGTCGGCTTCTGTTTGTTCAGGGTTTGGTCTTGAATAGCAATTTTTAACACACGATGATCCAGTTCCAGCCAGTCCTCAAATATGTATGTCATGCTTTCAGCGACTTATAAATCATTGGTTACTATATGATCCAGACAGGTATTTGACACTGGGCGAGTAATTTGGTTGTTGTTTATGATTACCGTTCCATTCGTTTCTAGCGTATCTTTATAAATCCGTGTTTCTGGTGATTCCGTTGGTACATCAATCTTTGTGTTCGCTACTGTGATTAAATTTTTTTCAGTTGAGAATAATGTATCTAGTACTGTGCAAAAATCTTGCGCATTCATACGATTGGGATTGTAGTACGTCCCTAATTTTATTTTTTTACCTGCATGGCGTACTTCAATTATAATAACGTTATACTTATCAGGCGTCACTCTCTTCGTATTGAAATTGACTGTATTTTTTACGTACATTGCTGTACCTCCACCTCTTCCAGGTCTGCAGGAGAATACCGCATTATATCCTTCAATATTGTAAAACCGTGCTTCTTCTGGGTAAATCCAGATTTCATTTAGAATAATCAAATCTATGTCAGGATTTTGCTGCAGGTAAATCAAAATATCACTTAGCTTATGTCTTAAGCTTCTTATATTCGCATACATAAGTGTTAAATTTGTTCCACTTGATTGATTAGAAAGATTAGCAATCATCAAAGTTGTAGTCGGTGCTCCTCCTGGCGATCAATATTCTGCGTTGAAGCTCCAGACACTCTACAGAGTCAGCTCTGTGAGAATGATCAGCATTGTTATTGTTACCAATGCAGTTCGAGCACTTCTCAATCGTGCTTTTGCAGTCCTTTAGGTCATGCTTTCCTCCACATTTTACACATATTTGCTCCCCTTCACATTTTGAGGTTTTTTGGTTGTGTTTTTGACACTTATAACACCTCGTTACGTTGAAGTCCTCCTTCATAAAATACGATCCATAATCTATATCAATGTATCTATTCGCAAGCCTCTTATACATGCTCCCGTTTACCTGGATGATGTGCAACCACCTTCCATTTCTCGTTTGGTTAGCATGTACAAGTTCCATAGAAACACGCTCCTCTCTATTGGGATTTAATGCCTGGATCTCATTTCTTAATTCATTATTTGCGTATTGTTTTTCTAGTCCATTGATGACAAGTCTAGGCTGTCACAATCTGGTCTCAGCAACATCATACTCCTCTTTTATTGCATCCATTGTTATATTAAGAAGCGAAGTAGTATGTTCATTTGTCGATGTTTTGATAATCGCCCCACCATTACGAATAGGCCTCATTAGCTGTAGAGGAATTTTACATTTTGATGGCCTGATCCTCGACTTAAAATCCATCAGTGTTTTTTCTGATGAAGAGTGATTTCTAGGCTTAATTATAATCCCTTTTTGCGATATTGTGTTAGATCGATGCACTGATGGAGGAGAAGTAGAATTTTTAATAATATCGGCATATGAAGGCTTGCTTGCAGACGTAGATTTATCTATTAATAAGGTGACATTTGAGCTCATCTCTTCGACTTGGCTTTGCAAATTTTTCATTGGCTGGAAGAGTTGGTCTTCTTTAGATTTACGGTGCTGAGCTCTACATCCGGCACACATCCAATTACAATAGAAACCTCCAACAAATCCTTTTCTTTCGAATAAGGCTTCAATTTTACAAAATTTAACATTACCCACATATTCTTTTAATAACAGTAATACTCAACCACAGTCTGAATTTAACCAACCCTCTCTTGCCACAAATCAACCACTGTTCCGTACATTTCAACCATATTTTCGGCCCACCCAACCAATGTTTAGACCTCAACAATCAGGACAAAATCCTTTCCTTCAAAGGAATTTTTCAAGCACTAATTTCAACAGCTACCCAACTAAGCAACAATTTGGACTACAATTGATAGACCGGCATTACCTAGGCCTGAACTAATTGATACAAGCTTAGGGTACACGCATTTACGCAATAACCAAGCCAGACAGGTGCGATAGCCAAATTTCTTAACCAATAATTTCTTTCGGCAAACAGGACCTCCTCGCTTTACGTCCAAGGAACTTCATAACATAACTAAACTAGAACCAACTGCCAAAGGTACAAACAACGCCACATATTTTCAACCAGACTTACCGACAAGAACTTGACAAATTTTTATTACAACGAAGGTCCTGAAACAACAGACAACATTCAACCTAATGAAGACTACTACAAACAAGAAGTTTACGGACAAGACTAATCTAATATAAATTGCGAACCAAATATAAGCAAAATAGATGATGAAAATTTTATCATAGCTACCTTGCACAACCAACAGGATACGTAGACATCAATTCACATGGATTAAATTTGCCATATATTAAAAAATCTTCTCCATTTGGTCGCAATCTCAAACTCCTTATTGATACTGGTGCTTCAACTTCGTTTATTAACCTTGAATTCGTACACCTTAGCCAAATAGAAACTACCAAACCGGTTATTATTAATACCGTACCGAATAAACATGTATTAAGCCAACAAGTGACGTTCCCAAATTTCGTTGAGTACAAACAACCAGGTGAGATGATATTTTTGGTATACCTTGACGACATAATAGTTTTTTTTTTCAACCTCACTCCAAGAGCATGGCGAGAATTTGAGAAAAGTTTTTAACAAACTCCGTGAAGCAAATTTTAAAAAACAGTTAGATAAATCAGAATTCCTTCCTAAAGAAATAGCGTTCTTAGGGCACATTGTCACACCAGATGGAGTGAAACCGAATGCTGACAAAATTCAAGCAATAACAAACTTTCCAATCCCTAGGTCACAAAAGGAGATTAAAATGTTTTTACGGTTACTTGGTTATTACCGCAAGTTTATTAAAGACTTTGCGAAGCTCACGAAACCTTTAACTGAATGTTCAAAGAAAGGTAGATCAATCCAAATTACGGAGAAGTACATTCAAACATTCGACCTGTGTAAGGATCTTTTAATGAACGATCCAATTCTACAATACGTGGATTTCAGCAAAACATTCGTCCTGACCACTGACGCTAGCAATTACGCAATTCGAGCAGTCTTATCCCAAGGTCCAATAGGCAGCGACAAACCTATCAGTTACGCTAGCAGAACCTTAACAGACTCTGAGGTCAATTACTCTACGGTCGAGAAGGAGTTATTAGCGATCGTATGGGGTATAAAATATTTCAGGCCGTATTTATTTGGGCGAAAATTTCAAATAGTCACAGACCATAAACCCTTAACATACTTAATGAATCTAAAGGAACCGAATTCGAAATTAGTCAGATGGCGTTTGAAGCTTGAGGAATTTGACTCTGAGATCGTCTACAAAAGAGGAAGTTTAAACTCCAACGCTGACGCCTTGAGTAGAATCAAGTTAAACGAATCTAGTCCTCCTATACCTATCGAAGCCAATACTAATGAATCACTCGGCAACGGGAATAACACCTCTCTTCAAACAGAACATGGCTTCACCATACACTCAGCCACTGAAAACTTGGATGATGGGATCCCGATCTAAGAACGTCCCCTGAATGAGTTTACCATACAAATTGTCTTAGAAGAAACAAACACAACACCCAAAACGACACTCGCAATGCCATTCAAAAACAGACAAAGACGCACGATCCAGATGGATATCATCAAAACAGTAACCATCGAGGCATCAATGAAACTTTCCAACACCTTAAAAGAGATTATTATTTCCCTTACCTAAAAGAAAAAATAACGAAAATCGTTAACAACTGCTAAACATGCCAAATCCGGAAATACGATAGAAAACCATCAAAAATCAAATTCCAAAATTCTGATAGCCTACCATAACCTCTAGACAATATGTATATACATAGACGTCTACAACATAAATGGCAAGCCAATATTCACAATTATAGATCGTTTCTCGAAATTTGCTGCTGCTAATACCTTACCAACCAAAAAACGCGTAAATATAGTCAAATTATTACAACATTTCATGAGCCTTCACGGCATCCCGAAAAAACTAGTTGCAGATCAGGGCACGGTAATGACATCCACGATATTCAAAGATTTTTGCAAGCAATACAACATAAAAGTTCATTTGACATCATTCCGATAGATAAGTAGCAACGCTTCCGTTGAAAGATGGCATCCTACCCTTACAGAAATTTACAGGATAATCTTAGAAAAACGAAAAAAAGAAAATTTGGACACAGACCATGACAATATTTTGGAGGAAGCTCTTATAACATACAATAACGCTATACACTCGACAACCAAACTTACTCCTTATGAGGTGTTCTCCGGTAGACTTCTTACCTTCGAGAAAAAATTCAAATTCAATGATCAACAATATTATCTGAAAAAATTGAACGAGTTTCGATCCCAAATTCATCCAAAAATCAAAAGAAAAGTTGACGAAATCGTTAATAAAAATTTAGCAAAACTAAATAAAAATCAAATAGAAGCACCCAGTTTGAATGAAAATGAAACAATATTTCGTAAAGAGTGTAGGAGAAACCAAATAACACCTTGATTTTGTAAACAAAAATCAAGGCCAACAAACGAGTCACATTAATAACAACAAACGTAAATTTCAGGGTACTGCTGATAGTGAAAAGACAGAAGATAGAGATACAAACACTTAACAACAACCACGGACTTCTACCGCTTCGGCTGGGCATGACTAGGAACATAGTTTCTTACAGCAACATAATTCATGTAATTCCATAAAAACATCAGGACTTCCATTAAGAATTTCGACTAAAACCATGAAACTTCAGATACTCTAGCTATTACAAAAATTAAAATCACCGAATTTACTCAAAAACTTGAAACTCTCAAACCTAGACTGAGAACAAAACGAGAACTTATCAACGGGCTTGGAACTTTAATTAAGGGTATCACTGGGAACATGGATGCAGATGATGCATCGGAAATAAATAAAAACATCGAAAAGCTAATGTCAAATCAATCGTTATTGAAATCTCAGATCACAAGTCAATCAAAGCTAAATCACCTGACCATGGAAAGATTCGATAACATTACTAAACACATTAATATTCAAACCGAGGTTATCAACAAATACCTAAATCACTCACAGAACATAATAAACAAGTTGGGTAAACAGACCTACGCTCATGTCAGAAGGGTTTTGTATTCAATTTACAAAATGCAGTCACCAGATCGAATCAAATCAAGATGCATGTCAAAGACGATTTTATTGGAGAAAATATGAAATGCGAAGATCATACTATTTATAACAAAGTTCAATGAATTTCGACTTTTGAGGTTTTTGGTATTGTTATACTCATAAATATCTCCCTTGATAATTATTTCAGATGTCCATCCGCGACGGAGGAAACACATTTTTCATGTATTTCCCCCTGTGCCCCCACTGAAGCAAAAACTGACAGTTTAACAACTGTTTTGACAAGCTCCCATGAAAACTTTCATTTTATACTCATATCGGCTACGTTTGATGAATTTTTTTTTCAGGGGCCACTCTCCTGTGCTGAAATCATCGATTCATGGCCAATTTTTTCGAATCCTAGAATGGTTACAAAACCCTTTTTCTAGGAGCTCTCTCCCACCTCCTTGACTTATTTCACTTATGAGCATTAATTGTAGGTACTCATCTTCAGTCATTCATTCAATTGAATCAAGTGTTCAAAACATGCACCTTAAACGTTGAAGTTGGGAAAAAATAACTCCAAATTATTCAATCTTCGCATTTAAAACAGCCACTATCTTGTTTTACGATTACTTATACTACTAGCTGAACCGATTCTTAAAGATATACATGACACCTATCATTCCTGAAATTTTCATGCAAATCCTAGCAAAACTGTAGTGTCTGAGTCCGTTAAAAGCGCATGTTGTTCCATAGCCATATGTTGCCATAGTAATACATGCAGCGCATATTGTTCCATAGTAATACAGGAAAATTCAAACCGCTATAACTTCGCTAAATATGATTCAATCTTTATGAAACTTTCAGGATAGATCAATCTTATAAATAAACGTCCACGTACTGAATTTCATCGAATTTAAGGGTACCGTTAAGATTTTATTCAAGAAAACATAAAATCGATAAATCATACTATTACTAACAAAGTTGAGTGAATTGTGACTTCTAACGTATTTGTTGTTGTTGTACGCACCAAGGCCTACATCCCTGATTTTTTTCAGATTTTCCGGATCACAGGTGTCCAATCGCGAGGGGGGGGGGACACACATTTTTCGTGTATTTCCCCTCCCTGTGCGCCCCCCGAAGCAAATTTTGCCAAACTAAGACGTGTTTTGGAAAGTTCTCATCAAGACCTTTCATTTGATACCCGTATCGGCTACCTTCAATGAAATTTTTTTTTCGGGGGGTCACTCTCCTATATGGGGAGACCCCCCTTAAACACCTTATAAAATTTTTTTGTAGCCGAACTTTGAAGAGATCACCACTTTACATCTACACACAAAATTTGATGTTTCTAGCTTAAGTAGTTTCCGAGAAAAACTGCTGTGACACACGGACGGACGGACGGACGGACAGACGGACAGACTGGTCGCGAAACTAGTAGGGTTTTGTAAAATTATTTTACAAAACCCTAAAAAGGATCATGACTTTATGATTCAAATGCAATATATGAACCAAATTAACCATAACATTGATCTCCTAAATAACCATCTTTCAGAGATCTCCGAAGCTATTATATTAGCCAGACTTAATATAATTTCGAAATAAATTTTAAATAAAATTGAACTTACAGCAATCCTGAAAACCCTTCAAAATCAATCAGTCAATGTTCAATCTGATGAGCACATTTATGAACTTCTAAACCTTCAGGCGTACTGCAATAACACCAATATTATATTTAACGTCCAAATACCCACTTTTTTCAATACAACGCTTCCTTTCTTCATAATCATCCCACTTCCACAACAAAACCACTTGAAAATCATAACGACACCCTATATCGCCTTAGCGCCTCAAAGTGTTCAATTCTTTGATGAAATATGTCCTAAAATTGTGGGAACCTTTTCTTGCAAGCAAAGTCGTATTCGCAAGCAGTTCCAGATGCATCGCTAACATTATTAATGGAAAAACAGCCTCCTGTCAATCTGAACCTGATGCAAATACGCCAGATATTACGCAACCAGAGCCGAACTATGTCCTCGCCACGAACATCCCAGCGACGCCTTAAGAAATGACATGTGATTCGACAAAAATATCAATTTCTGGAACTGTATTGATCCATTTCGAAAGATGCAGTATCAATTTAAATGGTATTACGCATAGTAGTACTAACATCGTGTTTTAGGATACCATAAACATCTTCCCGATCACTTCTGGAGAAAGCAACGAAAACGATTCTCCAAGGATCAATCTCCACACTTACCAGATTCAAGTTCCCCGATGCAACCGAAATCAACTTGTTCGAAATTTCCAAAAGATGCTACGTCTTCCTAATTATCGTCGTAGTCATCATCCTAGCAACAATAACCTTCACATACTCGTACTTACGCTGCAAGGAAACAAAATTCATCCTGAATCCAAGACGCAATTCCGCGATGGCCACGTCTCCGATGTTCCTGTAACCATCGCTCTTCTAAGGGCGAAGGAGTTATGTATGTATAAAGTTCAGATTCATCGCTGACTTACCTGGCACCTAATCGTCTGGACAGATCATATTCTAAATTCTTCATATCATCTAAATTTATCCTCATGTTAATCTTGCACATGCTGTTTAGTCAGCATTATTTAAATTTTCACAAGAAAATTAACAACTAATTCAAATTCACATTGCATCAAGTGGACAAAAGTAATCGGACATTTTGAAAAATGTGAAATTAGTCATTGAAGTTTGGAGCAATTCTTTTCTTTTCATTTCCGAGTTTAAAAGGGAATTCCCCTAATTATATGTTGATATGTGTTTTTCTGATATCAGTCATTTACTTGTCAGTTTTAAGTGAAGAAGGTTAAACATGGCTAAGAATCGCAAAGAAACCTGTATACATGAAAGAAAAGTTATAATAAAGTTGTATAAAGAGAATAAATCCTTTTCTGAAATATCAAAAATAATTGGTAGAAGTCGTTCGACAGTTTTCGATATCGTGAAACGGTTCAGAAAAAATAATCAGGTGGAAAACGAAATTAGGAGTGGTCGACCATGTAAACTAACAGAGACAGACGCACGGAAAATCTTAAGAATTGTTAAAAAGAATCCGACTACAACGTCCAGTAGTATTAGGGATCAATTAGCAGATGTAAATGGTACCAATGTTAGTGCCCGGACTATTCGTAGAGCTCTCAGCCGTGCTGGTTATCAAGCGAGAGAACCTCGAAGGAAACCACTAATTAGCAAAGTTAATAAGAAGAAAAGATTATGCTTTGCAAAAGAATTTAAAAGCAAGCCGCTCGACTTTTGGACTCGTATAATATTCTCTGATGAGAGTAAGTTTAATATCTACCACTCCGACGGCAGGTTGTTGGTGTGGAGAACTCAAAATAGTGAGCTTCATCCCAAAAACATTCAACATACAGTAAAACACGGAGGTGGCTGTGTAATGGTCTGGGGTTGCATGGCTGCCAACGGTGTAGGAGAACTTGTTTTCATTGACGAACCTATGGACAAACTAGGTTACTTGTCGATTTTGAAAGAAAATTTGAAAAAAAGTGCACAAAAATTGGGTCTTGATGGTCATTATTTGTTCCAGCAAGATAATGACCCAAAGCATACAGCTCATGATGTTCGTATGTGGCTCCTTTTCAACACTCCTGGTCAATTGAAACACCACCGCAATCCCCAGACCTAAATCCCATCGAACATCTTTGGGATCATCTGGATAAAAAAATAAGGAACCATCACATTACTAATAAAAGTCAACTGAAGACGGTGTTATTAGAAGAATGGGACAACATTACTCCGGACGTTACCCGTAAGTTGGTACAGTCTATGCCCAATAGGTTAACAGAAGTTATAAAACAAAAAGGATACGCAACTAGATATTAAAAGCCTATGTTCTAATGGAATCATCAGAAAGAAAAGTATTACAATTGAACGTCCGATTACTTTTGTCCACTTGATGCAATGTGAATTTGAATTAGTTGTTAATTTTCTTGTGAAATTCTTTTTATTTCTGTTTTATTTTTTTATGCAATTAATTGAGAATACAAGTGACTTTTATATAAGGGAAAAATTTTTATTTCATTTCAAAGCTTATGCTCGTAAAAGTATTTTATTGCTTGTTTCTTGTATTGTCCGATCACTTTTGGCCATCTCTGTATATATATAGACGTCTACAACATAAATGGCAAGCCAATATTCACAATTATAGATCGTTTCTCGAAATTTGCTGCTGCTAATACCTTACCAACCAAAAAACGCGTAAATATAGTCAAATTATTACAACATTTCATGAGCCTTCACGGCATCCCGAAAAAACTAGTTGCAGATCAGGGCACGGTAATGACACCCACGATATTCAAAGATTTTTGCAAGCAATACAACATAAAAGTTCATTTGACATCATTCCGATAGATAAGTAGCAACGCTTCCGTTGAAAGATGGCATCCTACCCTTACAGAAATTTACAGGATAATTTTAGAAAAACGAAAAAAAGAAAATTTGGACACAGACCATGACAATATATTGGACGAAGCTCTTATAACATACAATAACGCTATACACTCGACAACCAAACTTACTCCTTATGAGGTGTTCTCCGGTAGACTTCTTACCTTCGAGAAAAAATTCAAATTCAATGATCAACAATATTATCTGAAAAAATTGAACGAGTTTCGATCCCAAATTCATCCAAAAATCAAAAGAAAAGTTGACGAAATCGTTAATAAAAATTTGGCAAAACTAAATAAAAATCAAATAGAAGCACCCAGTTTGAATGAAAATGAAACAATATTTCGTAAAGAGTGTAGGAGAAACCAAATAACACCTTGATTTTGTAAACAAAAATCAAGGCCAACAAACGAGTCACATTAATAACAACAAACGTAAATTTCAGGGTATTGCTGATAGTGAAAAGACAGAAGATAGAGATACAAACACTTAACAACAACCACGGACTTCTACCGCTTCGGCTGGGCATGACTAGGAACATAGTTTCTTACAGCAACATAATTCATGTAATTCCATAACAACATCAGGACTTCAGATACTCTAGCTATTACAAAAATTAAAATCACCGAACTTACTCAAAAACTTGAAACTCTCAAACCTAGACTGAGAACAAAACGAGAACTTATCAACGGGCTTGGAACTTTAATTAAGGGTATCACTGGGAACATGGATGCAGATGATGCATCGGAAATAAATAAAAACATCGAAAAGCTAATGTCAAATCAATCGTTATTGAAATCTCAGATCACAAGTCAATCAAAGCTAAATCACCTGACCATGGAAAGATTCGATAACATTACTAAACACATTAATATTCAAACCGAGGTTATCAACAAATACCTAAATCACTCACAGAACATAATAAACAAGTTGGGTAAACAGACCTACGCTCATGTCAGAAGGGTTTTGTATTCAATTTACAAAATGCAGTCACCAGATCGAATCAAATCAAGATGCATGTCAAAGACGATTTTATTGGAGAAAATATGAAATGCGAAGATCATACTATTTATAACAAAGTTCAATGAATTTCGACTTTTGAGGTTTTTGGTATTGTTATACTCATAAATATCTCCCTTGATAATTATTTCAGATGTCCATCCGCGACGGAGGAAACACATTTTTCATGTATTTCCCCCTGTGCCCCCACTGAAGCAAAAACTGACAGTTTAACAACTGTTTTGACAAGCTCCCATGAAAACTTTCATTTTATACTCATATCGGCTACGTTTGATGAATTTTTTTTTCAGGGGCCACTCTCCTGTGCTGAAATGATCGATTCATGGCCAATTTTTCGAATCATAGAATGGTTAAAAAAACCCTTTTTCTAGGAGCTCTCTCCCACCTCCTTGACTCATTTCACTTATGAGCATTAATTGTAGGTACTCATCTTCAGTCATTCATTCAATTGAATCAAGTGTTCAAAACATGCACCTTAAACGTTGAAGTTGGGAAAAAATAACTCCAAATTATTCAATCTTCGCATTTAAAACAGCCACTATCTTGTTTTACGATTACTTATACTACTAGCTGAACCGATTCTCAAAGATATACATGACACCTATCATTGCTGAAATTTTCATGCAAATCCTAGCAAAACTGTAGTGTCTGAGTCGGTTAAAAGCGCATGTTGTTCCATAGCCATATGTTGCCATAGTAATACATGCAGCGCATATTGTTCCATAGTAATACAAGAAAATTCAAACCGCTATAACTTCGCCAAATATGATTCAATCTTTATGAAACTTTCAGGATAGATCAATCTTATAAATAAACGTCCACGTACTGAATTTCATCGAATTTAAGGGTACCGTTAAGATTTTATTCAAGAAAAAATAAAATCGATAAATCATACTATTACTAACAAAGTTGAGTGAATTGTGACTTCTAACGTATTTGTTGTTGTTGTACGCACCAAGGTCTACATCCCTGATTTTTTTCAGATTTTTCGGATCACAGGTGTCCAATCGCGAGGGGGGGGGGACACACATTTTTCGTGTATTTCCCCTCCCTGTGCGCCCCCCGAAGCAAATTTTGCCAAACTAAGACGTGTTTTGGAAAGTTCTCATCAAGACCTTTCATTTGATACCCGTATCGGCTACCTTCAATGAAATTTTTTTTTCGGGGGGTCACTCTCCTATATGGGGAGACCCCCCTTAAATACCTTATAAAATTTTTTTGTAGCCGAACTTTGAAGAGATCACCACTTTACATCTACACACAAAATTTGATGTTTCTAGCTTAAGTAGTTTCCGAGAAAAACTGCTGTGACACACGGACGGACGGACGGACGGACAGACGGACAGACTGGTCGCGAAACTAGTAGGGTTTTGTAAAATTATTTTACAAAACCCTAAAAAGGATCATGACTTTATGATTCAAATGCAATACATGAACCAAATTAACCATAACATTGATCTCCTAAATAACCATCTTTCAGAGATCTCCGAAGCTATCATATTAGCCAGACTTAATATAATTTCGAAATAAATTTTAAATAAAATTGAACTTACAGCAATCCTGAAAACCCTTCAAAATCAATCAGTCAATGTTCAATCTGATGAGCACATTTATGAACTTCTAAACCTTCAGGCGTACTACAATAACACCAATATTATATTTAACGTCCAAATACCCACTTTTTTCAATACAACGCTTCCTTTCTTCATAATCATCCCACTTCCACAACAAAACCACTTGAAAATCATAACGACACCCTATATCGCCCTAGCGCCTCAAAGTGTTCAATTCTTTGATAAAATATGTCCTAAAATTGTGGGAACCTTTTCTTGCAAGCAAAATCGTATTCGCAAGCAGTTCCAGATGCATCGCTAACATTGTTAATGGAAAAACAGCCTCCTGTCAATCTGAACCTGATGCAAATACGCCAGATATTACGCAACCAGAGCCGAACTGTGTCCTCGCCACGAACATCCCAGCGACGCCTTAAGAAATGACATGTGATTCGACAAAAATATCAATTTCTGGAACTGTATTGATCCATTTCGAAAGATGCAGTATCAATTTAAATGGTATTACGCATAGTAGTACTAACATCGTGTTTTAGGATACCATAAACATCTTCCCGATCACTTCTGGAGAAAGCAACGAAAACGATTCTCCAAGGATCAATTTCCACACACTTACCAGATTCAAGTTCCCCGATGCAACCGAAATCAACTTGTTCGAAATTTCCAAAAGATGCTACGTCTTCCTAATTATCGTCGTAGTCATCATCCTAGCAACAATAACCTTCACATACTCGTACTTACGCTGCAAGGAAACAAAATTCATCCTGAATCCAAGACGCAATCCCGCGATGGCCACGTCTCCGATGTTCCTGTAACCATCGCTCTTCTAAGGGCGAAGGAGTTATGTATGTATAAAGTTCAGATTCATCGCTGACTTACCTGGCACCTAATTGTCTGGACAGATCATATTCTAAATTCTTCATATCATCTAAATTTATCCTCACGTTAATCTTGCACATGCTGTTTAATCAGCATTATTTAAATTACCTTTTCGCATTACTTGAATTACATTATTTGCATTGCTTAACGTAAATGAGTTCAGTCCGGGATTATCTTTTGTTTCGTAAACAACTAGATATTCCAATAAATAATTTAAAAGAACAAAAACTTCGTTTTTTTTATGAAACGGACGTAAAGGTTTTGTAACTCGCGCCACATAGCCTAGTGATCAGCGACGACTGAACTATGGACGCTTGTGCTCGATTTCGTTTTCTGCTTGCTTATTGTCCATCGTAATATTCCGTTTTATCGCTGACACCATGTAAAACATCTTCCCAAGCGAGTCCAACAAAATCAATGAGTTTTTCACTATTGGCCGTATTAATGTCATGTGTGATTGGCAGTGCAAAAAAGGGGATATTTATTTTGCTTCAACATGTCCCAACCTAACCCTAATGCTGTTGTTATTATTAGTAGTATCATCATTATTCACTTTTTTACTAATATTTACATTTTCTGAGATAGCGTTACACTAGATTTGTACTTTAATTCGTTAATGTTACTTTCTTTAACTTTTTTGTTGCCAGTATTATCCGCAAAATTATTACTTAGCACTTTAGTTGCGGTTGATGGTGAAGATAGGGAACGTGGATAAGTTTCACGGACATTCAGTCACTTTCTTTAACTTTGTTGTTGCTAGTATTACTTGCGAAATTATTACTAAGCAAGATGATGAAAATAGGGATTGTGGATAAATTTTCCCGACAACCGTGCGTATTCCTCCACACTTAACGTGACCTAACGCGCTCATTGTTCAAAACAAGAATCCTGCTTGACAATACTCCCGTTTATCTCAACGAACCTTTTCATGACAGCAAATATGTCGCAAAGGGGTTGCCGTTATAATTTTATTTTTGTAACTTTTGTTTAATTTTTTCAGTTGTTTCTTCGGGAAGCAATTTTTCTGGTAATAGTTGTGATCATAGAGGCGGGTTTTAGTACGGGAAATGGTGTAAAATCCTCAAATGTTTTTCGTGCGGTTTGCCTAAGCGACTTCTCGATTACTCTAAGCATACAAAAAATAATGTGAATTAATCCTTTCATGAATATTTAGTACAATTCGTGATCAGCTTTCAGAGATTAAAAAAAACATAATATGACGCACTAAAACAAACTCTGAGTAACTATCTCTTCAAGTCACCAATCGAATCAAAAAAGCCCTAAGATACTGAGCTTGAATAAAAAGATCTTCAGGCCCACGCTTCAATCGGTGTTCATTAAATGATTCTTAATTCTTTTCTTAAATACCAAAAGTGAGTTTGCTTTTTAACCCATTTCTGGAAAATTGTTATATACATATACGCAGAGCATCATTCATGGCATCCTTCTATAGACGATGCTTTCTGGCAAAAGGTATTACGAATTGATCTGCATTCCTCACATTATATGGGTTGATTTGTGATACCTTAATTCATGTTGTTCAGTCCGATTCATTAGTTTCTAGATTTTCGTAGATAAATTTAGGTTTCTCCATTGTAACGAAAGGTCAATGATCTCTCTAATTGATAAGCCAATCCAGTTTCAGTAAGCATTGGAAGATCCATAATGTTTTTATATGCTTTGGTCAACAACCTGGATATAATATTAAGATATTGCTTTGCCGATTGACTTAAAATAACAACTCAATAATTTAGTTTTGTCAGCACAAATGCATTAAGAACAAATTTCTTGATGGGCATTGGAAAATCCTCATATCTTCGTAGCAAGTCTATTAGTGGGGCTAATTGCCTCCTTAAGCTGTTTATATGTGGCAACCAGGTCATACGATGATCTAAGATAAGACCAAGATATTTCATTTAAATTCTATGCTTCCTTTGTCATTTTGCTTAAAAACCACAAATTTTGTGTTTGCAGTGTTCAATACTAGTTTGCTCACGATTAACAATTGATAGAATTTTGTTAGATCCTCGTTAATAGGTTTGTCAATGGCAGTTTTTCTCGCCCCGAATAAAGTAAAGCTGTGTCGTCAGCATATAATGTGTGATATCCCGTCAGCCCACATGTATTTAGATTATTAATGTATAGCAAGAATAAAGTTGGGCCAAGTACTGAGCCTCGGGGAACTCCTGTTTTTGTAGATACTCGCTAACTCAAGACATTGTTGAATAAAGTTCTCTGCGATCTTCCCTCAAAGTATGATTTAAACAACTGGTTAGGATTACCTTGGATACTATACGATTCAAGTTTACGAAGTAATAGTTTGTGATCAACGGTGTCAAGTACATTTTTGAAATCCACAAGAATTACGATAACAAAATCACATCTGTCAAGTTTTGCATTAATGAAACGAGTGACAGACCAAACCATCTGCTGTTGGTTTGAAATAGAGTTTGCAGTTAAGAATTATTTCAATTTAATTTTTAAGTTTTTTTTTTTGAATATCTTACTAAATTCTATCAAGATGATCATCAACCTTAAAAATTGGAACTATTTTTGTGAGTTTTTCCTCTCCGGAAATGATCCATTTCTAATATGCACGTTTATGAAAGTTACCGTAAGCTCGGTTATGTCCTCGTTGATCATACTAATCTCATTCATCGTGATGCTATAGATCCCTGGCAACGCATTTTTTCAATCTATTGATAACATTTAAAACTTCAATTTTATTCGTTTGATGAGTGTGAAAGATGGAATTTATTGAGATATTTGTATGATTTAAATTGCTTTTAGAACTGGCATCGATTTCTTTGTTGTTTCTTCCTCCAATCGTTGAAAAAAAGTTTTTTAATGAATTTGTGGCATCACGCGGGTACAATGTATTAGTGTGCCCATCAAGATTCAGTAGAAGGTTTTGTGATATAGCCTGGCATGAAGAGTTATCCTTTACTTTTACAAGTCGTTTAGACTTTTTTCGCTTGCATATACACTTTTTTGAGAGCTTGGTTTCCATTGTTCTTCCTGTAGTCTATGTATGCCTTTCTCTTTTTAATACTTGCCTCAATTCCTCGTTGTCCAAGTACGTTGCCGATATCTGAGATTTTTCTCAATAGCAAAGCTTTGCTTAGCAACTCTGATGATATTTTTGAGTTCAATAAGATTTTCTTCTTCAATAATTCTTCCGGGTTTGATTTGAAGAGCTCCTTATCTAGCTATCTAAATGTTTTGTTTGCCGGGCTCTGTTTGTTCAGAGTTTGGTCTTGAATAACTATTTTTAAAACACAATAATCCAGCTTCCGACCAGTCCTCAAATGTATGTTATATTTTCAGCCACTTTTTGATAATTGGTTATTATATGATTTGTTGTTTTCATAAACAAACCAACGCTAAAAAACTTTCGTTGGCACCACTAGCTGGAGTGGCGAATTCCTCGTAGGCACTCTTATTTTTAAAAGCAAATAATCATTTTATTGGCCTCCACTTGGGAAATCAAACGCTATACAAGGACAAGTAAAAATAGCAGAAGAGTCCTCCTACCTGAAGGGTATTGTAAGATAATAGTTAATCAAACAACGTCTTCTGAGTATAAAAAGTTGATTCACAGATATATTCCATGAATTGATTTCGGAAAAATAATGTATGGTTATTATGTATAATAATGGCTTTCACCCTTTAGCGAAAGAGAGTTAGATATAGCTGCGACAAACACCAACGTAAATGTAACAAGGCTTCGGCAGAGTGCAGATGTCGATGTCTTACACGAAAAAGTACAAGTTACATTCCTTGCTTGCTGAAAATTCATCTTGCACTGCCCACTTCATGTCTACACCATTTAGAAAGATCAAATGAAATACACGTTCAACTCCTTCCACTGACAGCTCGTTTGAGGAGGTAAATTAGTTTCGATTCTTTTAACTTTGAACATCAATAAAACATGAAAGGATCTATGAACTGAAACAAAATTCACTTCCGAAGGACCGCTATAATGTTCTCCGTGGACCATCTGGATTTCGCAATTGAAATCCATCTCGAAACCCCACAAAACATCGCTTTTTCGTCGGCACTTCTCCATATACCTTCATATAAACTAGCAAGCAAACTTGTGGTGGTGGGACTTTCTGGTACATGACTTGTTACCTGTAGTAAGGCCATATGTGAGATTGGATTAGTATGTCCGGGCTAGCGTTTGAATGGGTTTGTACATAAAACGGGAAATTATTGTTGTGTGCGTTGAAATTAAGCAATTTCATGTTACCAGATTAGCAAAATTTATGAATTAATGAAAGAGATTATTGCCAGCCTGATAGCACAGCTGGTTTTTTGGTGGGAACGTTAATTTTGAAATGGTATCACAAGTAAAAGCTGCTCTTTAAGAGATATGGATAATAAAGAGTGTATTGTACATACATGTAGATGTGGTTAAAAAAACACCGTACTAATTAATTTCTGGCAAGCAATAGTCATTCAAGAAACAATGGTGATAATTTCAAAATAAGAATTTTCATTTATATTAACTGTTCACGAGTGCACAAACATTTCACAAGAAACATTTTCTGATGAATTTTCAATTGAATTTAAGATGTTGCTATTTCAAAGAAGCTTCTGTGTGATTTCCAACAGAATATTGATGTAAAAATAGTATGACATCATTTTTGCGTAATAAGGTTTATATGTTATCATAACCAAAGATCAATGGTTTTCCTATCAAGCTGCAAATAATTCTTAATAAAAATGATCAACCTGCGAAAAGCAGAGAAAATGGGCAAAATTGTAAAGTTATGGTCAAAGTGCCTAACACTATATTCTTGTAATAATTCTCAGTAGTAAAGGCGAATTAGCAACTCATAATTGTATATTTAAAACAATCAGATTTAAGGTTTGCCATAAATTTGATCAATCATGCACTATAAAATCGCTAAAGCCCTTGGTGATATTTTGTGCCGTGCTTTTCCGGGTTTCCATTTATGTACAGGTTTTGATTCCACAACTAATTTTTACAAAAAGGGAAAGGCGAAAAAAGAATTGAAAAGAAATCAACAGGTTCAAGAGATATTTACTAATTAAAATAATAATTAAGAAATTGAGAATTTGGAAAGTATGGGATTATTACAAGAATATATGGGAAAGCTTAATAGAATTTATTGTTACCATCTCAATGATGGTAGTCTAATAATCTGCCAAAGCAAATTTCTATCAGCGTCTTCTGCAGATTATTTTAGAATATACGTAAAGAAAGAAAGAATTGGCTCTACTCGAATTCCCTTACCTCGGGAATCACTAAAACAAAAAATTTGATGTAGGGTACATATCACTTTAATGTACTAAAATGCTACAGAAGTAAACTTCATCTATTTCTCTCCAAAGCAGTATTGATTTTTAGTTTATAACAAAATCGAACCACCTTGCTTCAAAAGTTATCTAACGCTTCTTTTAGTTGAATGTAATGAGAAGGATCGGCTAAATGTAATGAGAAGGATCAGGTTATGACAAGAATGCTCATGACTTTAAAAATTTAATAAATTATTGCTAAAATAAAGTTCCTTAAACCATAGATTTTTTTCATTTATCCATGCGCGGGTGACCCATCCAACCTGTTGAGGTATCGTATTTAAATTTAAATCAAAAACAACAAACTTGCTGTTAAAGACTCACAGCCTAGTAATTCTTGTGAGATGAACTAGTATCGTTGAAACATTTTGTTGCAAATAATCTTTATGCATATCAAAGTTCGTTACATCAAACCTTAATTAAGGAGAGTATACCTTTAAATATTGTAGAATGTATATCAGTTATATATTTTATTTAATGCTTAATATTGACACTCAGTAGAAGTTGATTGCTCCCATCATTATTTTTTTCTAAAGTTTCACAATACTTAGTTAAGGTCATACGCTCATTTTCCATCACTGATCTTCCTAACAAGTAATAACTTTCTCTTTCTAAATCAAACTGACCATTAACTCGGTGGAGCAACATTTATCAGTCGATCAGACTGATAAATTGTAAAATAGAAATGTTTACCAAAAAGGTTTTAATCACAATCGTTACCTTCTGTGTATAATTATACTATGGCCAATATCTTCTTCAAAGATTAAGGAAGAGTCAGGAAAAAAAACACCAATACTTCGGAACCCAGTGGCCTCCTTCCATGAACCAACTGGGTTCCGTAGCACTCGTGTTTTTCTATTTCTATATTTTTAATTTCTTTAGTTTAAGGAACAATCTTACAATATTATTATCTTATTCAAACTGACCATGCAGTATTTCAACTACATGCAGAAACTTGCTGAAGCACAGACATTTGAAGAGTGCTTTTCTACTGCCTGACACTAAATCTGCGCAACATAAACCATTTCCAATTGATGATTCAAACTAATATGATTTACACTCACCAATTAACAATAAGCAATTTTTTTCTTTTTGTAAGAGGTCAATCATACGCATTAAGTCCTTTTGCAACAGACGCGATTTCATCTTTTGACTGCCCCACACTAATACTAGAAGACACCTTAAATTTTTCAGGAAAATATGTCTACAATTAATATTCAAAATATATCATTTTTGAAAAAATATCAGGTTTTAAATTTCCGTTTTAACTCATTCGTAATGAAACCTCGACTTGACTTTTCTGATTTCAAGCATTTTTGGTGACTACGAAAATACGACGCCTTAAACAAAACTAACTAGCTAACTAACTTCTCACCTTATCGATTTTGTAATCAAAAAGTGTTCCGAAATATCAAGTTTCAGCATAATCAGTCCAGCGGTGAAAATTCGATTCGAGCTACGATTGGGTGCTCTGCTAAAGAATAGACAGGTGCTTTCTAAAGAAGAATAGTTTACATCGAATGTCTCCTCAACTTCACATATTTGCAACTTAAGCCCATGCTCGCATGAAATAATTCAACAACACCAGGAGCCTGATAATATATTTTAAAACTGATTTATAGGCGAAAATTTACCAAAATGTTATCGAGTATTAACTGATGAACAAATGTAGTGCTTTTTAGCTGTCACGTCGAACTAAAATACACTAAATCGAAGTGAAAATGTGCTAAAATCTTATTTTTCCACACCAATCAATTAACATTTCAGAATTTAAATTTCCAAGCCAACCCGTCATGCGGTTACATTCCATTGAAATAGTACTACAATCAAAATTTCAAATCGTTTTTGCTGTTAATTGACAGGCATCAAAAAGATAGCGAAATCTCACTCGGTTGAATGATTTTGACGTCGATAACATTTGCCTTTTGACAAGAAAACATTCGTTCAATTGAACGAAGAAATCGTTGAGTTGTTAATTGGACTTCTTTTTTCCTTAAACACGAAGCATTTACTAGTCAACTGATGACTGTTACTCATGCCCTGTATGTGCACCCTGTCACACATAATATCTCACGCACCGGCAGGTCCCGTTATTCGGAAATTCGTATGAACTGAACCTACTTGCTAGTCATTGTATTATGCTCGGAAAAGGTAGCGAAGAGGAACGGCCCGCTGCTAATGGCACACTGCTCTCTCTGTAGATAAAGGGAAATCTTCATATTGTCATATGATTTTTTTGCATTCGCTTTCAAACTCGATAGTGAAAACCCATATACAAATTCGTTCGGTGTGTAATTTACATGTTAAAATCAGTGAAACCTCTTGATTTGTGCGTTGTTCATCAACAAAACTATAAGATACTGATTATCGGTTAAATTGTGAGTGAGAAAAACTTTACAGTTTGACAATAAAATAGAAAAGTACAAAGAAATTTCTAAAAGCATGTGTCTTGTGAAAACATTCAATTATAGGAGCCACCGTCAGCTCGTAGGATTATTATTTAATAGGTTAGCATCAACATAAAACAAAAGACAATATTTAAGCGTGTTTTTTTCACACAAACTTACTGCCTCTAATTCATGCATGATCATGTTTACATTTCGGAGGCGACTATATTATTCGATTAGTTTTCGCGCAGTACGCCTGAACCTCGGAGGCAAATTTTTTGCCAGCATATCATTGCTTGAATAACTTTATTGATTTAGTCAATGTTATTTCTTCTTTTAACAGTATATCAAATGATATTGTAAATACATGAAGATGAAAAAATATTGTTATATGTACAAATAATTCTGTGAGCTACTGTCGCAATTATTTTCACAACCATTAAGAACCTCATGATCAACAAAAGGAATTTACTCGGTACCACAAGAATCCACCAAGCATGATCAACGTCTGAAAGTGACGTCACTGCCCCTTTCATTAAGCTGCACAAATATTCCAAGTAGCTCGCCAATGTACGAGCAATGGATTGAATGACTAGAGACCCTATATAAAGGCGAGCTAAATGAATGGAGGGGGGCGTATGATTACAACCACGATATAGTAAAAACTGCAATAGAGTGGAGTGTGAATTAAAAGCGATATTGATTGTGAAGTGATAAACAGTTGGAAGTAAAAATTGCTAGACAAGTTGTGGGATAGTGAATTAAATTATTGTGCATTTTTAATAAATAAGCTCATTTAATTTAAATCACATTGCGTTTTCACTTTCCGGGAACATTAAAATTATTGGCCGCAAACCATAACACGCGACAGCGGTGTCAGAGGTGGGATAGAAAATTTTGAAAGTGAAAAACTTTTAAACACTTTTAAAGTGCACAATAGTAAAATTTAACGTGGAAACTGGTGCTAAAATAGCCAAAACAACAAAAATGCCACGAAGCTTACATCTAAAAATTAATGAATTGAACATATTGGAGCTTAGGGAGGAGTTGGAACAGCGAAATTTGGCTACACAAGGTACAAAGGCCATACTAATCGCACGCTTGCGTGACGCGATCGAAGCGGAAGACTCGCATCTGGATTCGGGTGAGCCCTCAGATGCATAAAAGGTGCAGAAAGTGGAGAAGCAGAAAAACCAAAATCAAAGGAACCCGAAAATGCGCTGATGCAAATGTTGATGCTGATGCAGCAAGAGCAGCGAAAACAATCATCCAATTTAACTGCGAAGCTTAATGAACAATCAGCGAAGATAAATGAATAATCAGCGAAGCTAAATGAACAATCAGTGAAGCTAGACCAACAAGCGTTCGAAATCAAGGCGGGCATAACACAGAAGCTGGAGAAACAGTCAACCGAAACAAAAGTGGAGCTCGGTAGTCTCAACAACCAAATTAAAGGTGTCGAGGAAAAGGTTTACCAGGTCGAGGAGAGAATCAATCCTGAGATCAGCCAGGTCGAGGAGAGAATCAACCACGAGATGAAAAAAGTGAAAAAGGACTTGGAAGCAGCGAAGACAGTAGTAACCGCCTCATCAGCCCCACTTGCAACCGCAGCGCAAAGCTCATCCAGAAATGTGAAAGCACCAATATTCGACGGACGAACGGTCTGGAGCATTTACAAAACCCAGTTTGAAGCCGCCGCTAGGGCGAACCGCTGGAATGAGCAGGAACGATCGACTGCATTAATTCGTGCTCTAAGAGGCCCAGCTGCCGAGCTTTTGAAGACTATCCCCGTCGAGTTGCACTCAAACCCGGCTACTATAATGAATGCGCTCGACATGCGTAATCAAAACAATCATCTGAAGCAGATTTATCGGTCACAGTTACGGCATCGGATGCAGAAGTCTGGCGAAACCTTACACCAGCTAGCCCAAGACCTTGAGTGACTGGCACTTTTGGCTTACCCAGCTTATGCCCCAGAACATCGCAATGACGCAGCAACAGAAGCATTCATCAGCGCATTAAAGGACCAGGAACTGCAACAAGCCGTGCGTTTAGGTCGAAAACAAACAGTTAAGGATGCATTGGCTTATACTCTGAACTTTGAGGCAGCAAAAAATTTGACTCGCACCACTGCCCGGGTTCGTGAGGTAGTGGCAGATGAGTGCAGGTGTGAGCGCGTGGAAATCGAGCGAGACCCGCATGTAAATGGCGCGCATAGATGCTGGAATTGCGAAGAGAAGGGGCACCTGCAAAGGAACTGCAAGAAGCCAAGAAAACCGAGCTTTTGTCCAGCGTGTGCAGCTAGGAGTAGATCCAGACAGAGTCAGGGGCCCAGAATGGAAGCGCTTCAAACAGATGGGTCAGGAAACATGTAAGAGCCAACTTCGTGGGGCAGAAGTTGGCTAGGAGGATCGACGTCCCCAGTATCACCATCCCTGGGTCAAGACCACATCGTGGAGAAGCAGACTTACGCCTTCCGGGTCAAGTTGACGGAGAACATTGCACCGTAACAATCGACACAGGTGCAACCCAATCGATTATCCGACCAGACCAAGTGAGGCAACAACTACTTCACAAGGGCAGGATTTTCTCCCTACGGACAGCTACGGGGGAAACTGCACCTATCCATGGAAAGGTCAACCTCCAGATACAGTTGGGAGACCTTGATCTCCAACATAATTTTCTGATCGCGAACATTATGGATGACTGCATTCTCGGAATGGATTTTCTGCGACCACATGGAATCACATTGGCCTTGGGCAAGCAGGTATTGAAATGGCAGACTATCGAAGTACTGATGGAGGATCCCAACGTCCAAATTCCTAACATGAATGTGGTAGTATGTTGTAATGATATCCATTTTTATATACAATAATACTTACCTTAATTGTATTGATATCTATTTACCTTAATTAACCATAACAATAATACTTACCTTATTACCCATTCATTACATCAAAACACTTATGCATCATATTATTGCTTACAGCAATAAAAATGTTTTAGATCTAAATTTAATTTGTCTTCCGAAGCGAAAAACAAATGAAAATGCAGAACGAATTGTTTTTAATTTTATTAAAAAAAAAAAAACGAAAAACACGCAATTATTATATATTTTTATGCCTCTTAATCAATGAAAATAATAAACGGATTGTTTGACCGGTTGGTACCATCCGTTGGTACTACTCAGACTTAACGTCTAGAACCGATGAGAGGTCCGTTCCTCGCCCGGTCTTAGACTTGTAAAAGCATTACAAATGGCGCCCAACGTGGGGCCCAAAACATCCTAAGGGGATAAAAGATTCGCGTCTTTTGACGAGTTGGTCCTTTACGGAGGATGTAAGGTACTTTGGTACTCGAGCCTCACAAACAGGAACAGTGGAGTTGTGTGATACACCCAAGCAGTCGCTTCACGTGAGTTGTAGCTTTTGTCCAGCGTGTGCAGCTAGGAGTAGATCCAGACAGAGTCAGGGGCCCAGAATGGAAGCGCTTCAAACAGATGGGTCAGGAAACATGTAAGAGCCAACTTCGTGGGGCAGAAGTTGGCTAGGAAGATCGACGTCCCCAGTACCACCATCCCTGGGTCAAGACCACATCGTGGAGAAGCAGACTTACGCCTTCCGGGTCAAGTTGACGGAGAACATTGCACCGTAACAATCGACACAGGTGCAACCCAATCGATTATCCGACCAGACCAAGTGAGGCAACAAATACTTCACAAGGGCAGGATTTTCTCACTATGGACAGCTACGGGGGAAACTGCACCTATCCATGGAAAGGTCAACCTCCAGATACAGTTGGGAGACCTTGATCTCCAACATAATTTTCTGATCGCGAACATTATGGATGACTGCATTCTCGGAATGGATTTTCTGCGACCACATGGAATCACATTGGCCTTGGGCAAGCAGGTATTGAAATGGCAGACTTTCGAAGTACTGATGGAGGATCCCAACGTCCAAATTCCCAACATGAATGTGGTAGTATGTTGTAATGATATCTATTTTTATATACAATAATACTTACCTTAATTGTATTGATATCTATTTACCTTAATTAACCATAACAATAATACTTACCTTATTACCCATTCATTACATCAAAACACTTATGCATCATATTATTGCTTACAGCAATAAAAACACTCGCAATAAATTTCAACTCATAATGTCCAAAGAACATCTCATATATCCAACGACCATAAATATTGACGAATGCGGAACCCATTTCCATTCACGTCGTAAAATCTAACGTGAGTACCTTAGGGAAACCCATATCTGAAGTTCATTCAGACTAATGTGTGAACTAGAACACATACACGACTAGCACGCGACATGCACTTGACATATAATTTGTCGAAGGACTAAGTGCATGAGAATGATTCATATGGGTTCGCGTATGAAATTTTCTTTGGACAAGTGGATGAGTAATAAATTAAGAATTGGGTCATTTTGAAAATTTAAACGAATAGAATTTATGAGTAATAAACTAATGTAAATTATGATTAGCTTGTAAGTAAGAAAATGTATAAGTACCAAAGTGGGAATTGAAAATATATCCATTCTTTGACGAAACTCTGTTTGAGTACGGATCCGCTGCTGATCGTAGCGTTACATATATTTCAAAGGACTCGCTTCTAATTGTAGTGCAGGACTCGCTGCTATTTGTAGCGCATCATAAATAAACTTATAAATATTTTAGCAACCATGGCGTTTGTGGAATTCAAGATTCCTCGCCAGAAATCTCTGTGGCCTAGCCGCTTGGTTAAGTAGGTACTCTTAAATTCGCTTAAGATTTTTACTAACCAATTTAAAAAAAACGTAGCTCCGAGGCGAACGGGTCAATGAAACACGAATTATTATAATGTACCGAATTCTTCCGAGAGCATTATATGGGCCAAGCTTGATGGTGATTCTGGAGACCACTGATCTTATCTGATGGAACCAACGAAGACGTCCGCATTGCGCAGTTTGATTGTAGGACGAAGCCTTGTAAGATCCATCAGAAATGGATACGTGCCGGTTAGAGTTCTTAACACCGCAGACTCAACCACGAGCATCAAAGCGGGAGAAGTCATCGGCAGCTGCCAGCCCATTTCCACCATCACCTCTTTGGAAGCCACTCACGACTATCATTCGAAAAGAAAGCAAGATGGAGACAAAGCCCGGGAATCCACGCCTGCAATATTGAAGCAGGTCAAAATTCAAGCGAGCCTCAAATCTGATCACCAAGTACTGTGACATCTTCTCAACAAGCCTGGATGACCAAGGCCGAACAAGTCTGGTAGCTCACGTCATAGATTCACAGCGAGCCAAGCCGATTCGACAAGCACCGAGACGTCTTCCTATGGCCAGTCAAGGAGAAGTGAGTGTACTGATCTCGAACATGGAAAAACAAGGTGTTATCGAGCCTTCTGTCAGTCCATGGGCTGCACCAGTAGTTCCAGTGAAGAAAAAGGATGGTAGGACTCATTTCTGTGTCGACTATAGTCAGCTTAACGACGTCACTAAGAAAGATAGTTACCCGCTTCCACTCATCGATGACATCATCGACACTTTAGCTGACGCAAAATGGTTTTCTACACTCGATCACAAGAGTGGCTACTGGCAGGTAGAAATCGACAAGAAGGACCGAGAGAAGACCGCATTTTCAGTCGGGACCGGATTAAGGCAATTTGTGGTGATGCCATTTGGGCTTTGCAATGCTCCAGTCACTTTCGAACACCTAATCGAATACGTGCTACGAGGCCTAACCTAGAAAACCTGCTTGGTGTACCTAGATGACATCATTGTTATCGGGAGAACGTTCGAAGAGCATGTGCGGACCTTAGAAGAGGTTTTCTCCCGATTGCGACTGGCGAATTCGAAACTTAGTCCCGACAAGTGTACCCTTTTCGCAGCTGAAGTAAAATGCCTGAGACAAGTGGTATCAGCAGAAGGAGTCAAAACAGACCCTGAGGAAATTGAAGCCGTAAAAAGCTTGCCAACACCAAACAACCAATGCCAACTACGAAGTTTTCTGGATCTGGCGACCTACTATCGAAGATTCGTCAAAGACTTTGCCAAAATAGCTAAGTGTCTCCATCAGCTAACCGAGAAAAATCGTCCGTAGGTCTGGAATGAACAATGCTAGGTAGCATTTGCGACCTTGAAGCAGAAGCTGTGTGAATCACCCGTGCTGGCATATCCAGAACCCGGTGTTTGTAGTCAACACCGATGCGAGCAACGGTGGGATTGGAGCTGTACTCTCCCAGCAGATCGATGGCGAAGAAAAAGTCCTTTCATATAACAGTCGAGTTCTCTCAAAAAGTGAGAGGAACTACTGCGTGACCAGGAAGGAGCTATTGGCTATAATAGAGGCCACCAAGCAGTTCCACAAGTACATATATGGCCAAAAATCTGTTCTTCCAACGGACCATGCATTGCTGAGATGGCTGCTCAACTTCAAAAACCCCGAGGGACAAGTTGCGAGATGGATCGAAAGATTGCCGTCATATGACTACGAAATTGTTCATCAGAAGGGCGGAGTTCATGGAAGTGCTGACGCCCTATCTCGTCGTCTATGTCCAGCTTACTGCAAGCATTTCCGGCGGATTAAGGAAAAGGAGCCAACCGTTGATCTGCGATTGATAAGGGCCGAATTCGATGAGGGTTGGTCATCGGAAGAGATTCAAAATGCCTAGTTGCGGATGAAGACATCGGACCACTGCTCGTATGAAAGGAGACAACTGGGCAACCTGAGTGGAGGGACATTTCGATGCACGGCACCACCCTGAAAAGTTGTTGGGCACAATGAAGCTCCCTTCAGGTGGATGGTGGCGTACTCAAGCGGAAATGGGAAATGGTGGGTGGCAGCTCCTATAGGATGCAAACTATACTACCAAAAGCCGAATCCACGATGTGGTTAAGGAGATACATGAAGGATCTTCGGGAGCCACCTTGGTGTTAACAAGACCTTAGTGAAACTGCGGGAAAGGTTCTACTGGCTTCACGCTCGAGAAGACGTAGAGGACTCGTGGCGTAGATGCACGATTTGCGCTTCCGTCAAAGGTCCAAAGTGACGACTGAGAGGGCAAATGCAAACCTATAACGTGGGTGTGCCATTTGAAAGGATTGCTGTTGACATCGCAGGACCCTTTCCTGAATCCGAATGGGGAAATCGATACACGCTAGTTGTGGCCGATTATTTCAGCAAGTGGCCCGAGGTGTACCCCATTCCCAACCAGGAAGCAACTACTGTAGCCGAACAGCTAGTATTAAATTGGGTCAGTAGGTACGGTGTACCTTGCGAACTACATTCGGATCAATGCCGAAACTTTGAGCCACTAGTTTTTGGCGAAACGTGCGAGCTACTGGGAATACGGAAAACGAGGACAACAGCAAATTGAATTGAAAATCAGCAGTTGCTACCACCTATCTTTTGGCCGTAACCTAGCCTCATAGATTTTAGCTAGTTATAAGTAGAAAGTTAAGTTATGTTAAGCTAATATAAGTTCAGTAGAGGTTTTTGCCTAAATTTTCCTCTAGCTTATTGTAATAATCTCATAGAAATACGATTATATGCATAGTTTTAAGTAATGTTCAAACGATGGTGAGATGACTTTGTCAGAACACCTACTATATTATAAGGCCTCTGTACCGCATACATTCCAATAAAGAAAAATTATATATAAACAACTCATAATGTCCAAAGAACATCTCATAAATCCAACGACCATAAATATTAACGAATGCGGAACCCATTTCCATTCACGTCGTAAAATCTAACGTGAGTACCTTAGGGAAACCCATATCTGAAGTTCATTCAGACTAATGTGTGAACAAGAAGTATCATGTTACACATACGCGACATGCACTTGACCTTTTTTTTTTTTTTTTTTAAATTCCATTTAACAGATTAAAATAAATCCAATTACAAAATGGAAAAACGACAAGCAGAAACAAGTAAGAATGAAAACTTAAATTAAGCAAAGAAAAATTAGGAAGATTAAATAATATTAATATTGAAAAATTTGGCATTATTGTCTATTAAACTATGAAAAGGTTAATATGAAATTAACAGGCTTAAAAATGAAGTTAAAGCGCAAAAAAAGAAAAGAAAAAAAACAACAAGTCGAACTATTCAAAATGAGTTGTAAGGACGAGGTTTCTTAGTCTTATTTTGAATGCAAAATAGGAATCAGAAAAAGGACCAAGCTCAAGTTTATTATGTTTCCTTAACATTCGCACAACGGGAGAATGAAAGTATAAATTCGTACGGGCAAAGGGCACCTCGAACAAAGTGTTTAATCGAGAAGGACGCGTTGATTGACGGAAGTGTAAGTCAGCATATAATATTGGAGAGATTTGATTGTAACGTAGTTGATACAGAAAACACTGATCCAAGTAGATGCGACGGGACAACAAAGTTGGAAGACATAAAAAGGATACGCGGCATTCATAGGATTGATATGGGAGTTTGAGTTTGTAGAACAAAACTCGACTAAATTTACACTGTACATTCTCTAACGAGTTCGTGAGGTAGGAGTATCGGGGGGACCAAACTACAGAACAATATTCTAGGATAGGACGGCCAAGACAAGTAAACAAGCGGATAGGAGTGGATATGTTGGTGAACTTGTATGTGTGCCTAAAAATAAGGGATGCATCAGACTACGACTTTTTAGTCGCGTTTCTGTCGCAGATTACACAGGGTTAAATGGGAGCCTGCACACTGCGATTTGCGACAGTTTTGGCCAGGCCAGCAGTCGCAGGAATTTGCGATTTTTCCAAAACCAGTTTAGTAGGAAGTTTTTGTGATACTCGCGCATGCGCACATCATTTGGACATTTGACGCTGGCATGCATGGAAGTTTCTTGCATTGCGCACAAATAAATTAGGGAGGCTTGAACTGAAGCCAAATGATTGCCGTTTGTTTGTCTGTCCGTGTGCAATGGGTTTTGAAAGATTTTTTGCATATTTCAATTTAATCATTGAAGCTGCGGTCAAATAACAATAGCATTAAAAGAAAAATGAACAAATAATATAAAGAACATGCTTGAAGAATAACATAAATCGATATAATTTCAAGAAAATTTCAGACTACGACGCTACTTAATTTTTATTATCTTTGTTGTTACTGTAACCGATGGAATATTTTTAATTATTTTCGGTTAGTTGCGCTTGTGAGTGTGAATTTTCTTAATCAGGGTTTTGTAAAACTATTTTACATGCGTCCTGTCCGTCCGTACGCGTGTCACAGCACTTTTTCTCGCAAACTGCTTAGGATAGAAACATCAAATTTTGTATGCAGATGTAAAGGGGTGCTCTCTTCAAAAAACAACAACAAAAACTTGATAACGTATTTAAGGGGAGTGTCCCCCGAAAAAAAAATTTCATCAAAGGTAGCCGATATGGATATCAAATGAAAGGTTTTGACGAAAACTTTTCAAAACAGATCTAAATTTGACACTTTTTACTTCGGGGGGCGCACAGGGAGGGGAAATACACGGAAAATGTGCCCCCCTCCCCCTGGGATTGGACACCTCTGATACAAAAATCGTAAAAAAATAAGGAGGTATGTATTTATGAGTACAACAAAAACAAATACCTTAGAAGTCAAAATACGCCAACAGCCCAGCGTCGATTCAAGACCCCAAAGATGGAATTCGTGAGGCTAACGAGGACATAGGGCAGCCACTTTGCGATTTGGTTATGGAAAATTTCATGAAAAGGATATGGTCCTGTAAGCGTGGTCATGGTGGTGATTTGCCTAATGTTATCTTTTACTATTAACGGCATTCCTTTTTTCTTTATAATGAAATAAACATACGATCCTTGATATTAAAAAATGGCATTTTTCTTTTGATATCAAAATAACACCTCTTATTGGAAAGCCCTATATTTCTTGACTTTATTCGTTCCTGGTGATTGCATTTGTGAGAAGTTGAGTACAAATCTCTTCTGACATGAAGGTAGGTTAGTCTACCCAACTTATTTTTTCCTGCAACCTGAATAAAAATAAGTGTATTTTACTATTATTTTGATACTTAATATTTTCTCATCAGTATTTAATATGTTGCTATAGTTGCACACTGATGAAGAAGGTAGCTTACTTTATGAGTTAACTTCTATAGATTTTAAATAAAATAGTTTCATGTTTGCGTTGCCGTTGAACAATTTTGGAAATTGAGATTGCAATTTCATTGAGTGACTTTACACTATCAAGTCTAATTTTTCTGCATGCATGTTCTAATATCCTCGCATTTCAAATGCGACTGAAGAATAACAACAATAACATCCTTACCTTTCAGCCAAACAAATTCAAAGCATATAAGCGAACAACTATAATAGGCGCTGTCCTAAAACAATGATATTTGCCATGAATGAAGGGTGCTGGCGACATAATTAAAAAATGCCTACATATTAGGGTAATAAATGCACTGTAAGCAAATTACTTTTGCAACTAGGTAAAACCCATTCATCTGTAGGGAGATGATTTTCACCGCAAAGGTTCTATAAATAAACTCGCACGACAATAGAGCAATAAAATTTAATCTTGGCTATTTGTGCAGTTTCCCTGTATATATCCTGGGTTTCATTCAATGAATCACATAGATATTAGTTAAAAATATGCATTAGCCCAATTTATGAATGTAATTCCACTGAAGTATTACTTCGGGAAAACCATAAATTTCGTTAAAAAATGTAAGGATTATATCATTATTCTCGGTAGTCGGATTTTTTGTTTTATATATCATTAGGTTTAGAAAAATAAGCAATTAAAGTGTCTGGGACACATTTAAACGTAGATATTTTAAATATGAAGTAGTTTGTACTTTAAATTCAGACTTGAACTATCAGTGGTTGAGATTTAAAAAGGTACGTAGTTACATTTATGAGAATTTACATTCCTATTTCTTGTACTAATTCATATATTTCTTTTTTAAATAAAATGACTTCCTTCCTAGGCGATGTGAACATTGACGAGTTTATTGTAGAAATCCAGGAGAGGCCTGCAATCTGGGATAAATTTGATCCAAATTTTTATAATAGGATAACCAAAGACAGAATGTGGAACGAGATCGTCAGTAAATTTGCCAAGCAAAGCCTATCAATTGAAGAAAATGAATCGGCAGGTGGATATTTTTTCTCTAATTAACTAAATAAATAAAAAAACTGCAAATATATATATTATTTCGATTTTTCAGTTAGCGAATTACAAAAAAAAATTAAGAACCTGAAGTATTGTTACTCCAGGGAAGTGGCTGCCCTAAAAAAAATTCGTCAGGACAAGCGGCAAAGAGAAGGCGTCCTTACATATATTTTGAGCAGCTATCGTTTTTAGCGAGACAACGGAATGCGCGGCCAACCACTTCGAATATAACGGACGAGTTATCCAGCAACGAAGAGGAATGTCATCCTAGACGAAAGCGGAGCAAAAAAGCAACAGAAGGCATTACTGATGACGAGCTGGTGCAAATTATAAAAGGGCGAAGTGACGAGGTAACCGCGTTTTGTGAAAGTTTGATCCCAATGTTAAGGGAACTTTCACGTAAGGAACTGTTTGTTGCAAAAATAAATATATTTCATGCAATTGAATCCTCGAAAGACAAAAAGGAAGTCAGTGAAAATATACCGCCATCGAGTGATTGCAATGAGACGATTTCTGACTTCACAAATGTTGTGACATCCACCCGTAACTATTTATCTGACTCAGAATCGAGTGATTTTAATTTAAAAGATTATTTGTTATTTAGTGAAAAATAAGCAAACAACAAATGTAAGACTCTTTCATATATTTTGGTTTTAAAATAAAATTAATAAATAAATGTGATACAAAATAAAACTTTGATTTTAATCCTATTAATTCCATATTAGAACAAGTTGGGTAAACAGACCTACGCTCATGTCAGAAGGGTTTTGTATTCAATTTTCAAAATGCAGTCACCAGATCGAATCAAATCAAGAAACTTGACAAAGACGATTTTATTGGAGAAAATATGAAATACGAAGATCATACAATTTTTAACAAAGTTGAACGAATTTCGACTTCTGAGGTTTTTGGTATTGTTATACTCATAAATATCCCCCTTGATAATTATTTCAGATGTCCATCCACGACGGAGGAAACACATTTTTCATGTATTTCCCCCCTGTGCCCCAACTGAAGCAAAAACTGACAGTTTAACAACTGTTTTGAAAAGCTCCCATGAAAACTTTCACTTCATACTCATATCGGCTACGTTTGATGAATTTTTTTTCAGGGGTGACTCTCCTGTACTGAAATCATCGATTCATGGCCAATTTTTTCGAATCCTAGAATGGTTACAAAACCCTTTTGCTAGGAGCTCTCTCCCACCTCCTTGAGTTGTTTCACTTATGAGCATTGATTGTAGGTACTCATCTTCAGTCATTTATCAAATTGAATCAAGTGTTCAAAGCATGCACCTTAAACGTTGAAGTTGGGAAAAAATAACTCCAAATTATTCAATCTTCGCATTTAAAACAGCCACTATTTTGTTTTACGATTACTGATACCACTAGCTGAACCGATTCTCAAAGATATACATGACACCTATCATTCCTGAAATTTTCATGCAAATCCTAGCAAAACTGTAGTGTCTGAGTCGGTAAAGAGCGCATGTTGTTCCATAGCCATATGTTGCCATGGTAATAAATGCAGCGCATATTTTTCCATAGTAATACAGGAAAATTCAAACCGCTATAACTTCGCAAAGTATGATTCAATCTTTATAGATCAATTTTACGAATAGACATCCACGTGTTGAATTTCATTGAATTTAAGGGTACCGTTAAGATTTTATTCAAGAAAACATAAAATCGATAAATCATACTATTACTAACAAAGTTTAGTGAATTGCGACTTCTCACGTATTTGTTGTTGTTGTACTCACCAAGGCCTACGTTCCTGATTTTTTTCAGATTTTTCGAATCACAGGTGTCCAATCGCGAGGGGGGACATAAATTTTTCGTGTATTTCCCCTCCCTGTGCACCCCGGCTTGCTGGAAAAGAGCAAATGTTGTTCCTATACTTAAAAGTGGTGATCCTACTTCTAAAAGTGGTGATCCTACAACTAAGACCTGTTTTGAAAAGTTCTCATCAAGACCTTTCATTTGATACCCATATCGGCTACCTTTAATGAAATTTTTTTTTCGGGGGGTCACTCTCCTATATGGGGGACCCCCCCTTAAATACCTTATGAAATTTTTTTTGTAGTTGAACTTTGAAGAGATCACCACTTTACACCTACGCAAAAAATTTGATGTTTCTAGCTTAAGTAGTTTCCGAGAAAAACTGCTGTAACACACGGACGGACGGACGGACAGACTGGTCGCGAAACTAGTAGGGTTTTGTAAAATTATTTTACAAAACCCTTAAAATTGATACAACAATATTTAATAAAAAATCATATATATTTAAAACTTCGCTATCCATACATTTTTTCGCTTAATATATATAACTGGAATACACTTGATTACATATAAGAACAAGTTTGGTGAAAACATTCTTTGCAACATAATGAAATTATTTAAGAATTTTTTTGAAAAAACAAAATACCTTTAACGTTGAAGTCATTATTATATTTTACTGCATTGCCACGGTACTGCCCCTTCTGGTGAAACAAAGTAATTTGTAAAAAGCTTTCGATTTTCACAAATTGTTGGTCGTACCGAAATATCAGCAAACGCCGATGGTAAATTACTGCTGTTAACATCCTCGGTTACTTGTACCTCCTCACGTTTCCTTAAAAAATTATGCAAAATGAAACTGGCCTTCACAATCGAATCATTCGTTGCCATTTTCATGTCCAATGGTCTTCTAAAGATTCCCCATTTCTTGGCCAAAATACCAAACGTACATTCAACGTATCGTCGCGCTCTACTGAGACGATAATTAAAAATCCTTTCGGCAAGTGACAATTTCTTACGAGGATATGGTCGCAGAACATGGTGCTATAATTAGCATCCGCAACTGCCATTAGCACAATAGAATGGTATTGTTTATAATTAAAATATTCTGAGCCAGCATTAGCCGGTTTCTGGCATCGAATGTGCTTGCCATCAATGGCTCCTAAGCAATTCGGAAAATTAGCTCGCACGTAGAAGCAGTTTACTATTTTTTGCCATGCAATGTCATTGGGCTCGGGCATAAATATTGGCTGTAAATAACGCCAAAGTTTCATGCAGGTATCCTTAATTATGGAGCATATTGTTGATTCTCCAACCAAATATTCGTGATGCAACGACTTCAGGCTATTTCCGGATCGAAGATATCTGTAATGTATTCATTATTTGCGAGACAAAACATCTTATGTTTATAAAATTAAACATAACTCTTTCCACAAAACTTATATTTGTGAAAATCATTGCAATTATTTCATACATTTTACTTACCTTATCGTTATTGAAAGCCTTTCTTCCGGTGAAATCGCAGATCTAAATGTGGTGTCTTCGTATTTAATGTGAGGTCCTACATACTGTAAAACAATGTCGAACGACTGCACACTCATTCCGTAGTAATCAAAGAATTTTTTATTATATTTAAGGATACGGATAACACGATTTAAAAAAACCTTTAACCGGTCTTAATTTCAACAGCGGATGAATCCATTGTTTACGCACTGTTCTTTTTCGCACCCTTCGCCTTAGTAACAGTAACGCCGCTGCTCTTTGGCTATTCATCATATCTAAATTCATACTGGTTGTCTGAAACAAAACAGAGCGCATGTATTCCCGCCAAAGACATACCATCAAATGAGCATATCAGTTCTGCGCATGCCTGAACTTCCTTTGCAAATCTTGTCGTAGTGTGTACACATTTGCGTCTACAAACCGCTGGTTACTACTAAAAAGTCGTAGTCTGATGCATCCCTAAGCCCCATTATTTTTGATGCCCTGGCAGTCACATTTAAGATGTGAGCATCAAAATTGAGGCAAGGATCAAAAATAACACCAAGGTCTTTAGCAGAGCACACAGCAGCTAGTGGGATATCATTTAACGTATAGGGAAAGAAAATGGGAGATTGCTTTAGATTAAACGTCATTTTATGGCATTTAGCAACATTTAGACAAAGGTAGTTAGTCGAACACCAATTATTAAGAGCAATCAGATCCATCTGAAGATATTGACAATCTTGTATCGATCTGATAGCTCGAAAGACTTTGAAATCGTCTGCATACAATAGACAATAAGAAGCAATGACTGATGGAAGGTCATTTATAAATAATAGGAAGAGGAGAGGGCCTAGAATGGAACCTTGGGGAACGCCGGACGTTGGATGAAATGGTATAGAGGTTGCTCCACAGTAACTAACACAACAAGTGCGAGAAGACAGATATGAATCCATCCATGATAAAAGAGGGCCAGCCACTCCAAAGGCTTTAAGTTTGTGACAGAGTAGTTGATGGTTGACAGTGTCAAAAGCCTTAGAGAAGTCAGTGAAGATCACATCAACCTGCAAACGATTGTCCAGGGCCTTCGTGATGTAGTCAGTAAATTCAATTAGGTTGGAGGTCGTAGAGTGACACTTAAGAAAGCCATGTTGTTCCTTTGACAAGATAGGTGCCAATAAAACTGAAAGCCGGCTATGCACAAGATGCTCAAGTAATTTCGGAAAACAGGAGATTAGGGATATAGGACGATAATTGGACACAGAAGTAGGATCACCACTTTTAAGAATAGGAACAACATTTGCTCTTTTCCAGCAAGCCGGGACCGCACCAGTACGCAAACTAAGGTTAAAGAGGAAAGCCAGGGGAATGCAAAGCGATGACGCTAATGACTTGACAAATATATTCGGCAAGCCATCCGGACCTGGGGATATATTAGGATTAAGGGAATTGATGAGGGTTTCAACTTCAATATAATCTGTGCAGAGTAAAGAGATGTCAATAGAATGGGGCATAAATGTATTTACTGGGTAGGAAACGTATGAAGGAGGAGTAAAAGTAGACGAAAAGAATTTGGAGAACAAGTTTGAAATGTCTTGAGGAGAAGAGCTTCTAATATTGTTCCAGTGGACAGAGGGAGGAGAAGAAGAAGAGGACTTGAACGATCTAATGTAAGACCAGAAGGGCTTAGTGTTATTTGACATAAGCGAACACTCCAAACTACTGAAGTAATTTTTCATAGCATTCTTGATAACTTGTTTTGCTGCAGCACGTAAGACACAAAAACGGTCCCTGGATTCAGTAGAACCACAAAGTTTAAAGCAACGGTGAGCTTTAGTTTTGGCTTTCAAGGCACAAAGTACTTGCTTAGTGACCCAAGGTTTCTGCTTTGCTTTGCGAGGAGTTTTGTAATGTGACGCCTACGCCCAGGAATCGAAGTGATTTCGATCCCGAACCCTTGTAACCTGCCAGATGGATATGTCCTCGAATTGCCAGCGGACTTCATCTGTTGTGCGGATATCGTTGTGCAGAAAATATTTTTTTTTTCTGTCCAAATATTTAGATCCGTGGATATAAATATTCGAAATATAGAATTAATCCAACCCCGGCACATTTCGAGACATAGCCATCTGGAAATGCCCCTCCACCGTGGCCATCGAGAAAACTATGCCACTGGCGACATCTGAAGAAGCACATTTCCGCCATATGAAGTGCCATTCCACGCACATATGTTTTGTCCGAGGTGACAACCGGAAATTTTGACAGCCACATGGAGGCGCTAAACGTCATCGTAAAGTTCTTCGTGATAATATCCAAGGTATTACAAAACCAGCTATACGTCGTTTGGCGCGACGTGGTGGAGTGAAACGTATTCCCTGTTTAATCTGTGAAGAAACGCGTGGTGTGCTTAAAGAGTTTTTGGAAAACGTTATTCGTGAGGCAGTGACATTCACCGGAGCAGAAACATTAGGAAAGAGGTTAGTTTAGTTAATAACTAAATAGAAAGGTTAGCAATATTTTGTCTGGTCTGCAGCGGAAGGCAGTGTGAACTGAATCGAAACCAGCCGATACTGAAAATACCGGGGACACTTCTGCTAAAATAACCAAAGAGAAGAATACCAGTCCCGCCGAAGCCGTCGACCCCGCACCTTCTTCCAGTTCCCACGAAAATACGTCCGAATATACAAGCTTGGACAACATTATAGCGAATGTTATTGTTAACGGAGTAAAAGTAAGGATTCCCGCTAAAGACTTCCACAAAGTATGTAAGAAAACAACTCACCTTGAAATTACAGAAAGTTAGAATTGACTCACAATCACGTCGCGCACGTGGAATTAAAATCGGTAATTAGCAAGTAGAATGCAACTGAATAGATTTTTTAGATTGCGATCTCGTATGCGAGGATAAATTTTTTACATTTAATATCTAGAAAAGTGAAAGGTCAAGCATGACACCATGTTGGTTAATGGTAGAGTTATCGATAAAAATTGGGTTCAAATACAACGCCAAAGCCTGACCATCAAAATTATGAGATTCCCCGTCTGAGGTAGTTGAAAGTTGATTTTAACTCCTGGAATTGTTTTGTATAACAAACTTCCTTTTCTGCGGGACGGCATGTCTCCCTGTAAGAATACAATTGCACAAATTTTAAGCATGTTTTTATTTGTAATGCTGCCAGGCTCTAAACGCTTTCGAGTCTCATATTTAGCATTTTAATTTGGATGCCCCAGTGCAAACCTATTTCAAAAGTCCTTTTTAGTGTCTCTATGAAAAGACAATAGTAATACGAGTACATCGAAACAATAATATTTATGTACTCGTAAGTAATCTCTAACAGCCAAAATTCCTTTTTGAAATCTGGATACAAAGAAACCGACCAGCACGTTTCGATGAAAACGATCAAAAGATACTAAAAAGGCAAAAATAGTTTCCAATCCGATGAAATAAAGTGAATTCCTCCCAATTTAAAAGCACTACCTTGCATAGAACGTAACGAGAAAAAATGTTTTGACTCGATAAAATTCTGTTTTGAATAATTTGAAGTCTAGCCGACGATAAACATTTTTCTGTATGTTCGCTTGAAAAAGGAATAAGCAAGCCGTCATCAATTATGCAACTTAAATATGTAGATATAAAACAAAAAAAATCTAAGCAGAATCAGATCAACATTATCATTAGATCAGAAGAAAAGGCACATGAACTGGATTTCATTTGTAATTGTCAAATAATTATTTTTGTGCGTGAAATTGCATGATCTAAGCAATTCTTAATTAGTTTACTTTCTTATTTATGTATTTTCATAAATTTCAATTGTAGATGTTGTTTACTGATTTTAACAATATTATCACAACTCTATATTTATATTTTCATAAGAATAGGTTAAAACGCATTTAAAAATCAGATCAAGTGTAAGCTAAGCTTACACAACAATCATCGGATCCTAGTATTTCTCATCATTGATTGTATTTTATTTTTAAAGATTGAATTTTATTTAAAATGCAAAATGTTTTTAATACGAAAACAATCACTTATTTAATAATTTTATTGCAACAAACATACAGATATTCTTAAGTTTGTACATAATTATGGTTTCCTATGTATTATTTTGGGATCTAGTCGTTAAATTATAATTTAACTTCGAGCGCCGATAATAATATAGAAAAGAAAAATTCCATACAAGAAGAATAGAAGTAGAAATGGACTTTTTATGATAACCATGCCATGACTTTATAATATGTTAAGGATAAAGCTCTGAAATAGAAATATTCAAATTCGATTCGATAATTTTAATCGGGGCTATTTATACAAAAATTCAAAAATCAGTCTTGCCGAAAATTTTATAAAACGTAGATTATTAGGAACGAAATGTATCGTTTATAGCAATAAATGTTGTGATTAGGATTTTTTTTTTAGATTTGTTCAGAAAAAAAAAAGAATTAGTATAAATTTTTATAACAAAAGATCCAGTGTTCAAATTTATCAGGCAGTTTACGGTCTGAAGTCTTAAAAAAGTAAATAAGAATCAAATAAAGGATAACGATACAATATATGCAACTTAAATTTAATTACCCTAGATAAAAACAAACAAAACGGTAGAATTTCAGACTTAAGTTAATAACATCAATTTAAATGTATTGCAGGATTTAGAAGCATGTAAAGATTTAACTTTAGTTTATGTATCGATTATTACATTAACACAACAGAATTAACAACCTGAACAAATGTCAAGAGAACGCGTAAACGGCAAGCTGGAACGAAAAGTAGCTTACAGGATAAGGATAGATAAAAATAGAAAATATAATAGAAAAATTATATACATTTTTTTTTTGGAACTAAATAAAAATAACATGAATTGCTAAGTTCACCCCCGACTTTCCTTTTCAGTGACTCTTCTTTTTCAGTGGGAACAGAGAGTGTAGGGTAAGTATGCCGTCGCGAGGGTAGGGTTTCTGCAAATCCGCTGAAGTCGGTTTCGCGTCGCGCGCGGTACGCGGTACCTTTGCTTGTTTCGCCATTTCCTTAGAGTAGTTTTCTTCGGTTTAAGTTCGAGTAGTATATTTTTCGGTACCGCGTCGGTGAATCGGTAACGCGCCTATGGGATTTTGTAGCGTTTTTTTTTTTGATTTGAGATCTGTGGATAGATCGCATCCAGAACTAACGTAATGTAGGTTTCTCGTTCTGGATGAGTAATTGTTGACGCGTTTGGAAAACGGGCAAGTTCAGGTGACTGAAATATAGTAATTGAGCGTAATCCATTCGGAGACCCGCGACCGAAATCCTCTCCGAACTAGCTGGCCGACAAGCAGTCACCGCATGAATGGGTTACGGTGCACGGATTGGTTGACCTGTTGGTACCATCCGTTGGCACTACTCAGACTTAACGTCTAGAACCGATGAGAGGTCGGTTCCGCGTCGAGTTGAAGGAAGAAAATCATTACAGTTTGTAATGGTGTAAAATGCTTGATCAAATCAAACAGATAATTATAAAATTTTCTTAGAGCTGCCTCACACGGCAAATTTCCGAAAAATACCTGCCAATCAACGGATATTAGTGAGCAGGTAATAGATTCGTAATTCGCTCTGAAGAAGTTGAATTTAGGAGCAGGTGTAAATGTACGATGTTTCAAAAGCACAACCGAGAGGTCAATCGATAACGGCGGGTGGTGGCTATCGATGCGGACAAGGGGTTCTAATGCAATGGAAACAGACAGACAGTGAATTGGAATATTAGACAGCACAAGATCGAGTAGCCGGCCGTTAGTATTAGGGATATTATTAAATTGCGAGAAAGAACAGAGTGAGAGAAACGAAGAAAGAGATAGAGAAGATGCATCAATCGATGATACATAGTAAGGAGGGCACTCCATCCATTGAACTGCTCCCAAATTAAAGCCACCGCAGACTAATATTAAAGATTGTGGGTGACGTAAGAAAACATATTTGGAAAACTCGTCAAAGAATGTCTCATAAACATATAAAGGAGAGTTACTAGGTATATAAACAGAGGAAACTAATAAAGATGTATTATTAGGAAGGAAGATCTTGACAATGACACAATCCACTATACGCGAAAAACAGAAGTCAGTACAGGGAAAGCTGCGTATGGTATTATTAACAGCTACTAGGACACCACCACCATCTTGTTTATTTGTAGAAGTCAAATCACGGTCACAACGATAAATATCAAAATCAAGTGAGATTTCCGAAATTAGTATGTTATCATTCAGCCAGGTTTCTGTAAGACAAATAAACGAGTCCTCACAAAGTTGAAGCGATAAAAAGAGCTTATCCAGCTTGGTCCTTAATCCTCTAACATTTTGGTAGTAAATTGATACGTTAGAAATTAAGTTAGGGTCAAAAAAGTTTACTTTAGTTCGCAGACTGCAGTTTACCCGGTGCACGAAAGGACTTCCTTCTTCGTGAGGTGAATGGTTTTACAAGTACTCCGGGTGGCCAAGCTTCAGGATTCAAAATAGTGTCACAAGTTGCAGGTACTGTAAGTTTGAAAGAAGCTACCACTCTATCCTCCAGATTGTCCTTTGTGAGTTTATGGCAGCTGTTGACTTTAACAGACGGACCAAATTTTTTGAGAACATAGTTTTTTAAGTAGTCGGCAGATGTCTGGTAACTTAGACGCGAAATGAAAATCTCCTTTGGAGGAGCTACAACGTCAAGAGCAGGGATTTCATCATGCGAATTCAGGGAAGCTGCAGCCGATCTGTCGATGCCAGATAAAGATGGAAGTATAATTGAAGGTTTAGCTTTAGTTTTTGGGATCGCCCCGCGGCTAGGTCCCGGAGAGCTTGGAAATATCAAAGGTAACTCATTACCATCAATATGTAGAGGTGCTGCTGAAGCCACAGGAGATATTGGACGCGTTGGACTCGAACTTGATCCAGATGCACGATACGGTGTTTTAAAAGATGATAACTTCGCCAAAGCTTTACTCCTAGTAACGATGAAAGGCCTTTGTACAGGAGTAATTATACCGCTATTACATTCGGGCTGTATGGTCGGCGATAAAAGTTGCGCTTGATTATTAAGATCGGTCATAGTCACTGATGCCAAAGTTTTAGGTGATGCATCCTCAGTAAATTTCAAACGGGTCTCATATGATTTGTCGAAGGACTAAGTGCATGAGAATGATTCATATGGGTTCGCGTATGAAATTTTCTTTGGACAAGTGGATGAGTAATAAATTAAGAATTGGGTCATTTTGAAAATTTAAACGAATAGAATTTATGAGTAATAAACTAATGTAAATTATGATTAGCTTGTAAGTTAGAAAATGTATAAGTACCAAAGTGGGAATTGAAAATATATCCATTCTTTGACGAAACTCTGTTTGAGTAAGGATCCGCTGCTGATCGTAGCGTTACATATATTTCAAAGGACTCGCTGCTAATTGTAGCGCAGGACTGGCTGCTATTTGTAGCGCATCATAAATAAACTTATAAATATTTTAGCAACCATGGCGTTTCTGGAATTCAAGATTCCTCGCCAGAAATCTCTGTTGCCTAGCCGCTTGGTTAAGTAAGTATTCTTAAATTCGCTAAAGATTTTTATTAACTAATTTAAAAAAAGACGTAGCTCCGAGGCGAACGGGTCAATAAAACACGAATTATTATATGGCGATCCTGCCTTCCCGAATCAAGAATCTTCTGAGAATGAAGATGAGGATACAGTTAACATGGGATTAAGCGAAACAGACAAAAAATATATCAATGAGGCGTTTGAAAAACTATTCAAGCAGGCAGAAGAATACGTACTATAATGAATCATGCGACGCCGCTGGCGACCACTACTAATACATTTTGCTGCTAGGTGGCTTGTCATTCCACGTTGGTTGCGACGAGTGCACATCCCACGTCAGTTTTGTCGTGGGATGTCAAGAGGATTTAACAGCCACATGGAGTGAAGTGTGCACGTAGTGGCCGCCACCCAAGAAGAACTTTTAGCTGATACACCCTCGCCACCTACATCGCCTAAATCGTTATCGCCTATAGATCCATTTTCGAAAGCATCTTCACGTGGAGGCAGTGCATTTATCTCATCCAATCAATCCAACGTATCGACCGATAAATGAGGGTATTTGAGCATCTGGAACAAGAAGCCCAACGACTACACAGTGATGGAAAATGCGTTGTTTTGAGGGACAGGAAGCTTAATATTGCTCCTGCTATTAAGCAACAGACTATATGTGCAACAAATGGTGCCGTTTATTATGCCGCTACTCCACTGGCTCCGATAAGCAACATGCCTATTGATCAGTTTGCAGCAGTTTACCCACCAGCAGGTGTGCCCACAATATACCCACCTTCAATGCCGTACCAGCCGTTTTATCAGCACTACAGTGTGCTAATGAATGTTCCCACCATTTGGTCTCAGAACTATCAAGGTAATTAGGTTTGCTTGGATTATGTTGCGTGTGATGTTGTACACACAGGATATGATTGTGCTGATTGTGCTTTTAATTTAATTTCGACCGTTTCGATGAAACGTTTGTTAAAATTAGCTGAAAAGTCCCTACTTCATGAAATAAGCGCTTGAATTTCATTTTGCTGAAGGTACTACTATGATTAAAATAAAAAATAACAAACGAAAATATGTAATTATAATCAAAAGCAAAACAAAACGACTTTGTTGTGGGTATAATGAGGCTACACCAAAGATTGTTTGATTTTGAGACACACACACACACAAGGAGGTAACAGGACTTTGTTTGTAAGATACAGAATTCTTAGACAACAAAATACGAAACGAGAAGGCGTATTTATTAAGATTATATATATTTATCAATAAAAAAACCCTAAATACAAATGAAAACCACTTCATTATTAATCTAAACTATACATTTTAAAGTAACTAGATAAATCTAGATGCAAGTAATAAGATAAACGTCTAGGCTATATACAATGATAAACACATACTAGTAGAACAGAATGATAAGTAATATATTTGTAAACAAAGCATAGAATAGATATATGAATTGTGCTGCGAGATGTGGCGAGCAATACGCAAGAAATATGCGGATTTGATTAGAGGCGAGAGACGAAGTTCGCGAACATCGGCTTCGACCCCGTAACACGTCAATATATTTTACACGACCGTGCAACCTACAAGCAGAAATTAAAAACAAAATCAAAATCGTAGCATCCACGCGATATCCAACATCCGCGCGTTAGAAAGAAACAACTTCGGATCGGTAACTAAGGTTAATGTCAGTATCGAAATCGAACGATATTTAGAAATCGACAAAAGATTAAAAGATAAAGATCACAGCGCATTTCTTTTGAGATGCCTCTTTTTTATATATACATTATAATTAATTATATACAGAAGTCACTAAACCCATACAAAACTCTCAGAATATTATTTATATAAGAATTATAATAATAAGACAAACAAACGGGAAAAGATAGTAGGTATTCGATTGAAAGTAAATATAACGATATGCCAAACAACCAAATGGTAGATAAAACTCAAGGACAGGTCCACAAATTAATTAACAGAGTAAAAAAAGAAATTATCTGTTTTTACACAATACTGATAGAGAAGTTTTTGACAAGAGAGCTTTAGGTGGATATTTTATTCTTAAAGAATGAAAAAGTAGAAACAAAACCAATATAAGCCATAATGTTGAAATAGTCAATATGGCAGAATGCTTTGCTGATGATGATAATGATGGCACTAAATTTGTCTCAGAAAATGTTTGACCTATTTCATTGAATTTTCTATACAAACCAAATATAAATATTATTTAGAACCAGAAATAAGCTTGAAAATGGAAAGTAATCATTGTTTAGAGAATCCGAGTTGATTTTAATACATTTACATTTCATTTCACTACTTACGTATTGTCTAGCATAATAAAAATAAATTATTGTAATAAAGTCAGCGACCACGCAAAAAACTGCACGGTTAGTAAGAAAAATTTATTATATTCAGAAATTGTCAGGCTCTGTTATAAATTTTTTGGCGAGAAGTCAGTCGATAGGAACGGCACAGTCACTATTTCTTAATGAAAGTCAAAAATAGAAAAACTTGAGAACATCAAAACAACAAAACAATACGTAAGAAAACAATCGAACGCACAAAATTTTTGTAATCGTGTTTAGATATTTTAATGTTTTCTTTTTAAATAACTTAAGAACGTAAGTAACTATTTGAAGGCGTCTAATGTATTAGAAAACCATTCATTTAAGCTCTCATCTGTAAAAGGAAAAACAATAATTTACATGTAATATTTTCCTTTCTGATTATTTTATAATTCCAATTTGAATATGAACTCTTCCAACAGAACCATGTTTTAATATAATTGATAATTTTTTGAGTATTTAAAAACAAAAAAAAACTACAAACAAATTTTAAAAATGTTTTAGATCTAAATTTAATTTGTCTTCCGAAGCGAAAAACAAATGAAAATGCAGAACGAATTGTTTTTAATTTTATTTAAAAAAAAAAACGAAAAACACGCAATTATTATATATTTTTATGCCTCTTAATCAATGAAAATAATTGTTGTTTGACCGGTTGGTACCATCCGTTGGTACTACTCAGACTTAATGTGTAGAACCGATGAGAGGTCGGTTCCTCGTCCGGTCTTAGACTTGTAAAAGCATTACAAATGGCGCCCAACGTGGGGCCCAAAACATCCTAAGGGGATAAAAGATTCACGTCTTTTGACGAGTCGGTCCTTTACGGAGGATGTAAGGTACTTTGGTACTCGAGCCTCACAAACAGGAACAGTGGAGTTGTGTGATACACCCTAGCAGTCGCTTCACGTGAGTTGTAGCTTCCGCTCTCCTTTGTTTGATTTTTTTTTTTCGCGACAGAATCCTTCCGATGAGTTGTCCCAGGTTAACCCCTGTAAGGACCTTCTATTTTCTTGATGGAACTGTCAGCTAGATGGGGTTTCTCCTGTCGGCCTGGACTCTCAAGAAAATAGAAAGCTACCTTGCCCTTATGTCGCGGAAGGATTCTACTAATTTCGTATGCATGATAGACAAGTGGTATCGGTTCAACGTTCGGTGGCGTATGCTGGAGTTGCGGAGCCCGGAATGCTCCCACGCGTCGGGAATTTTGACCGCGTACAAAACTGTTACGGTAGCTCTACCACTTGTCTCGTCGAGTCATTTGACGTAGTTTAGAGACGGTTTTTGTAATGTATGTGGGTATGTGGTTAATTTTTGTAAATCGGCCGAAAGCACCCTTTCTTCGGCAAGCTACCATGCACTCTCACTTCCCTTTGGAGGAGTCGACTGCTGGAAAGGAAAGTGTGTATTAAATACATTTTTTTTTTCCATTCTATATAAATAGCTCGCCACTATCGGCCACTAAAGTACTAAAAAGTTTTTTTTATATATATACGTATATATTAGGGATAGCAGTAGGAATAGTAGCATTTTTTCTTCTTTCTCTATTTTAGTAATGCCTAGAACCCAACCACGTACAGCAAAAACAAACATGGCAACAAAGCGGACCCCAGATAAGCGTTGGACCAGATCCAAAACGGTCCAACCAGCTAACTGCGGGATCTGCTTTGAAGACGTAGTGGAGGGCGTACACAGCGTGCGATTGGAGTGCGGGCACCTTTTCCATTGTGCCTGTGTCCAACAGCTCCTTCTAACGTCCGAGCTTTGCCCACTATGCCGGCAACCCATAGAGTGGACCGCCGTAGACTTCCCCCTCGGAACGCCCGTCCCAACGCGTGGAGCAGTGGCGAAAGGGGTCCCAGATGCCGAACCGCCCCAATCACTGATGGACTTGCAAGGAGCCGTGGGCGATGAAGTTCCTGCTGCAGTTGTCGCGGCCAAAGTTACACCCGCGCCTTCCACCCACTCCATTGACACCCTCGTGGCGTTAATGCGAGACATGTCTGAGAGGATTGGCAACTTGGAGGGAAGGCTCCAGAATCTCCCGATGAGCCAACCACCCAGCCGCGTGAGAACTCCACTTGGCTGGGAGCCCAATCCCAGTGTGGCTATGCCCCACTCTCGACCGGCTGATCAATGGACCCTACCTCCAAGGAACTCGGGAATGGACCCCAGAGCTCCCGATATCGACCACGACACAGCACCGCACCTCCGTTGGTACCTCCAGTCCCCGAGGCAGTCCCTTACAATAGGTCAATCGAAGATGCGATTCTCCCGGGAACGCATTGACACCTTTCCGAGACCCGACGCCTCGTATCATGGAGAGTTGGCGCCTGAACTTCACGGGTTTCAACGCGATGATATCAGCGGACCAGTTCCTTTTCAGGATTGAGGCGTTAGTATCCAGTACCCTTGGAGGTGATTTCTTGGCCTTCCTGTGGCATGCACACCTTTTGTTCAGCGGAGATGCTGCCGACTGGTACTGGAGTTTTAAGGAGTCGACGCTACGCCCTACTTGGGATTCTTTCAGTGCAGCCTTCCGCAATCGATTTGATGATGGCTTCACTGAAAGAGAACTAAGGGAACAAATAAATAAACGGAAACAAGGCGCTCACGAACCGTTTGACCAGTACTACACAAGCATAGTGAGATTGAGCGCTCGCTTACGAACAACCATGCCCGAGGACGAACTGATAGAAATTATCAGAGAGAATATGCGTTGGGAGCTTCAGAACAGCCTTCTGCATTTTCCCATCAACACCATACAGCGATTACGCCTCCATGCCCGTAGGCAAGAACAACTGGATGAGTGGCGAGGTACCTTCCGTCCACAACCTCGCATATCAGGACCAAATCCACGAAATCATCACACCGCGGAGTTGATGTCAGTGGACCACCTACTTGCTGGCCCAGTACCAGTACCGAGGAGTGGAGCACCACAGGAGCTTGAGGACCCAGCAATGATTGATCAACTATCCCTTGAAGCAATTACAAGCCTGACGGCCTGTTGGAACTGCCGACAAACAGGGCATCGGATGAACCAATGCTGACCCCATCACTAGCTATGACCAATCCCCAGACATGACCCCAATTCTGCCGGCTTGCACCACCAAACACAGTTCTCCCGAAGTTCCACAACCGACGCGGACGCGCAGGGAAATGATAGCGAGGCGAAGGTTCCTTAGCATGTCAAGCCCTTCCACGTCAGACTGCGGAATTATTTGGCTACTCGACAGCGCATCTTCCATGAGGAGTTGGCTACAACTGTCCCACCGCGAAGAAAGCGAGCCACGCGTCGTATGCGGAGCTTCTGGAGAAGGGTCAGGCAGTTGAGGAAGGTGCTGAAGGACATACACTTAAACGAATTATTGAGGGATGACGTTCGACCATATGCGTCAGTACACCTCCTGCAAAAACGATTGTCAGGTTTAGCCGATACGGGAGCCAGTGTTAATTGCATATCAGCCAATTTTGCAGGGGAGGTACTGGCAATGCACGCAGACCAAGTCCACCATTTCACCACCTGGTTAAGCACGGCGGACGGAACTCGTCACTCTGTAGTGGGAAAAATTACGATGGATGTCACTTTTAAAGGAGTAACTAAGCCTCTGGAATTTTACATCATACCTCAATTAACCCAGAATCTTTATCTAGGGGTGGATTTCGTTCGAAAATTTAACTTGGCCCTGGCACTGTTTTCCGGCGCGACTCTGGAGTCCGTCACCACTGTTCCTGACAAAACTCCAACCACTCACTTATTACGACATACACTGGATGTGAATCAACAACTGCGACTTGACTCGGCTATATCGGCTTTCCCAACACATGAGAAGGAAGGTCTCAGGCGGACGGCACTGGTGTTACACACTATAGATGTGGGGGATGCTAAACCCATAAAACAGAGACATTTTGCCATATCTTCGGCGAGGGAAAAGTTGCTATATGCTGAAGTTGATCGAATGCTAGCATTAGGCGTGATCGAAGAATCGCAGAGCGCGTGGGCTTCCTCGGTCACCTTAGTTGTCAAGCTGTTGTGATTAGGAAGTGTCAATAAGTCCGTAAAGGACTGCAGCGGTGTTCTGCTGCCTCGGCAGAAGAAGATGACAATATCTGCCGACAATGCTCTCGTCTGGAGACGCGTGAATGCGCTGGCAGGCTAGCATTGCGGTGTCGTGGGGCGGGTTCATTTCCCCAGCACGAGGACCCACTACGAAAAAATTTCGTACTCACGAATTTGATGTTGCTCACGAGGCGACCGAAGTCGCAAAAAGTGTAGATAACTACACCGAGGGAGATAGTACTTGTTACGGAAACAAGAGGAACCTGAGAAGAAAGGCGGACTTAGGGTAACCTCGTCATAACCCGATGAAGCTCATGGCCCACAAATGAAAGAGGGGCAACCGGGTGGTGATGGAGCCCCTTCGCACCCACCCAACCGGAATAAATCCATATTTTGTTGCAGTGGCCAGGTATTCCTCTTCTGAGTGGAAAACTCATACAACTTGAATTGCATGAGCTTTCCCATCAGAAAGGGAGTACCCCGGTGACCACTTTATGCCATAGAATTATACAATTTGATTGCATAACGCTATGCCATAAAGAGACACTCTGCTTGGGCCACTCAACCCGCGATGCCACCTGAAACGAAAAGAATTAATTAAGTACCCGACGGCTGGCTCATATTTTTAGGGGGCAGCCTGCCACCGTACCGGGTCCTATACCCGGTCAGAATGTCGGGAAAAGGAAAGACCGATTTTCAAAAAATTTAGCAATTCATCTTTTCTTTTCATTTTTGCAAAATTTTACTGGTTAATTCCACGCAACTATATACGTATGTGCCCAAATAGGAAAAAAACACAGGTATATGTACAAACAAGATTTTATACATCTAACAAAATTATAAAATTATATGTATGTGAAAAAAATGTAATAAGAACTATGTACATGCCAAAAATAATGCAAAAAAATTATATATGTATAAAAGAAAATGTAAAAAAATATATGTATGTGACAAAGTGCAAAAAAAATTATGTAGATATAAACAATATGTAAAAAATGTATAAAAAATATATAGGTATATGACAAAAGTCAAGGTACTCACCCAAACATCCTCGTCGGGTGCCCACTGGTGATGTGTGGTCCTGTAATGCAACTTGACTGCCGTTAAATTTACTTCTAACGTTAACATGCATCGACGAATACTGAGATTCCAAAAAAAAATTTCCAATAAAATTATCGGAGATTAATGACAAACAGCTGTTCCTTGGTCGTTGCTGCCCTTGCTAATTTCCATCCGTAGGAATAGTTGGCGAAATAGTGACTCTTCTACTCCTTTGACGACACCGATATTTTGGGCATATAATGGAGCTTCGATGTATAGCGGCAAATCGATAGTTTTACCAAATGACTTAGGGGCACCGTGTATTAGAAGATTTTAATGTCACAACGTCTGCCTCTTCGTATCGTTCTTCCTTCAATTGTTGAAATTTACGTACTGTTAATAAGTGCTTGCTTTCGGCAATAACAATTATTTGAGCAACGCGACGTTCCCGAGCACTTCATACTTGCGACGGCCCTAAGAAGAGAGTTCGGAATGCGAGACTTCACAGTTCTGTCCACTAGAATCCAGCGCAAACTACAATTCAAAATTTACCACGAAACGACACGGAACAAATCTATAAATGAACCAAACTGCCTTCTATCTAGTCTTTTCGAGGGGTTTTAGTCAAAAGCATTGTCTTTCGCTCAGCTGGATGGTATTTTGCTTTTACACGAATCCCGATTAGACATTCAACTGTTTCTTTGGGTCCCACTCCACATCCGATTCCGAACTTAGCTAAAAGGCTAAACCAAAATTCGCGTTCACGATATATTAAAATTCCGGTAAATTTCGTCAACCTGCGATGAAAAGACAACAAAACTCCGCCTTCTTTGATGTTTCGAAATGCATTTACTAGTTGCTTCAGGGAATTTATCCTTGGGATGGTCATAGATTTTCACAGCTCCACAAAATTCAGTTCAAAACTACACCTTTCCGTTATTTTGGTTTTGTTTAACTCCACGATATATACGCTCTAAATTTCAAGTTCAACAAGGAGGGGAACATCCAAATTGACGCGCATACTTTTACTCCTCCCTTTTTGATTAGTTTTCATGAGTTGATTGATTTTATATCCATTCAATAATATTGTTCCTTTTTCAGATGGTTTATTTCAACATAACAGAAGAGATACGTAGAAAATATGGCTCGAAAATTATTTTTGTGTACTTTTTCTTACTAGTCCGAATTTGGTTTAATGAACCGAGCTAATTAATTTGGGTAGCCTTATTACAATATTAGGTTGTTACCATTTTCATGCGAATGGATTGACCTGTTGGTATGGCGTATCCCGCCTGTTGTGGCACATATAGTGGTCCTGCCTGGGGTGACTGCGAGCCCGGAGGAGGCTGCTGATGCAAGATAGCCGCTGAAGGATTCTGTTGTTGTAAGATATGATATGGCTATGGTTGTTGGTCTGGAGGTGATTGGGATAGAATGTATGAAGCTTGCGGCGATGGTGACTGTGTTGTCTGCATTTATTCAGATTTGATTATGACTTGGATCGAACTGAACATCATACTTCGTATCCGCGCACACACTTCCCCGGCAGCACGGGGTTAGTGTCAATTACACACGAGTGAAGAAAGTGTCGCTAAACCTTATGGGATATCGTAATAAGCGTACTAACAACACACATATGTTTTTCCTTATCAATGCAGATGGAACAATGGTTTTGCTAAAAAAAAGTCCCTTCGAATTTTGGCTTCTTACCAACTGCCACTAACTATTTCGCGATATACCGATCCCTGTTTTCGTCGAAAGTCCACTGAGTTTACCTGGCGGGTAACCTCAAAACTTTTTGTACTTCGTATCACTTTTGGAAATCACGTTTTGAGTGGCAGGCCTCTTGAGAACGGAATAACAGCTTCCTGTTACTGGCGGATTAGATTTGTTGATAGAATAGGCGAGAATATAGGTATATTGGTAAAATGTTGCTTTCGACGTTTCGCTCAGTAATTGACGTGTAACACGCCTTATAATAAAAAGGCAGGACTTACAAAAGAAAACTTGATTGAAAACGAGATTAGCTCGTAGTGACTTTTAACTTAACTCCTATGTTTACGTCAACACATGGTCGTTACACGCTAGAATATATCGCCCGCAAATATAATGGGCTCTCCTCGCCCGTCTTTTTTTTCCACGTCAACTCTGGTTATGCGCGCAGACACAGCAGTTGGTGAATTATTCGCTCGACTTTTTGCCGGCTTTTCCCCCAAAATCTCAATAACCCCTCCACGGTCGCACTGATCTCAATGCAGAAATCATACAAAGCACAAGTTGTTCGCAAGTCTTGCCACTAATGCTGTCAGAGAACCCTTTATAAAGGATCTAGTATGCGGACTGATCCACGCTTTCAACTAATTAGAATTTTGGCCTTGCAAGACAGGAAGCTCCAAATCGCGTTTCGCGAGGAATTCCGCGAATCGTTCACTGCCAAAACAAATAAACCAAATTGAAACCAAGAAACCGGTCGAAATGGTTGGGTGGGTCGGAGTTGATGTTCAAGTCCTTTGGCCTTTCAATGGAACCACGGAAGCGCGGAATATGCGGATTGCGTGCAGTCACGTAGGTCAGAACACCTCTCTCGCAGTGAGGGTTCAAAACTGTAGACCGCCAGGGAAAAACGTTGGGGCTGTGGGCGCGGGTGTTGGCTAGTTCCCACACTATATGCGTGCACTTCCGTTCGCGATGCGAACCTTCGAACTGTCCTACATGTGTGAATTGCGCGTTCGTTCAGTAAGTCGATTGAAATTTTGAATTTTCCGCTTACCTGTGGAAAACCCAACCTCAATTGGAATCGTCTTGGAAACACTTTCGCCAAGCAGCGAGTAACTTCACCACCAGCCAAATTCTCGATGGACATGCGCTAAACAAATTAAACACAGGCAAGAAAATAAAACTGCTACTCAAATATCGGGCACAACTTCCCAAAACGTGGGTTACCTGAAAACCTCCGTCCAATGGCAACTGCAGCATTCAAAAGTATTCCATCGTACCAGATCAATCTCAAATCGTACCAGTTCGATTGCAAATTGTTCCAGTTCAATCTGAAATTGTTCCAGTTCAATCTGCAATCGTACCAACTCGATCGTTTTAGTTGATCTGGGACATTTTATGCTTGAGTTTTCTTTAACCCTTAACTGCTCGATTAATACAAAGCCGAACAAGGTCTGGCTATGCTTAGATGCCAGACGCTTGAACGCCGTCACTGTCAAGGACGCATACCCTCTACCGTTGATTGAAGGCATTTTGAGTCGGTTGCCTAAAGCCCACTTCATCACGAGCTTAGACCTCAAGGGCGCCTTCTGGCAAATTCCTTTAGACCCTGGCTCAAAGGAGAAAACAGCCTTCACAGTCCCAGGTCAGCCCCTGTATCAATTCGTGACCATGCCATTCGGATTGTGCAATGCCCCTCAAACAATGACGCGCCTTATGGATAAGGTGATACCACCTCATTTACGGCACCAAGTTTTCGTGTGCTTGGACAATCTGCTGCTTATAACCGAGACCTTTAACGAACACATCGACCTGCTTCAGGAGGTGGCTCTGCACATCCGGATGGCAGGGTTAACCATCAACAAACAGAAGAGTCAGTTCGTGATGACGGAGGTGAAGTATTTGGGTCACATCATTGGGCATGGCAATACCAAGACCGACCCGGACAAGACTCAAGCGATTGACATTTTCCCATTACCCAAGACCACCAAGCAATTACACCGATTCCTAGGCTTATGCGGATGGTACCAGCGTTTCGTGCATGGCTACGCCACAATTACCACTCCTTTGACCGACATGCTGCGTAAGGGACGTAAGTTCGTCTGGTAAGAGCCCAGCTTGCGAGCCTTTGAAGAGCTAAAGAAGAGTCTGACTACAGCTCCCGTACTGCACAGCCCGGATTTTGACAAACCGTTCTCAATCCATTGTGACGCGAGTTAACATGGGGTGGGAGCAGTCTTAGTCCAGGTTGCACAAGACGGCGAGGAAACACCTATAGCCTTCATGTCCCACAAGCTGAACTAGGCCCAGCGGAACTACACGGTCTCGGAGCAGGAATGCCTGGTAGCTGTGCTGGCAGTGAAACGTTTTCGAGCATATGTAGAAGGACATCCCTTTGAAATTGTCACTGATCATGCGTCACTGAAATGGCTGATGAGCCAAACTGATCCCCACGGCCGCTTGGCCAGATGGGCCTTGAAGTTACAGGCGTTTGACTTCACGATGAGACACCGCAAGGGAAGTCAGCACGTGGTACCGGACACACTATCAAGGATGTTCACCCCTGAAGAAGCCAAGTTGGCCCAGGAGGACGACAGCCCCCTGTGGATCGACTTGGACCATCCCGCCTTCAAGTCAGGATGTTATATCCAGCTGATGAATACGATTCAGGACCAGTTGCCACAGCTGCCAGAACTACGGGTGACGGAGGGATTTATATACAAGCGGGCGAGACACGCCTCCGGAGACCTCATTCAAGAAGAGGAACAGTGGAAGTCATGGGTGCCCGAAGAACTGACCTGCGAATTGATTAAGCGGGCTCATGACCACCCATTGAGTGCACATGGCGGTTATGGTCGTACGCTTCGGCGACTGAAGACTTACTTCTTTTGGCCTAAGATGGCACCGGAAGTGAAAAAGTACGTAGCCGCTTGTGAGCTGAGCAAATGCACTAAAGCGCCCAATTCTGTTCTTCGGCCCCTGATGGAAAAATTCGAATTTCCGGAGCGGGTGTTCCAGCGCCTGTATATAGATCTCATCGGTCTGTACCCTCGCTCGACTTCAGGATGCACGGGAGCTGTCGTGGTCCTGGACCACTTGTCCAAATTTCTGATTGTGGAACCAATTCGAAACCTGCACACCGGCCCGATAGTCAGTTTTCTGGAAAATCGCGTTTTCCATATATTTGGAGTACTGGCGAAGCTGGTCTCCGACAACGGAATTCAGTTCACCTCGTCTAGATTTCGGGAATTAATGGAAAAGTATGGCATTACGCATCAGCGGACTGCCGTTTATTCCCCGCAAGCCAATGCGTCCGAGCGGTTGAACCGCACCCTCAAAGCCGCCATTCGGGCCTACGTCCAACTGGATCAGAAGGATTGGGACTGCAGGATTTCCACCATCACCTGTGCCCTGGGTTCGTCTTATCACTCCACCACAGGCATCTCCCCATACTTTGCCGTGTTCGGCCAGCATATGATTTGCCACGGAAACTCGTACCGGCTATTGCGGCAGTTGAAAGGTTTGGAAGACCCAATAGTGGTGCTGGAGCCGCACGAGAAACTCCAAATTCTACGAGAACAAATCCAGGAGAGGTTTGAAGTCAGTAGACGGGTGGGGGAGGAGCGGTACAATCTGCGATCCCATCCTTCTGGCTTCAAGGCAGGCGACGAAATCTACCGACGGAATTTTAGACAAAGTGAAGCAGGTCGGCACTACACTGCCAAGCTAGACAAGAAGTTCGTGAAGTATCGAGTCTTACAAGTTTTAAGTCCCACGCGGTACCTCATTGCGGACATGTCCGGAAGGGAGCTGGGAGTCTACCATGCCACAGACCTACGACGCTGAGAGAAAAAAAAAAACACCATCATAGGGCCAAGCAGCGATTCTTTCAGTCTCCCCATGCCTGGTAGGCATCGTGGACACTGCCCTGTAATGAATCATGCGACGCCGCTGGCGACCACTACTAACACATTTTGCTGCTAGGTGGCTTGTCATTCCACGTTGGTTGCGACGAGCGCACATCGTACGTCAATTTTGTCGTGGAATGTCAAGAGGATTTAACAGCCACATGGAGTGAAGTGTGCACGTAGTGGCCGCCACCCAAGAAGAACTTTTAGCTCATACACCCTCGCCACCTGCATCGCCTAAATCGTTATCGCCTATAGATCCATTTTCGAAAGCATCTTTACGTGGAGGCAGTGCATTTATCTCATCCAATCAATCCAAGGTATCGACCGATAAATGAGGGTATTTGAGCATCTGGAACAAGAAGCCCAACGACTACAGAGTGATGGAGAATGCGTTGTTTTGAGGGACAGGAAGCTTAATATTGCTCCTGCTATTAAGCAACAGACTATATGTGCAACGAATGGTGCCGTTTATTATGCCGCTACTCCACCGGCTCCGATAAGCAACATGCCTATTGATCAGTTTGCAGCAGTTTACCCACCAGCAGGTGTGCCCACAATATACCCACCTTCAATGCCGTACCAGCCGTTTTATCAGTACTACAGTGTGCCAATGAATGTTCCCACCATTTGGTCTCAGAACTATCAAGGTAATTAGGTTTGCTTGGATTATGTTGCGTGTGATGTTGTACACACAGGATATGATTGTGCTGATTGTGCTTTTAATTTAATTTCGACCGTTTCGATGAAACGTTTGTTAAAATTAGCTGAAAAGTCCCTACTTCATGAAATAAGCGCTTGAATTTCATTTTGCTGAAGGTACTACTATGATTAAAATAAAAAATAACAAACGAAAATATGTAATTATAATCAAAAGCAAAACAAAACGACTTTGTTGTGGGTATAATGAGGCTACACCAAAGATTGTTTGATTTTGAGACACACACACACACAAGGAGGTAACAGGACTTTGTTTGTAAGATACAGAATTCTTAGACAACAAAATACGAAACGAGAAGGCGTATTTATTAAGATTATATATATTTATCAATAAAAAAACCCTAAATACAAATGAAAACCACTTCATTATTAATCTAAACTATACATTTTAAAGTAACTAGATAAATCTAGATGCAAGTAATAAGATAAACGTCTAGGCTATATACAATGATAAACACATACTAGTAGAACAGAATGATAAGTAATATATTTGTAAACAAAGCATAGAATAGATATATGAATTGTGCTGCGAGATGTGGCGAGCAATACGCAAGAAATATGCGGATTTGATTAGAGGCGAGAGACGAAGTTCGCGAACATCGGCTTCGACCCCGTAACACGTCAATATATTTTACACGACCATGCAACCTACAAGCAGAAATTAAAAACAAAATCAAAATCGTAGCATCCAAGCGATATCCAACATCCGCGCGTTAGAAAGAAACAACTTCGGATCGGTAACTAAGGTTAATGTCAGTATCGAAATCGAACGATATTTAGAAATCGACAAAAGATTAAAAGATAAAGATCACAGCGCATTTCTTTTGAGATGCCTCTTTTTTATATATACATTATAATTAATTATATACAGAAGTCACTAAACCCAAACAAAACTCTCAGAATATTATTTATATAAGAATTATAATAATAAGACAAACAAACGGGAAAAGATAGTAGGTATTCGATTGAAAGTAAATATAACGATATGCCAAACAACCAAATGGTAGATAAAACTCAAGGAAAGGTCCACAAAGTAATTAACAGAGTAAAAAAAGAAATTATCTGTTTTTACACAATACTGATAGAGAAGTTTTTGACAAGAGAGCTTTAGGGGGATATTTTATTCTTAAAGAATGAAAAAGTAGAAACAAAACCAATATAAGCCATAATGTTGAAATAGTCAATATAGCAGAATGCTTTGCTGATGATGATAATGATGGCACTAAATTTGTCTCAGAAAATGTTTGACCTATTTCATTGAATTTTCTATACAAACCAAATATAAATATTATTTAGAACCAGAAATAAGCTTGAAAATGGAAAGTAATCATTGTTTAGAGAATCCGAGTTGATTTTAATACATTTACATTTCATTTCACTACTTACGTATTGTCTAGCATAATAAAAATAAATTATTGTAATAAAGTCAGCGACCACGCAAAAAACTGCACGGTTAGTAAGAAAAATTTATTATATTCAGAAATTGTCAGGCTCTGTTATAAATTTTTTGGCGAGAAGCCAGTCGATAGGAACGGCACAGTCACTATTTCTTAATGAAAGTCAAAAATAGAAAAACTTGAGAACATCAAAACAACAAAACAATACGTAAGAAAACAATCGAACGCACAAAATTTTTGTAATCGTGTTTAGATATTTTAAAGTTTTCTTTTTAAATAACTTAAGAACGTAAGTAACTATATGAAGGCGTCTAATGTATTAGAAAACCATTCATTTAAGCTCTCATCTGTAAAAGGAAAAACAATAATTTACATGTAATATTTTCCTTTCTAATTATTTTATAATTCCAATTTGAATATGAACTCTTCCAACAGAACCATGTTTTAATATAATTGATAATTTTTTGAGTATTTAAAAACAAAAAAAAAACTACAAACAAATCTTAAAAATGTTTTAGATCTAAATTTAATTTGTCTTCCGAAGCGAAAAACAAATGAAAATGCAGAACGAATTGTTTTTAATTTTATTTTTTAGAAGAAAAAAAAACAAAAAACACGCAATTATTATATATTTTTATGCCTCTTAATCAATGAAAATAATAAGCTTAATATGAATTGCTAACTAAAAACACGACTTCCTTTCCAGTGGTTCTTTCTTTCAGCGGGAAATAGAGTGCAGGGTAAGTATGCCGTCACGAGGGTAGGGCTTGAGAAAATCTGCTGAGGTCGGTTTGGCGTCGCGCGCGGTACCTTTGGTGTTTTGCCTTTTTATTAGCGTAGCTTTCGTCGGGTTGAGTTAGCGTAGCATATTTTTCGGTACCGCGTCGGAAATTCGGGAATGCGAAGTAAAAATTAGATTTTTGTCCTTGACTGATTAAATGAAGAAATACGGAGTAACGTAAAGTAGGTTTCCTCTCCGTATGGTTTTGTTTTGTAACGCGTTCGAAAACGGGCATGTATTGATGGCTGAAGATTGTAGATGAGCGTAATCCATTCGGAGACCCGCGACCGAAATCCTCTCCGATCTAGCTGGCCGACAAGCAGCCACCGTGCGAATGGATTACGGTGCACGGATTGGTTGACCGGTTGGTACCATCAGTTGGCACTACTCAGACTTAACGTCTAGAACCGATGAAAGGTCGGTTCCTCGTCCGGTCTTAGACTAATAAAATCATGAAAGTACCTGTGCCAATATGGGAATCAAACCAAGCGCCACCACCTTATGTACCAGCGGAAATAGGTACACCAGATCTGCGAGGACCTAAACCGCGTGATATTGAGCGATATCTGAAGAAACCGAAACAACAGAACATCGAAGCAACGATACAGAAGAAGCGTCGACCAACAGGAGGTCGAAGGACGAAGTTAAAGCACCAACGGGCAGAACTGCATAGAATCATAAGAATCTCGGTTGGAGATCAAAGAAAGCAGTTGAAACAACAATTATTGGACCTCAAACCGAAGCAAAGATTTTGGAACCAGGATGGGAAATAAATGCTCAGTCCAGAACACTTTTGTGGAGCAGTACCAACAATCATTGGTAACAACCGGCGTATTTGTAATAGCTGTAGTTTTATTTTACTTTTATAATAAGCATAGCAAAAGCTATGTTGTAAAGAGAATCAATAGGAATATGAAAAAAAAATATATAGTATAAATTAATATGAAATTGACCTCACTTTTATCCTCCACATATTAACTTTGATTGGGTTGAGCTTATTTTGTCGTGTATTGATTTATGGAGCTGTTGGAACAAATTGTGACTGAAAACGAAAGGGCTTTGTGCAATCTAAAGAAAAGTGCAAAGAGTTTGTATACGTTTGAGACTCTTCATGCAAAATTAGAAGAATTAAAAATTAGGAGAGAAAAATTCAGGAATGCACTTAAATGCTGTAGTGAGGAAGACTCTAGGGTTTTAGATTTTAAATTACAATTCAAGGCACAAGCATCAATTTCCGAAGGAGAAATTTGGTTACAGCTGAACAAACAAGGATACTACATAGAAACCTGCGAAGAGGAATCAATTAGTGAGGATTTAGAGTCGAGTTTACCATTTCTTGAGGAAAACTTTACCATGGCTGAATTTAACGTAGAAACGGCTAAGAAGTTGATCCCTGTTTTTGAGGGCAAACATAGGGAATTAGATGAATTCCTTAAAATCTTAGAAATTTTGCATACAACCTTGTCCAAGAAGTAGGGAGTCAAGTTTCTACTAATGAAAAGAAGATAATAACGCAAATGAATGATACATATGCGTTAACCGCCTTTAAAAACGGATTAAATGATCAGCTAAGAAACACCATCTTCTCAGCAAGACCGAAGAACTTTGCTGAAGCCGTGTCTCTTGCACAAGAGTTGGAAAATGCAGAAACGCAAGCCACGAATAGCGTGATGCATTTCACTAGTGATTCGAGCAAAAGGGGTAGAAAACAAGGTAACCGCAATAGAAAAAACAATGGTTACAGGAATAACTCAAACAAAAATGACTCGAATAGATATAATAGCAATCGCAATTATAACAACAGCAACAGCAATAAGGGCAACGGCAATGATACGAACATGCGTTACCACAATAACCAAAGCAATGGCAATAATCGAGGCCGTAGACGTAATGATAGAAGAAACAACTGTAGTAATAACTATAATAATAAATATAATAATAACTTTAATAATGACAACGGTTATGGGAATTACAATAATGGACGAAGAAACGTACACGTAGTTACCAACCAGGGAAACGTGTAGAGTTCCGGAGAGGATCTTCAGAACCTCCCAGACCAAAGAATTCTACAATAGAAAGAAAAACAAATAGGATTACTGAAAATTGTACTAACTTCGTAAGAATTATAATTGCAATTCAGGTAGATATCTTTTATTGTTAATCGACACCGGATCAGATGTGTCAATTTGTAAGGAAAACATTTACTATAATTTAGAGAACTCAATAGAAACTAGTAATAGAATTAAATTAACGGGTATAACTAAAGAAATAACTACATCCTTAGGCACAGCTTATCTAGATCTACTAATTGGGAATCATAGGTTAAGAGAATCTTTCCATATTGTGCAAGGCAATTTCCCGATAAGCACGGATGGTATTATCGGTAGAGACTTAATGGTCCATTACTTATGTAAAATCGATTACGAAATGTTTACGATAACTTTCAACGTAAACGATGAAGACATCATACTACCAATGGACACACGAAGACAGGAACATTCACAGATAAATATTACAGCCAGAACTGAGATGATTATCCCAGTTAACATAGAAGTTTCTGAGGATTGTATTGTCCTTAATACGGAAACTGAGAAGGGCGTATTTGTAGGAAATACTATCATACCTGCAAAAGGTGTTCGACACGTAAACATATTGAACACTAAAGGCGAAGATATTGTCATAAGGAACTTTAACATTGAAGTAGAACCGTTGAAGCACTATGACATTTTCAAGTGGGAAAAACAAAAACACACCAGAGACCAATTCAAAAAGCTTCTGGAAGTTATGAACAAAGATATTCTAGACAGACCCGCAATGCATGATTTACTTGACATTATAGAAAACTTTCAAGATGTGTTTCATTTGGATAGAGAAAAGCTCGAAACCAACAATTTCCACAAACAGAGGCTACAAACCGTAGACAAAAATCCGGTTTATATTATAACTATAGATTGCCACAATTCCAGAATGAAGAGATCCTGCAACAAGTTAAGGACCTTGAAACAAATGGCATCATAGAACTGTCAATAAGCCCCTACAATTCACCTCTTTTGGTTGTCCCAAAAAAGAGTCCAGATGGAAAAGCTAAATGGCGACTGGTTGTAGATTTCAGACGACTTAATGACAAGATAGTACGCGACAAGTTTCCTTTGACGAGGCTTGAAGACGTCTTAGACAAGTTAGGTAGAGCGAAATATTTTTCCACGCTGAATATGACTAGCGCTTTTCATCAAATTGAACATGACAAAGAGTCTAGACCACTGACAGCATTCTCCACCAGTGATGGACATTATCAATTTAAACGATTAACATTCGGATTGAAAATTTCATCAAACAGCTTTCAAAGGATGTTGACTATAGCTTTTAGTGGCTTAAGTCACGGAGCACTCTGTATGTTGATGACATTATAGTATTTGGTTGCAGCATCAAACATCATAATGACAATTTTCGTAAAGTATTACAAAGACGGCGTCAGCACAATTTAAAATTAAATCCTGAAAAATGCCAGTTCTTGAGATCAGAGGTAGTATACCGGGTCATTTGATAACCAATAAAAGAATCAAGACTGATCCAGCTAAAAATGATACCATCAGAAACTACCCGGTCCCGAAGAATGCAGATAAAGTACGCAGATTTGTGGCGTTCTGCAATTATTACAGGCGTTTTATTCCTAAATTTGCTGAAACGGCGAAGTGTTCGAATGCATTACTAAAGAAGAATGTAACATTTAACTGGCCTGAAGAATGTCAGAATGCATACGAGTCTTTGAAGAGAAAATTGATAGAACCTCCAATCCTTCAATATCCGAATTTCAATAAACCTTTCATATTAACGACTGACGCCTCTAACTACGCTTTAGGGGCAGTCCTATCCTAAGGAGGAATTGGGCAAGACTTACCAATTTCTTATGCAAGTAAATCTTTCGCTAAACAGGATATTAACAAACCTACCATCGAGAAAGAATTTTTAGCCATACACTGGAGCATAAACTTCTTTAGACCCTACCTATACGGAAGAAAATTTGTGGTTGTGACTGATCACAGACCACTAGTATCTTTGTTTACACATAAAAATCCTTCGTCAAAACTCACTAGAATCCGTGCAGACCTGTCTGATTACGTTTTTTCCATAGTATATAAAAAAGGTAGTATGAATACCAATGCTGATGCACTATCAAGGATTGAGCTTGACTCTAATACCTTAAAAGCGATGAAACCGCGAAAAAGAAAATATTAGCTATTACCAGGCAAATGGCTTCTAAAAAAGAAATGCAAAAGAAGATAGTCGACGACGAGAGCACCCAAACATCGATAGAACTTGATCAATTCTATTGTTGGGATTGCACGAGTTTGTCAGACATCACTGGAATCATGAAATTAAAATTTGTTCTGCGCAGAAAAAATAAAGTTTCTATTAAACGTACTAATGATATTATTGAAGTGCACTTTAGCGATATATCTGATGTGAAATCCGTTTCCATCAAGGATAAGCTAACAATGAAAGATGCTACCACAAGGAACAAATATAATGAAACAAATGTCAATAATCCATATCCGAAACTCGTTTCGATCTTGGAGAAGCTATTGAGATTCGCGAATCAAGAAGACATATATGAACTCTCATTATCTTGTGAAGACATTATTTTTGAGTCTATAGACAAAGTAATATTTAAAAGAATATTTAATATGTTGCAACACAAAACAAGTACGCAAAAGAAACTCCGAATCATGATTTACAAGCCACCAACTAGGGTAATAGATAGAACAAACCAAATGAAGCTAATAGAAGAGTATCACAACTCACCGTACAGAGGACATCTTGGAGTTCGCAAAACACTGCTGAAATTAAAACAACGATATTGCTGGAAAAATATGAGCAATATGGTTAAGACTCACATAAGAAATTGCACAGCTTGTCAGACTAACAAACAAGTAAGACATACGAAAGAAAGAATGACTGAGACGGACACTCCATCAACAAGCTTTGAGACGGTACAGATAGATACCGTAGGTCCATTAAGAATTTCTAATAACTACCGATACATACTAAGACTACAATGCGAATTAACGAAATTTGTAGTTGCATTCCCTGTAGAAAATAAGGAATCCAAAACAATAGCTAAAGGACTAGTAGAGGAAAATCTGATTTAGGGACTGAGTTTACAAATAAACTAATGGGCAATATATGTGAACTGCTAAAAATAACGCAAATTTTTTCTACTCCATACCATCACCAGGCATTGGGTTCGGTTGAAAGAAACCATCGCGTACTAAACGAGTATATGTACTCTTTTGCTGATGACCAGCAATGGGACACATGGGTTCCATACTACACCTTTGCATATAATACTACACCACATGTAGGCACCAGTTACTCGTATACACCGTATGAACTAGTTTTTGGAAAACTCCCTTACCTTCCGAATAATTTAATTAAGAATAGAGATAAGGTTTACAATCTTGATGATTAGATTAAGAACTTCTATAACAAAGGCTAGTAACATAATACGGAATGTCAAGTCCAAAAGAGTTCAAAATCAAACTCATACAGGCCCTATACACATATCTATTGGAGATTTAGTATTAATCAGAAATGAAAACAGAAAGAAACATCACCCTCCTTACAAAGGTTCTTTTGAAGTTGTGGACATTGAAAATAGTAATGTAATAATTAATGTTAATGGGCTCCACAAATCAATACATAAAGGTAGAGTAAAATCATTTAACGTTAAGTCACAATGAACACATTTAATTATAAACAACTAGACAAAAGAAAGAAAATACATAAATAAAATATATAAAAATATAGCAAATATATACACATGTAAATAGAACTTACTTTTTAGGTTCGTATTAAGATATTGAACTAAGCTCAATGTATCAACACTCATCTTGAGGTTCAGAGTGTAATGATATCTATTTTTATATACAGTAATACTTACCTTAATTGTATTGATATCTATTTACCTTAATTAACCATAACAACAATACTTACCTTATTACCCATTCATTACATCAAAACATTTATGCATCATATTATGGCTTACAGCAATAAAAACACTCGCAATAAATTTCAACTCATAATGTCCAAAGAACATCTCATATATCCAACGACCATAAATATTGACGAATGGGGAACCCATTTCCATTCACGTCGTAAAATCTAACGTGAGTACCTTAGGGAAACCCATATCTGAAGCTCATTCAGACTAATGTGTGAACTAGAACACATACACGACTAGCACGCGACATGCACTTGACATATAATTTGTCGAAGGACTAAGTGCATGAGAATGATTCATATGGGTTCGCGTATGAAATTTTCTTTGGACAAGTGGATGAGTAATAAATTAAGAATTGGGTCATTTTGAAAATTTAAACGAATAGAATTTATGAGTAATAAACTAATGTAAATTATGATTAGCTTGTAAGTAAGAAAATGTATAAGTACCAAAGTGGGAATTGAAAATATATCCATTCTTTGACGAAACTCTGTTTGAGTACGGATCCGCTGCTGATCGTAGCGTTACATATATTTCAAAGGACTCGCTTCTAATTGTAGTGCAGGACTCGCTGCTATTTGTAGCGCATCATAAATAAACTTATAAATATTTTAGCAACCATGGCGTTTGTGGAATTCAAGATTCCTCGCCAGAAATCTCTGTGGCCTAGCCGCTTGGTTAAGTAGGTACTCTTAAATTCGCTTAAGATTTTTACTAACCAATTTAAAAAAAACGTAGCTCCGAGGCGAACGGGTCAATGAACCACGAATTATTATAATGTACCGAATTCTTCCGAGAGCATTATATGGGCCAAGCTTGATGGTGATTCTGGAGACCACTGATCTTATCTGATGGAACCAACGAAGACGTCCGCATTGCGCAGTTTGATTGTAGGACGAAGCCTTGTAAGATCCATCAGAAATGGATACGTGCCGGTTAGAGTTCTTAACACCGCAGACTCAACCACGAGCATCAAAGCGGGAGAAGTCATCGGCAGCTGCCAGCCCATTTCCACCATCACCTCTTTGGAAGCCACTCACGACTATCATTCGAAAAGAAAGCAAGATGGAGACAAAGCCCGGGAATCCACGCCTGCAATATTGAAGCAGGTCAAATTGCCAGTGCAACTATTCAAGCGAGCCTCAAATCTGATCACCAAGTACTGTGACATCTTCTCAACAAGCCTGGATGACCAAGGCCGAACAAGTCTGGTAACTCACGTCATAGATTCACAGCGAGCCAAGCCGATTCGACAAGCACCGAGACGTCTTCCTATGGCCAGTCAAGGAGAAGTGAGTGTACTGATCTCGAACATGGAAAAACAAGGTGTTATCGAGCCTTCTGTCAGTCCATGGGCTGCACCAGTAGTTCCAGTGAAGAAAAAGGATGGTAGGACTCATTTCTGTGTCGACTATAGTCAGCTTAACGACGTCACTTAGAAAGATAGTTACCCGCTTCCACTCATCGATGACATCATGGACACTTTAGCTGACGCAAAATGGTTTTCTACACTCGATCACAAGAGTGGCTACTGGCAGGTAGAAATCGACAAGAAGGACCGAGAGAAGACCGCATTTTCAGTCGGGACCGGATTAAGGCAATTTGTGGTGATGCCATTTGGGCTTTGCAATGCTCCAGTCACTTTCGAACACCTAATCGAATACGTGCTACGAGGCCTAACCTAGAAAACCTGCTTGGTGTACCTAGATGACATCATTGTTATCGGGAGAACGTTCGAAGAGCATGTGCGGACCTTAGAAGAGGTTTTCTCCCGATTGCGACTGGCGAATTCGAAACTTAGTCCCGACAAGTGTACCCTTTTCGCAGCTGAAGTAAAATGCCTGAGACAAGTGGTATCAGCAGAAGGAGTCAAAACAGACCCTGAGGAAATTGAAGCCGTAAAAAGCTTGCCAACACCAAACAACCAATGCCAACTACGAAGTTTTCTGGATCTGGCGACCTACTATCGAAGATTCGTCAAAGACTTTGCCAAAATAGCTAAGTGTCTCCATCAGCTAACCGAGAAAAATCGTCCGTAGGTCTGGAATAAACAATGCTAGGTAGCATTTGCGACCTTGAAGCAGAAGCTGTGTGAATCACCCGTGCTGGCATATCCAGAACCCGGTGTTTGTAGTCAACACCGATGCGAGCAACGGTGGGATTGGAGCTGTACTCTCCCAGCAGATCGATGGCGAAGAAAAAGTCCTTTCATATAACAGTCGAGTTCTCTCAAAAAGTGAGAGGAACTACTGCGTGACCAGGAAGGAGCTATTGGCTATAATAGAGGCCACCAAGCAGTTCCACAAGTACATATATGGCCAAAAATCTGTTCTTCCAACGGACCATGCATTGCTGAGATGGCTGCTCAACTTCAAAAACCCCGAGGGACAAGTTGCGAGATGGATCGAAAGATTGCCGTCATATGACTACGAAATTGTTCATCGGAAGGGCGGAGTTCATGGAAGTGCTGACACCCTATCTCGTCGTCCATGTCCAGCTTACTGCAAGCATTTCCGGCGGATTAAGGAAAAGGAGCCAACCGTTGATCTGCGATTGATAAGGGCCAAATTCGATGAGGGTTGGTCATCGGAAGAGATTCAAAATGCCCAGTTAGCCGATGAAGACATCGGACCACTGCTCGTATGAAAGGAGACAACTGGGCAACCTGAGTGGAGGGACATTTCGATGCACGGCACCACCCTGAAAAGTTGTTGGGCACAATGAAGCTCCCTTCAGGTGGATGGTGGCGTACTCAAGCGGAAATGGGAAATGGTGGGTGGCAGCTCCTATAGGATGCAAACTATACTACCAAAAGCCGAATCCACGATGTGGTTAAGGAGATACATGAAGGATCTTCGGGAGCCACCTTGGTGTTAACAAGACCTTAGTGAAACTGCGGGAAAGGTTCTACTGGCTTCACGCTCGAGAAGACGTAGAGGACTCGTGGCGTAGATGCACGATTTGCGCTTCCGTCAAAGGTCCAAAGTGACGACTGAGAGGGCAAATGCAAACCTATAACGTGGGTGTGCCATTTGAAAGGATTGCTGTTGACATCGCAGGACCCTTTCCTGAATCCGAATGGGGAAATCGATACACGCTAGTTGTGGCCGATTATTTCAGCAAGTGGCCCGAGGTGTACCCCATTCCCAACCAGGAAGCAACTACTGTAGCCGAACAGCTAGTATTAAATTGGGTCAGTAGGTACGGTGTACCTTGCGAACTACATTCGGATCAATGCCGAAACTTTGAGTCACTAGTTTTTGGCGAAACGTGTGAGCTACTGGGAATACGGAAAACGAGGACAACAGCACTGCATCCCCAATCCGATGGAATGGTCGAACGTTTCAACGGCACACTCAGTAAATACTTGGACAAGATGGTTGACGAGAACCAAAGGGACTGGGACCGACATATCCCACTATTTTTGATGACGTACAGAGCTGCTGATCATGCATCGATGGGCCAAGCCCCAGCCAAAGTCATTTTTTGAAAGACTTTTCGCATGACAGCTGATATAAAGTTCGGAACACCCCCTGAGAAACCCCAAACGATCTCGGAGTACGCAAGTGAGCTAAGGCAACGGTTGATCCAGATGCATCGGACAGGGCGAAAACACATCGAATCGGCTACTGACCGCATTAATACCAGGTATGATCTAAAGGCAAATTCTATTGGCTTCCAGCAAGTTGACTTGGTGTGGCTATATAACCCACAGTGACGGAAGGGTAGGTCTCCAAAGTTGCAGCATAATCGGGAGGGACCATACCAAGTTACAAAGCGAATCTATGACGTCGTATATTGCATACTGGAACACCGCAAGCCGAGAGCAAAAATGAAAATCGTGCACCTGGACCGTCTTGCCCCATATAACACCCAGGGGGACTTGACTTTAACTGGCAACACATCTTTTCGGGGCGAAAAGAACTGAGCTGGGGGCAGTGTTACATGTACAAATAATTCTGCGAGCTACTGTTGCAATTGTTTTCACAACCATTAAGAACCTCATGATCAAAAAAATGAATTCACTCGAAACCACAAGAACCCACCAAGCATGATCAACATCTGAAAGTGACGTCATTGCCCATGCATTAAGCTGCTCGAATATTCCAGGTAATTCGGCAATGTACGAGAAATGGATTGAATGACTACAGACCCTATATAAAGGCGAGCTGAATGAATGGAGGGACTCATTACAACCATGATATAGTAAAGCTGCGATAGTGTGGAGTGCGAATTAAAAGCGATATTGATTGTGATGTGATAAGTAAAAATTGATAGACAAGTTGTGAAATAGTGAAATAAATTATTATGTAGTTTTAGTAAATAAACTCTTTTAACTCAATTTATAAGACATTGCGTTTTCACTTTCCCGGAACATTAAAATTATTTGCCGCAAACCATAACACGTGACAATATATATTTTATTATGTTCAGCATGTACGAAAATCCCATTATTAGTGAATGAATATTTTTCAGATTTCCTGCTAATGAAAATGAACGGACAACTAGGTGCAGTTTAATTATTCTCGCCGGGTGTAATGTGGGAAAGGCATTGATATGCTCAAAACACTTTTTGGAAAGCGATTTAAAAAAATCGAGCAAGAACAATGTTGAGAGATGATGCAGTTCCACTTTTGGTAGCGATTAATGGACAATAATAGGAAAATTGCTCAGTTTTATGAATCTCTTCTGTAGCTGAGACATATTTTTATGTTTGCAGGCAAATGCAAGTGGAATATTCTCTATATTTTTTTCAAGCATTTCGTTGGGTGGCGAAACTAGATCATCGTCGGGGATGGTAAATAAGTTTATGTTAGCTATTGGAAACTATTCAAGAATAAATAATATTTTGGGTTCATTTTCTTCTTAGACCCATTACACACCTCCCGATTCAAGCTCCACCTTCAGTATCTACCTATGTAGTAATTAAGAGTTGAAGAAATATTTTCAAAACGTTTCTAAATTTTGTTTTTTGTAGGAAGAAGAAGTGATTCAACTAATTTTAAAATACCAGCTGACAACGTATTCTTACTTCAATTTATTTTATAATATAGAAATGAAAAGTACCATCATTTTGTAGGTTGAATATGAGTGCTGCAAAAACTTTCACATATTCAAAATTTTAGCTCCCTTTTTAAACTACACCCTTCGAAAATTAGATCACAAGGGCAAAGTACGTGGTGCATGTAGTAATGATGACAGAATTTGATTTTATGTTCTACTCCAGAGCTCCGTTCTCAAAATTTTTGAGCGAATCGAAAAAAGGTTAAAAATAAACACACAAGAGGCACTTATGTTATTTTAATGAAACAGAATTTCCTTTTATTCAATGCACAGAAATTAGCATGTTTTGACAACTTAAACAAGCATGCGCATTCAAAAACTTTTTTATTAAATCTCTTTTTTCATTACAAATTCGCAAATAACACAAACAATTACTAAATCTAATTATTTAACTGCCATCTTTTGTTTATTTCTTGTGAGTAACCAAGCTTCTATACATTTTAAATGGATGTCACCTCGATATTATTGCTTCTGAGAGCTTACTTTATTCCACATACGTTTATGGACTTCCGACATTCTGGTATTCCCTTAACAAACACTACTACACATAAAATTGCTGCCATATGACTTCTACGCTGCCTATGCTTCAAACGTAGATTACTAAATACATAGATTGAAAGAGTTAACAGTTGCGTGAAGCTTCCTAGTGGTACCCACATCGAATTTACCAACCCAATCAAACGAAAATTGGTTTTTTTCAAAGTGAATTTATTGCAGGAAGAAGCCTTCAAAAGCAATAGAAGTTAACTTAAAGTGAAGAATATATAAATTTTTTTTTCATTTTTATATATTTTAAGGTATTTATTTGACTTGAATTGCAAAAGTTGTTTCTTCTAATTTCATATTTTTTAAGGTTAGAGGAGTTACTAAGTTACGAAAGCTTCTAATATGGGGCTTTCTTTGAATTGTAAGAAGAAAAATTTGGGGAGAATAGGGAAATAAAACGGGAAAATTTGAAGAGTCAGATCATTTTTTTTTGTGGTAGGGAGGTGAAGGCATTTACGCCCGCCGAGTCTGGCAGTGTGGGACTCCCATGGAGGATACCCTTGGACTACCCACTAAACACCTCCCCTGTCAATCTGAGAACCTAGCCTGGGACCGTTTGACACAATACTTCGGGCCAGGTCTCGTTCTGTTACGCCGTGGGGCACCTTCAAGCTGGGGAGTCCCTTTCCTAGCGGGAGGGGAGAGGGGAAGAGGAATTGCCAGAAGAGCGATCCCCCAGCCCCAGCACCTCCGGCTGCTGTGAGTCCCTTTTATCTTTTAGGACTGCCCGAGCATAATGTGCCACCTGGTTCCATTTGTCAACCGATTCGAGCATCACCGCAACTATATTATCCGGGGTGAGCTCTCCCGTCTCCCTGTAGAGCTCCCTTCGCAGCCTGGCCCATTCGGTACACGCAAAAAATGCGTGACAGGCACTGTCCTCCTCTCCTGGGCAAACCGACAATCAGGAGACCGTGACTTGCCGATCTTGTGCAGGTAAGACTGAAAACACCCGTGCTCGCTCAAGAGCTGGGTCAGATAGAAGTCAGTCTCACCATGCCTTCGATTTAGCCACGGTCTCACATCCGGGATAAGGCGCGCAGTCCACCTTCCCTTCGTGCAATTCCTCCAAGACTGCTGCCAATCGTTGAGCGAGCTTTGTCTCTCCTCGCGGACAACCATCTCCCTCGCATCCTCGTTTCGGCGCAGGTAAATAGCGCGGCGCTCTCTAGCAAGGAGGGCGACAGGTATCACGCCTGCAATCACTCTCACCCCCGAGTCGGAGACTGTTGGATACGAAGATGCAATTCTCAGTGCTCCTCTTCTCTGTACCTATGCCAATCGTTTTCGGTATACCTCCTTGCTGAGAGCGTCACCCCATACCTCTGCTCCGTACAGTAGCACTGACCCTACAGCACTCATCAAGAGGCGTCTTCGTGATGGGCTGGGTCCCCCTACGTTGGCCATAAGTCGACTCAGGGCCAATATTCCCGAAGCAGCCTTCTCAGCCGTTGCCCTGATTTGCTCAGAGAAACTCATCTTCGAGTCGATCAGTAGCCCCAGGTACTTCACCGCTGGCTTCGATTGGATTTGTATGTCTCCAATACTGATCATCCTTACTCTAGGGATTCTCTTTTTTGTCAAGATGACCACTTCGGTTTTCTCCAGTGCTAAACTGAGCCCACGAGCAGTCATCCAGTCCCTCACTCGGCGCATTAGCATACCTAGCCTAAGTTGCGCTTGTTCAACGGTGCGTCCGGCAACCAGAGCCGCAATATCATCCACATACCCGACCAAGCGCGACTCATCTGGCATCTCAAGTCTCAGTAGCCCGTCGTAAGACACGTTCCACAGGTCCGGACCAAGGATAGATCCCTGGGCAACACCCGATGTAATTTCCATCCTTCGTTGGCCCTGTGTCGTGTCGTAGAGCAGGCTTCGGTCCTTTAGGTAGTTCCTCAAAAGCCGCATTAGATATTCTGGAACTTGAAAAGAGTTTTCCAGCGTGTCCAGAATATCCACCCATCTAGCGGAGTTGAAGGCATTCCTGACGCCGAGTGTCACCAACAGGACGATCCGTCGCTTGGTGCGACTATATGCCTCTGCCTTTTGGACCGCGTTCACCACCTCTGCAATCGCATCAATGGTAGAACGTCCTGCTCTAAAGCCGTACTGCCGAGGAGATAGGTCCCCAGCAGCACGAATCGCGTCAGTGAGTCTTCCCTTGATGAGTTTCTCTAGCACTTTCCCAGCCGTGTCTAGCATGCATAACGGGCGGTATGCAGACGGCAATTCGGGATTTCCCTTCCCCTTGCTGACCAGCACGAGCCTCGCCACCTTCCATCGTACCGGGAAAACCCCGTCCCGTAGTCAAGCGTTGAATGTGCTGAGCAGCAAGTCAGGACAATGGTGATAGACGGGCCGCAACACCTCAGCTGGAACACCATCTGGACCTGGAGCCATCCTCGCTTTCAATGAGAGGACTGCCTCCTCCAGTTCCAGCTGTGTGAAGAGTGGGCACTCGACTGCTGTTTCACCATGGACAGCGTCAACACGGACGGGATGGGCGGGGAAGAGTCCCCGCACTATCGCGTCCATCTTTTCCGCGTCATGTATACAAGGCTTCCGTAGGGCACCAAGTTTCCCCATGACCAGCTTGTAGCCAAGGCCCCACGGATCCCTATTTACATCATCTACGAGGTCTTGCCAGCATCGGGCCCTGCTCTTATTAATAAGCCTGCGAAGATATTTCCTGTCGGACCTGTATGCTGCTAGCCTAGTGTCTGCCTCCTCCCGTGTTCGCGCCCGCTGGGCCTCTCGCCGAAGTTTGTGACACTCGCTTCTTTGTTCAGCGATCTCGTTTTACCACCAGTATACTGGAGGCTTACCGTGTCGGGGTCTCCGACGGGCATGGAAGACTCGCAAGCAGCTATGATGGTACTCATAGTTGAGTTCACCAAGTCCTTGGCTGTAGGCCCTCTACTCCCTGGCGGAGCTCCCAGCAACGGTGCGCCTGCCGTAAGCGCGTCAGCGAACCTCTCAACGTCCATCCTCCCAGTCCTCCATCCGAGAATTGAAGTTTGGGCACATGCACGCAGAGTGGCACTGTCGTGAATCTCAACCGCTATATACTGGTGATCACTAGCCGAGTAGTCCTCTAGTACTCGCCAGTTGTGTACTCTAGGTACCAGGGACTCCGAAGCGAGTGTCATATCGGGTATGGTTCCTACGCAACCCCAGCGGCGGAAAGTAGGGGTGTTACCAGTATTTAGGACAAAAAGCGCTGTTCTGGCCGCCATGTCCAAGATTTGCTTTCCCCTTGGGTCGGATTGTGGCATACCCCATTCAATGGCTCTAGCGTTGAAGTCTCCCCTGACCAGCATCTGGCCCTCTGTGTTCGAGACAGCGTCCTCCAGGGCATCGAGTTTGGTTCGAAAGGATCGCATTGCCTCGTTAGGCGTCAGATAAACACTGAAATATGTTATTCCTGAACACCGCACCCACACAAAACCATCCCCGCGTCCATGGCCCGGCACCTGAAGGCGGACGCTGTCTCGAACCCAGATGGCCGAGGTACCAGATTTGTCAGGGTACCACGCTTGCGAGTCCTTGTTATGATGTTGCTCGCTCAGCAACAGGAGGTCAGCTTTCTTATCCCTCGCAAACTGCTCAAGTAGGTCCTGGGCGTTTGTGCTTCGGTCCAAATTGACCTGCAGGATACGGATCATTTGAGTATCGATATGGCTTTAGTTAGGGCCTCCTTGAAAACCCAGCATCTCCCTGTCCCCGGCTCATGTTTGAGGTCGCCGGGTGCTAGCTTAGCATGCTTGCAAAGAATGCATTTTGCCTCGTTCGTGCACTCCTTTCTTTTGTGCCCCGTTTCACCACATTTGTAGCACAGAGATCTCCTGTCGGGTCCCTTACAGCCATACGCGGCGTGTCCGTATTCAAAGCATCTGAAGCAGCGGATAGGGATCGCTCTTCTCCGTATCCTGCAGATCACCCAACCTATCTTAATTTTGCCCTTCGCCAGGATTTGCTGGGCGTCTTTATCAGCTAGTTCGACAATAGCCATGCGTTGCCCCCTTGTGTTTTCACGTGTCAATCTTGCCTTGACTGCACTTAAGCTGGGGAACTCCCTCCTAATGGCATCTTCTACTTCAGCTTTGTCCGTGACAAGAGTCAGATCATTGCAATTAATCAAATGAATGCTTGTACATTTTTTTGTGGCTTTTATGATATTTTTCAGGAAAATATAACATTGTTGGCCGCACCACTGGAAATGAAGAAAGTGAAGAAGGCAGTTTTGATATTCATATCCAAATGAGGAACAACAGTTGGCTATTATTTCTTATGTGCATATCATTCAAGAAGAGTACGGTTGATTTGAAGCCCATGGGTAAGAAAGGCAAGAAAATGGTATTCTTTCCAATTTCTTCAGTCAAACACATACACTACATTAAGATACAGATACGTTAACAAGGAAAAGAAGAACTGTACTGAATCTGCCCTACGCCACTGCCGATAATTAGTCAGTCATTATTGACGTCGACGGTTCAGAACGCACCCTCTAACCTCCCGCTATTCCTGAACCGCTTTTTTTCAGCTGAGAGGAAGATGAGCGTGTGTGTGCAAATTAACGTTATATAGGAAGCCATATGGCAGCAGACCGTACTACCACATACATGACCATTAGTAGGTGGCGTTGTAGGCCAACTACATGGTAGGATATGAAGAATCATGTAGGTGCCAACGAAAATTCGAAGTTTTGTACAGTTTTGAGACGGACTTTGTAATAAACATAAGCAGTCGAGCAGCCCCGTGGTGATCAGGAATGGCTGCTCCTGAAGAGATAAGGTGGTCACCCCGTCGAAACTGCTTAGTTTGTTGTTTTACTAGAGTAAAATAAACTGCATCCGTCAAGTTTCCATTCTTTAGGCAGAGATGAGTGGTTCACTTCAGCCACTTTAACATCTTTAGGTTTGACATTCCCCTTGTAATGCAACGACCTTCTTCTGTGAAAGTAACGGTTGCTTTTTGTGTAATGTTTGCGTTTGTCTCAAGCCCCCGTGTCCGCTAACTTTAACGAGGCAAAAAAGATATTGAATTACTGTAGAGTAGCTTAATTGGCACCTAATAGAACTTTTCTAAAGACAATAAAAATTGATCGGTGCGTCTTGTAGAGTAGAGTACGCGTGATAAGTATTTTGTAGTGTAGCTTCCTGGCTCGACAAGAACCCGCCTCATATGATCCCGCAAATGCTAGTCGTCAAGCACGCGTACGCGGTCGTTAAGCGAAGCTAGTTAGCTGAGCTCGGTGTTGTTTATAGCTCGCTGACACTTATGCCAAACCATCGGCACCCGTGTCATACACGAACATTAAAAAAATCATTACAATGGCGCCCAACGTGGGGCCCGAACGGGAAACAACATCACTCTCCTTCGAGTTCTCACATTTTTAATTTTGCTGTCGGCAGATGAACCGATTCAATTTTTATTGTCGCCCTCACCATTTGATATTAACATAGCATACTTTGGAGGGTTCCATAAAGTAAAGATAGAGTCACCGATAAACTTTCTTTTGGTGTTGTTTGTCTTGTCTTCGGTATAATAAGGTCTATAGCATCTTCTGGAGTTCTTTGTTCGTGGTGGCTCTGCCGCCTGAACATGCCGATGAAGTTATGGAGTAGTTCGTCCCTTAATGTTACCAAAAGAAAGGTTTGCACATTTTTATAAAGTTTGTAGTCGGACAGTTCTAATTATAAACAAACTGAAGGTGCCTGGGGTTTTCAAATACACTGCTTGGAGTTGCATCAGTTTTTGCTGGGAGCTAATCTGATGACCGTCAGTGATAAAATCCGCATAAACAATTAGTCCTGACCAACACCTGATTTGTTTTTATGATTGGTTAGCGGTTTTTATTAGCATTCTTTCGTTGAAGACAGGGACTTGTATTCAAGGAGAGGGGCCTGAAATTATAACAACCATATCTCCACTGCGGAAACAATTGTTTCTTTACAGGTGAAGAGCGAAACGCTTCAGTCTCTCCATGTCTGGGTCAGCATCGAAGAGACTGTCCTGTAATAAACATAAGCAGTCGAGCAGCCCCGTGGTGATCAGGAATGGCTGCTCCTGAAGAGCTAAGGTGGTCACCCCGTCGAAACTGCTTAGTTTGTTGTTTTACTAGAGTAAAATAAACTGCATCCGTCAAGTTTCCATCCTTTAGGCAGAGATGAGTGGTTCACTTCAGCCACTTTAACATCTTTAGGTTTGACATTCCCCTTGTAATGCAACGACCTTCTTCTGTGAAAGTAACGGTTGCTTTTTGTGTAATGTTTGCGTTTGTCTCAAGCCCCCGTGTCCGCTAACTTTAACGAGGCAAAAAAATATTGAATTACTGTAGAGTAGCTTAGTTGACATTTAATAGAACTTTTCTAAAGACAATAAAAATTGATCGGTGCGTCTTGTAGAGTAGAGTACGCGTGATAACTATTTTGTAGTGTAGCTTCGTGGCTCGACAAGAACCCGCCTCATATGATCCCGCAAATGCTAGTCGTCAAGCACGCGTACGCGGTCGTTAAGCGAAGCTAGTTAGCTGAGCTCGGTGTTGTTTATAGCTCGCTGACACTTATGCCAAACCATCGGCACCCGTGTCATACACGGACATTAAAAAAATCATTACAACTTCTGCTGTGAAATCTAGTTGGCCCACGAAGAACAATATAGCGTTCCTAGTGAAGTGAAACTTACTTCCGTTTTTATTTTCGTGTAATTTTTATCGCCTTCCAAAGTGAATGAATAGAAGTGTGCTTACATCTCAACGCTGAGTTATCAGTGGAAGGTGCAAAACATGTGCTTCATTTGCTTGTCGTGAAAAGTTTAGGAGTAGGGAAAGATAAATTTTGGTAATCCCAATCCTTAAAGGATTTGATTATATTTGGTGGATTAGAAATAGCATCATGAGCAATTCCTCCCATAATGTAGGTTTTGTTAGAGATGATGGTGACAAAGCAGAAAGAGGACAGAGTACCTAACCTCAGAGTGAGTAAAGTGTGAACCCAAAGGGAGTAGCTAATCACAATATTTTTGTGTCGGTGCAGATCGACATGGTGCATCGGGCAACCGGGGAATGCCTTGCCGAGGAAGGTTCTACGCCAACGTGGACCAAAGGCGCACCCAGCTTCACGGAGTCAAGTTCTAGTGGTGAATTAGCAATCTCCGAGAACTCATCACCGTTAAATCTGCTTAGCTCAGATCGACATAAACCTACTGTCGAGGATAATCGGGATTCGCTCACATCCGAAAGGTTAAATACATTCAATGTCCGTATGAAACATAAATCGAAAATACAGTTAATCTTAACAGTGACATAGTTAGGAGTAATTGAATATTTGCGACAACGTAAAAGCTTGCAAAATTCGAACGAACAAAACTCCTAACCTGTATACTGTGTGTTTTATTACATCAAATTATAATTTTTATTATAAAATTTTTTATTTATATTTAATTATCGTTAGAATCATTAGAAGTTAGTATTGGCAATGTGCTCAATAAAAAATTAGATAACGTTTTTAGATTTATAATTAGCTAATATTGAATCGTACTAGATTCGTGGTGATAAATAATGATATTCAATTGATTGTTAACTACTCAGAAACGAGTACTATAAAAATACAACTTGAAGTTAATGATACTTTTAGGCAAAGTATAGATGTTATGTAAATTTATTACTTGATCTATTCAGTATTTTTTTGTACTTCATTTTCAATTGCGTTGAAATGCCATATTGTTTAAGTGTATACACTGGTTTCGATTTAGAAGTAATGATATTATTTTCTAAGGACATGACAGAAAAGGAACATGTTTTAAACAAAATCAAGAAAAAAAACAATAATTGAAAGGGAGAGATACAAATCACATTTTAAAGTGTTTGTTCATAATAAGTATACACTGCAATTGCCTATTAACATTGCACATCAAGCAATTTGAAAGTAACTATCAGCTAATATTGATGTCAGGCACTCATAACATATTGTATAGTTTCCATATAGTCGTATTTGTTTGAAATTTCTTAAAAAAAATAAGGGAAATAGCTTCCAACTTATTGCTAGTTGTATAATGCATTTCTATTATTGCGACTTTACATGAACTGTTCAAACTTTTGGCATGCCATTAAGGATTATTTTATTTTCTAGTCCTCCATTTGATATAAAAGATTGCCAAAATTGCTCAAAATGAACGGCTTGAAAGTACAGTAATTTCAAAGTAATTAGCAAGTTGCTCCCGAGTATTTGAAAATTGGAATATTTAAAATATGCTAACTGTAATAAGTATTTACTTTTTCGTTAAAAATCTGGAACACGCTAGCAAGGAAATTTCAATAGCCAACAATTCCAAAAAACATCCCTAAACCAAATCGAGGGAAAAAGCGGAATAATTTTGTATTTGTTCCGGATTGATCTTCACTAAAGCTATTGAAATCTTTAACGAAAATGCTTTCTTGTAACTTTGCGTACGTTAATTATTTTTTTTTTTATGTCGAAACAACACTTGAAAATCGATTTTGAAGAGAAAGAAATAAGAAAAAAAGAATTTTATGTTAAATTTATGACGTCATAAATTCCTTTAAAACATTTGTATTATGATTAAAACCCAATATTACAGACTGCTGCCCTCCATGATAATAGCTAAGCATTCATAAAAAGCAAATTACGTAGATAAGCAGCAAACATGGTAGTGCAGAATTTGTCCTTTGACGAAAATTAATTTAGTTGAAATAAAAAAAAACAGAGCAAATTATTAGATGTTACAAACTTATAAAATGAAGGAATAGTTAAAGAAAATATAGCGGAAAATAATATTGACCTGTAATATTTTATACTGATAGCATTTTGTTTAGCATGTTGGTTTCAAACTCGAAAAAGAAGCCATATCAAGATGTTGTGATTTACATTTATTTTGATTTAAGAATAGTCTTAGGCTTATCCATTATTACAATCATAATAAAGATATTCATGTTTTTTTACTTGGGTAATCTTTCAGTTTATGCTTAAATTTGTTATGCCTTATTGTATGAGAAAGATGACAAGCAAAATAAAGAATCATTTTAACTGGGAAGAAAAAGAAGCATATACCATGAATTGATAAATAAGATAACAACGACTTTTCTTTCCACCAAACCCTTCTTTTTTTCAACAGGAATGGTAGCGAACGGTGAGTATGCCGTTACAAGGATAGGGTTTTAAAAATCTGCGGATGGCCGGTTTCGCGTCGCGTTTGGTTCGCGGTACCATAGTTCGTTTTGAAATTTTTCGGTACTGCGTTGGGAAAAAGTAACAGAAAATTCAGGAACACGAAATTAAATCTAGTTTTTATTTTTTCTGACTTGAGTGAATGGAAGCTGAATACGGAATAAGGTAATGATATACTTCTTTTCCGTCTGCTGTATTTTTAGATGCGTTTGAAATGAGCACTTGATGATGGCTGAAACACGTAATTGAACGTAATCCATTTTTAAAACCTGCGACCAAAATCTTCTCCGAACTAGCTGGCTGACAAGCAGCCACCACAAAATGGATTATGAGTGCACAGACTGATTGACTGGTTGGTATCATTCGTTGGCACGACTCAGACTTCACGTCTAGAAACGATGAGAGGTCGGTTCAGATTTTCTACGAGAAATCTCGATGTTCAAGCGGTTTCAAACCGGAAATCATTACAGAACGAGCCTTTCATGTGTATCGAAATATTTAGGATTGTAATCTCGTGCCCAAAGTCGGAGTTCAGAATCGCTATTGATGTGCAGGAATTTTGTAACTTCACGTATGTTGACAAGAAAATTCACCACAAAATGACTGGTTTTAAGGTCAAGACGGCAAGGGCATGAAGATTTGCTTTATCTTCTGTGGAGCATAAATCCGCCCGAGAGAATTGTGCGTCAGGTTTTATAGAATCAGAAAGAAAAAGGAAATACTCTAACTTTGAATTCGAAAGATTTACAGCCAGGGATTCTAGGGACCCTTTTTCATTTCACCAGATCTAGAGGTTTCCAATGGTGGTAGGCTTTAAATAGATCGATTACTATTCGCCACCAATAGGAAAAAAAATTGTGTGTATAATTACCACGACAAAGTCCTAGCGATGGCCACTAGTTCTAAACTAATTGTCGAAAAATAATTGACATTCAAAATATATGAAATCGCACATTGCCACTTGGATCCAGAATGCATACTTTCAGCGTTTTGCCAACCCTACCCAGAAACATAAATTTACCCTAATTAGCTTAGTCCCAAATGTTTTCATAGATGATTTTGATCTTTCATTATGTCTATAACTTCTGAACCAGTGTTAACTCAAATCCATTCACTAAGAGCCCTAAAGTCAAACTCAAAAGCTATGAAATCCAAGGATTTTCACTAACAGGTAACAGGTACCAACAGGTACAATGCTCATTTCCTACATTTTTTGAGGCTGATCAAGCTGGGACGGAGCAAGCTAGGAATTGGTGGCTGAATGACAATGTCTAGATTATTCGTATTTGCTTCGTGTTTCTTGTTACTTAGTTTTCTGAGTTTCAGCTCATTATTGCTGCATTTGTGCTGTTGTTGTAAAAATTAGTGATAGTTTTCAATATTAGGATACGCATGCGAGTATTTTTATTATATTAGGCCTAAAAATAAGTTTTCATGATTAGGCTCTTTGAGGAACGGAACAAATGGAGAGGCTATGCTTACATAAACTGCATAGGAAATGATATGGCCACAATCTGAGCCTGATCGCCATTTCGTTTCCAATTTCTTCTGTCGGGAGTCCGATTGTCAATTTGACGACTTAACATGGACGCGAAATTTACCTGGCGCGTGAGATACGATTCGGAATTTAGTCGTTTTTTCGGTTCGAGAACGTGTCCGAAGTTACATATTGACTGTAGTGAAAGTAACATTACACCTGGTTTAGGGATAACAACATTTTAAGGAGTGAAATTGTAAATCGGAGTGAGGAACTCAATTAAAATGGTATGTGCGTTATTGCTAGAAAACGATGGGTTATCGATACGAAAGTATTTTCTATCTTAAATAGCCATAATGTTTTATTTGTGTTCAATGCTATTTTCTGGTTTTGTGAAATCTTATTTGCAATCAAATTATATTTGCGAGTGCATAAGCTTTTGCTTACTTTCTTGTGACAACCCAGTGGGTGCCCCTTAGCTTGTTATCGAGGTCGCAGGGGTAGGTGCAAAGAGACACATGGTTTGGCAGCCGGTCGCAGGGGTTGTTGCGTACACATGGATGTCCACTTCGTTTTTATCCAAAACTGACGTAAGATAGGAAGCCATATGGTAGCAATTCGCATATGTATTAGTCTGCCTACTATAGACAAGCTTCTGTGAGCTGTCAGCCAAGTGCGGCATAAGCAAATGCTTATATCGCGTAATATGTACTATTTTCCCGAATGAAAACCTACGGAAGGCACTCCATGCATGCTTAAAATTTACCTTGCCCTGCCCATTGCACTCCTAAACTTTTCAAGGCGAGCAAATGAAGCACATGTTTTGCACCTTCCACAGATATATCAGCGTTGAGAAGTAAACAAACTCATATTTATTCATTTTGGAAGGCGATAAAAATTAAACTGGTATAAGTACTGAAATAATGTTCACTTCACAAGAACCGCTATTGTGTTCACCGGGGACCATCTGGATTTCACCGTAGAAATCCGTCTCTTAGTCGTACAAATCATCGAATTTTCGTTGGTGCCTCCACAATTCTTCATATACCGCCATGTAAGTTATCCAGCAAAGTCGGCCTGCTAATGGTCCTGTGAAGGTAGTAAGCGTTGCTGCCATATGGCTTCCTATGTAACGTCAGTTTTGGTTTTATCTTCTTCCTCCTTTGAGAATGGAACGCTGGAGTGGAACATCAACTCAAATTTTGTCATCATTTCCCGATGCGCCACGAACGTTGCTCTGTTGATTTAATTTTGGAAGAGTGTAGTCCAAAACTGACGATAGATACAAGCCGTATGGTAGCAATTTGCATATGTATTAGTCGGCCTACTATGGACAAGCTTCCGGTAGCTGTCACCCAACTACGGCATTAGCAAATGCTTATATTTCGTCATATATACTATTTTCCGAATAAAAAACGTGCGGAACGCATTCCGTGCATGCTAAAAATTCACCTTGTATAGCCCATTGTACTCCTAAACTTTCCAAGACGAGCAAATGGAGCACACGTTTTGCACCTTCGACTGATAGCTCAGCGTTGAAACGTAAACAAACTCCTATAAATTCACTTTTGAAGGCGATAAAAACTAAACGGGTATAAGAACTGAAATAATTTTCACTTCACTAGGAGCGCTATTGTGTTCTCCGCGGATCATCTGGATTTCACTGTAGAAATCCGTCTCTAAACCGTACAAAACCTCGAATTTTTGTTGGCACCTCCACAATTCTTCATATAACGCCATGTAAGTTAGCCAGCAAAGTCGGCCTACTAATGGTCATGTGTGTGGTAGTAAGCGCTGCTGCCATATGGCTTGTATCCATCGTCAGTTTTGGTGTAGTCTAACAAGGGAGCTACAATTTAGATATATTTGAAAATTCAAAAGTTAACTGCCATTGCATAATTGATTGATAATGTTCCTATTTTAGACTTGAATAGTTTGCAAAACTTTATTTGGATAAAACGAAACTCACAGCGACATTTGATAAGCAAAAACTAAATCTGTTCCTTAGATAATTACAAATTCAACTACTACTCGTTTATTCTTTTATATATTTTCACCTCACTTTTCCTTTCATAATCGTCTTAAGTGGAATTACGGTGAAACGTATAATCGTTGAGCTTGACCTTCGCTATGTGTGAGAAAACTACATGCTTTTAAGGTGTACTAATTTGTTGAGATATCGCCTAACTGAAATTGATTCTGATTTTAATTTCCCAATAAAATAGTATTTTGTTTTGATGTATTTTACTGCTATAAGCTTAACTAACAAGCTGAAGTATCGTTTGTTGTTCATGTGCTCACCATATGCAACAAAGAGTTGCTTTCCGATGCATGCCACTTGAACATTTTTAAGTATACTATTCAGAGTAAATAAAAGTTTCTCGTAGCTGACAGTAAATTGCCTTACAGTCAGTATATTGCTGTAGGCGAGACTTGTGGTTGGTGAGTGATTAGTCCTAAAAATTCAACGTTTCTCTTCGAATGAACTATCCTGCGCCCAAATAATAAATGTATCTCTTTGATATAGGCTATAAAATTGATCAAAAGTTTTGATATACAAAATTCGAATTATTTGTCCAAAGCATCTTTTTGAAGAGTTCATATATCCTTCTGCTTGTTAATATAAAGACTCAATATTTCGAAATTACTTTTATTCACTTGAATATTCAATAATATAATAAATGGAATTCATTCAATATATGCCTACAGTTACAAAAATAATAGTAACAACTTCGGGACTCTGCTTTCCGCTTCCGGGGATAAGATAGCTTCGACATCCAGAGAGGCGCTTGAAATCAATACTGTCGCTAAGCAAAAATACAAATATGTCTGAGATCCAGATGAGATTTATAAAAGTAAACAATTTACCAATAGTTGTCCATTAATAATTTTTTCATCTCCATATATTCGTATGTCCAGTATCATTTAACAGACTCCTGGAAAAAGAAATAAAATTGATTTTACTAATAAAATTATTCAAGCAATATGCTGGCAAAACTTGCCCCCAAAATGCAGGTGCTACTACGCGAAAACTAATATAATAAAATGGTCGCCCCCGAAATGTAAACATAATCATGCACGAATTGGAAGCAGTGATTTTGAGTGAAAAAACACTTCTAAATATTGTATTGTGTTTTCTACATTTTATGTTGTTACTGACCTATGAAATAATACTCCTGTGGGCTGACGGTGCGTTCTATTTTTGCATATTTTCAAAATGCACATGATTTTAGAAAATTTTCTGCATTTTCCTACTTTTCCGTTGAAATATAAAGTTTTTTCACTTGCAATCTAACCGATAGATTGTCTCTTATTGTCTTGTTCATGAATAGCGCACAAATCACAAATTTTCACTGATTTTAACACAAAATCCCACAGCAAACGAGTTTGTTTACGCGGTTTCACAGCCGAATTTGACAGCAAATTCAAAAAAATCATATGATTATATGAAGATTACTCCTTATCGACAGCGAGAATTGATGACAAGAAAAATCAGTGTTCCATTAGCATCGAGCCGTTCCTGTTAGCTACCTGTTCTAATTGCTCCTCAAAGTTTAGGCCTTTGAGGAACGGAACAAATGGAGTGGCTATGCTCATATAAGCTCCATAGAAAATGATGCGACCACCTTCTGAGCATGATTGTCATTTCATTTCCAATAATTTCCACAATTTCTCCTCTCGAGAGCCAGATTGTCAATTTGACGACTAAACATGGACGCGAAATTTACCTGGCGCGTGAGATACAATTCGGAATTTAGTCGTTTTTTCGGTTCGAGAACGTGTCCGGAGGTACATATTGGCTGTAGTGAAAGTAATATTACACCCGGTTTAGGGATAACAACATTTTAAGGAGTGACATTGTAAGTCGGAGCGAGGAACTCAATTAAAAGTGTAATGTGCGTTATTGCTAGAAAACGATGGGTTTTCGATACGAAAGTGTTTTCTATCCTAAGTGGCCATAATGCTTTATTTGTATTCAATGCTATTTTCTTGTTCTGTGAAGTGTTATTTGCAATAAAACCATATTTACGAGTGCATAAGCGTTTGTTTACTTTCTTGTGACAATCCATTGGGTTCCCCTTAACTAGCTTTAGAATCACGGTCGCAGGGGTAGGTGCAAAAAGACACGTAGTTAGGCAGGCGGTCGCAGGGGTTGTTGCTACAACGTGTACACATGGATGTCCACTCCGGTTTTATCTTGTTCCTCAAAGGTTTAGGCCAGAGCATATATACCTAAGATTAATAAGAACTGGATGGGCTAAGCTCATATAAAATGCATGAGAGAGCATGCAACCGGTTTCTGCTCTCTTCCAAGTGAACAGTCTGTCATTTCCTCCCCGTCTGCCTCTTGCTGGTCACTTTCTTGTTCCAAAAGCTGACTAGGTGTGAACTGACTGTCAAGTTGACTGATGCAAATTGGACGCCAAATTGGCCAATTTGCAAGTTTCGTCGCGAATTTTATCCGATATTAAATCTGTGGAAAGTGTTCGCGATCTAAATTCGTTCCAAGTGTTTAAACATTCGATTGGAGTTTGTGATTTAAGTTACTTTAACGTGTGACACTGTGTAATTAACTTAGAATTTCAAAATGAAATGTGTAGTGCCTTCGTGAAAAAATCATAGTGGAAAAGGATCTGTACGTGTTTCCTTTCACAAGTGAGTAGTTATTATATTAATGTTTTGCATGTTTCTCATACAATGCTGAAGGTTTTTCAAATAGAAAGCAAATTTTTGGTACTGTATGAAAATTTGTTTACATTGAGCAGCAGCCATGTCTGCTTGTGCAATTTGGCTCTCTCTAAGGTTGTAAACAAGAGCGTAGCAGTAGGAAAAGTGGTCGCAGGGGTTGTTGCAACCATATTGTCACGTGGTTGTCCACTCCAGTATTATTTAATTACTCAATGATATATACTAGATATGCTCTGGTTTAGGCCTTTGAGAATTGAACACCAACTCAAATTCTGTCATCATTTCCAGATCCGCCATGAACGTTGCTCAATTGATTTAATTTTCTAAGGGTGTAGTTTAAAAAGGGGTATATAATTTAGAAAATTCTGAATTTGTGAAAGTTAACCGCCATTGCATTATTGGTTGATAATGTTCCTATTTCATACTTAAATAGTTTGTGAAATTTTATTTAGATAAAAAGAAACCTCACAGTGACATTTAATAAGCTAAAAATAAATCTGTTTCTTAGGTAATTAAAAATTCAACTACTACCAAAATTATAATCGTTCATTCTTTTATACTTTTTCACCTCCCTTTTCCGTTCATAAAGAGGCTTTGGAACGTCTGCGGTGGAATTAAGGTGATGCAGATGGAAATTCATATTTCACTACATAGATAAAATTTCTATATCGGAAAATGAAACTCAATTTACGACTTAACTGTTTTACGCTGTTTTATTAACTCGAATGTACGATGACAATCATTTAACTTTTCAGTTTAATTAAATAAAGTATAATTATTGAAACTAGTAAAATTTTATCAGTAATTATGAACGCTCTATTTGACATAGTTTTATGAACTAAAAAATATTTTATTTTTATACTTGACGATTCATCAACGGCTACTATTTCTTTTTGTGTGGGTTTTAATCTTCGCTATGTGTGAAAGTACTACATGCCTTTAAGTTGCACTAATTTGTCGAGATATCGCCTTACAAAAATTCATTCTGATTTTCATTCCACAATGAAATATTATTTTGTGTTAATATATTTTTCTGCTGTAAGCTTAATCAACAAGCTGAAGGTTTGTTTGTCATTCATGTGCTCACCATATGCAATAAAGAGTTGCTTTCCGATGCATGCAACTTGACCATCTTTAAGTATACTATTCAGAGTAAATAGAAGTTTCTCGTAGCTGGCAGTAAATTGCCTCACGTTCGTATATTGCTATTGCCGAGACTGGATCGATTTGATAAAAAATAGCTTGATATGATCTGATTTAATTTATCCGAGGGAACAAATTTGAGCATAGTATTGGTTATAAATATGTCTATTACTGTTGAAATTCTCAAACCAGTGTTTGTTCCTAAAAATCCAACGCTTCTCTTTGAATAAATTACACGTCACCCCGATACTAAATTTATCGCATTGATATAGGCTATAAAATTGATCGAAAGTTTTAATACAACATTTAAATTATTTGCATAAAGCATCTCCTTCAAGAGTTCATATATACTTCTGCTTGTTAATATAAAGACTAATTATTTCGAAAATATTTTTATTCATCTGAAAATTCAATAATATAATAAATGGCATTTATGATATATATGCCTACAGTTTAAAGAATAAAAGTAACAACTTCTAATGAATCATGCGACGCCGCTGGCGACCACTACCAACACACCTTGCTGCTATGTGGCTTGTCATCTCATGTTGGTTGTGATGGGTGCACATCCCACGTCAATTTTGTCGTGGGATGTCACAGTGAATTGGCAGCCACATGGTAGTGGAGAGAAGATGTAGTGGCCGCCACCCAAGAACTGTCGGCTGTCAAGGGACTCGCATACGAAATAGAATGGAGAGAAGCTAAATTTGCATCCGTATTGACATTGCTTTGCGTAAGCACTACTGCTCATAATCAGGCTCGGTTCCATAGTGTACGCTGTATAAAATTTCAGGCAGTCCGATAGTGAACCCATGTCCAGCGACCTTCTGCAGTGCCCCATAACCACCTTTCCAAACGGAAGTGTGTGCGTGAATACAATGCATCCAGCTCTTGGCTACGTTCAAGTTTCAGAAGATATACGTGATGAATATGTGATGAATGTTATTCGTACAGATTTGACTAATTAATAAGCAACCTAAGCTTTCGTCTGACTGGATCGTTGCCATAGTCTTATAGGCACATGTACGGAATTAACTCATCGCTACAAACTGCTCAAACTGGAATGACATCTTTCTGGTGTACGAATAATACGTAAGCAGAGCATATCTACTAAATAGCAGCTGCAATTAGAACAAATTTTATTTCTTACGATACTTATGGAGTTGAGAGAATCGGACTAAAAGTGCGCATGTATGGTAAACAAAAACTTGAAGTTGCTTGCAATTTTACCAACACATGGTAAACTTTAATCCATCTTTCACACGTTTATTTGCCTCTCTTTTCATTTTGACAGCTCCTCGATTGCAGGTGCTATTTAGTATATATGCTCTGACGTAAGTGCATAATGAAACGAAAGAAAAATGACAAGAAGAATGCAAAAGTACATTCGTTTTGCAATCATCAAAATCATAGAGCGAACTCCTGTTGATGATTTACGAAAAAGAAAAAATTAAAATAAAATATTCATCTTAGATACGATATAAAAGATTTAAAAAACAAATATATTTGCAACTAACGTAGTCTAATAGAAACCAAGATTATAGACGTATATGCATAACATAAAAAAAGGAAAACATATTCTATAAACGATTATATATTTGTTCAAATGTGTTGATCTAGATTTTTTAAATAGTTTTCTCAAGTTCCATATATTTTCTTACTTAAACAAACGAGGAAACATTTAAAAATATGGTTTGAACCTTGACGTGATAGTAAATAAAATTAAATAACAAACAGAACGCTAGCGAAAGACAAGGACATATGAAAAATTACTGACCTGACAACTACAGAAACAACTCTAGGAAAATATTTCGATATAATTTGTGATATAACAACTACGCGGTAAACAATGTGAGATTTGCGAAATTACGTGTCTCGATTTTATACACACGATTTATATGTACGTAAAGAAAAAAATTGATACGACAAAACATTCATCTTTTCATTTCACTATTCCAATTGAAAAGAAATGATTCTCAAAGCGAATAATTTATAAAATCAATATAGAGACACGAAATGAAACTTTTGATTTTTTTTACGAAACGAAACAAAAGGTTTTGACAAGCAAATAAAAACCAATTGATACGGTAACCTTCTGTGATTGCAAAGAAAACAATATTTTCCGTTCAATTTGCGAATAAGTTCTTTTATAAATACCACAAAAAGTACGATGCAACAAACAATTGAAGAATTCGTTAATGAACTAAAGAAACACAACATTTAGCGCAGAAAGCATTATGTGTAAATCATTTGCAAAGTAGATGATAAAGTTTAGATGAGAAAAAGAATGAATTTATTAGATATGACCTGATCGCAATTTGATTTAGACTTCACGTCTTAATCGACTACTTATAATTTTTTTTAAGATATATTTCTGCATTTTGTTCTATCGTAGTTGGTTATAGCGCTAGTTTGATTTTAACGTTTTTCAATAAGATATCTAGTTAAGAATTATACATTTATATATTTTGTATACTGTACAACTATCTCAATGAATCGCACAGAAAATAATTAGAATGAATTAAAAATAAAAGGAAGAAAATACGAAAAGATTATTTTAAAACAGTAAATGGTCTTAAAAACGTTTACGTTCCACATTTTAAAACACAACCAATAATGGATTGCTTCTTTTTGATTTAATGTATGTTTTTATTGAACAATCGATTCCTATTCGCATGAGATATAGAAGGGTAGACGGCAACTCATGCATGTATATATACCTAAATATTATTGAATGTGATTTGAGTTAATTTTTACATGATACCAGTAGATAATTTTTAAACTTTGATAATTCAGTTGGAACGAATTATAATTTTAAAGCTATTTTCTCCAGATTTCTCTTTAAAGAAAAAAAATAAAGACGAAAATGAATTGCTAAACACTAACAACGACTTTCCTTTCCAGTGATCCCTTCTTTCAGTGGGAAGTAGAGTGCATGATATGTATGCCGTCGCGAGGGTAGGGCTTGAGAAAATTCACTGAGGCCGCTTTCGCGTCGCGCGCGGTACGCGGTACTTTTGTTGGTTTTGCCTTTTCCTTAAGGTAGCTTTCGTCGGGTTTAATTTAACGTAGTATGTTTTTCGGTACCGCGTCGGTGAAATTCGGGGTCGCGAAATGGAGGTTAGGTTTTTGTACTTTGACGGGATCGATCAAGAAATACGGAGTAACGTAAAGTAGGTTTCCTCTCCGTATGATTGTGTTTTTGACGCGTTTGAAACGGGCGTTTAATGGTGGCTGAAAAATTGTAAATGAGCGTAATCCATTTGGAGACCCGCGACCGAAATCCTCTTTTATTTGCAAGCAATTGAACCAACACATGGTAAACTTTAATCCAACCTTTACGAGTATACGTTTATTTTCCTCTCTTTTCATTTTGACAGCTCCTCGATTGCAGATGCTAGTTCGTATATATGCTCTGGTCTAGGCTAGGAACATTTTGACAGCATTGCATTAGTATAAGATGAAGTTTTTGATTGAATATAATCAAAATCTGGGTATAACATATTACTAGTAGGATACAAGTGCATTGTTTTGTTGGTTGGTTTTTTCTCCTTTTTCCAAATGAATCATAATGTATGAGATAATTTTAATTGTTTTGAATTTAATTATATTATTTTGATTGAAATTTATTGATTGACAACGTATGTACTTAGGAACCCATTTATGCCATTGAGTTTCACAAAAAAGTGACGTAAGATAGGAAGATATATGGCAGAAGCGCTGCACTAAAGTGGACTATCAACTCAAATTTTGTCATAATTTCCAGATGCGCCACGAACCTTCCTCTTTTGATCTAATTTTCCAAGGATGTTGTTTTAAAAGGGAGCTAAACTTTAGGAATTTTGAATCTGTTATACTTAACTACCGTTGCATTAATGATTCTATTTCAGACCTTACTAGTTTACAAACCTTTAATTGACTAAATAGAAACCTCAGAGCGAAAGTTAATAACCAAAGAATAATTCAGTTACTCTCCGATCTAGCTGGCCGACTAGTAGCCACCGCAAAAATGGATTACGGTGCACGGATTGAATGACCGGTTGGTACCATTCGTTGGCATTATTCAGACTTAACGTCTAGAACCGATGAGAGGTTGGTTTCTCGTTTGGACTTAGACATAAGAATCATTACAAACTTCGGGATTCTGCTGTCCGCTTTCGAAGATGAAATAGCTTCCCCATCCAGTGAAGCGCTTGAAATCAATACTGTCGCTAAGCTCGTTGCATTTGCCTGCAAAAATACAAATATGTCGGAAATACAGATGAGATTCATAAAAGTAAACAGTTTACCGGTTGTTGTTTATTAATTATTTTTTCATCTTCATATACTCCTTTGTCCAATACCATTTGACAGACTCCTTGAAAAAGAAATAAAATCAACTTTATCAATAAAATAATTCCAGGAATATGCTAGCGAAAAATTTCCCAAAAATTCAGGCGGTACTGCGCGAAAACTAACCGAATAAAATGGTCGCCACCGAAATGTAAACATAATCATGCATGAATCGGAAGCAGTGATTTTGAGTGAAAAAACACTTCTAAATATTGTCTTGAGTTTTCTACGTTATCTGTTTTTACTAGCCTATGAAATGATAATCCTGTGGGCTGACGGTGCGTTCTATTGAGTTTAGAAACTTCCTTGCATTTTCCCACTTTTCCGTCGAAATATAAAGTTTTCTCACTTGCAATCTAACCGATAGATTGTTCTTATTGTCTTGTTAATGAATAGCGCACAAATCACAAATTTGCACTGATTATAACTAGAAATCACACAGCAAACGAGTTTGTTTACGCGAATTTGACAGCGAATGCAAAAAAGTCATATGATAATATGAAGACTTCTCCTTAACGGCAGCGAGAATTTATGACGAGAAAAATCAGTGTTCCATTAGCATCGGGCCGTTCCCTTTCCAGAGTCTAGGCAGAGCATATCTACTAAAGATCAGCTGCAATTAGAACAAATTTTATTTCGTACGGTACTTATAGAGTAAAGAGAATTAGACTAAAAGTGCATATGTATGGTAAACAAAATCTTTTATTTGCAAGCAATTGAACCAACACATGGTAAACTTTAATCCAACCTTTACGAGTATACGTTTATTTTCCTCTCTTTTCATTTTGACAGCTCCTCGATTGCAGATGCTAGTTCGTATATATGCTCTGGTCTAGGCTAGGAACATTTTGACAGCATTGCATTAGTATAAGATGAAGTTTTTGATTGAATATAATCAAAATCTGGGTATAACATATTACTAGTAGGATACAAGTGCATTGTTTTGTTGGTTGGTTTTTTCTCCTTTTTCCAAATGAATCATAATGTATGAGATAATTTTAATTGTTTTGAATTTAATTATATTATTTTGATTGAAATTTATTGATTGACAACGTATGTACTTAGGAACCCATTTATGCCATTGAGTTTCACAAAAAAGTGACGTAAGATAGGAAGATATATGGCAGAAGCGCTGCACTAAAGTGGACTATCAACTCAAATTTTGTCATAATTTCCAGATGCGCCACGAACCTTCCTCTTTTGATCTAATTTTCCAAGGATGTTGTTTTAAAAGGGAGCTAAACTTTAGGAATTTTGAATCTGTTATACTTAACTACCGTTGCATTAATGATTCTATTTCAGACCTTACTAGTTTACAAACCTTTAATTGACTAAATAGAAACCTCAGAGCGAAAGTTAATAACCAAAGAATAATTCAGTTACTCTCCGATCTAGCTGGCCGACTAGTAGCCTCCGCAAAAATGGATTACGGTGCACGGATTGAATGACCGGTTGGTACCATTCGTTGGCATTATTCAGACTTAACGTCTAGAACCGATGAGAGGTTGGTTTCTCGTTTGGACTTAGACATAAGAATCATTACAAACTTCGGGATTCTGCTGTCCGCTTTCGAAGATGAAATAGCTTCCCCATCCAGTGAAGCGCTTGAAATCAATACTGTCGCTAAGCTCGTTGCATTTGCCTGCAAAAATACAAATATGTCGGAAATACAGATGAGATTCATAAAAGTAAACAGTTTACCGGTTGTTGTTTATTAATTATTTTTTCATCTTCATATACTCCTTTGTCCAATACCATTTGACAGACTCCTTGAAAAAGAAATAAAATCAACTTTATCAATAAAATAATTCCAGGAATATGCTAGCGAAAAATTTCCCAAAAATTCAGGCGGTACTGCGCGAAAACTAACCGAATAAAATGGTCGCCACCGAAATGTAAACATAATCATGCATGAATCGGAAGCAGTGATTTTGAGTGAAAAAACACTTCTAAATATTGTCTTGAGTTTTCTACGTTATCTGTTTTTACTAGCCTATGAAATGATAATCCTGTGGGCTGACGGTGCGTTCTATTGAGTTTAGAAACTTCCTTGCATTTTCCCACTTTTCCGTCGAAATATAAAGTTTTCTCACTTGCAATCTAACCGATAGATTGTTCTTATTGTCTTGTTAATGAATAGCGCACAAATCACAAATTTGCACTGATTATAACTAGAAATCACACAGCAAACGAGTTTGTTTACGCGAATTTGACAGCGAATGCAAAAAAGTCATATGATAATATGAAGACTTCTCCTTAACGGCAGCGAGAATTTATGACGAGAAAAATCAGTGTTCCATTAGCATCGGGCCGTTCCCTTTCCAGAGTCTAGGCAGAGCATATCTACTAAAGATCAGCTGCAATTAGAACAAATTTTATTTCGTACGGTACTTATAGAGTAAAGAGAATTAGACTAAAAGTGCATATGTATGGTAAACAAAATCTTTTATTTGCAAGCAATTGAACCAACACATGGTAAACTTTAATCCAACCTTTACGAGTATACGTTTATTTTCCTCTCTTTTCATTTTGACAGCTCCTCGATTGCAGATGCTAGTTCGTATATATGCTCTGGTCTAGGCTAGGAACATTTTGACAGCATTGCATTAGTATAAGATGAAGTTTTTGATTGAATATAATCAAAATCTGGGTATAACATATTACTAGTAGGATACAAGTGCATTGTTTTGTTGGTTGGTTTTTTCTCCTTTTTCCAAATGAATCATAATGTATGAGATAATTTTAATTGTTTTGAATTTAATTATATTATTTTGATTGAAATTTATTGATTGACAACGTATGTACTTAGGAACCCATTTATGCCATTGAGTTTCACAAAAAAGTGACGTAAGATAGGAAGATATATGGCAGAAGCGCTGCACTAAAGTGGACTATCAACTCAAATTTTGTCATAATTTCCAGATGCGCCACGAACCTTCCTCTTTTGATCTAATTTTCCAAGGATGTTGTTTTAAAAGGGAGCTAAACTTTAGGAATTTTGAATCTGTTATACTTAACTACCGTTGCATTAATGATTCTATTTCAGACCTTACTAGTTTACAAACCTTTAATTGACTAAATAGAAACCTCAGAGCGAAAGTTAATAACCAAAGAATAATTCAGTTACTCAGGTAATTACAAATTCAACTACCACTATAATCATAATCATTTATTCATTTATACATTTTCACCTCCTACTTTCTTTCATAAATGGGCTTGGGAGTGTCTTCGGCAGAATCAACGCGCAATTTTTGGTTCCAGTCTTCTTTTAAAAACTTTTCTTTCGCTCGTAGTTTTGTTAACATCTGATTCTCGGAGCAAAGTTCATTTCGACAGTTCCCCTACTCGAATTGAAACATGGCTTGGAAAGATGATATCGGTTTGTTCGACGTTAGGTACACATTAAAGAAGGTAGTTCCTGAGCCTGGATCTCATTTTTCTGAAGCCAGATGGTGGCAGTACCAATTTCATCAGGATACCATGATGCAGCACTTTTATCATGATGTTTCTTGCTCGGCAGCAAAAATTGGCTTTTATGTCCCTCACAATTCGCTCAAGCAGGTTTTGGGCGGTTTAACTGCAGTGTAGATTTAGTTGCAGGATGTGGGTCATCGAAGTTCTGATTTCGTCTTGGTTAGTGCTTCCTGGCAAACCTGACATTTCCCAGATCCCAAGGCGTGTCCAAAATCAAGTCTTGGATCAGCATTCTTGCAAAGAATACAGTGTGCCTCCTTCGTACACTCTTATTTCATGTCCCATTTCACCGCATTTGTAACATAGGGAACTCCTATCGGTGCCTTTCCATACTTGTGCGGTGTGACCATAGTCAAGGCATTTGAAACATTGAAGAGGCGTTGCTCTTCGCCGTATCCTACAGACAACCCACCGTATGCGTACTTTACCCTTATTTAGAAAATACTCGGCGTCCTTTTCGGTCAAGTCAATTATGGCCATGCGTTGTCCCCTATGGTTTTCTGGTGTTAGCCTCACTTTGATCCTGCCCACGCTAGGGAACTCCCTTTTGATGGCCTCTTCTACCTCGGCCAGATCTGTGACGCAGTTAATGTCTCTTATTTCGATCGTTGCCATCGGCTTGAGCGAGGATATAGATGCACTCTTGCCGGGGACTTTCTGTACTGTGTCGCAGAATGCTTCTTTATTGTCGACCTCTGCTCCGATTTGTCTATGTGGCCCGACCGAGTTGGTCGTACTGCTTTGATGGCATTGTTGGTGTCTCAGGCGTTACATTTCCTCTTATATCCCGCAATACTTCTGCGATTGATGGCCAGGCGAAAATTTCCCATAACAATTCACTGACCTAATTTACTATTAATTAATCGTTATTTTGGTTGACTAAGCAAAGAGGTAAATGCACCCAATATGTAATGCAAATGAATGAGAACGAAGGTAAACTGGAGGTAAGCATTGTTTTTGTATAAATATTCATGGCCATCAACAAACCAAACACTCTTGATACTACGCTTGTCCTACTCAAGGCCTTTGCTCGAGTAGAATCGTCTCAAGGCATTTAGCCCGCGGCTAACAAATTCAAGAGAGTACCAGCCAGGATCCAGGTAGCCGGACGGAAATCGCCCTACGCGCATCAGCCAGCTATTTTACAGCCCATACGTCCATCAGCCCAACAACGTTACTCGCCCTGCTCAAGGCATTTGCCCGAACAGTAGTTTCCCTAAGGCATTTCGCCCAGGGACGAGCAAGTTGACGTAATTTCGATCCAGCAATCGTATGGACAACAACAACAACAACGGCAACCAATTGCCCTACACGCATCAGCCAGCTATTTTGCAGCCCAACCCAAACAGCGTTAATTACCTTGTTCAAGGCCTTTGCCCGATCCAGCGATAGCGCGGACATAGCAATTCACGCCAAATTGCCATCCGGAACGCCAGCAGCCACCACGACCGCCAGCAGCCACCACGACTGGACCACCAGTAGCCACCACGACCGACACGCATCGCCTACAGACCCACCGGCACCACACATTAGCATCGTGTGGACGTAACAATTGGGCCAAATCGCCATCCACAACGAATTTACCAGCTCGCACCACCAGCAACCGCTACAACCGACATACGTGGGTGGCGACTGGACAACCACCACCAGCAGCCTGTGATGACGACACAACCCCGTCCGTCACTCGAGGAAGCCATTGCTGCGACGCCCGGAGCGGGTCCGAGGCCAATCACAATCGACGAGTAACGGGCACGCTTAATCAAGCCGCTCGATACGATGGTCGACGCGCCGGAAGAAAAGCGGCCAAGAGATGGGCGTATTGTTGTATTGTTGAGTTCCGCCACAAGAGCAGTGATCTGCGCCGATTGGCACGTCTTGCGGTGACCAAAGCGGAGCGGGAGGAATTTCGAGTAGAAATTAAAGCGTCGAAGTCGGATTTCAATGCAGAACAGCGCCGTAAAAAAGTTCAAATTAGAAATTGTAGTTGTTAGATAAATAAATGTATTTGATGGAGGACACGTGTGTTTCATCGGGAAAACTTTAAAGTGGAGTTGAGTGTAGCTTACAGGTATTCCATAGCAACCGAGTGGATACGCGTACGCACCAAATACCCAACAAACTATCAAAGAGCTAAAATCTGAAGAGGGAAAGTTAGCAAATATAATTAGAACAACTAGGACTAATTTATAATCTAACTGAACTCGATTACAGCAGCCTTGAGCAACCCCTGGCAAATAAAACAGTATTTGCCAGCACACAAAGAAATGTTAGACTGGGGAATGAATTAATGTTCTACGAACATCTGAATCCTGAAGAAAAAACGGCTATTACGCAATTATGTCAAGAATTTAACGATGTTTTCTTCTTATCAGGAGATAAACTCACCCACACGAACACTATCCAGCATGAAATACCATTGATTGCCGATCAACCCCCATAAATCCAAAAATGTACAGGTTAGCTCCTCCACAAAAAGAAGTCATTAACGGACAGGTGAAAGAAATGCTGGACAATGATATCGTGTAGCCTAGCAAAAGCCCCTGGAACTCCCCTCTGTTGGTGGTACCAAAAAAGGTAGGGGCCGACGGAAAAAAGAAATGGCGTGTAGTCGTTGCCTTTAGGAAACTAAACGACAAGACTATTGGAGACGCTTCCCTCCTGCCTCGCGTCGAGGATATTTTGGGCCGATTGGGGCATTCACGCTATTTTAGCACATTAGATTTAGCCAGTGGCTTCCACCAGGTACTCGTACAACCCCAAGATCGATCTAAGACAGCTTTTAGCGCAAGCTATGGTCATTATGAGTCTAAGCGCATGCCTTTTGGATTAAAGGGGGCCCCTGCTACTTTCCAGCGATTAATGAATTACATCCTTACAGGCCTTCAGGGTTTTGATTGTTTTGTATATCTAAACGATATAGTCGTCTATGGGAAAAACTTACGCGAGCACATTGACAAACTTAGGAGAATATTCTACCGACTAAGGGAGAATAGTTTAAAGCTACAACCGGAAAAGTGCCAATTCCTGCGTCCTGAGGTAGTTTATCTGGGACATATCTGCTCCCAGGCTGGCACCCGTCCAGACCCCAGCAAAACCAGCTGTGTCCAAGAAATCCCCCAGCCAAACACCGTAAGAAGGTTGCAGTCTTTTCTAGGCCTGGTAACCTACTATCACAAATTCATACCCAACTTCTCAAAAGTGGCCAAACCACTAACAAACCTGCTCAAGAAGGGTGTTAAATATAATTGGACAGACAAATGCCAAGAAGCATTTCAACTTCTTAAGACTGCGTTGGTTGAACCACCTCTACTAGCCTACCCCAATTTTAGTGAACCTTTCAACCTTACCACTGACACCAGCAATGAAGCTCTGGGTGCAGTTTTATCTCATAGTATTACTACACGATCTCAGCAGAAACAGGCAAGAGTGCAACAGGGACATGCTACGAATAATGAGTTGCCCCTAGAATCAAGTCAATCTCAAGAGACTCAGGAGGTAACCTCAGAAATGAATAGGTACACCATGTTACATACCCCTGAGGAGATTCAGGCCGCACTCCGTGAATTTCACGACTCTCCTTTTGGGGGTTACCAGGGAGTTTCGAAGACATACCGGAAACTTAGAAGAGTTTTTAGATGGAAACACATATTAAGGGATATCAAGTCCTGCATAAAAAAGTGCAAAAAATACCAAACAATGAAGAACAGTCCCTAGTATCCTATGCCAATGATGATTACAGACATAGCTGATAAACCATTCGATAAAGTATACCTTGACATCGTAGGCCCCTTAGTTGAGTCTTCAGCCGGAAATAAATACGTTCTCACTTTTCAAGACAATCTGACAAAATTTGTTGACTGGTATGCAATGCCAAATGCAGAGGCTCAAACAGTAGCTCGAGTTTTTTTTGAGGATATAGTAACAAGATATAGAATCCCAAAACAGGTCGTTACGGACGGGTAATTTCTTTAGGCAATTGTGTAAGCTACTACATATTAAGAAGTTACAGACAACTGCTTATCATCCTTAGTCCAATGGGGGTTTAGAAAGAGCTCACCGACCGTTGGTTGAGTATTTACGGACCACTATGTATGAAAATCTGCAAGTTTGGGATTCTTGAGGACTGCCGCATTCGTCTATAGTAACAGCGAATACGACAGTACTAAACTAACCCCAATGGATTGTTTGTTTGGTTTTACAGCAGATATTCCATCTAACCTTAAAAAGGACCCTATTCCCTTATATAACCACGAGAATGACTTCTATGTTCTACAATTTAAGCTCTAGAAGTAAAAACTTATTAAATAGTCCAAATATAAATAAAGTTCTATCGAAACTAGTTGTAATTTTGTATCTCCCGCTCAAAACAAGCTATGATGCTATTTAAACAGTTGATCGTATTGAAAAATTATGTAAGTAGGGTAAAGAAATAAAAAATTTTCTTCTAAAAATGTTTAATACAAAATAATAGCGCGGAAATGTAAAACAAAACATGATAATATTCCTCTATCTCCTTGAAATTTAATGAATACAATGAAAACAAAAAAAAAAACAATAACGAAGTAAAGAAAGAAGTTAATAAAGAAAAGCAATCAGCTATATTGTAACAAACAGAAAATTAAAATACTTGTAAATGAAAGTGAAAATAATTGCTTACGATCAATATGTAACACATATTAATAATTGTAGATAATTGTTTGAGCTAAAAATTTAAATATTGGAATCAAAAGGAATGTATCATTAATAATGTTAATCTACATATGAGAGCCATGAAGGAACCTTATTGAAACAAGCAAATACCTCTCGTTTACCTTTTTAACTATCAGTTATCAATTTAAAAAGATCAGGAGCTTGGCAACTAAAATAACGAAATCAGAAATATTTTTGTCACGACTAGGCTCTTCAAGCCACTCGTGAACTTTTTTTCGGGGTAAAGAATGTTGTGGTCAACCGCACCAACCTTGAGACATTAGGCTCGGCCAATGTCTCGAGCATTACTAATGCTTCACATATTGGTTCTCGTAGGTATACTGCATCATGCGCAAAGGCTTGAGAAGTAAGTGTATGCGTGAGTATGCCTTCCACTTAGATTGGCATTGACCAACCCACAAATCTGTGGTAAATGGAAGTAATACACATAGAAAATCACTTCTCAAAAAGCTTAAGGATTATTGCTAGTCACCGATAGATGGCCAGGTGAAAATTTCCCATAACAATCCACTGACCTAATTTACTATTAATTAATCGTTATTTTAGTTGACTAAGCAAAGAGGTAAATGCACCCAATATGTAATGCAAATGAATGAGAACGAAGGTAAACTGGAGGTAAGCATTGTTTTTGTATAAATATTCATGGCCATCAACAAACCAAACACTCTTGATACTACGCTTGTCCTACTCAAGGCCTTTGCCCGAGTAGAATCGTCTCAAGGCATTTAGCCCGAGGCTAACAAATTCAAGAGAGTACCAGCCAGGATCCAGGTAGCCGGACGGAAATCGCCCTACGCGCATCAGCCAGCTATTTTACAGCCCATACGTCCATCAGCCCAACAACGTTACTTGCCCTGCTCAAGGCATTTGCCCGAATAGTAGTTTCCCTAAGGCATTTCGCCCAGGGACGAGCAAATTAACGGGATGCCGATCCGGTGATAGCGCGGGCATAGCAATTCACGCCAAATCGCCATCCACAACGTATTTGCTAGCTCGCACCACCAGCAGCCACCACGACCGACACGCACCGCCAGCAAATCCACCGGCACCACACATTAGCATCGTGCGGACGTAACAATTGGGCCAAATCGCCATCCACAACGAATTTACCAACTCGCACCACCAGCAACCGCTACAACCGACATACGTGGGTGGCGACTGGACAACCACGACCAGCAGCCTATGATGACGACACAACCCCGTCCGTCGCTTCGAGGAAGCAATTGCTGCGACGCCCGGAGCGGGTCCGAGGCCAATCACAATCGACGAGTAACGGGCACGCTTAATCAAGCCGCTCGATACGCGGTCGACGCGCCGGAAGAAAAGCGGCCAAGAGATGGGCGTATTGTTGAGTTCCGCCTCAAGAGCAGTGTTCTGCGCCGATTGGCACGTCTTGCGGTAACCAAAGAGGAGCGGGAGGCGTTTCGAGCAGAAATTAAAGCGTCGAAGTCGGATTTCAATGCAGAACAGCGCCGTAAAAAAGTTCAAATTAGAAATTGTAGTTGTTAGATAAATAAATGTATTTGATGGAGGACACGTGTGTTTCATCGGGAAAACTTTAAAGTGGAGTTGAGTGTAGCTTACAAGTATTCCATAGCAACCGAGTGGATACGCGTACGCACCAAATAAAAACAAGTGGGATTTTTGATGCTACATCCAGCGAAACTCGCCCCAGGTTGGTTAGGCCTCTTAAATAGCCCTAACACCCGGTTTAAACCGGTGTTTTCTTTCAAATTCAAGAACCGGTTACAAACCGGATACAAAGTCATAGCAGAATACCGAATACAAAAACCCGATGAAAAGTTTTTTTCCATCCCTACCTAGGCAGCATTAATGATCACAGCAAAGAAAATTTCTATGCTTGATTGGTTCTTCTTATTAGTTGTATATGTTTCGTTTCAATTCGGAGGACTGCACAGAAGGATCTTTCAAGCAATATGCCTGGGGACTGCACAGAAGGATTTTTCGTCTTTATACTGTAAATGATAGGGCTGGCTTAACAGTAAGCTGTCAGCTTGAATTTCAATCAAAGCTCACGTAAGAAAGGATGCCATATGGCAACAGCACTTACTACCACAGATATGACCACTAGGGGCCGACTTTGATCGCTAGCTTACATGCCGGTGTATGAAGTATTGTAGAGGTGCCAACGAAATTCGGGGTTTTGTATGGTTTCGAGACGGATTTCTATGGTGAAATCCAGATGGCCCGCGTAGAACACAATAGCGCTCCTAGTGAAGTGAAAATTATTTCAGTTCTCATACCGGTTAAATTTTTTTCGCTTTCCAAAGTGAATGAATAGGAGTTTGGGTTTGACGACACCAGAGCATATATACTAGTAGTAGAAATGCTCTGACGGCACTTTACTGGTATCGGCCCTACGTGTTGCGGGCGTAGACTCTGTGTGCCAATTGGCTCGTTTTAATTCTTAATAATTTATTAGCCCCGAAAATCGACGCGAAACTACTCAGAAGCCCGCGCGGGCTCCTGCGGGGCCACGCGATGCCCGCGGCGCAAAAATGTTAACATTTGTTTCTAATTTGTTAATCTGACAATTAGCTATTTCTCACATTCCTTTTGATACAACCTTTCGTCGCCGTTCAATCTTCTTCAAATTTCGTATGAAGCAGATTTCAAGCTTAAAATTTACTATTTTCTGCGTGTTTTCGCCTCGATTTTCCGGGCTAATAAATTACTAAGAATTTAAACGAACTGATTTGAACACAGTCTGCGCCCTCGACGCGTAGGACCGATGCCAGGAAAGTGCCGTCACACCCGAGTTTGCTTACTTCTCAAAGCTTAGCTATCCGTGGAAGGTGCAAAACATGTGCTTCATTTGCACGTCTTGAAAAGTGTAGGAGTGCAGTGGACAGTGCAGGGTGAATTTTAAGCATGCAAGGAATGCGTTTCGTACGTTTTCATTCGGAAAATAGTATATATTACGTGATATAAGAATTTGCTTATGCCGCAGTTGGCTGACAGCTTACGGAAGCTTCTCCAATAGTAGGTTGACTAATATATATGCAAATTGCTACCACATCGCTTCCTATCTTAGGTCAGTGTTGGCTTCACACAACACCAACATAGGTGTAACAAGTCGTCCTGTAGGAATTTTTATTTGTAGTAGTCAACCTACTTTTGGCCAGCTGGCGTAACCTGTCAGCCTACTTCAACGGAATACAAATGTTTGTACGCGGGGTTATATATTCGATGTTTCACATCATAAGGGTACAAATCACATTCCTTGCTTGCTAAAAATTCACATTGCACTGCCCACTGTACACCTACACTATTCAGAACAACCAAATGAAAAACACGTTCAACTCCTTCCACTGACAGTTAGCTTGAGGAGATAAACGAATTCCGATTTTTTAAACTTTGAACATCAATAAAACATGAACGGATCTATGAAGAGGTGCCAACGGAAATTCGAGGTTTTGTATGGTTTCGAGAAGGATTTCTGCAGTGAAATTCAGATAGACCGCGGAGAACACAATAGCGCTCCTATTGAAGTGAAAATTATTTCAGTTCTTATACCCGTTTAATTTTTATCGCCCTTCAAAGTGAATTTATAGGAGTTTGTTTATATCTCAACGCTGAGCTATTAGTGGAAGGTGCAAAACATGTGCTTCATTTGCTCGTCTCGAAAAGTTTAGGAATACAGTGGACAGTGCAAGGTGAATTTATAGCATGCGTGGAGTGCGTTTCGTACGTTTTCACTCGGAAAACAGTATATATTACGTAATATAAGCAATTGCTAATGGCGCAGTTGGCTGACAGCTCACGGAAGCTTGTCCATAGTAGGCAGACTCATACACTTTGAGGAACAAGATAAAACCGGAGTGGACATCCATGTGTACACGTTGTCGCAACTACCCCTGCGACCGCCTGCCTAACTACGTGTCTTTTTGCACCTACCCCTGCGACCGTGATTCTAAGCTAGTTAAGGGGAACCCAATGGGTTGTCACAAGAAAGTAAATAAACGCTTATGCACTCGTAAATATGGTTTTATTGCAAATAACACTTCACAGAATAAGAAAATAGCATTGAATAAAAATAAAGTATTATGGCCACTTAGGATAGAAAACACTGTCGTATCGATAAGCCATCGTTTTCTAGCAATAACGCACATTACACTTTTAATTGAGCTCCTCGCTCCGATTTGCAATGTCACTCCTTAAAATGTTGTTATCCCTAAACCAGGTGTAATATTGCTTTCACTACAGTCAATATTTACCTCCGGACACGTTCTCGAACCGAAAAAACGACTAAATTCCGAATCGTATCTCACGCGCCAAGTAAATTTCGCGTCCATGTTAAGTCGTCAAATTGACAATCTGGCTCTGGAGAGGAGAAATCGTGGAAATTATTGGAAATGAAATGACAATCATGCTCAGAAGGTGGTCGTATCATTTTCTATGGAGCTTATATGAGCATAGCCTCTCCATTTGTTCCGTTCCTCAAAGCTCATACATATGCAAATTGTTACCATATGGCTTCCTATCTCACGTCAGTTTTGTTTTCATACCATTCCATATACGAATATGGGCTTCCGACAAAACTGACGTTATATAGGAAGCCATATGGCAGCAGCGCTTACTACAAAGCACGTGACCAATAGCAGAGCATATCTACCAAATAGCAGCTGCAATTAGAACAAATTTTATTTCTTACGGTACTTATGGAGTACAGAGAATTGGACTAAAAATGCGTATGTATGGTAAACAAAAACCTGAATTTGCTTGCAAATTTTACCAACACATGGTTAACTTTAATCCATCTTTTACACGTTTATTTGCCTCTCTTTTCATTTTGACAGCTCCTCGATTGCAGGTGCTAGTTAGTATATATGCTCTGCCAATAGTCGACCGACTTTGCTTGCTAACTTACATGGCGGTATATGTAGAATTATAGAGGTGCCAACGAAATTTCGAGGTTTTGTACGGTTTTGAGATAGATTTCTACAGTGAAATGCAGATGGCCCGCGGAGAACACAATAGCGCTCCTAGTGAAGTGAAAATTATATCAGTTCTTAAACCCGTTTAATTTATATCGCCTTCCAAAGTGAATTTATAGGAGTTTGTTTCTTTCTCAATGCTGAGCTATCAGTGGAAGGTGCAAAACGTGTGCTTCATTTGCTCGTCTTGGAAAATTTAAGAGTACAGAGGACAGTGCAAGGTGAATTTATAGCATGCACGGAAAGCGTTCCGTACGTTTTCATTTGGAAAATAGTATATATTACGTGATTGTGATATAAGCATTTGCTAAGGCCGCAGTTACCTGACAGCTCACGGAAGCTTGTCCATAGTAGGCCGACTAATCCATATGCAAATTGCTGCCATATGGCTTCCTATCAAAACTGACGTTATATAGGAACCCATATGGCAGCAGCGCTTACTACCACACACATGAACATTGGTAGGCCGACTTTGCTGGCTAACTTACATGGCATTATATGAAGAATTATGGAGGTGCCAACGAAAATTCGAAGTTTTGTACAGTTTTGAGGCGGATTTCTACAGTGAAATCTTGATGGCCCGCGGAGAACACAATAGCGCTGCTAGCGAAGTGAAAATTGTTTCAGTTCTTATACCCGTTTAGTTTTTATCGCCTTCCAAAGTGAATTTATGGGTGTTTGTTTACATCTCAACGCTGAGCTATCAGTCGAAGGTGCATAACGTGTGCCTTATATGCTCGTCTTGAAAAGTTTAGGAGTGCAGTGGGCTATACAAGGTGAATTTATAGCGTGCATGGAATGCGTTCCGCACGTTTTTTATTCGGGAGTTAGTATATATTACGAAATATAAGCATTTGCAAATGCCGCGGTTGGGTGACAGGTACCGGGAGGTTGTCCATATTAGGCCCACTGATACATATGCAAATTGCTACCATATGGCTTCCTATCTAACGTCAGTTTTACTTCATATGTAACGTCAGTTTTGGCTTCCGACATTCTGGTCTAAGCTTTGAGGAACGGAACAAATGGAGTGGCTATGCTCATATAAGCTCCATAGAAAATGATGCGACCACCTTCTGAGCATGATTGTCATTTCATTTCCAATAATTTCCACAATTTCTCCTCTCGAGAGCCAGATTGTCAGTTTGACGACTAAACATGGACGCGAAATTTACCTGGCGCGTGAGATACGATTCGGAATTTAGTCGTTTTTTCGGTTCGAGAACGTGTCCGGAGGTACATATTGGCTGTAGTGAAAGTAATATTACACCCGGTTTAGGGATAACAACATTTTAAGGAGTGACATTGTAAATCGGAGCGAGGAACTCAATTAAAAGTGTAATGTGCGTTATTGCTAGAAAACGATGGGTTATCGATACGAAAGTGTTTTCTATCCTAAGTGGTCATAATGCTTTATTTGCATTTAATGCTATTTTCTTGTTCTGTGAAGTGTTATTTGCAATAAAACCATATTTACGAGTGCATAAGCGTTTGTTTACTTTCTTGTGACAATCCATTGGGTTCCCCTTAACTAGCTTTAGAATCACGGTCGCAGGGGTAGGTGCAAAAAGACACGTAGTTAGGCAGGCGGTCGCAGGGGTTGTTGCGACAACGTGTACACATGGATGTCCACTCCGGTTTTATCTTGTTCCTCAAAGGGTCTAAGATTAATAAGAACTGGATGGGCTAAGCCAAAACTGACGATAGATACAAGCGATATGGCAGCAGCGCTTACTACCACACACATGACCATTAGTAGGCCGACTTTGCTGGCTAACTTACATGGCGTTATATGAAGAATTGTGGAGGTGCCAACAAAAATTCGAGGTTTTGTACGGTTTAGAGACGGATTTCTACAGTGAAATCCAGATGATCCGCGGAGAACACAATAGCGCTCCTAGTGAAGTGAAAATTATTTCAGTTCTTATACCCGTTTAGTTTTTATCGCCTTCAAAAGTGAATTTATAGGAGTTTGTTTACATCTCAACGCTGAGCTATCAGTCGAAGGTGCAAAACGTGTGCTTCATTTGCTCGTCTTGGAAAGTTTAGGAGCACAATGGGCTATACAAGGTGAATTTATAGCATGCACGGAATGCGTTCAGCACGTTTTTTATTCGGAAAATAGTATATATGATGAAATATAAGCATTTGCTAATGCCGCAGTTGGGTGACAGCTACCGGAAGCTTGTCCATAGTAGGCCGACCAAAACTTACGACAGATACAAGCCATATAGCAGCAGCGCTTACTACCACACACATGACCATTAGTAGGCCGACTTTGCTGGCTAACTTACATGGCGTTATATGAAGAATTGTGGAGGTGCCAACAAAAATTCGAGGTTTTGTACGGTTTAGAGACGGATTTCTACAGTGAAATCCAGATGATCCGCGGAGAACACAATAGCGCTCCTAGTGAAGTGAAAATTATTTCAGTTCTTATACCCGTTTAGTTTTTATCGCCTTCCAAAGTGAATTTATAGGAGTTTGTTTACATCTCAACGCTGAGCTATCAGTCGAAGGTGCAAAACGTGTGCTTCATTTGCTCGTCTTGGAAAGTTTAGGAGCACAATGGGCTATACAAGGTGAATTTATAGCATGCACGGAATGCGTTCGGGACGTTTTTTATTCGGGAAATAGTATATATGACGAAATATAAGCATTTGCTAATTCCGCAGTTGGATGACAGCTACCGGAAGCTTGTCCATAGTAGGCCGACTACTACATATGCAAATTGCTACCATATGGCTTGTATCTGTCGTAAGTTTTGAGGCCGACTAATACATATGCAAATTGCTACCATATGGCTTGTATCTATCGTCAGTTTTGGCTAAGCTCATATAAAATGCATGAGAGAGCATGCGACCGGTTTCTGCTCTCTTCCAAGTGAACAGTCTGTCATTTCCTCCCCGTCTGCCTCTTGCTGATCACTTTCTTGTTCCAAAAGCTGACTAGGTGTGAACTGACTGTCAACTTGACTGATGCAAATTGGACGCCAAATTGGCCAATTTGCAAGTTTCGTCGCGAATTTTATCCGATATTAGAACTGTGGAAAGTGTTCGCGATCTAAATTCGTTCCAAGTATTTAAACATTCGATTGGAGTTTGTGATTCAAGTTACTTTAACGTGTGACACTGTGTAATTAACTTAGAATTTCAAAATGAAATGTGTAGTGCCTTCGTGAAAAAATCATAGTGGAAAAGGATCTGTACGTGTTTCCTTTCACAAGTGAGTAGTTATTATATTAATGTTTTGCATGTTTTTCATACAATGCTGAAGGTTTTTCAAATAGAAAGCAAATTTTTGGTATTGTATGAAAATTTGTTTACATTGAGCAGCAGCCATGTTTGCTTGTGCAATTTGGCTCTCTCTAAGGTTGTAAACAAGAGCGTAGCAGTAGGAAAAGTGGTCGCAGGGGTTGTTGCAACCATATTGTCACGTGGTTGTCCACTCCAGTATTATTTAATTACTCAATGCTTCCGTACAGCTTTGACGAACGGAACAAATGGAGTGGCTATGCTCATATAAGCTCCATAGAAAATGATACGACCACCTTCTGAGCATGATTGTCATTTCATTTCCAATAATTTCCACGATTGTTCCTCTCGAGGGCCAGATTGTCAATTTGACGACTAAACATGGACGCGAAATTTACTTGGCGCGTGAGATACGACTCGGAATTTAGTCGTTTTTTCGGTTCGAGAACGTGTCCGGAGGTACATATTGACTGTAGTGAAAGTAATATTACACCTGGTTTAGGGATAACAACATTTTAAGGAGTGACGTTGTAAATCGGAGCGAGGAGCTCAATTAAAAGTGTAATGTGCGTTATTGCTAGAAAACGATGGGTTATCGATACGACAGTGTTTTCTATCCTAAGTGGCCATAATGCTTTATTTGTATTCAATGCTATTTTCTTGTTCTGTGAAGTGTTATTTGCAATAAAACCATATTTACGAGTGCATAAGCGTTTGTTTACTTTCTTGTGACAACCCATTGGGTTCCCCTTAACTAGCTTAGAATCACGGTCGCAGGGGTAGGTGCAAGAAGACACGTAGTTAGGCAGGCGGTCGCAGGGGTAGTTGCGACAACGTGTACACATGGATGTCCACTCCGGTTTTATCTTGTTCCTCAAAGCGTCGTTCTTAGTTTCTTGCTCTATAATGCCTTTAATGGAATATTAACCTTATCGATAGGCCTGACTGTGACCAGTAGTGAAATTTAGCGAGGTTTTAAAAAATGCGGCTAACCCTGAAGTTATACGCCCAACATTTGGGTTGGTATTTCAAGCAACAATGGAAACGAGTCGGCCAAAGGCTTCCAATAGAGACAGGAGCTCTTGCTGAGCTTCAGAGTTTAGGCTTGACTGTTGAAGATGTTCGTGACAATTTTAAATCTAATGTTCAAGAGCGGTAAAAATTTATTTTGATTGGAATGTAGTTCTAGTAATTAAAACTTTCAGCTCGATGGACTCACGACAATCAGTTTCACGTCCTGATCTCGATATCACGAACTTAGCGTATGTCTTGAATGATGAAACTGTGATATTAGAGGGTTTGAAGCAAGCACAATCAATGTTGAATACAATCACTGTCGATAAGCTCCCGCAGTCTTTGCTGAACATGTTGGAGACCATGATCGTTCCATCACATGTACACGACAATATTAAGAGTGCCGTTCTTTTCTCACATCTTTTCGATAGTGAACGAAAGAAACTTTCCAGAGAAAAAAATTTGGAGAGACCTGCGTTTGTTCTGCCCAGAAAATATGGCATCACCTACCGACAGAGAAAGTAAGTGACAATAATGATGATTCTTTTAGAAAAATGTTATTTAGATGATATTTTTGAAGCTTGGTTAATCAAATGCGTTTATTGTGGACATTGTGTGGTATGGGCTTATGCTTCATGAAAATGAAGCATAATATTTAATTTAACAAATTGTATTTAAAATGTGGTTACTTGTGTTACCGCATGATTTGAAGGCAGTGGCAGCGATGGCTATTCGGCATTTACAGATTGCGTTCCTATTTATTCGATAAAAAACAAGAAAAGTTTCGGAAATTTTGCACTGGTTGCCTGCGCGAGTGCTTGCGCTAGCTACATAGACTGCAAGCGTCGAATTGTCAACACCGCTACCGCCTTCAAATCATGTGGTGAACCCAGACTTACAAATGAGGGATTGCTTCTTTGGAAAAAATGTATAATCCTTAAATTTTTTGAAAATTAATGATATTTCGCATAAATAAAAATTCCTCTCACCCACTTTTCCCAGGACATCATAATCTTCCCCATAAGATATTGATTACATTTGCCCGGGCTTGATGCAAAAAATCCTATTTGTTCTTGGCGTTTTTGAACAGTCTTTAGTTTTCGAGTTATTCAAGGAATAAAAGGCTCCTGCAACATCCAAAATTTGCCGATGTGAGGAAATACTTATTCATGTTAGTTTGAATCGTAAAAATACTGATTTTTTCAAAGTTATCTCGAAATCTAAGGACTTCTCCCCACAATCGCCTATAAAAAATCTTGTGAAACCAGTAAAAAGGAATGCCTAGCTCGTCAAAATAGTCAGTAAAGATTGCCAGACAAAAGGTCATAGTGAAAGCACAAAATATTAACCATGAAAAAATATGTGCTCAATCATTCTAATGCTTATCCTAACTCGAATTCAATAGAGAGGAGGATAGAGTTGAATCTTATTTTTGCCAAAATGTTAGATTTACTTTAGGATAAAGGACATGTCAATCTAATAGTTGGAAAGGACATTTACTGTTAAATAATAGTATATTTTCGCGGTTTTTTTTATCCCCGCCACTGCTCTATGCATGGATTGATTTGAATAAGGTTTGCATATTATAGCATACTTATGTCAGTTATGTTAACATTTTACGGCACTCTAATAAGGGATATTACCGATATTAACAGTACCATAAAGAAATTCGCATATAAGGATTGTGCTTTTATATGAAACATATTTAATTGTTTTGTTTATTTCAAGAACTATTTTCCTAAATTTTTGCGTTTGATATATAGGATGAATGTTTCCACTTTCCAAACTAACGGAAAATTTTAAATTATGGTTTCTTTTCATAAATTGAATGTTTTTTCGAATCTTCATCATATTGAGCATTTCAATTCGGGTTCAGCGAAATGATTAATACTATATATACTTCAATAATTATTATACTATCGTCCTATATATTTATATTTTGGCGAAAAATTTGTTAGGATCATATATGGAATCAGGATAGGATACATTTGTAGACCTTTTTCGAAAGAAATCTAGACGTTTTTATGTAAATCTATATACTTATAATATCGTTGCGTGTAATTGGTATGTAAATGAGTTGTGTGAAAAATTCAAACGGTTGAGGAATCTCAAGTACATGTGAGCTTTAGAGATAAATTTTGACTTAATTATCTCGAAAACTGAAATGATTGCTACAGAAGTAGCAAACGTTTTCCGCAAGACTCAAGCAACAGGTCACGGTTTGTGGTCTTCTTTATTCTAGCTCTAAACTCAATAAGGAAAAATTGATTGTTAATTTGAAAACAATCTTGCAGCAGTTCAATACTTTTCAAAACTGTTCCCGCTAAGTGGAAAATTACGTCGATAATTTAGAAGAAAAAATGGAATCCGAACCAAATCAGGTTCCTAGTTTTGAAAATTGTATAGTAGTAGGTTATTAATCAATCGTAACTAAAACGGGGAAAAATTAATGTGGTTCTGATTCCATAAAATTTTATTCCACCCTTTTTAGTGCGTTCTTTCTTTTATTTTCTAAATGTTTTTTGTCAAATAAAATCGTATGGGAACTCTTAAATTCAGCAAAACTCAACATTCTATTAGTTGTCACTTTCTGCAAGCTTCATAATACTGTATTTATAATTTAAAAAATTTCAGCCCTTTCATTTTCTTGATTTACCACAAAAAAAATTTTGTTTTTTGTATTTGGGAGGTGAATGTCATTTACGCACTGAGTGTGGGACTCCCATGCTTACAAACGACTGGACTACCCACTAAATACCTCCCCTGTCAACCGGGGAACCCAGCCTGGAACCATTTGACACATTACTTCGGGCCAGGTCTCATTTTGTTACGCCGTGAGGTGCCGTCAAGCTGGGAACTCCTGTTCTAGCGGAAGGGGAAAGGTGAAGAGGAATGCCAGCCAAGCGGTCCCTCAGCCCCGACGTCCCCGGCTACTGTGAGTCCCTTTTATTTTTTAGGAGTGCCCGAATATAATGTACCACATGCTTCCAATTGTCAACCGATTCAAGCATCACAGCGACTGTACTATCCGGAGTGAGCTCTCCCGTCTTCCTGTAGAGATCCTGCCGCAGACTGTTCCATTTTGTCCACGCAAAAATGTGTGGCAGGCATCGTCTTCCTCTCCTGGGCAAAACCGACAATCGGGGGATCGTGACTTACCAACCTTGTGCAGGTAAAACTGAACACACCCATGCCCGCTCAAAAACTAGGTCAGATAGAAGATAATCACACCATGCCTTCGATTTAGCCACAGTCTTACATCTGAGATGAGACGCGCCGTCCACCTTCCCTTCGTGCAATTGACCCAAGACTGCTGCCAATCGTTGAGTGAGCTCTGTTTCTCTTCGCAGACAACCGTCTCCCGCGCGTTTTCGTTTCGACGCAAGTGGCAACAGGTATCACACCTGCAATAACTCCCACCGCCGATTCAGAGACTGTCGGATATGAAGATGCAATCCTCAGTGCTCCTCTTCTCTGTACTTGTGCCAAGCGTTTTCGGTATACCCCCTACTTAGAGTGTCGCTCCATATTTCTTCTCCGCACAGTAGCACTGATCCTATAGCACTCATCAAGAGGCGTGTTTTCCCTTCTCCTTGCTGATCACCACGAGCCTCGCCACCTTCCATCGTACCGAGAAAATCCCATCCCGTAGGCAAGCGTTGAATGTGCTGAGCAGCAAGTCAGGACAATGTTAATAGACAAGTTGCAACACCTCAGCTGGAACACCATCTGGACCTGGAGCCTTCCTTGCTTACAGTGAAAGGACTGCTTCTTCTAATGCCGGTTGTGTGAAGGGTGGACACTCCAGTGCTGTTTCACCGTGATCTTGCCAGCAGCGAGCCATGCTGTTGTTAATCCATTTGCGAAAGCATTTCCTGGTCGACTTATATGCTGCTACCCAGTTACATGCCTCGTCCCGGTTCCTCACGCCGCGGCTTGTGACACACCCTTAGTTTTTCAGCGATTTCAGTTGACCACCAGTACAGGGGGGTTTGCCGTGCCGGAATTTTCGACCAGCTCACCACGTCTTGAGCTGCCAGTTCTTCCGTCCCCTGCGAATCTCCCTACAGTAGAGCACCTGCTGTGAGCACCTTGACGAACCTCTCGACGTCCATCCGTCCGATGTTCCAACCAATTGTAGAAAGTCGAGAGCACGAACGTCGGGAGACCACATCACTAATCTCAAGCAGAATGCACTGATGATCACTGGCTGAGTTGTCCTCTAATAGTCTCCAATTGTGTATCTTCCGTACTAAGGACTCCGAGGCGAATGTCGCGTTCGGCATGGTTCCTTCGCAGCCAGTACGGCATATTTCCGGTGTTTAGTACGACGAGCGCCATACTGGCCGCCATTTCTAGGATTCTTTTTCCCCGCGGGTCTGTTTGAGCCTGGAAATCACTGTTCTGAACCCAGATGGTGGCAGTACCAGTTTCATCAGGATACCATGATGCAGCACTTTTATCAGGGTCTTTCTCGCTCGGCAGGAAAAAGTCGACTTTTATGTCCCTCGCAAACTGCTCAAGCAGGTTTTGGGCGGTTTAACTGCAGTGTAGATTTAGTTGCAGGATGTGGGTCATCGAAGTTCTGATTTCGTCTTGGTTAGTGCTTCCTGGCAAACCTGACATTTCCCAGATCCCAAGGCGTGTCCAAAATCATGTCTTGGATCAGCATCCTTGCAAAGAATACAGGGTGCCTCCTTCGTACACTCTTATTTTATGTCCCATTTCACCGCATTTGTAACATAGGGAACTCATATTGGGGCCTTTCCATACTTGTGCGGTGTGACCATAGCCAAGGCATTTGAAACATTGAAGAGGCGTTGCTCTTCGCCGTATCCTACAGACAACCCACCCTATGCGTATTTTGCCCTTATTCAGAAAATGCTCGGCGTCCTTTTCGGTCAAGTCAATTATGGCCATGCGTTGTCCCCTATGGTTTTCTGGTGTCAGCCTCACTTTGATCCTGCCCACGCTAGGGAACTCCCTTTTGATGGCCTCTTCTACCTCGGCCAGATCTGTGACGCAGTTAATGTCTTTTATTTCGATCGTTACCATCGGCTCGAGCGAGGATATAGTTGCGCTATTGCCGAGGACTTTCTTTACTGCGTCGCAGAATGCTTCTTTATTGTCGACCTCTGCTCCGAATTGTGTATGTGGCCCGACCGCGTTGGTCGTACTCTTTGATGGCAGCGTTGGTGTCTCAGGCCTTACATTTCCCCTGATATCCCGCAGTACTTCTGCGTAGGATTGGCCATCTTGGGGTTTTACGAGGAGTTCCTGCTGCCGGGGGCTTCACCGGTTTCACCGAAAACCGGTTTTTTGGTCCGAAAACCGGTTATTTCTGGAGGTTTTTTCCCCGATTTAAGCCGGTGTTTTCTTTCAAATTCAAGAACCGGTTACAAACCGGGTACAAAGTCATAGCAGAATACCGAATACAAAAACCCGATGAAGAGTTTTTTTCCATCCCTACCTAGGCAGCATTAATGATCACAGCAAAGCAAATTTCTATGTTTGATTGGTTCTTCTTATTAGTTGTATATGTTTCGTTTCAATTCGGAGGACTTTACATCCGTGCAGTCCCTAAACAATGTGGTTGGGGACTGCATAGAAGGATCTTTCGTCTTTATACTGTAAATGAATGGCTTGGCTTAACAGTAAGCTGTCAGCTTGGATTTCAATCAAAGCTCACGTAAGAAAGGATGCCATATGGCAGCAGCGCTTACTACAACACACATGACAACTAGGGGCCGACTTTGATCGCTAGCTTACATGCCGGTATATGAAGTATTGTAAAGGTGCCAACGAAATTCGGGGTTTTGTATGGTTTCGAGACGGATTTCTATGGTGAAATCCAGATGGCCCGCGTAGAACACAATAGCGCTCCTAGTGAAGTGAAAATTATTTCAGTTCTCATACCGGTTAAATTTTTTTCGCTTTCCAAAGTGAATGAATAGGAGTTTGGGTTTGACGACACCAGAGCATATATACTAGTAGTAGAAATGCTCTGACGGCACTTTACTGGTATCGGCCCTACGTGTTGCGGGCGTAGACTCTGCGTGCCAATCGGCTCGTTTTAATTCTTAATAATTTATTAGCCCCGAAAATCGACGCGAAACTACTCAGAAGCCCGCGCGGCCCGCGGCGCAAAATTTGTTAATCTGACAATTAGCTATTTCTCACATTCCTTTTGATTCAACCTTTCGTCGCCGTTCAATCTTCTTCAAATTTCGTATGAAGCAGATTTCAAGCTTAAAATTTACTATTTTCTGTGTGTTTTCGCGTCAATAAATTACTAAAAATTTAAACGAACTGATTTGAACACAGTCTGCGCCCTCGACGCGTAGAACCGATGCCAAGAAAGTGCCGTCACACCCGAGTTTGCTTACTTCTCAAAGCTTAGCTATCCGTGGAAGGTGCAAAACATGTGCTTCATTTGCACGTCTTGAAAAGTGTAGGAGTGCAGTGGCCAGTGCAATATGAATTTTAAGCATGCAAGGAATGCGTTTCGTACGTTTTCATTCGGAAAATAGTATATATTACGTGATATAAGAATTTGCTTATGCCGCAGTTGACTGACAGCTCACGGAAGCTTCTCCAAAAGTAGGGTGACTAATATATATGCAAATTGCTACCACATCGCTTCCTATCTTAGGTCAGTGTTGGCTTCACACAACACCAACGTAAGTGTAGCAAGCCTTCCTGTAGGAATTTGCATTTGTAGTAGTCAGCCTAGTTTTGGCCAGCTGGCGTAACATGTCAGCCTACTTCAACAGAATGCAAATGTTTGTACGTGGCGTATTATATTCGATGTTTCACATCATAAGGGTACAAATCACATTCCTTGCTTGCTAAAAATTCACCTTGCACTGCCCACTGTACACCTACACTATTCAGAACAACCAAATGAAACACACGTTCAACTCCTTCCACTGACAGCTAGTTTGAGGAGGTAAACGAATTCCGATTTTTTAAACTTTGAACATCAATAAAACATGAACGGATCTATGAAGTGAAACGAAATTCACTTCAAAAGGAGCGCTACAATGTTCTTCGTGGACCGTCAGGATTTCATCATTGAAATCCGTCTCAGAACCGAACAAAACCACGAATTTTCGTCGGCACTTCAAGATTTCTCTATATAGTTTCATATGAACCAGCAAGCAAAGTCAGCCTACATGTGGTCATGAACGTGGTAGTGGGGCTTTCTGGTATATGGCTTGTTAAGCTGTAGTAAGGCTTTGGTTTCACACCATGCCATATACGTATATGGGCTTCCGACATCCTGGTGATCCCTTATCAAAGGCTGACGATGGTGGAGTTATGAGGAGGCTTTCTTCCGTACAGCCGTCGTTCTCAGTTTCTTGCTCTTTAACGCCTTTAATGGAATACTAACCTTATCGATAGGCCTGACTGTGACCAGTAGTGAGATTTAGCGAGGTTTTAAAAAATGCGGCTAACCATGAAGTTATACGCCCAACATTTGGGTTGGTATTTCAAGCAACAATGGAAACGAGTCGGCCATAGGTTTCCAATAGAGACAGGAGCTCTTGCTGAACTTCAGAGTTTAGGCTTGACTGTTGAAGATATTCATGACAATTTTAAATCTAATGTTCAAGAGCGGTAAAAATTTATTTTGATTGGAATGTAGTTCTAGTAATTAAAACTTTCAGCTCGATGGACTCACGACAATCAGTTTCACGTCCTGATCTCGATATCACGAACTTAGCGTATGTCTTGAATGATGAAACTGTGATATTAGAGGGTTTGAAGCAAGCACAATCAATGTTGAATACAATCACTATCGATAAACTCCCGCAGTCTTTGCTGAACATGTTGGAGACCATGATCGTTCTATCACATGTACACGACAATATTAAGAGTGCCGTTCTTTTCTCACATCTTTTCGATAGTGAACGAAAGAAACTTTCCAGAGAAAAAAATTTGGAGAGACCTGCGTTTGTTCTGCCCAGAAAATATGGCATCACCTACCGACAGAGAAAGTAAGTGACAATATGGGAAGATGATGATTCTTTTAGAAAAATGTTATTTAGATGATATTTTTGAAGCTTGGTTAATCAAATGCGTTTATTGTGGACATTGTGTGGTATGGGCTTATGCTTCATGAAAATGAAGCATAATATTTAACTTAACAAATGCATTTAATATGTGGTTACTTGTGTTACCGCATGATTTGAAGGCAGTGGCAGCGATGGCGATTTGGCATTTACAGTTTGCGTTCCTATTTATTCGATAGAAAACAAGATAAATTTCGAAATTTTTGCACTGGTTGCCAGCGCGAGTGCTTGCGCTAGCTTCATAGACTGCAAACTTCGAATTGTCATCACCGCTACCGCCTTCAAATCATGTGGTGACCCCAGACTTACAAATGAAGGATTGCTTCCTTGGGAAAAATATATAATCTATCCTTAAATTTTTTAAAAATTAATGATATTTCGCATAAATAAAAATTCCTCTCACCAACTTTGCCCAGGACTTCATAATCTTCCCCATAAGATATTGATTACATTTGCCCGGGCTTGATGTAAAAACATCGTATTTGTTCTTGGCGTTTTTGAACAGTCTTTAGTTTTCGAGTTATTCAAGGAATAAAAGGCTCCTGCAACATCCAAAATTTGCCGATGTGAGGAAACACTTATTCATGTTAGTTTGAATCGTAAAAATACTGATTTTTTTCTAAATTACCTCGAAATTTTAGGACTTTTTCCCACAATCGCCTATAAAAAACACAATTTTTTATGTCAGGGCCGATCGCATGGCAGCCAAAACTTATGAAACCAGTAAAAAGGAATGCCTAGCTCGTCAAAATAGTCAGTTAAGATTGCCAGACAAAAGGTCATAGTGAAAGCACGAAATATATATTAACCATGAAAAAATATATGCTCAATCATTCTAATGCTTATCCTTATTCGAATCCAATAGAGAGGAGGATAGAGAGTTGAATCTTGTTTTTGCCAAAATGTTAGATTTACTTTAGGATAAAGGACATTTCGATCGAATAGCAGTGTTGCCCTGACCACGGGCGTGGTCAGGGCAACACTGCTTTGGCCTAGGCCCCACACTTGACCGCCCAGCGAGTAAGGCGGTTTACCGAAGCTCGTTCCACAAACATTCCTCAAGCTTGAACACACAAAACACTCACTACTCGGGAAACACCACCGACCATGCAAACTCACCATTTGTCGCCCATGCGCGATATTTCCCCGAGCCAACTCCGTTACACTTCCTGAAAACAATATTATATGTTCCAAACAAATTGAATAAACACACTTCAAGTTTTCTTTATGCGAATGGGATTCGGGAAATCACAAAAAAGAAACAATTATCCATATAATTATCAAAACAACTAGATATGAAAAGTTTATCTGCAAAAATTCTATCAATTTTAACTAACCTCTGCCAACCTACAGTAGCTAATAAGGAGGCCTCCTCGTAGAACTCCCGTCGTCGACGGAACGGCGAAAAAGACCCTGCGTTGATTCCACACAATCTTCACGGGGCGCACTCGTGCATTGGCCAATTGATGTTTTCAATTCCTCCGGGCAAACTTGCCTTTCTCCGGTGGTAATTGAAGTAAAAACAATTTTTAATAAGCTTTTCCTTTTGATTTTGTTTTTTTCCAATTTCTTTTTTAAAACTCCGCATTTTAAAAAAAAAAAAAAAAAACGTTGTTGCATTAGCCACTTCTTAACGATCAGACACCGAAAGAGGACTTTTCCTTTGTTCCTCGCCCTTTGATTACTTCGTTCCCAACGGAGCACCACTAATCCCGGAGTGAACCTTATAGTTCTCCTTTTCTTGCAAAAATTCTAACCCGCTTCGTGCGATCGGGTAGTTCCATCGCAATTTTCACCACACTTCAACCGGTTTTGCCGAAATTCGGAGTCTTAGATGTTTATGTGTCATAGTCGTGATGTAATTGTTCACGTTCGATAAAATTTTGAGAGGGTGCTGGAGTTTTCGAGGATTTTCAGCGGCTGGACTTCACTGAGCGATGGGATTATTAGATAAGTAGTGCTTTTATCCATTAAGAATCTTTTTCCCGCTTGTTTTATAGTCATATTAAATTAATAAAGTAAAAGTAAAAACGTCGTTTCCTTTTTAGACTATAATTTTATTTCCTTTTTAATATATACGTATTTCGACCGTTACATACGGTCTTCTTCAGTATATTAACTAAACTACTTGAAATCATTCCTTATATACTATTAACATTTAAGTACTTATCCTAGGTAGAAAACACATTTATTTTATTACCGCTATAACTATCCTATTATTAATTACCTGTTTATACCCTTCCTAACTTGTGGTCATTAGCAGATCAATCAGCTTTGAATTGTTGTTACCTACATCTTCATTTAGCCTAAGCTCCTCAGGTACTTTTTTGATTTCGATGCTTTCCTTAATATCCAATTTTTGCCATTTTCTTACTTTAATGATTTTTACATTATCTATCGTTACTGCATGACCTTCTTTTACGATTTGTTCCGCAACCGATGACTTGATGACGCCTTTGTTTCGTTCGGCTCAATCATGCGATTCAAACGAAGCCCCCGTTAGAAGATATCATTGTGGATATAGAGGCAGGCATAAGGTGGTTAGACTCTGATACGAAGGACGATATAAGGACGGAGGTAAAAAGAACAGTAGAAAAAATGAGTACGGATAGCTATAAAATAAATAACGAAGAAAAAGTCGTCAAAAGTCTACGAAGCAAAGAAGTATATTACTTAAAAGGAGACAAAAGCAACCAGATAGTATTAATGGGAAAAAATGAATACGACGAGCTAGTAAGCAAAAAGTTAAACAATGGTACCTTCTTCGAACTACTAGCCAACCCCTTACCGGATAGCATAAAACGGGTCAACAAAGCTTTGAAGATTGCTGGCAGTGTTTTCGAAAATGTCAACAGGTTGAAAATGTCCAATCCGTCGTTACCTCGAATTAGATGTCAGCTAAAAACACATAAAGAAGGAGAAGAGTTACGTGAGATCATAGCAGATGGTAATTCTCCCACATACAATATAGCAAAGTGGCTCATAGCGGAATGCAAAAAACTGGGTAATATATATGGAGAACGTTCAATAAAAAACTCTATGGAATTAATAGAGAAAATACAGGATGTCAAGATTACGGAACAGGAAATGTTAGTATCCTTCGACGTTCAAGCATTATTTCCAAGCACTCCAGCAAAACAAGCGATCTTCGAGCTAACGAAATGGATTCAAAATCATGGAACTACAACGGAATGGAAAAGGCGAGCAGCACAATATGGTAATCTAGCAACGTTATGCATGAATGAAAATTATTTTACATTCCGCAAAAAATTCTTCAAAGTGACAAAAGGGTTAGCCATGGGAAACCCACTATCGCCATTGTTGGCGGAAATGTTTATGACTAGCGTAGAAAAACTAATCGAAGAAAAAGGCTTTATGCCGAGAATATGGTGGAGATATGTTGACGATGTCATCGCAGTCATACCAAAAGAAGCAGCAAATACGATACTCGAAGAAATCAACAAAATTCATAAAAACATAAATTTTACTATAGAGGTGGAAAAAGATGGTAAAATTCCTTTCTTGGATCTACAGCTCATCAGAAACGAGGGCGAATTGGAATTCGATATTTTCCGAAAAAATACATATACGCAGAGAACGATCCCCGCTTCATCATGGCATACGTATTCTCAAAAATTGGCAGCGTACAACAGTATGATCCATCGATTACTTAAGGTACCATTGACAGCAGCAAGATTCATGAAAGAAAAGGCATATATATTGGAAACAGCGGAGATCAATGGGTTTGAAGGAAAGGTTATTACAAATATGATCCGGAAAAAACAGCAACAAACGGCTAAGAATAAGCTCACAAGATTATTTGCAGAAAACGCCCGAAATCAAACCATCCGAAAAACGAAAATGAGTATTCCATACTCTGCTATATCGCAAAAGCTGTCCCGAGTCTTGAAAAAGTACAACTTCGAAGTTATCAACACAAGTAAGCAATACAAGCTAAAAACGGTTTTGACTAGCGAAAAGGACAAGAAAAGCATGGAAGAAAAAAGCGGAGTATATAAAATAACTTGTGTAAAATGTGGGAAAATGTATATAGGTCAAACTAAGAGATTAGTGACAACTCGATTTGAGGAACATGTACGGGAAGCCGAAGCAGCGAAAAAACGAAACAAAGGCGTCATCAAGTCATCGGTTGCGGAACACATCGTAAAAGAAGGTCATGCAGTAACGATAGATAATGTAAAAATCATTAAAGAAGTAAGAAAATGGCAAAAATTGGATATTAAGGAAAGCATCGAAATCAAAAAAGCACCTGAGGAGCTTAGGCTAAATGAAGATGTGGGTAACAACAATTCAAAGCTGATTGATCTGCTAATGACCACAAGTTAGGAAGGGTATAAACAGGTAATTAATAATAGGATAGTTATAGCGGTAATAAAGTAAATGTGTTTTCTACCTAGGATAAGTACTTAAATGTTAATAGTATATAAGGAATGATTTCAGGTAGTTTAGTTAATATACTGAAGAAGACCGTATGTAACGGCCGAAATACGTATATATTAAAAAGGAAATAAAATTATAGTCTAAAAAGGAAACGACGTTTTTACTTTTACTTTATTAAGTGCTTTTATGTTTTATCCTTGGACAATACACTTTGTGTGCGTTTTTTACTTCTTTTCTAGGTATCTTAGGTCACTGTTTGAGGCACGCCTTCGTATTCGGCTGGCTATTCTCTGCCATACGAAATTTGGCGAAGGACACACGGGCAACTAATAAGATGTAGAGCACAACCTTGAGTGAGTTAATATGTAGAAATTGGTATGGTTTCGAACGTCAAATGTTTTGTGATAAATTTAATATGTTTGCAAAAGTTCTTTGGAAACGTCTTCGTCTACCACCGGTTCTTCCTCCACCAACACATTGGTTTGGCCCGCCTTCGCCGTCGCCTTGATTTGCATTATCAAATTGTGGTTTATCATTTAAACCAATAGCAAACGGCATGAATCCCTGTTCCACATTTTCAGGGCCCATATTATCACCACCGCCGCTATTTCCGAAGCTACGATTCATGTTGCCACCGGGATTATTACGCTTACTTGCATGATCAATGTGTTTTCCTGTTGCCTGCGACGAATTTCTTCACCTTGTTGGTTCATACGAAGTTTCATATCTTCCTGCCTTCGACGTAAGATTTCTTCCTCACGAATCCTTTTGGCTCGTTCTTTTCGTGGTTGTTGATTACAGATAATGTCGTCGTGGAGCAGCCGTGCACATATGGGAGTGGTATCATAGATTTCGTCGAGCCTAACTAATCTAATTTGAGCTGCATTAATTTAAATTGAGAAAATAAAAGTCTACTCTACTGTAGTCATTAGCCTTAGAATTTCTACTTCTTTCTAACTTTACTTGGAATATGTACAATACATGGTAAAGTTTCTATCCCAGTTTGGCTCGTGAATGCATTCTTCGTACCACGTTACCCGGTGGTGGTGTTTAGGCGTTGCATAAGTGGGCTAACGTAAGCTGTTCTAAAATTCCCCGTAACAATTCCCCCTGCTTTTAGTGGATTTCCCGGAAATACACTACTCTTTTGCATTTGAGAGACTACCATATAACTTCCCGGTATAGTTGCCCTCTATCAGCAAACATAAACGCACCTACGGTACTCACGTCTGGCTTATCGCGCCAGCTTAGTTACTTCAACCAAAAATTTTCTGAATCTGTTACGGCATCCTTGCCCACCGACGCGTTCTACAACTAACTTAACATAAGCTAAAACCTATTGCTAGATTTAAAGTTATGTTTGTATACAGCTACTCTAAGTCTAACGGCTAGCCAAATTCGATGATATCGTCGAGATAGATAAGAACAAAAGGTTCTAAGTCTGGTCCCAGAACCCTCTCGATCAGCCGTTGCCTCGTCGCCGGTGCGTTCTGCAGACCGAAAGGTATCCGCCCGATGAGGTACAGTAAAGACGGTAAGAGGTCTGGACTCTTCTGCCACTGGCACTTGCCAATTAGCCGAATTCGTGTGATGAAAAATACTTGGCCTCTCTCAATTTATCCACCGTGGCAGACACATATGGGATTGGATAGGCGTCGTGCTGCGTAACCTTGTTCAGCTTCCGGTAATCTACACAAAATCAGAAGGCTCCATCCCTCTTCATCACCAACAGAATTCGCGAGGCCCACGGATTAGCTGACGGCTCAATGATACCTTGTTCTAGCATCGAGTTTAGCTCCTCATAGATATGTTTTTGTACCGCCGGAGATACCGGGTAGTAACGCTGTTTAATTGGAGCCGACTCAGTTTTGATCACGTGCTTGACCAAACTCGTACAACCGATGCCCTCTCCCATCAATTCAAGTTATTCTTTTAGAAGCGTCTCCAACGCTCGGCTCTCTGTCTCAGTCAATCGACTCCGGGAACGCAATTGTTCCCCCCCTTCTTCCTGTAGAGCATCTAGGAAGCTCAATGTGTTTTGCCCTAACGCCAAAATCAAGCCGAATGATATCGACGCCCAGGATAACCTCATGGGTCAGAGACGGGACTATCAGCACCGTAATCCAATTTGTCCGCCCCTGTAAGATGGAAGTGATGCACGCCCTCCTGGCGACCTCCACACTTGCATTATTCCCCATCCTGATATTAGTTGATGTGGACCCCAACCTCTCGACTCCCAGTCTTCTCAAAGTTTCCCAGCCCCTAGCCCCCACGACGGTATTGGATGCTCCCGAGTCCAACAGGCCCAATAGCTTACAGCCTAGCACTTCAACTTCCATGTGGGGTCTATTTTCCCCGCTCCTCCCCTAAATTACATAAGCTCCCTCTGGCTCTGCGGCCTTTCCATTCCCCTCCGTCCGATAAAAAAACCCATATAAAAGAAAAAAAACCCAAAAAAGATTGCAAAAATAACAATAATTACGATGCAACCAGCGGCTGCAGCCACGATGTTAACAGCACATCAGGAGCGGTACTAAGGATGACAATTATGACGATTGATAAATACAATGACAGTGAAGACGAATGAAAAACGGGGATTAACAGACAGTCTGGTCCAGACTGAGATTCCTGCGACGTTCGGGCGCAAAAAAAAAATGATGCGAACACCAGAGCGTCCTATAAAGGACGCACCAGATGTTCGAGCGGTGGAGAAAAATATAAAAAAATTCGAGAATTCTATGGTCGCTGCTGCGATCACTACTGAAGCGATTGAAGCAAAGGTCGTAAATCCCGAAATAATAAAGAACCATCCTGAAGTCAACGAGGAAATTACGGCAGGAAAAGAAACGAGTGACCAGGCAAATCAAGCGACGATGTGTGATTTCATCGCCAAGGTGGAAAGGTGGCGAATGTACTGTATTCGGAAACAGAAGCCGATAACAACTCCGAAGGACGATGGCCACAAAGTACAATTTTCGCCCAGCGACACGAAGAAGAAAGGCTATTCCGAAAAGCGGGAGTTGTTTTAAAAAGAATGCAATCTGCATGCGACTCGCCAAAAATCACCAAAGCAGTAAAGATTGGGCCCCTTGACCTAGAGGAGCTCCTAGACCGTATAGGGCATTATCGGAGGAGCTGGTTAAAGGCCAAAGAGGACCAGAAGGCCGAAGAAGGGAAAAAGGCTAAAGAAGCACTTGGGGCACGTGCAGATAGTTCCACAATCAAAAATCAATAAAAGAATGGCGTCTAGCCCAATCGAAGAAGATCGGGATAAAAGAAAGAAGAAAGAGGCACTTATGGGCGCGAAACACTAGATCAGGGGTTCCAGACAGTGCTCAAAAAAGGAGCAAAGAAACTCCTTCAAAAAGTACCAGAAAGTAAAGTTCGCACGGACGCCCAACAAGAAAAAAGACCCGATGCAAAACAGTAGAGAAAGAAGCCCCAACGAAGACCCCGTCAGCAGGCACTGCTCGTAAAACCCCAAGATGGTCGATCCTACGCGGAGGTGCTGTGGAACATTAGGGGAAACGTAAGGCCATAAAGCTGTACGACCAACGCGGTCGGGCCACATACTTGTCCAATTTGCAGCGGAGGCCGAGAATAGGGAAGCATTCTGCGACGCAGTAAAGAAAGTCCTCGGCAAAAGCGCAACTATATCCTCGCTCGAGCCGATGGCAACGATCGAAATAAGAGACATTGACTGCGTCACAGACCTGGCCGAGGTAGAAGAGGCCATCAAAAGGGAGTTCCCTAGCGTGGGCAGGATCAAAGTGAGGCTGACACCAGAAAACCATAGGGGGACAACGCATGGCCATAATTGACTTGACCGAAAAGAACGCCGAGCAATTTCTGAATAAGGGCAAAATACGCATAGGGTGGGTTGTCTGTAGGATACGGCGAAGAGCAATGCCTCTTCAGTGTTTCAAATGCCTTGGGGCACGAGTATGCAAAGGACCCGATAGGAGTTCCCTACATTACAAATGCGATGAAATGGGACATAAAAGAAAAGAGTGTACGAAGGAGGCACACTGTATTCTTTGTAAGGATGCTATCCAAGACATGATTTTGGACACGTCTTAGGATCAGGAAATTCCGGGTTTTCCAGGACGCCCTAGCGAAGGGAGAACCAGAACTTAAATGACCCGCAACCAACAGCTAAACCTACACCGCAGTTATACTGTACAAAATCTGCTTGAGCGGGTTGCGAGGGACATGAAAGGCGACGTTTTGCTGCCGAATGAGCAACACCATGATAAAAGTGCTGCATCATGATATTCTGATAAAACTGGTACTGCCGTCATCTGGGTTTGAAATAGTGATTTCCAGGCGGAGAGCTGTGGACGAGGGAATGGTTTTGTGTAGGCTCGGTACCATATCGGACGTGACATTTGCCTCGGAGTCTTTAGTACGGAGGATACACAATTGGAGAGTATTAAGAGGACTACTCAGCCAGTGATCATCAGTGCATTCTGCTTGAGATTAGTGATGTTGTCTCCCGGGGTCCGTGCTCTCGACATTCTACAATTGGGTGGAGAGGTTCGTCGAGGTACTCACAGCAGGTGCACCGCTGCAGGGAGATTCGGAGGGGACGGAAGAACTGGCAGCTCAAGACGTCGTGAACTCAACTATAAGCATCATTACGACTGCTTGCAAAGCTTCTATGCCCCGTCGAAAACCCCGGCACGGCAAGCCCCCAGCGTACTGGTGGTCAACTGAAATCGCTGAGAAACGAAGGTAATGTCACAAGCTTCGGCGTGAGGCTCAACGGGCACGGAACCGTGACGAGGCAAGCAGCTGGGCAGGAAAGGCCTTCGCAAATTGATCAACACCAGCAAGGCTCGCTGCTGGCAAGATGGAAAATGCGAACAAGGATCCGTGTGGCCTTGGCTACAAGATAGTTACGCGGAAGCTTGGTGCCCTACGGAAACCTTGTATACATGATGCGGAAAAGATGGACGAGATAGTGCGGACTCTCTTCCCCGCCCATCCAGTCCGTGTTGACGCTGTCCATGGTGAAACAGTAGTCGAGTGTCCACTCTATACAGCCGGAACTGGAAGCGGTAGTCCTTTTGCTGAAAGCGAGGAAGGCTCCATGTCCAGATGGTGTTCCAGCTGAGGTGTTGCTACAAGCCGCAACACCTCAGCTGGAACACCATTGTCCTGACTTGCTGCTGAGCACATTCAACGCTTGCCTACGGGACGGGGTTTTCCCGGTAGAATGGAAGCTGGCGAGGATTGCTGATCAGCAAGGGGAAGGAATATCCCGGATCGCCGTCTGCATACCGCCCGTTAGGTATGCTAGACACTGTTGGGTAAGTGCTAGAAAAACTTATCAAGGGAAGACTCACTGACGCGGTTCGTGCTGCTAAAGCCCGTTCTCCTCTGCAGTACGGCTTTAGAGAAGGACATTCTACCATTGATGCGATTGCAGAGGTGGTGAGTGCGGTCCGAAAGGCAGAGGCATATAGTCGCACCAAGCGACTGATCGTCTTGTTGGTGACACTCGACGTCAGAAACGTGTTCAACTCCGCTACATAGGTGGATATTCTGGATGCGCTGGAAAAGCCTTTTCAAGTTCCAGAATATCTAATGCGGCTTTAGAGAAACTACCTAAAGGACCGAAGCCTGCTCTGCGACACGACACAGGGCCAACGAAAGATAGAAATTACATCGGGTGATGCCCAGGGATCTATCCTTGATCCGGACCTGTGGAACGTGTCTTACGACGGGCTACTAAGACTGGAGATGCCAGATTAGTCGCGCTTGATCGGCTATGCGAATGATGTTGCGGCTCTGGTCGCTGAACGCACCGCAACTAGGCTATGTATGCTAATGCCCAAGCAAGAAATGGGTGTTTTCAGTCTTATCTGGACAAGATTGGTAAGTCACGGTCCCCCGATTGTCGGTTTTGCCCAGGAGAGAAAGACAATGCCTGCAACACATTTTTTGCGTGCACAAAATGGGTCAGGCTGCAAAGGGACCTCTACAGGGAGATGGGAGAGCTCACCCCGGATAATATAGTTGCGGTGATGCTCGAATCGAATGGAACCAAGTGGCACATAATGCTCGGGCAGTCCTAAAAGATAAAAGGGACTCACAGTAGGCGGGGACGTCGGGGCTGAGGGATCGCCTAGCTGGCACTTTCTCTTCCCCTCTCACCTCCAGCTAGAGGGCGCCTCATGGCGCAACAAAACGAGACCTGGCCCGAAGTAATGTATCAAACGGTTCCAGGCTGGGTTCTCCGGTTGACTGAAGAGGTGTTTAGTGGGTAGTCCAGTCGCCTTCTCGCGAGCATGGGAGTCCTACACTCTCTGCGGGGGTATATTACCTCGAATGATTTCTAACTTTTCGGCTCCCGCGCACTGGGTCAACTTTCGCCTGAATAACCCCTCCATAGTGGCCACATACATCCCTATTGACTCCTCCAGTCCCTGGGTACGCTGCTTGATTTCTTCCAAGAGTCTTTTATCATAATCAGGTGGTAGGAGCTCCGCAGTAATTCCTTTACAAGTTCCGCCCATGAACCGATACTGGTGCGATTTGCCCGAAACCAGACCAGGGCTCTGCCCTCAAACAACTCTACCGCAGCCTGATATAGTCGGTCGGATGACACACCTCTTGCAAGACATACTTCCTCGACTCGTTCTAGGAATGCGCTTAGAGATCCGGAATCTCCGTTACATTTCAGGCCCCATTTGTAAACGTCCTGTACCTTTCCGAGATCCCCACCTCCTCGAGAAGTTGTCACTTGCTCCGCTTTATTCATCTCCGGTAGAGTATGGGGTTTTCTTGCCTGCGATGCACTCTCGTTTAGCTCGAGGTTCTGTTCCTGCTCTTGATCAGGAGGCTCTTCCTCCGTTCGACCATTGGTGGGCTCCCGTTTTACACGAGTACATCCCAGCTGCTCGTCATTTACTGTGCCAGTCGCATCTGCTACTCCTGTTCCTTTTTCGGTCTCCTCCGCTCAGATCCATCACTAATTGACTCTTGAGCTTATTTTAAATCTCCTCCTCATCATCATATTTCGTATTCATATTCGCGAGTCGATGCAGGCCGAAAGGGATTTTAATCTTAATCTTAAGGAAGTCCAAGGTTTGTGGGGTTCCCGAGAATTCCGCAACTATCGCCTTCACTTCTTGGAGTTTTTCCTTCACTGTCTCCAGATCCTCCTCCGGCGAAAAAGGATATGTCTTTGTCAAGATCAGTGCAACCTCCATCGAACTCTCGCCCCTCAATACGTCTCGAAGAGTTTTTCTCATTTCTTCCACCGATCCTGTTGGTTGTCCTCGGATCCCCTGCTCATAGGTGAGCTCCTCCTTGCTAATTCTGTTAATTAATATTTTACTGGCCATTTTATTTTCTTAATATATTTAAAATAAAACAAATCTTCACTTAAACCAACTTATTGATAAATTATGGCCTAATTGAAACAACTAAATGATTTGGAATGAAAGAAATTTGTTTTTCTTTTGTTTTTTACAAACACGGACAATATGTATAAAATTACAAAATTAAAATAATATACGAAATGATATTCATTACGACCGGGGCGTAAAACCACCTTTCGAAAAAAATTCCACCTACTCGTCACACTTCACACTTGCTTCCCTTCTAGTTTTGGGTCACTTTACACTGATTCTCTTCCCACTTCCGTAAAATGACACATTCACTTTAACTTCACTGATGCGAGGACCAGTCGAAACTCAACTTTTCACGCAAACTTCCGTGCGATAACTTCTTAGAGAAGTTGATCTTCCTGACCTATCAGGATCCACTCTTGTTTTCCGAACGATGGATTTATTAAAGTTACCTTCCTACAGCACCTCAAACACCTGTCACTATCACCACCTATTAAGCACAAAAGTTCTATCTACACTCATCCAAAGTTGCCCCACTTGGGCGCCAATTTGTTACCCATGACCACTGGGGTGCTTCGGCCCGGGGGCCATGCGGTCCCGACTTTGCTCGCCGCAGACGGGTGTATGTGCCAACCCGCTGCTTTGGCCTAGGCCCCACACTTGACCGCCCAGCGAGTAAGGCGGTTGCGAGTAAAGCGGTTTGGATTAGGGTTTGGATTTGGGTTTGGTCTTTGGGGGTATTGAGTGTTGCGAGGTAAATTATAGTTATCCCTAAATTGTTGTGAATTAGACCTGTAATTTTGTTTTTACGGAAAATTGAAATGTTGTCTAAAATTGACTTTCGGTTGCAAAAAATTATTATTTAAATGATTTCTATGTAAATTAAATTGTGTTGATTGGTGAGCTTTCGTCGAATGATGATTGATCTGCAGGTGATTTGTTACTAATAGTTTTGCGTAAGCTTCTGATATATTAGTAACCTGGGAGGCTCTGAGGAAAGCAGCATCCCATTTTTCGAATTTGTTTAAAAACACTCGTAGGGCTCTGGTTTCGTTGTTGCTAGGTGAGAAATCTAACGGTGCGGGAGTTTCCAATCCACTTTTTGTGTTGAGAAGGTTGAGTATGTGTTGTATTGTTTCATATAGACCGGTGACTGATTTTGCTTCCACGGCTTCCAATGAGGCTCGCAATTGTTCGAAGGACTCGGTCATTCCACATCGAAGGATGAGTTGTTGTTTCACATTTACCCATTCCATGTTTTTTGCTGTGTCTCTGGCGTCTCCAGCGGTACCTTGTAGTTTGGATATCAGGATTCCATAGATTATATCCCGATCTTCTACTGCTGTGAGGCTGATTATCCGTTCCACATTTCTGATGAAATCAGGTAGTTTGTAGGTGCCTTTTCCATCAAAGATTTGGGTTCGCTCAGCGTGCTGGTATGCTGTTTCGAAGAAAATACCATTTTGTCTATTTGTTAATTTCCGTTTGGATCTGTAATGATTTTCGTGTAAATCGTTCGAACGAAATCGGAACCGACCTCTCATCGGTTCTAGACGTGAAGTCTGAGTCGTGCCAACGAATGGTACCAACCGGTCAACCAGTCCGTAAACCCGTAATCCATTTCGCGGTGGCTGCTTGTCGCCCTGCTAGTTCTGAGAGGATTTCGGTCGCAGGTCTTTAAAATGGATTACGCTCAATTACGTGTTTCAGCCACCATTAAGTGCCCGTTTCAAACGCGTCAAAAATTCAAACATACGGAAGCGAAACCTATCTCTACGTTATTCCGTATTTCTTTCACTCTTTCAGTCAACAACAAGAAAACTAGTTTGTATTCCACGTTCCCGAAGTTCACCGACGCGGTACCGAAAAATATACTACGTTAATTTAACTCCGTAGAAATCTACTCTAAAAAAATGCAAAGCAAACGAAGGTACCGTGTACCGCACGCGACGCGAAACTGGCCATCCGCGGATTTATACAACCTTACCCTCTTCACGGCATACCTACCGTTCACTCTTACTCCTGCTGAAAAAGAAGGGCAGGCTGGAAAGGAAAGTCTTACTGTAAATAAGCAATACATTTTTAATCCTCTTGTTGTACTTATTACGAAAAAAATCTAACTAAAATTAGCAACTAAAAAATTAGCTTTAGGTTCACAACATCTTTCTTTTTTTTACATGCGTTACTTACTGATTGCTACTTTAACTTTATCGAATTAAACACAAAAACGAGGTCGTACCGAAATAGTATACAATTCACATATTTTTCGTTAATTATACCGAAGAAAAAGAGTAGCGTGGAAAGGAATACTTGTGATTTTGGGAAGAAGGGCGGGGAAGGGAGTTCTCATCGGATTAACTACGAAAGAACGATTTACTAGCTTCAAGTGATAACGGGAATATTTTGCTAATTTTCTCTTAGGCTTTAATTTGTCTGTCATTTAGCTGCTAAGAATTTGCAAGGATTCTTGTACTTACATACAAAAAGATTGTGATGCATTTACCCAAGATCATGAGAATTCTAATTGAATGAAATGGCATACTCGTATTCCTTGATACTCTCAATCATAGAACACCTGTTCCAGGCAGTCGAATTGGAAGAGCCTATTATCTATCAGCATAAAGCGATACAGATTCTCTAATTTTCGTCTGGAATTCAGCAACATACAGGGAATGTATAATAAGTAACCGGACTGAGCCTGCCCCGCGCCGTCAAAGCATCTGCTAACCGGTATCTGGTGCTGTAGTGGTGATGAGGGTCTAGGTGAAGGGAACCGGGCTGCAGCAGTTGCCTCCAAGCGCTTGGAGAGATAGCATCGAGCGAGAGCGGAGTGTGTGTTCAGTTACGTCGTCGGAGTGAAAATGGAGCGTACGATTTTTTTAGAAATCTTCAAAGTAGTTTTTTAGAAATCTTCAAAGTAGTCCCCATTGGAGTCGATAACACGCTGAAACCGGATTTTCCAATCCCCGAACGCTCCCTGGAAGTCGGCAACCTCGATGCTGTCTAGAGCCCTCGTCGTAGCACGTTGAACGTTTTCCAGTCCCGAACCGCATCTCCTTAAGGTGTCTCTTGATCTTGGGGAACAGAAAGAAGTCCGCTGGTGCCATATCCGGGCTGTGAGGAGGCTGTGACAACGTTGCCCTCGACTGTTTGGCCAACTGCTCGGTGACGAGCAGGCAGGTGTGCGACGGAGCATTGTCGTGATGGAGAATCCACGAATCGGCAATTTCCGGACGGACTCGGCGAACCCGGGCGGTTAGTCGACGGAGCACCTCTCTGTGGTACTGGCCGTTTACAGTTTGGCCGGGTGGCACAAACTCTTTGTTAACAATGCCTTTCACGTCAAAGAAAGCAATTAGCATCGACTTCACCTTCGATTTGCTCATGCGCGCTTTTTTCGGTCGTGGTGACGCCGGTGTGTGCCACTCCGAACTCTGCTGCTTCGTCTCAGGATCGTATTCGAAAACCCACGTCTCGTCTCCTGAAGAGGTCTTGTGACGTGGCTAATCTTCCCGCGGCACGTTCTAGCAAGAAGAGGTCACTGAGATTTTGAGCCCAGGTGAGGCCGATCGATGCTAAGCAAGAGATAACACCGGGGAACAACGGAGAGAGAAAAAAACTCTTTGATGGCACTCTTCACCGGCGTAAGTCCTTGGCATGGTAGACTCCCAGTTCCTTTCCGGACATGTCCGCAATGAGACATTTCACGAGCTTCTTGTCCAGTTTAGCACTGTAGTGCCGGCTTGATTCACTCTGCCTGAAATTCCGTCGATAGATTTCGTTGCCTGCCTTGAAGCCAGAAGGATGGGATCGCAGGTTATAACGCTCCTCCCCCGCCCGTCTACTATCTTCGATCTTCTCCCGAAGTTGTTCTCGTAAAATTTGGAGTTTCTTTTGCGGCTCCAGAGCCATTATTGGGTCTTCCAAACTTTTTAACCGCCGCAATAGCCGGTACGAGTTTCCGTGGCAGATCATGTACTGGCCGACACGGCAAAGTACTGGGAGATACCTGTGGTGGAGTGTTATGACGAACGTAGGGCACAGGTGATGGCGGAAATCCTGCGGTCCCAATCCTTCTGATCCGGCTGAACGTAGGCACGAATGGCGGCTATGAGAGTATGGTTCAGCCGCTCGGACGCATTGGTTTGTGGGGAATAGACGGTGATCCGCTGGTAAGTAATACCAAACCTGTCCATTAGGTCTCGAAATCTAGTCGAGGTGAACTGAACTCCGTTGTCGGAGACCACTTTTTCCGGTACTCCGAATATATGGAAAACGCGATATTCCAGGAAGCTGACTATCGGGCCGGTGTGCATGTTTTGAATTGGTTCAATAATTGGGAATTTGGACAATTGGTCCAGGACCACGACAGCTCACGTGTAACCCGAAGTCGAGCGAGGGTACGGACCGATGAGATCTATATACAGGCGCTAGAACGCCCGCTCAGGTAGCTCGAATTTACCCATCGGGGGCCGAAGAACAGAATTGGGCGCTTTAGTGCACTTGCACAGCTCACAGGCGGCTACGTACACTTTTACTTGCTACGCCATCTTAGGCCAAAAGCAGTAGGTTTTCAGCCGCCGAAGCGTACGACCGTAACCGCCGTGCGCACTCAATGGGTGGTCATGAGCCCGTTTAATGAGGTCGATGGTCAGTTCTTCGGGCACCCATAACTTCCACTGTTCCTCTTCTTGTATGGGGTCTCCGGATGCGTGTCCCATCCGCCTGCATATAAATCCCTCCGTCACCCGCAGTTCTGATAGCTGTAGTTGCTGGCTGGATGTAACCTATTGACTCGGCTCCTTCAGGGGCGAACATCCTTGATAGCGTGTCCGGCACCACGTGCTGACTTCCTTTACGGTGTTGAATCGTGAAGTCAAACGCCTGTAATTTCAAGGCCCATCTGGCCAAACGCCCGTGGAGATCAGTCTGGCTCATCACTCATTTCAGAGACGCATGGTCCGTGACGATTCCAAAGGGATGTCCCTGCACATATGCTCGAAAGCGTTTCACCGCCAACACAGCCGCCAGGCATTCCAGCTCGGAGACCGTGTAGTTCCGCTGGGCCGGGTTCAGCTTGTGAGACATAAAGGTTGTAGGCCTCTCCCCGCCGTCTTGTGCAACCTGGACTAAGACTGCTCCCATCCCTTGTTGACTCGCGTCACAATGGATTGAGAACGGTTTGTCAAAATCCGGGCTGTGCAGTACGGGAGCTGTAGTCAGACTCTTCTTTAGCTCTTCAAAGGCTCGCAAGCTGGGCCCTTCCCAGACGAACTTACGTCCCTTACGCAGCATGTCGGTCAAAGGTGTGGTAATGGTTGCATAGTCACGTACGAATCGTTGGTACTATCCGCATAAGCTTAGGAATCGGCAAAACTGCTTGGTGGTCTTGGTTAGTGGACAAGCGTCAATCGCTTGAGTCTTGTCCGGGTCGGTCTTGATGTTGCCATGACCAATGATGTGGCCCAAATACTTCACCTCCGTCATCACGAGCTGACTCTTCTCTATGTTGATGGTTACTGCCCTCTGAATGTGCAAAGCCACTTCCTGAAGCAGGTCGAGGTGTTCGTTAAAGGTCTCGGTTATAAGCAGCAGATCGTCCAAATATACGAAAACTTGGTGCCGTAATCCATAAGGCGCGTCATTGTTTGAAGGGCATTACGCAGTCCGAATGACATGGTCACAAATTGATATAGTGGGCGACCTGGGACCATGAAGGCTGTTTTCTCCTTTAAGCCAGGGTCTAACGGGATTTGCCAGAAAGCGTCCTTGAGGTCCAAGCTCATAATGTAATGGGCCTTAAGCAATCGACTCAAGATGCCCTCAATCAACGGTAAAGGGTATGCATCCTTGATAGTGACGGCGTTCAAACATCTGGCATCTAAGCATAGCCGGACCTTGTTCGGCTTGACGACTAAGGTGACCGGGGCCGCCCACGCGCTCTGCGATTTTTCGATCACGCCTAGTGCTAGCATACGATCAAGTTCGGCATATAACGACTTTTCCTTCGCACGGAGATATGGCAAAATGTCTCTGTTTTATGGGTTTGGCATCCCCCACATCTATTGTGTGAAACACCAGGGCCATCCTGCTGAGACCTTCCTTCTCATGCGATGGAAAAGCCGATATAGCCAAGTCAAGTCGCAGTTGTTGGTTCACATCCAGTGCATGTCGTAGTGAGTGGAAAGTTGGGGTCGCGTCAAGGACAGTGGCGAGGGAATCCAGTATCGTGCCGGGGCCAAGTTAAATTTTCGTGCGAAATCCACCCCTAGGTAGAGATTCTGTGTTAATTGGGGGATAATATAGAATTCCAGAAATTTAGTCACCGCCTTAAATGTGACATCCGTCGTAATTTTCCCCACTACGGAGTGACGAGTTCCGTCTGCCGTGCTTAACCAGGTGGTAAAATGATGGATTTGGTTCGCGTGAGTTGCCAGCACCTCCCCTGCAAAATCGGCTGATATGCAATTCACACTGGCTCTCGTATCGACTAAGCCTGCCAATCGCTTTTGCAGGAGGTGAACCGACGCGTATGGTCGAACGTCATCTTTCAATAATTCGTCTAAGTGTATTGCCTGCAACGCCTTCCTCGACTTCCTGACCCTTCTCCAGAAGCTCCCCATCCGACGCGTGGCTCGCTTCTTTCGCGGAGGGGTAGTTGTAACCATCTCCTCATTGAAGATGCGCTGACGAGTAGCTAGATAATCCCGCAGTCTGACGTGGAAGGGCTTAACATGCCAAGGGGTCTTCGTCTCGTTGCCATTCCCCTGCGCGTCCGCCTCGCCAGCGTGTGACGTCAGCTGCGGAACTTCAGGAGAACTGTATCTGGCGGAGCGAATCAGTAAAGTTGGGGTCGTAGCTGGGGCTTGGTCGCAACTAGTAATAAGTTCGGTATTGGATTGTTTGGGTTCTAGGAGTGCCGACGGGTGGTTGCGGCACTCGCTGGCAAGTTTTTTCGTAGCTTGCAATCTGCGCAATCTGGTGCATAAGTGCCTGCCTTTCCGCATCGGTAACAGAAAATCGTCGGTTCCGCTGGACATGCATAGATCCGGTGCCCCGGTTGTCGGCAGTTCCAACAGACCGTCGGACTTGAACTACTTCGACGAAAGGTCGGTCAATCATTGGTTCGAATTGTGCTCCAGGGGTGCTCCGCTCCTCGGGACGTATATCGGGTCATCAATAAGGTGATCCGCGGCCACTAACTCCGCAGCATTGTTACTTCGTGGGTTAAGTCCCGTCATGCGAAGTTGTGGACGAAAGGTTCCTCGCCGTTCTTGCCTACGGGCATGGAAGCGTAACCCCTGTACGGTGTAAATTAGCACATGAACGAGACTGTTCTGAAGCTCCCAACGCATATTCTCCCTGATGATTTCCACCAGTTCGTCCTCTGGCATGGGTGTTCGTAACCGAGTGCTTAAGCGCAGTATACTGGTATAATACTGGTCGAATGGTTCGCGGACGCCTTGCTTGCGTTTCCTCAGTTGTTCCTGTAATTCTCTCTCGCTGAACAGGAGGTGTGCGTGTCTAAGGAAAGCCGTGAAGTCGCCTCCCAGTGTACTGGCGACTAGAGCCTGAATTCTAAACAGGAACCGGTTCACTGGTGTCATCGAGTTAAAGCCGGTGAAGCTGAGCCGCCAACTCTCCATGATTCGAGGCGTAGGGTCTCGGACTGGTGTTGAGACGTTCGCGGGGCGAATCATATCATCGGTGGGCCTGCTATAAGGGACCGATTCGGGAATTGTTGGTATCAGTGGAGGTGAGGTGCTGTATCGAGGTCAATACTCGGGGGCTCTGGGATCCATTCCCGAGCTCCTTGGAGGGAGGGTCCAATTATCAGCCGGTCTAGAGGGGGTATAGCCGCACTGGGATTTGGCTCCCAGCCAGATGGAGTTCTTACGCGGCTGGGGGGTTGGCTGATCTCGATGTTCTGGAAGCCTCTCTCCAAATGTCCGATCCTCTCGGACAACCCTTGCAGTAAGGTCAGGATTGTGTCGTTGACGGAGTTGTTTGACGGCGCTGTTGGGGCCTCGGCCGATACACCGGCAACAGGAACTTCTCCGCCTACGGCTCCTTGGATGTCAAACAGCGGTTGAGGTGGTTCAGCATTCTGAGGTTCTTTCGCCACTGCTCCGCGCGTCGGGACGTGCGCTCTGGGGGCGTCTATGGTAATTCGGTCGATCGGGCGTCTGCATAAGGGACAGAGGGTTGATGTTAATAGGAGCTGCTGGACACAGGCGCGGTGGAACAAGTGTCCGCACTTCAATCGCACATTGATGCGCCCTCTACCACATCTTCGAAGCAAATTCCGCAGTTAGCGGATTGTACCATCTTGGAGCGGGTCCACCGCTTCTCCAGCGGAGTCCGCTTTGTTGCCATGGTGGGTTCTGTCTCGGTTTGGTCGTTGTTCTTAACGGTAGGTATGTATAGATAATTCCTTAATATAAGAAAAATAACAAACTTAAAGGGGTTTATTAAGTGGCCGAAAGTGGCGAGCTATTTCCTATATATATAAAAAAATTATTTATTTAACACTTTACTTTCCAGCAGCGCCGACTGCTCCATAGGGAAATGAGAGCGAATGGTAGTCTGCCGAGGAAGATGCTTCCGGCCGATTTAAAAAATTATCCCCATACCAACATACATTATAAAACCGTCTCTAAACTACGTTAATTGACTCGATGAGACAAGTGGCGTCACCATAACAAGCTTTGTACGCGGGCAAAAATCCCGACACGCGGAAGCATTCCGGGCTTCGCAACTCCAGCATACGCCACCGAAAGTCGGTCCGAAACCACTCGTCTATCACGCATTAAAAGATGAGTAGAATCCTTCCGCGATATGAAGGCAAAGTAGCCTTCTATTTTCTTGGGAGTCTAGGCCGATAGGAGAAACCCATCTGGCTGACAGTTCCATCAAGAAAAAAGAAGGTCCTTGCATGTGTCAACCTGGGACAACACACCGTAAGGATCATGTCGCGAAAAAAATCCAAACAAAGGAGAGCAGAAGCTACAACTCACGTAAAGTGACTGCTAGTGTGTGTAACACAACTCCACTGCTCCTGTCCGTGGGGCTCGAGGACCAAGGTCCCTTACATCCTCCGTAGAGGACCAACTCGTCAGAAGACGCGAATCTTTTACCCCCTTAGGATGTTTTTGGCTCCACGTTGAGCGCCATTTGTCATGATTTTCGTTTAAATCGTCCGAACGAAATCGGAACCGACCTCTAATCGGTTCTAGACGTGAAGTCTGAGTCGTGCCAACGAATGGTACCAACCGGTCAACCAGTCCGTGCACCCGTAATCCATTTCGCGGTGACTGTTTGTCGGCCAGCTAGTTCGGGGAGGATTTCGGTCGCAGGTCTTTAAAATAGATTACGCTCAATTACGTGTTTCAGCCACCATTAAGTGCCCGTTTCAAACGCGTCAAAAATTCAAACATACGGAAGCGAAACCTATCTCTACGTTATTCCGTATTTCTTTCATTCTTTCAGTCAACAACAAGAAAACTAGTTTTTATTCCACGTTCCCGAAGTTCACCGACGCGAAACCGAATAATATACTACGTTAATTTAACTCCGAAGAAATCTTTTCCAAAAAAAAAATGCAAAGCAAACGAAGGTACCGTGTACCGCACGCGACGCGAAACCAGTCATCCACGGATTTATACAACCCTACCCTCTTCACAGCATACCTACCGTTCACTCTCACTCCTGCTGAAAAAGAAGGGCAGGCTGGAAAGGAAAGTCTTGTCGTAAATAAGCAATACATTTTTAATCGTCTTGTTGTACTAATTACGAAAAAAATCTAACTAAAATTAGCAACTAATAAAATTAGCTTTAGGTACACAACATCTTTCTTTTTTTTTTACATGCGTTACTTACTGATTGCTACTTTAACTTTATCGAATTAAACACAAAAACGAGGTCGTACCGAAATAGTATACAATTCACATATTTTCGCCTCTTTCTTTTCCATAATTATTTTTCATTTGTTTAAATTCCTTCTTTTTTTTATAAATAACAATATTGAAATGAAATATAATATATATAATAAAATATGAATAAAGATCAAATCTTTCGTTAATTATACCGAAGAAAGAGTAGCGTGAAAAGGAATACTTGTGATTTTGGGAAGAAGGGCGTGGAAGGGAGTTCTCATCGGATTAACTACGAAAGAACGATTTACTAGCTTCAAGTGAGAACGGGAATATTTTGCTAATTTTCTCTTAGGCTTTAATTTGTCTGTCATTTAGCTGCTAAGAATTTGCAAGGATTCTTGTACTTACATACAAAAAGATTGTGATGTATTTACCCAAGATCATGAGAATTCTAATTGAATGAAATGGCATATTCCTTGATACTCTCAATCATAGAACACCTGTTCCAGGCAGTCGAATTGGAGGAGCCTATATCTACCAGCATAAAGTGATACAGATTCTCTAATTCTCGTCTGGAATTCAGTTTTATTACATTGATATTGATCCGCTGCAATATACATCTTTTACTGTCTTGTGGACGCGCAACATAGTCCAACAAGCTAGATCCAGATTATACTTATTCCTACTCGCCCGTGCCGCCGCAAGCTGGTGAGGATAAGGTGACGTTGCTGAAAACAGAGTTTGGGTTAAATCAGCAAAGTTAAAGCCAACTGGGAAAACAGCGTTACTTAATGTCTCCGGTGAACCACCTACTGCTGCTGCTTGCCTCTTATTCCCACTCCTATTGTGTGGGGGCAGTTGGAAGCTGTCTATTTTCTTTCGCTCATATGAGAAGAGCCGCGAAAGCCACACACTCAAACACACACTCGTCGCGCATCTGCATAATTTCCAATTTGCGAATCACGCTCTCTGTGTACGACTGTCTGCCGTCTGCGCCAGAACAAGATGCACTCCCTCGTGGAGAGGGACGACACGTATAACGGTACAGCAGCGAAGGCATCGAGACGAGATGAAGATTTTTATTACATCACAAACGATGTATGATACACGGGAAAGTTGACAGGTGGGGTTTCTGCTGTACAGATTCTGGGTTTCACCGTTCCGCGATTTCATAAGTGGTGTTGCTGAAAGAGTTGAACAATACACAAAAGGTTAAAAGGCCACAAGAGGAAACAAGTTTCCTACACTGAAATCACACTTAAACTTACAGCCGCTACTCGCACACCTCCGCGCTAGGAAAACTTCTTACCCTAATCCTACACTACCAGATCTCGTTGCTGCAGTATTTTCGCCTTATCACTGCGATTAACGCTCGATCATAGATAAGAGCACACACACGACAAGCCACACTTCCCTCCCCATATGGCTGCGTCAGTCTGCGACTTGACATTCCCCGACAAAACTGACGTGGGATGGGAAGTCGTCACAACTGACGTGAGATGGGAAGCCATATGGTAGCAATATGCATGTGTATTGGTCGCCTGTGGCGTAGGGCCGATTCATTACAGATCTTGATCGAAAAAGGGTCAGATGTTTACTGATTTATCGTAAACTGACTTCAGTATGGAGCGCTGATGTTTTGTTACTCCTGTGCACTGATTTATAGTAACACTTTTGTCTGTAGCACTTTCTGAATTTCACTTTTGAGTTATTTATGCTGAGAATTCTCAACTTAGTCCTATACCGGTCTCTGTATAGGTTTATAAGCGTTAGTGGCTTGCCCCTAAGTGTCTTTGAATTCTTACAAAAGCACTAGTTCACTTTTCGAATCAGGTTCGTTTCACTTAAGGATACTGAATTTTAGTATCCTACCGTCTGCTCCACTTTTGTCAACCCTCGAGCGTTGGGACAAAAAAGAAATAAAATATTTCGAATCATTAAAAGGAACTTTATTTAACTAGTTCCGACACGGCACAACAACAAACTAACTACTCGTATTCTTAAAAGGCAAACACTCGCAATCGTTTCTTAATAACAACTGTCGCTAAATCTTTTATAATATTTTCTTATCGTTTATTAATGCTTACATGATCGTATTCTCTTATGCTAAATTTTTTCATATGTATATTTCTTTATGATTTATATATGTTTAGTTTGCATATCATATTATCAAAAATGTTTAGTTTACAATTTCTTTATGATTCGTTAGTATCGAAGTTTATTTGTGACCAAGAGTCTGTAGTGATTGACATTTTAGGCTTGGTCATCAAAATTGGTTTAGGACTGGCTAATGACGTCAAACGCGCTATATTTCCCCGAGCCAACCCGTTACACTTCCTGAAAACAAAATTATATGTTCCAAACAAATTGAATAAACACACTTCAAGTTTTCTTTATACGAATGGGATTCGGGAAATCACAAAAAAGAAACAATAATCTATATAATTATCAAAACAATGAGATATGAAAAGTTTATCTGCAAAAATTCTATCAATTTTAACTAACCTCTGCCAACCTACAGTAACTAATAAGGAGGCCTCCTCGTAGAACTCCCGTCGTCGACGGAACGGCGAAAAAGACCCTGCGTTGATTCCACACAATCTTCACGGGGCGCACTCGTGCATTGGCCAATTGATGTTTTCAATTCCTCCGGGCAAACTTGCCTTTCTCCGGTGGTAATTGAAGTAAAAACAATTTTTAATAAGCTTTTCCTTTTGATTTTGTTTTTTTCCAATTTCTTTTTTAAAACTCCGCATTTAAAAAAAAAAAACGTTGTTGCATTAGCCACTTCTTAACGATCAGACACCGAAAGAGGACTTTTCCTTTGTTCCTCGCCCTTTGATTACTTCTTTCCCAACGGAGCACCGCTAATCCCGGAGTGAACCTTATAGTTCTCCTTTTCTTGCAAAATTCTAACCCGCTTCGTGCGATCGGGCAGTTCCATCGCAATTTTCACCACACTTCAACCGGTTTTGCCGAAATTCGGAGTCTTAGATGTTTATGTGTCATAGTCGTGATGTAATTGTTCACGTTCGATAAAATTTTGAGAGGGTGCTGGAGTTTTCGAGGATTTTCAGCGGCTGGACTTCACTGAGCGATGGGATTATTAGATAAGTAGTGCTTTTATGTTTTATCCTTGGACAATACACTTTGTGTGCGTTTTTACCTTCTTTTCTAGGTATCTTAGGTCACTGTTTGAGGCACGCCTTCGTATTCGGCTGGCTATTCTCTGCCATACGAAATTTGGCGAAGGACACACGGGCAACTAATAAGATGTAGAGCATAACCTTGAGTGAGTTAATATGTAGAAATTGGTATGGTTTCGAACGTCAAATGTTTTGTGATAAATTTAATATGTTTGCAAAAGTTCTTTGGAAACGTCTTCGTCTACCACCGGTTCTTCCTCCACCAACACATTGGTTTGGCCCGCCTTCGCCGTCACCTTGATTTGCATTATCAAATTGTGGTTTATCATTTAAACCAATAGCAAACGGCATGAATCCCTGTTCCACATTTTCAGGGCCCATATTATCACCACCGCCGCCACTTCCAAAGCTACGATTCATGTTGCCACCGGTATCTTACGTTTACTCGCATGAAAAAAGTATTTTCCTGTTGCCTGCGACGAATTTCTTCACCTTGTTGGTTCATACGAAGTTTCATATCTTCCTGCCTTCGACGTAAGATTTCTTCCTCACGAATCCTTTTGGCTCGTTCTTTTCGTGGTTGTTGATTACAGATGATGTCGTGGAGCAGCCGTGCACATACGGGAGTTTTAAAGTAGACTTCGTCAAGCCTAACTAATCTAATTTGAGCTGCATTAATTTAAATTGAGAAAATAAAAGTCTACTCTACTGAAGTCATTAGCATTCGAATCACTACTTATTTCTAACTTTACTAAGAATATAAACAATACATGGTAAAGTTTCTATCCCAGTTTGGCTCGAGGATGCATCTTCGTACCACGTTACCCGGTGGTGGTGTTTAAGTGTTGTATAAGTTGGCTAACGTAAGCTGTTCTCAAATTCCCCGTAACAGTTGAAAAGGACATTTACTGTTAAATAATAGTATATTTTCGAGATCATAGTATATTTTCGCGATTTAATTTATCCCCTTTATTGTTCGATACATGGGTGGATTTGAATTAAGTTTGCATATTATAGCTAACATACTGTTGTTAGTTACGTTAAAATTTTACGGCACTCTAAAAAGGGATATTACCGATATTGACAGTACCATAAAGAAATTCTCATATAAGGATTGTATTAAAGAATGCTTTTATAGGAAACATATTTAATTGTTTTGTTTATTCCAAGAACTATTTTCCAAAATTTTTGTGTTTGATATATAGGATGAATGTTTCTACATTTCAAACTAACGAAACATTTAAATTATGGTTTCTTTTCATAAATTGAGTGTTTTCTCGAATTTTCATCACATTGAACATTTTAACTCGGGTTCAGCGAAATGATTAATACTATATATACTTCAATAATTATTATACTATCGTCCTATATATTTATATTTTGGCGAAAAATTTGTTAGGATCATATATGGAATCAGGATCGGATACATTTGTAGACCTTTTTCGAAAGAAATCTTGACGTTTTTATGTAAAACTATATACTTATAATATCGTTGCGCGTAATTGGTATGGAAATGAGTTGTGTGAAAAATTCAAACGGTTGAGGAACCTGAAGTACATGTGAGTTTTAGAGATAAATTTTGACTTAATTATCTCGAAAACAGAAATGATTGCTACAGAAGTAGCAAAAGTTTTCCGCAAGACTCAAGCAACAGGTCACGGTTTGTGGTCTTCTTTATTCTAGCTCTAAACTCAATAAGGAAAAATTGATTGTTAATTTGAAAACAATCTTGCAGCAGTTCAATACTTTTCAAAACTGTTCCCGCTAAGTGAAAAATTACGTCGACAATTTAGAAGGAAATCACTATAGTATATATTTAGTATAAACCCAGGACCTTTAGTTTAGGGATCATGTTGCACCATAAAGCATGAAATAAAAAAATAAAAATAAAACCGACTCCAAAACTCACTAAAACGGGTGAAATAAAATTTATGGAATCCGAGCCAAATCAGTTTCCTCGTTTTGAAAAGTGTATAGCAATAGCTTATTAATGAATCGTAACTAAAACGGGGAAAAATTACTGTGGTTCTGATTCCATAAATTTTATTTCACCCTTTTTAGTGCGTTCTTTCTTTTATTTTCTAAATGTTTTTTGTCAAATAAAATCGTATGGGAACTATTAAATTCAGCAAAACTCAACATTCTATTAGTTATCACTTTCTGCAAGCTTCATAATACTGCCTGCAATAACTCACCGTCGAATGAAAGACTGTCGGATATGAAGATGCAATCCTCTGTGCTCCTCTTCTCTGTATCTGTGCCAAGCGTTTTCGGAATACCTCCTACTGAGAGTGTCGCCCCATATTTCTGCTTCGCACAGTAGCACTGATCCTACAGCACTTATCAAGAGGTGTCTTCTTGATGGGTTGGGTCACCCTACGTTGGCCATAATTCGACTTAGAGCCGATACCTCCGAAACAGACTTTTCAGCCGTTGCCCTGATTTGCTCAGAGAAACTCATCTTCGAGTCGATCAGAAGCCCTACGTACTTCACCGATGGCTTCGATTCGATTAGTATGGCTCCAATACTGATCATCCTTACTCTAGGGACTCTCTTTTTTGTAAAGATGATCACTTCGGTTTTCTCCAATGCTAAACTGAACCCGCGAGCATTCATCCGTTCTCCTACTCGGGCATTAGCATATCTTGTTCAACGGTGCGTTCAGCGACCAGAGCCGCAACATCATCCCCATAGCCGATCAAGCTCGTCTCATCTGACATCTCCAGTCTCAGTAGCCCGTCGTAAGACACGTTCTACAGGTTTGGACCAAGGATAGATCCCAGAGCAACACTCGATGTAACTTCCATCCTCCGTTGGCCCTGTACCGTGTCGTAAAGCAGGCTGTGGTCCTTCAACTAGCCCCTCAGAAGCCGCATTAGATATTCTGGAACTTGAAAAGGGCTTTCCAACGTATCCAGAATATCCACCCATTTAGCGGAAATGAAGGCGTTTCTAACGTCAAGTGTCACCAGCAGGATATATGTATCTGCCTTTTGGGCCGCGCTTACCACCTTTGCAATCGCATCAATGGTGGATAGTCCTTCTCTAAAGCCCTACTGCCGAGGAGAACGGTCCCCAGCAGCACGAATTGCGTCAGTGAGTCTTCCCTTGAGAAGTGTCTCTAGCACTTACCCAGCAGTGTCTAACATGCATAACGGGCGGTATGGAGACGGCGATTCGGGATTTCCCTTCCCCTTGCTGATCAGCACGAGCCTCGCCAGCTTCCATCCTACCGTGAAAACCCCGTCCCGCAGGCAAGCGTTGAATGTGCTAAGCAGCAAGACAGAACACTTCAGCTGGAACACCATCTGGACCTGGAGCCTTCTTCGCTTTCAGCAAAAGGAATGCTTCTACCAGCTCCGGTTGTGTGATCATGTTGGAACCAGAAATCGTCACCAAGCCCCAACTGCTGAACGCTTTGCTTGAAATTCGCCTTCAAAATATTAACGTAACCGTATTGATCCATAGTTGATTCTATAAAAACAAGTTGGCCAACTCCTTCTGCCACACCCTCAGACCATCACATCACCTCCACCATGTTTCACAGTTGCTACGAGATTTTCTTTTTCGAGGGCAGTATGGCTTCTTAGTGCTATGCGTGAGCGATATCCATCTCTCTTTAGTATTTTTCGCATGGTATCTTCGTGGAGAACCTTGCTAAAAGAGTTTTTTA